>OX454415.1:77841776-78585200 GCA_949715475.1 Microchrysa polita
ATGCATTGGCTCTTATGGGAAGCTCATGACGAGCGACAGCAAGCGAGAGCAATGCACAGTCAAAACATGGCTCGCGAGCCGTGAATTTGCGGATTGTGGTGCACGATATGTGAAAACACGTCTCGCTAGTTGTGATTTGACAGCGGCACGGCTCTCGCTGACGTGAGCTTCCCATAAGAGCCAATGCATTTCGATGTGTCGAGCTTGCGAGCCGTTTTCGCGCCGTGTGCATGAAGCCTTGCTGTCGCTCGTCATGAGCTTCCCATAAGAGCCAATGCATTTCGATGTGTCGAGCTTGCGAGCCGTTTTCGCGTCGTGTGCATGAAGCCTTAGGCTTCATTCAAACGACACGAAAACGGCTCGCGGCTCGCAAGCTAAAGCGAGGCTCACAATGCCCTAATGCATTGGTTTATATGAGAGTATTCAGACGACGAGCGCGACGAGCCGTGAGGCGTGACGGCTCGTACTTGCGAGCTGCAAAGCTCTTGCACCTCGGGCCGTCGCTTCTACAGTCCAAGTGAGCCAACCTACTAGAAGAAGCCAATTTCAAAAATTTCTCATTAAATACTTTTCGGACAAATAAATATTTGGTATTAGAACTCTCAGGAAAATGTCTGCTTCCAATCAAGTATGAATTATCATTAGGTACGTTTAATTGTGTTTATCCCGTGCAGGTTTGGGTAGAACTTCATATAAAAAAATGACACTTACCCAGGTAAAGTTCACCCGTGCAACTACCCTACACGGGATAGAGCATAGATTAACCCAAAATATAGATGGCGGACGCATAGGGGAAATATGAGGGAATTTGTTTTTTCAAACCAAATGTGAGTTTTTCTAATCACGATAAAAGATTTTGCAAAGAAATAATCATCTTTTGTAGCATCCCGGGTAACATCCCGGTTAAGACCAAACAGCTGACATTTGACAGATTTTGTGCATCTTTGACTCACCTTCGTCGGTTTAGTTTGTAGATATGGTGCATTTTATCACGAAAGATATTTATTTGCAAAATCTTTTCTCGTGATGAGAAAAACTCTCACATTTGGTTTGAAAAAACAAACTCCCTCATATTTCCCCTATGCGTCCGTCATCACCATTTGATCACCGAGGGACAAGATATGGAGAGGCCCTTCTGCCAAATTGTTGGGCCAATTCTTGGCATACTTGCTGGCAGGGAGTAGATATGGAGTAGACACAATGATGAAACTGCATGTAAAAACAACAACACTACATGGGACGAAAAATCTTGTCCATGGGCTCTCTCGTTCAGCGGTTCACGGTACACTCACGTCAAATGCGACCAGTTTTGCCGCACACAGCGACAAAATCGACTAGTTCAGCCACTCACATCAATACACACACCGACAAAGTCATCCGCTTCTGCTAGTTCTGTAGCACGCGCGCATTCTCTATTGTCAAATTCGGTAAACGCGGAAAACGATCCTCGCCGCGAATCTCGTTTGATTTAATTCGATTGCGCGAAATAGTTACGTTATTGACTACAACATTACGTTGCTCGGGTAATTTGTGGTTGTTAGGAGCTGTTTTATGTCATAAAATGCAAACGTAGTGTGTTATCGACGGGTTGTTTATGATTCACTCATCAATTAATGTACCGTTGTTTTCCTCTCCCATTAAACAAGCAAACTTGTCCCGTCTCATTTTACGTATGCCATCTCCTTCCTTCCCTACTCCCTGCTTGCTGGCTTGTGTGCGTATTGCCATGGTAGTTGTAAATACGCAGTGCAGTCGGTATGCATGGTCGCGAAGGGGCATGAAGAAGGCGCCAAAAGTTTGAATATTTTTATTTTTTTGTGGTTAATTTTTCTGTTGTTCCAATACATTTTAATATGAATAATCTGTCGGCGGTTTGGTTGAAATGAGGGTTATGTTGAAATTTAGATATACATTTTTTCTTGCAAAAATCCATATATACACTTTTAATCTTAATGATAGTGGCGTTAAAAAGGGGGATCCGCATTTTATTATGATAAATTAAGTCATGTGAAATATTTAGAAATCGGTCAAGGAATCTTTTATTTGTTAAATCACTTTTGAAAGCTTATATACTATTCCATTAATGTAATCAATAAGAAATGGACTTCACACCTCCCTCTTCCTTTCAAGAACTGTATATTTTTCATCGAAGTTGTTTCGAATATTACAGCACCTTTACAAACGGGCTTGGGACCGTCTTTGGCGGAATTAAGGTGTTTACTTCTTATCTTTGTTTTTAGGCCGTTATATTTATGTAGGTATGGATATGTTGACACGCTCTGTGGCTCACTTGGTTGAGTCGCACTCTACGATGCTAGTAATCTATAGGTCCGGAGATCGAATGTCGGCGTGGTCCAGGAAATATATAGTGCTTGCAACATTATATACACTATGAAACTGTATGCAATGTAACGTTGACTCGAAGTAGTCTATAAACGGCTGAGTGAACGCACCATGCCCCATAAGGGGTTACGGTACAGAGAAGAAGAAGATGGATGTTAATAAGTTTCACATACCGGCTCAATCGTTGCGGAAATGTGCAAGTCTTCTCAAATAGGAACCTATTGGAAGTTTTTGCGATTGTTTTTTCGCTTCGAAGTGGTATCGCACCTGTAAATACTTTTCAGTAATAGCTTTAATTAAAAGGCTATAATGCAGGCATTTCGTATCCTCTGTTTCAGAAAACAAATTTTTTCCCAGGCACTGTTTTTGCACATTAACTGCTATTGATAAAAATGTTTTTTTGCTCAGTAAAGAAGCAGTGTCGCAACGATTAGCTAGCCTAATTTCTTCTTCGGTTTTTCGGCATACAAAAACCAAACTTCTAGACGGCACCTTCAAAACCCCTCTGGTCTTATAAGCAAGGAGCGACTCTTCGTTAAATTCTCCTTGAATTGCTTCAATACAATAAACGCAACGAAGTGTTTTGAACAGGCTTCGAACTACAAATCCTGAAATATATTCCGAAACAGAAATCACGAATTCCGTCAACATTCTCGGGTCCATGTTATAGTTATGCTCATCCATAATATCCTGTAAATGCTGCATGTCGTTGCAATCAACTTCGTTATTCTGCTCATCATCTACCTCTTTGAGCATTCCGGCGCGTTCAGCAGTTCGATTTATTTCTTTTATAGCACTTTGCTGGTTGGCATTTAAAATAGGTATTTGCTCTAATGGTAAACAATTGCCCATTCCTCCGTCTCGTAATTGGACCCTATAAAGCAATTTTTTATACCTTGAAGTAAACTGCTGGGCGGTAGGGTTGGTGTTATACCCTAACCCAGTTCTTATAGAACTGAAAAATAGCTCCAGGGGATCTTGGCTGATTTTATACATTATTATAAATTTTAATAAACGTGTTTCAATGAAACGTTTGTATAAAATTTCAGTATTTTGCAGTCCTTTAATAAGGCCGACGAATCCTACACGCAATGTTGACATTATAACCAGTTCGCCACTAGGGTAATGCTTGAGTCCTTTTATATAAGCAATACCATTTCTTGCTATTTCCATAACTGCTGCAGCATTTCGTTCGCAGAGTGCCTGTTTTTTCATTTGAGGTGCTGAGAGTTTCCTACTGTTGAGCACATCGAAGATATCATTAAATATACGAATGAATTTCCCTGTTGCCTCGCATCCAGCAAATTCTTTTAGTTTCAATACTTCTAGACAAAATTTCATGGCATCCGACACGGAATCGCTAAAAGTTTGGGCCACGAGAGAAACCTTCATCTTCTGTCGTTCGAAGTAAACATGTGCTTTTGTCAACTTATTGGCCAAGTGCAGTCCTTCTTCCTCCTGGAGTTTTTGGAGCGACACAATGAACTCCCACTTTACAATATTGCCGTCCTTATCAATAAACGCTTTTTGCTTAGCAAAAGCATTTCGACAAAGCTTAAGCATATGACAAGGGTCGGGATGAAGTATATAATCGACTTCGTTCTCAATCAGATTTTCATCGGGGAGGCTAACGGTACGAATATCTGTTCCAAGTTGTCTTGCCATTTGAAAATTTGAATACAGACCGTCAAAAGTAACACCTGCGACGATAACACCTGTGTCTTTTAAATGATCGATGCAAAATTGGACCATATTCTTTTTCTGTTCCGCTGTGACTGAAGTAATAGGGAAGTATCCGACCGGAATTTTCCATGATTTATTTAAGCATACAACCATGAATAATAACATTTGCGTTGCTGCCGTATTGTTTGGAGTACCATCTCCCAAATCGACGTATCCTAGGGCACGCTGACCATCCCACTGGATATGCTTCCTTATATATACTTCGTCGAATGTTACATTGACGATAATTTTTTGGTCAGGAGTGGACTCTACCACTCTCTTTATTGCATCAAAGGACTCCTTCGTAAATCCTGGACTGCAATTCACCCCCTCATACCACTTCCTCAATGTACGATTATGCGGCAAGCATTTAATAAATGTTGCCCGTACATATTCGTAAGCCTTGGGGGATATAAAATTCAAATTTAAAGCGAAGGCTCTGATTTCCGGGTCATATTTTTTGCCGGATGCAGACTTAAACCCGCTTAACTGTGTTTCTGCAATTTTTATATTTGCACCCTTTACGCTTTAGATACTTGGCCGAGAAAAAACATTTTGTTGCTTTTTTTCGTATTTACTTGTTTGTGACTGGTTTTTGTAGCGAGCATTTTGTCGCCGAAGTATACGGATAGTTTTGTTTTTTCCAGCCAGCTTATCTTTAAGCTTTTTAATCAGCGTTTCCATTTTTTCGACAGCTTCATCTTTCGCTGTACATTCACTGCACACTGTAGGCTTTATCGTATCCTATCCAAAATGTACCTTATTAATATTTATAAAAAGAAAGTTTAAAGTGAACCCAAAGCAGGACATTTTTATATAAATACATTTGACAGCAGAGCATGCAAGCAATTGTGGATTTTGTAACGATTTCGGCCCGGCCGCAGATGCTTCCTTCAATACGTTACAAACTATAATGTGCAATTTATTATTTCTCTTAAGTATATCGTATATAAATATAGTAAAATATATTCTAACACTGACTAACACAAAAGCCTCTTCACCATAATTTACGAAAATTAAATTTAACTTTACCGTAGACAGATGAAAACTACGTTCGGCTTCAGCATCCTCACCAGAGCATATCTTATTTTCGTTTTGCACAAAGCAGTCCTGGGGCGAAACATTAGCGGGTGTTTATATATGTTTGGGTATATTTTTTGCTATTTAATTACTAATTAGCAAATTTACAATTTCTGTTGAGATGGAGAAATGTACCTCGTCCTCAGGATTTCCACCAAGAAAAGATCCAGGGTTTGGAATATTGTAGCTGTGCATCTAAAATAATAAGAACTATTTATATATTTTCGTGAAATTGTTTGCTATGATATCTACAGTTTTTTTGGATGGCACATTATATTCCTCAGCTAAAGCCGTATTAATATCAGTTCTGCCAAAAATAATGTATGCAGGTGTCTGAAAAAAAGTTTATATTGGTTTTTCCTTTCGTTATTCAAACATTTTTAAAACTCACCACTTCTCCTGAAGTATAGAACTGATCCGAAGTTGGCAATGGGCTGTCATTCTAAATATGTACGATATTATGAAAAAAGAAGCAATGTTAATTTAGCATTTTTTACCAATAAACCATCAGCATTCCATTCGCCAACAGTATTTTCGCAAGAGGTCAGTTCTTGAAACTGTGAAGTGAAATGGCTAGAGTGCATCTAGAAAAAACAAGAATTAATTTTACTCCTTGTCCACGATTTTATCATGTTACCCATTCTGCTGACCCAAGAGACTCCTGGAAAATCGCAGGAGCATGGAGTCCATTGCCAAACATACATTCAGGTTTCTGTAAAGTAATATAAGATTTAAAATAAATATGAAAAAAGGAACAATATTAATTATTGCATTTTTTACCAAAGAATCATCAACATTGCTCTCGCCAATATCATTCTCGCAAGGGGTCAATTCTTGAATCTGGCTAGAGTTCATCTATAAAAAAAAAAAACAAGAATTAAGGTACATTACGCTTTCAGGTCCCCAAGGGAAATTTTTGATGTTTCCGATATTTTCCGCCATAAAGCGGACACATAGCTTTATGGCGGACGGTGTCGCTAGTGTCGATAAGAAGAACAAGAAAAATTTCCCTTGGGGACCTAAAAGCGTAATATACCGAACTATTTATAATCCGACGGGGACTTTATACCATCTAGTTATAGAAATAAAAGTTACTACCTGTGAAAAGATACCCCATGGCGATTGAATCTCTTCAGATTCCAGCATCCACTCACTGTGCACTTCATTTTGGAAAGGAGAGTGTATCGCGCACGAGGAACAGTACTTGCACTACGATTTTTCACAAAGCACTATTGGAACACACTCCGCAGGATACGTTTCGATATAGATTTTTACGGTATACTTGAAGAACACTTCCAAAATCCAATTCGCGTTGAAAATCGTAAGCCGACTGCAAAGACAATTGACGGATGGATGACAATAGTCTAAAGTGGGCGGAGCAAATTGACACGCTGAGGTAGACTAGAGGGAGGTGTAGGTATGGTAAGGGGTATCAGTCCGGGGACCATACACGTACGCTCACGTACAATAAGTCGGCCGTTCCATGTCTGTATTTCGGTGCCATTTGATTCATCTAAGCTCTATCCCGTGTAGGGTAGTTCTTCGAGCAGGTATTAATAGAAGGAGGGGCAACATCACTTAAAAAGTGTGCCGAAAGCGCAAATTCATGGGAGAGAAAAATACAATAACAACACTGTTGAAGCAAAGCGATTTGACACAAGTAGAGTAACAGTACATCTCAATTCAAACAAAGTTCCATGCTTTGACAACCCACTTTTAAATACAAAGAGAATGAAGAAGAAGAAGAATTCAACCAAGCGCGCACGAATTTTTGACACAATTACTACTTTACTGTTAGATGCTTGCTCTCCCATGTTTTAGATTCTCGGCACATTTTTGAGCTGTCACTTTGTATGGAATCCGTGACTTTCGCCCTCTCCTTCTATTAATACCTGCTCAAAGGGGTAGTTGCACTACCGCCAAAGCCACCTTCACTAGAAGCCGGGAAGCAGCAATTCATGCACACAAAACGAGCCTATGAACATGTCGTATATACGTTGCACGATGCACTAACACAAGCACAGCGCATGTAAAAAAACCGTGTCTGCTCTGATAAAAATCGCGAAAACATGTGGAAAATTCACTTTTTGTCGGGATTTTGTTCTTTCACTGCATTCTAGACACTTTAATTCACGACACATTCCACTTTTCGCGACGAAAATCGACCGGGAACCAATACTTTTCGTGTAAAGTTTGTCGCGACCCAACCCGATTTGCCTTTACCGCAATGTAAATTTTCGATCTGAACAGGCCTATGATTTGGCGCTTAAATATATGAACGTGTTCTGCTTCCGGGCTTTGTATAAAGATGGCTTTGACTACCGCCGTCTCTATATTAAGGCCGCAATGTAGAAATATTTCGCCTACTGTTTGCACTGTTTTGTTGTTACTTTTAATGACGTCATATGCTTGTTGTTGCTTGTTCGTGTAAATCCAAAACTTAGTAGGCAAACTATGACGGCATGGAACGGCTGAGTTACGGCCTTGATGTATCTAGATGGCGTTGGTTGCACGCGTGAACTTTACCTGGGTAAGTGTCATTTTTTTATATGAAGTTCTACCCAAACCTGCACGGTATAAAATAAAACGTGCCTATTAGCGGCCGTGTTTTTTAGTTAGCTAACCTACACTATCCGGGGTAATTTTCATACAAACGCTAACCTGTGACTTTATTCAGGTTAGAAATTATATTGCTATCCAGAATTAATGAGCTTTCCAAAACTCGCCTAAATGTATGCAATCCCAATTATTTTCTAGTACGTTTTCCAATGACTAGCAAAAATTAAATTTTGAAATGAAAAGCTCTAAGGTATAGTTTACATGCAACACACAAGTGTGTGCAAAAAATATAGTTTTTGTTTGTAAATTCATGTTAAAAATGTTGATCGTCGAATCCTTATTTTAACAAAATTATAATTCCTACATAAAAATATGTTTTCATTAAAAAAATTACATGTTAATTTTTGCGTTTGTAAAGTGAAAACGGGGCTTTAATATTTTTGAGCAATATTTTGAAATTAATGGCAATGCCTACGTGACAATTTGAAATTTAACCTGGATGCTACCCTCGATAGTTTCTTTTTGCGCGTCTGGGTTAGCAAACCTGCCCCCGATGTAAAAAAAAACACGGCCAGCGACGTTTTTTTCGTATCGCGTGTAAATCTGACTCGCAAAAAACGATCGCGGGTAACATCCCGGTTAAGACCAAACAGCTTACATTTGACAGTTTTTGCGCATCTTTGACCACCGCCGTCTATATATTAAGGCCGCAATGTAGACTCGTAAACGTCAAATCCGCAGTTGAAATTGTCGTCATCATCTCAAGTAGTGACGTCATGGTGGCCATATGGCATTTAGCCAGTGGCTTGTTACTTTTTATTTATCTGTGCGGTTGTACGATGGCAGCACCGCCGTCGAAACGTTTTACGTACTTACTCGTTTTTTTCCTACAATATCCGTACTATCTATTCGCGATCACAAATAAACTGATTGGTATCCCTAAATGGGGAAATCTTTCACTCTATGACACATTCTCCATGCACTACATTTTGAGTATAAAAACTTCTGCACACTGTCAATAACCCACATAACCACTATCTTTTTAATTAATTGTTTGCCGTTCAAAGAACACATTTTCTAAACGAAACTCGCGAAAAAAAGTACACTCGCCCATCTGTGTGCCACTTTGTAATGTTTAGTCTCACTGCCTTGTTCTTGCTGTTGATGACGTGCTTATGTTTGTTTCTGTTTTTTTGCAGCCGTCAATAAATTGAATACGGATCCATGGCGTCATTATCCAGCTGAGTTGCGGCCTTGATGTATCTAGATGGCGTTGCTTTGACTCACCTTTGTCGGCTTATTTTTTTAGATGTGGTGGATTTTATTACAAAAGATGTTCTACCCAAACCTCCCAAGTAACAATTTCATCCATATAGAATATTTTCTTCTAACGATGATAGGGGCACTTTACAGGGAATAAACACTAAATAATAGTCCAATAATGGCATTTGGTGCGGTTTTTTGCTCCAATGGAACCTTATTGTAGCACTGAATTACGCTTGAAAAAGACATACATCATGTGCATGTGTTATATCATCATTTTCTCGCATTTGCAAAAATAAAAAAAAAATAATTCCCGCAGCCAGCGTCGAACCAGCGACTGTCGTACGCCAGTCCGACGCCTTAACCACTCGGCCTTCGACGAGGACACCTGATCCATTCAAAAGGCGTTCCGTGCAGCAGAGGTCGCCACAACAACGACCTTTGGCGGTCGTAAAGACGGGACCACGTGAAAACTCGGATATAGGTGTAGATGAGGATTTGAAGGAGGTTGATCCAGCCTTAGAGTTAAACCAACCAGTGGGAGGAGATGGAGACACTCTGACAGGAGAAAATCCCTCTAAAAGAAGTTCGAAGCTTCAGAGGTCTCCTCAACAACAGGCGCTGATTGTCTTAACAAAGGACACGGCATCAGAAGAGACACCAGTTCAAAGGGACATGTTTGCCAAATTGGGAGAGCTCATCAGGGAGGTGATGGAGTTCACAGAATCGAAGTCCAACACACATTCGGCCATTAAGGAGAAGCTCAGGAACGTACGAGCTATGTACAATGGAGCCAGAGAGCAGATATATGGTAAAAAAGGGCAAAAAGTACTGCGCATACACAAGGAAGTACAGACTTCGCCGGGGGCTCCAACAGTGCCTGACCGGTTGAAACGCAGGCGGGACGTGGAGGAGACTGTCTCTTCGCAAATTTCCAAGAGGAAGAGGGCGCAGTCGCCCAGAAAGAGAACGTTGGACAAGCAAGACAAGGTGGTTCATAACAAAAACCTCCAAGTCGTGGAGAACCCAAGCTCCTGGACGTAGGTCGAGCCAGAACGAGTCCTGAAAGAAAAGCAGAAGAACGTACGTTTCAAGAAGCAAAAAACAAGACCCGACGCGATGGTAATTGCTCAATCTGAAGGGATGACCTACGCGGAAATTCTCAAAAAAGTGAAGTCAGAACCAAAGCTGAAAGATATGGGCGATAATGTTTCCCGCATTCGCCGAACGCGTAATGGAGAACTTCTGTTCCAGTTAAAAACTCGTGGTGGTGAGTCTGTTGATATATTTAAGTCGACAGTAACCAACTTGTTGGGACTTGATCCAGCCAACGTGAGAACCCTGCGGCAAGAAACGAAAATAGAGGTACTCGATCTCGACGAGGTCACAACGAAGGAGGATGTCAACGCTGCGTTCGCGGAACGTTTGGAGGTTAATCTCCAGCCAGGTGCGGTAAAGTCGCTGAGAAAGGCTTACGGCGGCACTCAGATAGCAACCATAGGCTTGCCTACAGACGTAGCAAACAAAGTGATGGATATCGGCAAAATTAAGGTGGGATGGACGATTTGTCGAATAAAGTTGCAATTGTCCCCGAAGAGATGCTTCAAGTGTCTCGCATTCGGCTACTTTGCCCGGGAGTGCAGCAGTAAGCCCGACAGATCGAATATGTGCTATAAGTGTGGAGAGGATGGCCACAACGCTTCATCCTGCCTTAAGGAGCCCAACTGTGTTCTTTGCAAGGAGGCAGGCAGGGACAACTGCAAGCACCAAGCTCGAGGCGACAAATGTCCAATTTATCAGGAGGCGATAAAGTCAATCCTCAAATGAAATTCTTGCAGTTAAATCTCAACCACTGCCAAGCGGCACAAGATCTGCTGTCACAGACGGTGAAAGAAAAGAATGTCGACGTTGCAATTATCTGCGACCAATACAAAAACCGCAATAGCTCCGTTTGGGTTACAGATAATAACAACGAAGTGGCGATTTGGACATGCGGACGTTATGCTCTTCAGCAAGGTATATCGGGGGGTCCAAAAGGAGTAGTTACAGCAAAAGTTAATGGAGTGCACATAAACAGGGTGTCCCGCATTAGGTGGTCAATACTGTAAGGGTTGATAGCACAACTTGTTTCAGCAAGAAAATTACCAATACAATCCAAATTTTTTTTACCATTACCTTCTTATCGCTCTTTTTGTGAAAGTCATCGAAAATCGTGACTTGTCATGCAAAATCATAATTTGCAGCCCTCGTGATGACCTAATCCAAGATTTGATTTCAGTGTCAGAAACTACATAAAATTTCACAAAAACAGGAATTTTTCCTGTTGCCAACATTATCGCCACTTCCAAGATACAGTTACTCAAACTTGATAGAAATTTTAAAATAGATTTTTCATAGAAAATTCAAACAGTGCCTTATACGTACAACGCTGCAAAGTTGATAAAAGTTGCTTCAACATGTTGGCTTTGCAATGGTATATCACTTTTCATATTTACATTGCGGGATTTTGGAATTACACATATTGGATGTAAAAAAAACAAGGTAATTATTTTCTTATCGGATTATTCAAACTGAAATTTTATTCATTTATTTTTTATATTTTACAATCGCAATTTTCAAGAGAGAACTCCGTAGCTGCCCACCAGCTGCTGGGCTTCCGAAACTGGAGGACAAGGTCACGTAACCGCGACAATTGGAGGTCAACGATTCAGGCGGCCAAGGCCCGACGTCGGGCTATCGTGCCACATTGATAATGAATTTTCGAAATTGGTTAAATAAAAATGAAAATAAAGTTTTAAGTATGAGAAAGAACCAATAAACTAAAAATATTAACTAATGATTAAATGGGTATGTTTGATGAACTTGAATAATGCTGCTGGAATCGGTCTCCTCCATTTTGTATGCAGACTCGACACCCTCGGCGCATGAAAGAAACGGTCCGAAGGATTTCAGGAGGGTTCTCCTTTATGTTGTCACAAGCATCATTAATTCCCTGCAGCAACTGTTCCCGGGAGGTAAAATTTTGCAAAATATTATCCTCCTCTGACAGTCGGTCGGTATTCATTCCTGAACTTGCGTAAGGTGGTACGGATACCGGTTGTCCGACAAGAAGAGTCTTTTGGATCGTCATCCGAGGAATATTCAGCTGAAGTTCTGCTCTACGCGTGCTCAATTTTGGGTTAGTATCGAAGATATTAAGAATCTCTTCTTCTCTTCCGACACTAGTACGGCTCCTTGCCTACCTGTGTGGTTTGGTGCTCGACCTGTCTCTCCAAGAAGCCGATACGTTCTTTCAAAGGTACGTCTGCCTGGAATTCGTCGCTGTGGGATTCGTTGAATATATACTCCAATCAACGGGAAGATTTTACCTTGCAAAAATTGGGGATGTCTCAAATTTTTGATATGTTATAAACACACTTTCCCCCTGTGCTCCCGCCGCTATCTTGAAAAAAAAACCATCTAAAATCGGCTCTTTTATCAGTTTGCGGTCTATAATTCCTTCCCAGTCCATTTGAGCACGAAATGTGCCGAGACAATCTTGTAGAGCACAAAATTTTCTATAAACTTCATCTGACAAGTTTTACTCTACAATCAAAATTGGCAGAGTTTTAGCGCAAAGAATATGCTAAAAATTCCAAAAATTATTACCAACAAATTTCAAAACATACATACTTGGAGAACTCTATACTAAAATGCAGAGGAGGCTATCAGTTATTGGTATACAATGCGTTTTTGTGAATTTGAAATTGGCATGATTTTTGATATTTTCTCAATTTTCTTGGCGTTATAACTCTGTTAATTTTGATTGTAGAGTACAACACCTTAGATTAGGTTGGTAGGAAATTTTGTCCTCTACAAAATTGTCTCGGCAGATTTTGTGCTCAAGTGGACTTTAAAGAAGTTAAAGGCCAAAAACTGATGAAAGGGCCGATTTAAGATGGTTTTGTCAAGATAGCGGCGGGAGCACAGGGGGGAAAGTGACGCAAACTTGGATTTTAACTTACCCCACCTGTCTTTATAACATATCAAAAATTTGAGACATCAGTTCTGTTCAAAATAATGTGGCGAGACTCTATCCCGAATTATAATAGCATTTGTTTGTCTTTTTCGAGTTAAGGGAAAATTGTTAGCGATTCTACTGAAGTCATGATTTTTACCATTAAATGCGTGTTTCCCTAAAATTCTGCAATGTAAATATGAAAATGATATACCGTTGAAAAGCCAACATGTAGAAGCAACTTTTGTCAACTTTGCAGAGTTGTACGTATAAAGCACCGTTATGAAATTACTGTTTGAATTTTCGACGAAAAATCTGTTTTAAAATTTCTATTAAGCTTGAGTTACTGTATCTTGAAAGTGACGATAATGTTGGAAACAGGAAAAACTTCAGTTTTTGTGAAATTTTATGTTGTTTCTGAAACTGAAATCAAATCTTGGATTAAGTCATCAGGAGGGCTGCAAATTATGAATTTGCATGACAAGTCATGATTTTCGACGACTTTCACAGAAGGATTGATAACAAGATAACGGTAAAAAAAAATCCGATTGTATTGGTAATTTTCTTGCTGAAACAAGTTGTGCTATCAACCCTTACAGCATTGACCACCCAATGCGGGACACCCTGTATAGCCGCTATGCTCCACCACGGTGGAACGACTCCGAGTTCGAGGGGGTTCTGGACGCGCTGGTGTATGATGCGAGTGAACACACCCCTGTTATAATTGCAGGGGACATTAACGCGTAGGCTAGTGAGTGGGGCAGTCGTGAAACAAATAAACGCGGATTGACACTGCTAGATGCGTTCTCTCGGCTCGATATCGTTCTGATGAACTCAGGGGGTGTTAGTACATTTAAGAGAGGTATTGCGACGTCTATTATAGACCTTACATTTGTGAGCAGTTCACTGGTCCCGTGTCAGCGAACACTATACCCATAGCCAGGGCCGTCCCGAGGATTCGTGGGGCCCGTGGCGAAATCACGATGCGGGCCCCTTTTTTTTCCAAAATACATAAGTACATAATATGTTTTCGAAACCATAACTTTATATGTATTAAAATGAAAATAAAATCAAATTTCGTCGAAATTCAGTACATAATTATACGTATGTAATTCATTCTGGATTTTCTTTTTAAAAACCATAAGTATTTGGATCAAAATTTAAATTAAAAAAAAATGCTTTCTGAAAATCGTGTGCTTTAGCCTATTTTTCGTTTTTATCATTCAAAATTCAATAGAACCCTGCATTTCGATTAGTTTGAGGAAGTTGCCATTCTTTTTTTCGTAAATTGTGGACGAGGATCCACGAAAGGCGGAATTAGTTTCCGCCAAATATTGAACCACCACCGCTACTATTCGAGCAAGAACATTTTCTAATGTTCTCGTTCACTCGAGTCAAATATTCCTAAGGTATTCGTACTTTCAGGTGCTTTTGAGGTGGTGTTTTCTGATATTTCATCCGTTTCAACCACGGAAACCGCTGGGTTGAGTGAGCCCCTTACCACTCGGCCAACCTCACATATAGATAACATTGCTCGTAAACACTACAAGTGCTCGACACTTCTTTATCGACCCTTCTCCTATGCACCTTCTTGTTTATATTTATATGTTGCTCAATCAGTTGAAGCTAATTAAATTCACACATTCTTCAATAAAATACAGACATTTTCTGCGCTGAGATTATCTTAATTGATTCATAAGCTAACAAGGAGTGAGGAAATGTTGGTTTCAAGCAATATTTCAATGAATTCAATTCAAGAAACGTGGTATTCCAGAGCACTTCATAAGTGTCAATTCATTAAATCACAAAGTCCATCCTTCTATAAAACTACGGTGAACAATTTATTGGATAACCATACGAATGTCACACTATAAAAATGACACCGACTGTGCTATAGAAGAATATAATGCATGTGTGTGAGTTAACTTAGAGATACCATTGCATGTGTGTGCTGTATCATCCAATAAACACAAGAGTGGAGTATTTAAAGGAGTACGTTTTTAGGTTAACGTTTCGAGACAGTTTTATCGAAGTTTTATACCACCATCTTTAAATTTATTCCATAATGATGATATAAGCTTTCCGGAAAATACTTTAAGGATGTTTTATCGGATCAAAATATTACTTTAAGCGATGTCACACGATAAATGAATTTTGTGGTACTATATTATTGCTACAGAGTGAAGTGCTTCTTTAAAGCAAATGAATTGTTGCTTGGGCGTTCGATCAAAGTGTGAAATTAGTGTCCTTTTATGTCCTTTTTCAGAGCTTTCCGATCAAACTTTTTCTTAGCAAATTTAGTGGTAGAAGCTTCAGCTATTATAGATTCTGAAAAGTGATAAAAGTAGTGACAACTTGATTTATTCTCGTAGTTATGGCTTTGAAAGATACACGGGAAGCACGAAAATTGTCCATTTAAGCCAAATTACTAAAGTTGAGGGTCCTTGAAACAGGAAACAAAAACTGGATATGTAATGTACTCGACGTTCCCTTTGATATGATACCCCGCATGCCCACCTCCGGTCAAGGATTAAAGAGTATCCTTTTTGGGACAGTTCCGATCAACATTTTTTTTTAGCAAAATGAGTTTTAGATTCCTGGAAGCCCACTGATTCAAAAACAACAAATATTAGCCTTACTCTATTTTATTCTATTTGGAGGCCTGAATTGGGATATTATGCTTGGACTAGGGAAAGAAATACACAAACGGTAATAACAAGTTCCGAACGCAAACGCAGTCTGGAATTGAACTACTCGTATAAAGTGGGCCGAGAAAGCTTCTCCAATAAAAGCAAGGCAACGCAGTAGAGAGAAGAAAAGCATTCCAAATTCTTTCATCTTTCTTTCATCTTCTTCATAAATTACAGTAACGTTTATGACTTTTGCAATAATTTGCTGATTCCAACACAAAGCTTTCATTTGCTGTAAATAAGAAATGAACATGCTGTAAATTTGTACATACGATTGTATGTATGTAAGATTATTTATCTAATGGTTTTGATCGATAAATGTTTTTATATACGAGCAAATTGTTAAACACATTGAATATAATAAGGGTTCAGATCATGCGCGGAGCCTACGCAATCGCGGGGCCGGGGCGACCGCCCGACTCGCCCTCCTCTAGGGACGGCCCTGCCCATAGCGACCATCAGCAGCGCCGTCTATATATTAAGGCCGCAATGTAGACTCGTAAACGTAAAATCCGCAGATTAAATTGCATTGCATTGTTGTTGCTTCTTATGACATTGTTGTTGTTTGCCCGTGTCCGACGAACAATTTAAGCAGGATCCATGGCATCATCGTACAGCTGAGTTGCGGCCTTGATATATCTAGATGGCGTTGCCATCAGGCAATCATATTCTCGATGTTAGAGAGACCTTCGCGAGTGTTATCAAGGACTCCAACTGTGGGGTGGTCTACGAGAAGTTTCGACGAGGCATCGTTCACCGAGACCCTGTCGCATCTAGGCCCACTTAACGGACCAGCGGAACAGAAGGCTTCCCAGCTTGCTGATCAGTTGAAAATAGCCTGCGATGCCTCCATGCCAAAAAAGGGCTCACTTAACAAAAGGAGAGAGAACTGGACTGAGGAGATCGCGAATAGGCGACGCGAATGCCTTAAGGCTCGACGCCTCTGTCAATGTTCGGCACAGTCGACGGCGTATCCCCTTCTTTTTTTCAGCCTATAAAGCAGCTCGTAGATCCTTGAAGCTTTCGATCAAAAGGAGCAAACAAAACTGCTTCAAACAGCTTGGCGAGGAAGCGAATATAAACCCGTGGGGAGGAGCGTATAGAATCGTCATGAAAAAGATTGGACAGAGGGCTCCACAGCTTAAATGTCCCGTGCTGCTTAAAAACGTCGTTTCTACGTTGTTTTCGCAACATGAAGTAGAGCCCGCGAGACAAAGCCCGACACCGATTGGACGCAGTGTAGCCCCGATTACGGAACCTGAACTTCTGAAGGCTGCATCTAGATTAGAGTATGGCAAAGCCCCCGGCCCGGATGGTATTCCTAATAGCGCACTTAAGGCCGTAGCTCTAGCGATTCCCGGAAAGTTGATCGATGTCTTCGAGACTTGTCTGCATGAACGGACCTTTCCGCAATTATGGAAGAGGCAAAGTCTAGTGCTCATCCCGAAGCCAAATAAGCCGGCTGGGGAGCCTTACTCTTATCGCCCCATCTGTCTGCTCGACACTACGGGGAAAATGTTCGAAAGAATAATATATAACCGTTTGTCGGAGGTCGTTGAAGAACGGAACTGCTTATCAGATCATCAGTATGGTTTTAGACGGGCACGATCAACGATAGACGCGGCCACGATGGTAACCACATTGGCGACGGAATCACTTCGTAAGAGTATGTGTTGCGCCGCGCCGTGGTGACCCTCGATGTGAAAAATGCTTTTAACTCTGCGAGATGGGAGTGCATTCATGCCGCTTTAGGATCAATGAACATGCGTGAATACTTAGCCGCGATAATTAAGAGTTACCTCTCACATCACGTCCTTAACTATGATACTGGCGACGGACAACAGGAGTACATGGTAACGGCTGGCGTTCCGCAGGGTTTCGTGCTCGGCCCGCTTCTGCGGAATATCATGTATAACGCCATTCTGGAACTCGCTATGCCAAAGGAAGTGACAGTGGTCGGTTTTGCGGACGACATAGCTGTTGTAGTTGTCGCACGGGACTCGCAGTTGGTCGAATTTTTTGCAACCGAGGCGATTACAACTATAAAGCTGTGGTTGGAAACAGTTGGATTGGAACTAGCTGACCAGAAAACCGAATTGGCCCAAATCAGTAAGCGCAGAAAAAAGTGCTCACTCAAAATCAGAGTTGGAGAGTGTGTTTTATCCTCTAAGCATGCCGTTAGGTACTTGGGGGTTATGATCGATTCTAGGCTAAGTTTTGGAGAGCAATTGAAGTACTTATGTGATAAGGCGGCAACCGCCACAGCGGCTCTTGGTAGAATGATGCCAAACATAGGTGGCCCAAAAACGAGTAGGAGACTATTGCTGTCGAGAGTGGTAACATCCGTTATCTTATATGCCTCGCCCGTTTGGGCTGGAGCACTACAATTAGCCTGCAACTCAAAACCCTTAAACGCTGTAGGTGTGCTTTGAGGGTGTGTTGTGCGTATCGAACTACATCACATGATGCCTTTGGAAATCCTGGTAGATGAAATAGGCAGACTCTATAGCGGTCGTCATGGCGTAACTCCGGAAGGGCCGCCCAGGAAGAGAGAGATAGAACAAACTGAGTCGATGAGGAGGTGGCAAGTCCGATGGGATGAGGCCCTAACTGGCCGATGGACACACACCCTCATCCGAGACATTAATGCGTAGGTAAGTCGAAAGCACGGCGAGGTAAATTTTTATATGACGCAGTTTTTAACGGGCCACGGAGGATATAGGCAATACCTGCATCGCTTCAGACTGGACGACTCGCCAGAGTGTCCAAGGGAGTCGCGGAAGATGCGAGGCACGTAGTTTTTGAGTGTCCCCAATTCGGTGACATCCGCATTGAGCTGGAGGCGGCAGTGGGAGACAACATAAGGCCGTCTAATATAGTGGCTCTCATGCTGTAGCTGTAGTCACTACGCAACTGGAATGCAGTGAGCAGGGCAGTTTGTGCAGTCCATATGGAGCTGCTGAGAGAGGAGCGCTGACGTAAGTCTGCAAGCCGCGCTGATAACTGAGTAGCCAGTACCGTCCCCGCGAAGTAATACCGACAGGTCTCACGGGGTGTAACGGTGATGGAAGAGGTGTTTAGGTTTAGTCAGTAAAAATCCGGCATAACTGTCTCCGATCGTAACGTAATAATAAAAAATAAAAAACACTCGGCCAACCTCACATATAGTCATCATTGCTTGTAACACTACAAGTGGTTCGTTGCTTCTATCGAAATGCTCAACACTTCTTTATCGCAATGCACCTTTTTCTTTATATGTCAATCAGTTCACGCTAATTAAATTCACACATTCATCAATAAAATGCAGCCAGGTTCAGCGCTGAGATTATGTTAATTGATTCAATGAGTGAGGAAATGTCGGTTTCATGCAATATTAGGCCAGTGATCTAACGATTTTAGGTCGCAAAAAATGCTCGGCTCTGTTATTTTGGGATATTGTTAGGATAGATACCAGAAGTGTACCACCAAGTTTGCAACTTCGAAAAACCTGTGCCAACCCCGTGACCCTCAAAAAAACCTCAAAAACCTCAAAAACCTCATTTTTTGCGACATAACGCCTTATTTTTCGGTTTATTGACTGGCCTAATATTTCAATGAATTCAATTCAAGAAACGTGATATTCCAGAGCACTTCATAAGTGTCAATTCTTTAAAAAATCATAAAGTCCATCCTTCAATAAAGCTACGAAGAACAATTTATTGGATGATGACACGAATGTCACACTATAAAAATGAAACCGACTGTGCTATAGAAGATTATATGCATATGTGTGTGTTGATTTCGAGTCAGACCCTATTGCATGTGTGTAAATTTCATTCAATAAAGACTACAAAGAAGTAATGGAGCATCTTTTTAGGTTAACGTTTAGAGAAGTGTTATCTTATTGGATGTAAGGAGGTTTTCACACTTGCGCCTGATTACGTAATCTGCGACAAATTACGTAATCTGGCGCCTAATTAAGCTACAGATTACGTAATCTGACTACTGCAAATCAAGTACACAGAACGACTTTATTTTATTCACCATTCAGTCGAGGTGAATTTTAATACATTTGGAATGTCATAATTGACGCTTTTAATGCCGAAAGAGAATATTGACAAAATTTTTAATGTCAAACATTGGCAAATGGCAGTTTGTTTACATAACTAAAGACTAAACCATGGACAAACCGTAAACTAAAAAAAAGTTTTGGAAGAAGCCTAGGGAATTACAGGCGAAATTAAGGAGGATCTCAATTGATGGTACGTATAATTACTTAACTATTATGCAATAAGTATGTTTTCTTCTAATTAATTTACTATACTGCAGATCCATCGAACCTGGCACTGATTCGCCCGTCTACAATCTATGGAGAAGAGATAATATTCGCATTGTTTTCCACTCATGAATAACTACTACAATAAATAATTTCTTGCAAACACATCACCGATTCGATAGAATCTACAAAAGTCAATTTCCTGTAGTTTTAGTTCCAACCAACTACAAATATGATGTTTCAAAAATAAAAGAAATTATCAGAATATGCTCAAATAAGGGTTCTTTATTTATTTGTGGATTTTATTCTTATTGTGATTTTAAAAGCTATCAACGGGGAATAGCTTTCTATTCAGAGACTTCGTGTCTCAAATTAAGTTGTTCCTCGGGAAGGACTTTCAGGACTTCCTTTTTTTGTTGAAAAATGATTGGATCCCTTGAACATTCATTCACTATCATGCCTATGTTGCCCAGTCCATAATTAATTTCATAACCAATTCCTTATAATTTTGTCGACGTCTGACGGTTGCAAATCGTCCGTATGGATACTGTGGTTAAAGGTTTCTTCAATCTGTTGATTACCGCAACAAGCCCGTGAGGATTTCGAAGCAGTGTTGAACACTTGAATGTAAATACGCGCCGTGTGCGTTGTCGCCCAAATAGTGTAGTTATTTACAGATGCGGGCTCGTCGGTTAGCTGAAAGCATTGCAAACCTACTTAGTGCACAATTAATTACATTAAAATAAACCAATAATAGTAATATATTAACGAAAAATAAATTAATTTATACGCCGCCGTGAAAATGTAATATTATGCAATTGACGTATTACTAAAATAATTAAAATTTGTCAAAGTCAAAATGAACAGATTAAGCAAAGTATAGTGTGAACACTAAATTCACCACAGCTTGATTTCCTTGATTAAGTTCCGCAGATTACGTAATCTGGCGTAAGTGTGAAAACCTCCTAACCTGTGACTTTATTCAGGTTAGAAATTATATTGCTATCCAGATTTAACGAGCTTTCCAAAACTCGCCTAGATGTATGCAATCACTGCCATCTAGATAGACAGGCCGAACTGCAGAAATATGTTCGTCTACAAGTGGACAAGTGCGTTCGTGACCAGTGACAGTTGACATTTGTAAAGCCCACAACCTCCAGTGCTTCTGAACCCAAAAGTTTAAATATGCCGAGCGTTTATTACGAAACAAAGGTTATGGTTTGCTTTAATGTGTTTTTGATGTGCAAGTGGTAAAATAGTATACATCAACATCGTACTTATCATATTTATCCCAAAAATCAACGCACTGGCATGTGTATATCATAGCAAGTCACACGAAATGACAGGCTGACAGCCACTGATATTTGGATTGTGGACAATTTGTGGATTGTACTGAGCGGTACTTTGGCAGTACTAAGCGCGGACCATGACCAACCATGGTACTACTAGTGTTGCATGACCACTGACAGATCAGCTGATAATCCGGCCTGTCTATCTAGATGGCAGTGAGTAGCCCTAATGATGAAGCTTCATATAAAAACAACAACACAACATGGGACGAAAAATATTGTCCATGGGCTCTCTCGTTCAGCGTTTCACGGTTCCTTCACGTCAAATGCGACTAGTTTTGCCGCATACAGCACCAAAATCGACTAGTTCAGCTACTCACATCAATACACACAAGCATACCATCTACGAGGTTACTGTCTAAGGGTCACCTAGCCTATGGCTTTATACCCTGGTCCTTGCTTATGCGGTTTGGACCTCCAGCTTGTTTACTGACCCGGATCTGTAGTCAGATGGGGATTTCTCCATCCGGTGAATGCATTCACCTTCAGGAACCCAACCCCGGGGCTGCATCACCAGCTCGATGTCTTGCTTAACAACCGACAGCCCCCTCGAGACCAACTCCAAGATGGGAAGGGACCATGGTCCCCTGGGCTCACCCATCCCCGAGGTACACTATTCGCTATGGACTTCTCCATAGCAGGTGTGATCCTCCTTCGGCCCCCTATTGGTTAAGCCTTACGGCGAATTCGGGCATGCACACCCCAGGCTCGTTGGACCTGTGACTCCGCGTCTGTGCAGACAACGAAGCGCTGAATTGAATATATAAATTGATTATATAAGAACTTTATCAACTTTTCGAAAAGTGTTTTAAGGAGTTTTTATCGGAACAAAATATTTCTATAAGCGATGTCACACGATAAACGGATTTGTTGTTACTATATGATTGCTACAGGATGAAGCGCTTCTTTAAAGCATACGAATTGTTACTTGGGCTGCACGGGATAAACACAATAAAACGTGCCTATTGTTTGATCACGTACACAGTTGTAGAAACCGTTATAAATTAAACCAGTGCATAATTTTATGTCAAAATAAAAGTGAGCCACCTAATTTAATTTGTTATTTTAACCGTAAAAATGTTCCGAAACTGCAATTTTTTTATTGATTTAATAGATTTTCCTTCAGTCGTATATTTTTATTTAAATACTAAGGATGGATCGATAGACAAGTATAGAAATCCGCCGATTGATAGTAAAATACCATCAGGAAGGGAAATCTCAGAGGGAGATGGCCCTATTGGTACAGAAAGGCCGCTGAACAGTGCAACACATAATTCACCGGTTTTCCAGAGACGGAAGGATAATAAATAAGCAAAAACGAGGTAATAGAAAGACGCTTACAGCAAGAGACGAGGCCTTTTTAGTTCGTAAGATTAAAAAAAACATGATCTAAGTGCCCCACAATTGACCGCAATGGTCAAAAGTCAACTAAATATTGACGTACACCCTGAAACCGTAAGGAGGAGTCTCAGGAGGAAGCTGAATATTACCGCGGCTAACAAAACAAAAACGGTTTGAGTTGAGTTTGGCAAAATGTATTCTAGTAAATATGCTTATTTTTACTTTCTAACATTAGGATTTAGGTGTTATTTACAGATGAAAGAAAATTTTACATCTTTGGCTGAGACGGTAAGCAGATTGTGGGGCGGAGAAAGAATGAAGAGTTAAAGAAGAAAAATATCCATTCGCAAATAAAGCACGGCGGTGGCTACGCCATGGTTTGGGGGTGTATGGCGGGTAGTGGAACCGGCAAACTTCACCACAATGAAGGTATAATGGACAGATTTGTGTATGTGGATATTTTAGAACAACATCTTCAAGAAAGGGTAGATAACTAGGAATCGAGGACGACTTCTACTTCTACCAGAACAATGACCCGAAACACAAATCCTAGGTTGCGCGTGAATGGCTTTCGAATAATTGTCCCCGTATTTTGGAAGCGCCGGAAGGACCTTTTGGAAGCCATACAAGTAGAGTAGGAACACTGCCATCTAGATAGACAGGCCGAACTGCAGAAATTTGTTCGCCCACGAGTGGACAAAGTGCGTTCGTGACCAGTGACAGTTGACATTTCTAAAGCTCACACACTCCAGTGCTTCGGAACCCAAAAGTTTAAATGTGCCGAGCGTTTATTACGAAACAAAGGTTATGGTTTGCTTTAGTGTGTTTTTGATGTGCAAGTGGTAAAATAGTATACATCAACATCGTACTTACCATATTTATCTGAAAAATCAACGCACTGGCATGTGTATATCATAGCAAGTCACACGAAATGACAGGCTGACAGCCACTGATATTTGGATTGTGGACAATTTGTGGATTGTACTGAGCGGTACTTTGGCAGTACTAAGCGCGGACCATGACTCACCATGGCAGTACTTGTGTTGCATGACGACTGACAGATCAGCTGATAATCCGGCCTGTCTATCTAGATGGCAGTGGTAGGAAGTAATTCCAGAGAGGAGATATATATCCTATATCCTCTCTGCTAATTCCGTCTTACACTTCGAATTTACTCCAATCGATGCCCAGACGACTACAAAGCAGTTATTAATGCAAAAGGGGGGCCAACAAAGTATTAAGATGTGTTTTCTTTAGGTGGGTTATTTTCATTGAAACATCTTTTTTCAACTCTTTTTAGTTTTCTTGTTTGCTTTTTCTTGTTAAAATAACACACATTAAATAAAAGACTGACGTTTAGCAAATAAAATAATATAAAATACAATTTAGTTTAATTTCCTTTTCAATGGTTTTTCTAGGATTTTCTTTTGTTAGGTGGCTCATTTTGACTGTGACTCACTGTATATCGTCACCCCAAAGAGCGTCGTTCAATCATTTAACTGAAAGGGTTCAATTAAACGACGCGAAAACGGCTCGAATGCTCGAGACATGCAAATACATTGGGTTATATGGGAAGCTCACGACGAGCGAGAGCAAGCAAGAGCCGTGCCGCTGTCAAAACACGGCTCGCGAGCCGTGAATTTGCGGGTTGTCGTGCACGATATGTGAAAACACGTCTCGCTAGTCGTGTTTTGACGGCGCACTGCCATCTAGATAGAGAGGCCGGATTATCAGCTGATGTGTCAGTCGTCATGCAACACAAGTATTGCCATGGTGGGTCATGGCCCGCGCTCAATACTGCCAAAGTATCGCTCAGTACAATCCACAAATTGTCCACAATCCAAATCATGGAATAGAGAAATAAAAAGGAATGCTAAATCAGCTGTCACCCATACAAACTGCATGGCACGATTTTAAAAAGCGGTTGTCCCCATCTGTCAAGTGTTATTGTGAAGTTTTTACGAAGTAAGTGGGGGGAAAGATTGTTGCTGGAGGAAGTCAGGAAGTGTATCTATAAAATGTAATAGTCATATCGCAGTTTCAGTGCGACACAAAGGTAAAAAAGACGAATTGTTCCCACCTGTCAGATCCAGTCTGATATGAAAAATTCAATCATTTATCGCTTCTACGGCGCAATCCTCTTAGTTGTTAGGATCAATGTTCCCAAATAAGCCAATGCATTTGTATGTCTCGAGCACAGACAAAGGAATTAGAGGACAGAGTCAAAGACCAAAAATGTGGGACCATTTTCTATCTCATTAACTCATTCAGCCAATATACTGAAATGACAGCCGTACTAAACGAGACTAACAATGCCTATGGTAGGATAGAAAGAGAAGGAGAACACCGAAATTGGTCCGCTTTTTGATAGTGCATCTTATTGCTTGGAATACTTCCTTATCTTCTTCTTCTTCATTGGTCTCGAGCTTGCGAGCCGTTTTCACCTCGTTTGAAAAGAGCAATTTTGAGGCGAAGGCAAAGCTCATACTACTGGAAAACGCTATACTGCTAGAGGCCATTCCAACAGATGCTTAAATTCTAGTTCATACCTTGTAATGTCGGGTTTTGTCTAAGATTAAGAAAATATTCCAGGATAGAGCACTATCGTACAAATGGACTATCGAAAAGGGGACCACTTTCGGTGTTTTGCCTCTCTTTCTATCCTACCATATGTATTGTTAGTCATTCCTTTGATTATAAACTATGTAGATACATACAAAATGACACCTAATTTTTTTCACATTTTACCGCTGAGCTTTGGGGCTGTCGAACAATTTGAATATTGTGAGCAACAAAGTGCAATTTCTTTTTCCGAATTTAAGCGATCGTTATGTACGGACGGTTATAGTGTTGCACAAGTTTAAGTATTCCGCGCGTGCATCTGTAAAGTGTTATTTCAGGGGTGTTTTTTATATCTTTTCAATAACTTTATTAACAAACATTTACATATTTTAAAATATTGTTAATAATGAGGTATTGCAGTTTATTACTTTTATGGTTATATACAAAGCCGCCTTAATTTAGAAAGCCGGGAGCAGCAATACATGCATACAAAGCGAGCCTATGAATATGTCGTATATACGTTGCACGATGCACTAACACAAGCACGGTGCATGTAAAAAAACCGTGTCTGCTCTGATAAAAATCGCGAAAACACGTGGAAAATTCACTTTTTATCGGGATTTGTTTCTTTCACTGCATTATAGACACTTCAATTCACGACACATTGCACTTTTCGCGACGAAAATCGACCGGGAACCAATAGTTTTCGTGTAAAGTTTGCCGCGACCCAACCCGATTGGCCTTTACCGCAATGTAAATTTTCGATCTGAACAGGCCTATGAATTGTCGTTTCAGTATATGACCGTGCTCTGCTTCCGGGCTTGTATTAAGGCGGCTTTGGTTATATAGCAAACCGAATATTAAAAGTAATGAAATGCGATGCGTGTAAATCGTATGTTTTAATCGATGCTTCAGAAAATTCGGATAAATATACATTTATTGATTGCAAATCTTATAAACCAGGAGCCCTGAAAATTACAAGCACAGCTTTTGAGGAGGACTTATCAATAATTTCAGATATTTTCTAGAATTTGTTTCCTAAGATCAAATGGGAAAAAATGCTACTAAAAAAGCATTTATTTCCTATAATAAATAGTAAAATAAAACAGTGGGAAAATTGTAACCACAAAGATGAAATAGTTCAAAATATTATAAAAATACTAATAAGAATAGAGTTAAGAAATACGAACAAAACAATGAAAGGAAAAAATACATTAAAAAAGTTAAATATATTTAAGGGTTTGGAGTAAAATTGGTAGTTGTAAGTTATCTGAATTCTACGGATTCCTATTTCTTATCATTTTATCTTTTTTTTTCATTTGTTGTACATATTTGTTCTTTTTTTGCATTACACTTTTTTCTGGATTTTGAGAAGAGAACTATTTTTTTAAAGGAAGAAACGCTGGATTTTTCAATGAAAACAATAAATACATTTGATTATTAATGTTACGCAAATGAAGAATTGAACAAAAAAATTAAATATTTAAATTAAATTTATTTTGAGTTTACATGATTTAAGCGATTTTTTTTTATAGTTATAGTTAGT
The DNA here is from genome assembly GCA_949715475.1 of Microchrysa polita. Lineage (NCBI taxonomy): Eukaryota > Metazoa > Arthropoda > Insecta > Diptera > Stratiomyidae > Microchrysa > Microchrysa polita. The sequence goes on from OX454415.1 coordinate 77,868,484, forward strand.
TAGTTATAGTAAGTATAAGGTAAGTTATTAACCCCTACATAGAAAGCTAATGCTATGAAATCTGAAATTTAAAAAATGTCCTCTGTTAAGCTAACCGAAAATGCATACAGTGCAAAACGTTGCAGATTTACTAAAAACCATTTCGGCTTTTATGAGTTGAATCCACAAATACAGGCATCACTAACATCCAACATAAACAGACACCGTAAATTTACCGTTATAATCCCAATCCAACGATTAACGAATGCCAAAACCAGGCCTTACCCAGTTAGAACCGAATCGACAATTCATCGATAAAGAATCGCAAACCGTCTACTAAGGAATCGATGACTTTATCGATCAAACTATGGAGACATTTGTATGGGCTTGGCCATAAAGTGAGAACTGGAATCGATCTTACTCCGAAGACTATCGTTGATGTAGAATCGACCACTGCGGACTATGGGGAATTTATGAAAAATTATGACTGTGGTTAAAAGTTATTTTTTTTATCTGTTTTTTACTTAATTAATTTTACCTTTTTACACTTTGCTTCTACTGGGAATCGAACCGGGCACCTTTTGTTTCGTAGTCCTACGTCCTACACCTAAGCTATCTACGATTAACTAATTATGAGAATAAGTAAGTCGTTTTATTTTTTGACAATTTCAATCTAATTCAGAGACGTTTAGATAAAAGTCATCGATACGTGATCGAAGACATTTCGATTACATGGTATCTGAGACAAATAAATAAAAAGTCTTCGTTTTCGGATCGAAACAAATAAATTAATAATAGTAACTTCTACTTAATTGTTTTATTTCTTCAACTGGTTTAAATTTTTATGATGTTATTTTTTTTGCTGTTCCAGTCTTTGTCGTTTTTTTATGTAAAATTGAAATTCCTTTGTTATTTTCGACGTTTTGCTTTTTCTCTTAATTTTAAAGCATCTTCAGGATTTTCTTATCCTTACTTTTCTGATTTAATTTTAGCTCTCAAATTTTTTATATTGTAATTTATATTATATTATAAAAAAATTATATTATAAAAGTTTTGAGAGCTAAAATAAAATCAGAATAATCAGGTTAAGAAAATCCTGAAGATGCTTTATAATTAAAATAAAAAGCGAAACGTCGAAAATAACAAAGGAATTTTCATTTTACATAAAAAATCGACAAAGACTGGAACAGCGAAAAATAAATTATTGTTAGCGATTTTTTAGAAACAATATAACGAAAATTGCTGTATATTTACATATAAATATTCTTTTGAAAACCTTAAGCCCAACCGGAAATTGCTCTATCAAGAAGGCGGTACCTTTTCATTCTGTGACTCTTATTTGAGTGTCTATCCTACGCCCGTAAACTTTTTAATTATCTCATTATACCCAAACTGGAACTGATACAGATGCGCAAATCGAATAGGCGCTATATAAAATTTGTGTGATGATCGACATTTTCCACCAATCCATCACCATTGCACTGGCTAATTGAAATATAACCATCGATCCGTTTGCAAGTGCAAGCCCAATACATCTACAGATTTGCACACCACTTTGGTCATTTTTACGAGAGAACATGCAGTTTATTTGCATTACAGCACACTATTTTAATCAGGATAAGAATGTATGTGTACTATTAGAACATTTAGACCATAGTTCTAGAGCTTTTCAGTCACGTTAAAGCTTTTGTTGATAAAACCTCAAAACGGTGTAGCTGGAGCCATCTAGCGTAGAAGTGGGACATATTTTTGTCCAGGTCTAGTTCTTTAAAGTCAATGGTCATTCTTAGTTTGTCTGTCGTCCCAGTATATTAGTTGAAGAATGAATGAATGAGATAGCAAATGGTCCCACATTTTTGGTCTACGACTCAGTTCTTCTATTTTCTTGGTCTGTATGGTTTTGGCTGAGAACAAGAAAATAGAAGGATAGATATATCGACTGGCCCAACTGCAGAAATTTTTTCGTCCACGAGTGGACAATTTCGTTTGTGAGGAGTGATAGTTGACATTTCTAAAGCCCAAAACTACAGTGCTTCTGAACCCAAAATCAACGCGCTGGCATGTGTATATCATGGCAAGTGACACGAAATGACAGGCTGACATCCACTAATATTTGGATTGTGGACAATTTGTGGATTGTACTGAGCGATACTTTGGCAGTATTGAGCGCGGGCCATGACCCACTATGGCAATACTTGTGTTGCTTGACGACTGACACATCAGCTGATAATCCGGCCTATCTATCTAGATGGCAGTGCGCTGTCAAAACACGACTAGTGAGACGTGTTTTCACATATCGTGCACGACAACCCGCAAATTCACGGCTCGCGAGCCGTGTTTTGACAGCGGCACGGCTCTTGCTTGCTCTCGCTCGTCGTGAGCTTCCCATATAACCCAATGTATTTGCATGTCTCGAGCATTCGAGCCGTTTTCGCGTCGTTTAAATAAACCCTTTCAGTTAAATGATTGAACGACGCTCTTTGGGGTGACGATATACAGTGAGTCACAGTCAAAATGAGCCACCTAACAAAAGAAAATCCTAGAAAAACCATTGAAAAGGAAATTAAACTAAATTGTATTTTATATTATTTTATTTGCTAAACGTCAGTCTTTTATTTAATGTGTGTTATTTTAACAAGAAAAAGCAAACAAGAAAACTAAAAAGAGTTGAAAAAAGATGCCACAATGAAAATAACCCACCTAAACAAAACCCTAAATAAAACACATCTTAATAATTGTTGGCCCCCCTTTTGCATTAATAACTGCTTTGTAGTCGTCTGGGCATCGATTGGAGTAAACTCGAAGTGTAAGACGGAATTGCTTCCTACTCTACTTGTATGGCTTCCAAAAGGTCCTTCCGGCGCTTCCAAAATACGGGGACAATTATTCGAAAGCCATTCGCACGCAACCTAGGATTTGTGTTTCGGGTCATTGTCATGGTAGAAGTAGAAGTCGTTTTCGATTCCTAGTTATCTACCCTTTCTTGAAGATGTTGTTCTAAAATATCCACATACACAAATCTGTCCATTATACCTTCATTGTGGTGAAGTTTGCCGGTTCCACTACCCGCCATACACCCCCAAATCATGGCGTAGCCACCGCCGTGCTTTATTCGCGAATGGATATTTTTCTTCATTCTTTCTCCGCCCCACAATCTGCTTACCGTCTCAACCAAAGATGTAAATAACACCTAAATCCTAATGTTAGAAAGTAAAAATAAGCATATTTACTAGAATACATTTTGCCAAACTCAACTCAAACCGTTTTTTTTTTGTTAGCTGCGGTAATATTCAGCTTCCTCCTGAGACTCCTCCTTACGGTTTCAGGGTGTACGTCAATATTTAGCTGATTTTTGACCATTGCGGTCAATTATGGGGTACTTAGATCATGTTTTTTTTTTTTAATCTTACGAACTAAAAAGGCCTCATCTCTTGCTGTAAGCGTCTTTCTGTTACCTCGTTTTTGCTTATTTATTATCCTTCCGTCTCTGGAAAACCGGTGAATTATGTGTTGCACTGTTCAGCGGCCTTTCTGTACCAATAGGGCTATCTCCCTTCCTGGTGGTATTTTACTATCAATCGGCGAATTCGTATACTTGTCTATCGATCCATCCTTAGTATTTAAGGGCTCCATTACACAGTCATATTTCTATTATAATATATATTATGAAATAGAAATATTATCATATATATGACCGTGTAATGGCATTTCATAATAGATATTATCATATGCCCTGCAAACAATCGGTCAGCAGTCCCCTGCCGCGAGGAAAGGGGGGAAGAAAAATAATGCTAGTGTGCGTGAGACACGCACACACATGCAGCCCCCTTCACACGCAGATGTCGCTGTATCCAATTTCCCATATATGATTTCGACATAAACGTCAGTCAGCACACATACGAAAAATGCCAACCACTGTTCGCGGTCTTTTGTTTTTTTTTTCTATTTGGACACTTCAAAAGAACAACTTTTGTATCTTTACAATGGCGGACGAGGAGAACGTGCAACATACGCGGTGTTGAGCAGTGCAATTGTCGATTTATCTGGTAAGTTTCGAAACTATATGATGTGAATGTAATTAATCATTTTTTGTTTATAGGAATTGGGATTTCATGGCGAGGCGACGGCGGCACGGTCATAGTGCCAACAACGATGCGACAACCGCATAAAAAATACGAAGTGTAGAGTATTTATGCAAATTCTTAGTTTTGCGAATGATGTTGCGGATTTATACTGTAAGTACTCAAATTATTGTTACTTTGTGAGTCCGATTAATCCTTTTTTTCATAGATACTTCGGCCTTGATGGAACTACGCTCTCGATTTCGCAAATCGTCTGAGCTCGGGAAGTTTTTGGCATGCGATACAGATATTCCGTTGTGTTCCTGCTCCAGCACAAGTACCTAGTCTTGGAAGCATTTATTTTGAACCGAGCAGACTTGCGCAACCATTTTATTTATGTTCACCTTTTCCATTCGACCGCAAACGAAAAATAGGCACTAAATCGCGACATTGTGGATGGCGGAAATTGTTGGGAAGAAATGTGTGTTTTTTTTATCATGGCAAAAAATTGTAAAACGAAAAAGTGTGTTTTTTTAATAAAATAAATACTATTGTGGGTACTCTAATGATATGTATTTTCTATTACGCTTCGGCGGTTATGCGAGCAAAATGAACGACAGCGCACCCTGCACCTCGTTCACGGAAAGAGAACCCCGCACTCCGCACCGCACCCCGCTTAAAAGTTTTGACAATGGTCGCATATTACATCTACTACAATTCGAATATCTGTGTACTGACAGTCGTCGTGTACTTTATCTGCAACCACTCGATGATGTAACCATGTACGGTAGCCTACCATGTACGTGTGCTGTCATAGACTCGGTCAGGGCGCAGTTAAAGGTGCATTTTTTTGTGTTTTGGGCCATATCTGGAAAACGGCGAGTCGCAGATAAAAAAGTTGTGAGTAAGCATTAAAGCTTTGTAAATGTCCTATTTATTTGTCCGTACTTGCTAACGGTTCTTCCAATATGGTTTATTAAAAGTCGAAAATTTTAAATTTTTTCAATTTTCTCTATTTACAAGGATAAAGACAAACGCTGTGATAAAGAGGGAGGGGAAAGGGGGGGGGGGGTGTGACTGTTTTTATTTCATGGATCCATAATGGATGGTTCGGAGTAAAACATACATAAACAATATCTGAAGAACCGTTAGGAGTTTTGCATATGTATGGGCAAATAAATAAGACATTTAGAAAGCTTTAATGTTTACTCACAACTTTTTCTCTACGCCTCACCGTTTTCGAGATATAGCCCAAAACACAAAAAATAGCACTAAATTGCACATTTAAACCCCCCTCCCCGCGTTAGCGCACCCCTCAGCTCCGAGTAAAATTAGTAGCCTTACCTCCTGACAGCTCCTAACAAAACACTGAAGAAAAAAATCGTCCTCCTTTGATATTCTCTACACCCGCTTTTTATGCGTTCATTGCTTGGCCTAGAAAACAAATTTTGTATTTGAATTCAAGTGTCAAAAACAATAGATATTATGATATAAATATGATGTAGTGTAATATGTACAAATTTGATTTTCCATGATAGATATGATCGTATCTATTATAATAGATATTATAATATAAATATGACTGTGTAATAGAGCCCTAAGTAAAAATATACGACTGAAGGAAAATCGGCATGTTCTGCTATCCGCTCTCATAGGGGGAACTTTTGTGTTGCCGATATTTTCCGCTATATGTCCGCTATATGGCGGACGGTAAGATAAGTGTCGCTAGTGTCGATAACAAAAACAAGAAAATTCTTCTTGCGAAGCTGATAGCGTAATGTTCCGGTGGCTCACTTTTATTTTGACATAAAATTATGCACTGGTTTAATTTACAACGGTTTCTACAACTGTGTACGGGATCAAACAATAGGCACGTTTTATTGTGTTTATCCCGTGCAGCCCAAGTAACAATTCGTATGCTTTAAAGAAGCACTTCATCCTGTAGCAATCATATAGTAACAACAAATCCGTTTATCGTGTGACATCGCTTATAGAAATAGTTTGTTCCGATGGCGAGGCAAAGGCAAATTTCACTCATACTACTGGAAAACGCTATACTGGTAGAAGCCATTCCAACACATGCTTAAATTCTAGTTCACGGCTTGTAATGTCGGGTTTTGTCTAAGATTAAGAAAATATTCCATGATAGAGCACTATCGTACAAATGGACCAAAACCATCTTTATACAAAGCCCGGAAGCAGAACACGTTCATATACTTAAGCGCCAAATCATAGGCCTGTTCAGATCGAAAATTTACATTGCGGTAAAGGCAAATCGGGTTGGGTTGCGACAAACTTTACACGAAAAGTATTGGTTCCCGGTCGATTTTCGTCGCGAAAAGTGGAATGTGTCGTGAATTAAAGTGTCTAGAATGCAGTGAAAGAACAAAATCCCGACAAAAAGTGAATTTTCCACATGTTTTCGCGATTTTTATCAGAGCAGACACGGTTTTTTCACATGCGCTGTGCTTGTGTTAGTGCATCGTGCAACGCTTTGAGCAGGTATTAATATAAGGAGAGGGCGAAAGTTACGAATTCCATACAATGTGACAGCTCAAAAATGTGCCGAGAATCTAATACATGGGAGAGCAAGCATCTAACAGTAAAGTAGTAATTGTGTCAAAAATTCGTGTGCGCTTGGTTGAATTCTTCTTCTTCTTCATTCTCTTTGTATTTAATAGTGGGTTGTCAAAGCATGGACCTTTGTTTGAATTGAGATGTACTGTTACTCTACTTGTGTCAAATCGCATTGGTTCAACAGTGTTGTTATTGTATTTTTCTCTCCCATGAATTTGCGCTTTCGGCACACTTTTTAAGTGATGTTGCCCCTCCTTCTATTAATACCTGCTCGAAGGTGCAACGTATATACGACATGTTCATAGGCTCGTTTTGTGTGCATGTATTGCTGCTTCCCGGCTTCTAGTGAAGGTGGTTTTGAATGGACTATCGAAAAGGGGACCACTTTCGGTGTTTTGCCTCTTTCTATCCTACCATATGTATTGTTAGTCATTTTAGTTTGTCTGTCATCCCAGTATATTGGTTGAAGAATGAATGAATGAGATAGCAAATGGTCCCACATTTTTGGTCTACGACTCAGTCCTTCTATTTTCTCAGTCTGTATGGTTTTGGCTGAGAACAAGTAAATAGGAGCGGGTTTACGTACAATTGTAATAAAACCCGAAAATTACCGCCAGCCACGACACCGAGATGGCGCGCTCTAACTTCACTGACGTGGAGGTGAAACGTCGGAAAAAGAAAAGGAAAAAGAAACAGAGACGTCCGGTGTGCGGCCTCGTGGCAGAAAGGCCGAGGAAAGAAAAGACGTCGCGTGTGCGGCTCGTGAGAGAAGGAAAAAAATCTCGTTTTGGTGTGTTGTGTTTTGCTTAGCCTCGCACTTGATCTGTTTTCGATTAAAATCTCGTCCTAATAGGCAATCCAGCATTAAATCGGTTGCATTTCCGTCCGGGCCAATAGTCTCCAATTACGAAACGCGTGCTTATTAAGCAGTTCAAAGTTTTTGTGACTGAAAAATTCACACAAATTTGCAGATTTTCTGTGAAAGTGCAAAAGCAAGAATCCTTGATCACGTACCGTGTTAAATTCCGTATCTGTGAAGCAACAACGACAAGTGAGTGATCATAGTCCTGGAAGGAGGACAACAACGTAAAAATGATTGCTGGATTGGGACCAGTGACGCAAGCCCTTCTTGGCACACTCCTAACATGGGGTCTCACGGCATTGGGAGCTTCATTGGCTGTGTTTGCGACTGACCGTGTAGATTCCGGGAAATTCGTCGCCGCACGCGAATTATCTTCCTACCAGATCTTTTTTTGATATCGCAGCTCGCAGGGGTGCGTTTGTCTCGGAAGAAAAAGTGTTTCCCATAATTGTGTAAAAAGAAAAAGTCCCTGTCTGTGTGGATTGTGTGAGCCCGAGGAAAACTTTCTCTATAAACGATTTGTGCGTAGTTGACCGTCATATGCATTTTTTTTTGATTCCTGTAAAGAAAAAAAGCCCCAGAATATTATCAAATTACCACGAGTGGTTCAGGTGTGATACACAGACGTTTTTCAGTCAAGTGTAGAGAATTGATTTTGTTTTAAACAAAAAAACGTGGCCCATCGAGACTACCCCCCCTCCCCGCAGTGTACGTGCTGGTGATAACCTTTTTTTTTTGTCTTGACGTCGTACAGAAGTGGATGTACGCATTGATTCCGGCGATTTGGCATACCTGTCATGTCTGGCACGCGAAACTTTTGAGAGGATAGCGCAATATTTTCGAATTGAATGGTTCAAAGGTCTAACGATTGTTGCATCGAATGATATCAATGAAGAGACGATATTGAGTTTAAATGAACAAGGACATAAGATCGATTGTTTTGGAATTGGAACACATTTGGTTACATGTCAAAGACAACCTGCTTTGGGATGCGTTTATAAATTGGTGGAAATAAATGGACAAGCAAGAATTAAATTGAGTCAAGATGTGGAAAAAGTTACAATGCCCGGACATTCGTGAACGAGTGCAGTCATCGCTGAAAACTCTACGTACCGACCATAAACGTACACTGAACCCAACACCGTACAAGGTCGCTGTCAGTGATAACTCATACAGTTTTATCCACGATCTCTGGCTACAGAACGCACCCATCGGAGAGCTGTCCTGATCAATGTAAGTGGTAATTGTAAAAAACAATGAACATTCGACGAATAAATTATTGCTTATGACCAGTAGGATTGCATAAAATGGCATAGTCCGTATTTTTTTGAGAGAGATATGGAATTCAATCGTTGATTGTTTTTTTAAACGGGACGTAACATGATAAAAGTTATTTAGTGATACGGAATATTATAATACATAATTTAAATTATATATATATAAACTGTTACAAATGCTACTAAAGTAAAAATATTAAACGGTTGATAGTACCATGGTTAATATACCAATCACATATTTACGACACAAGTTACTGATAAAGTTGAAATGGGAAATAACGTATTTTCAAATGCGTTTTTATTTTTTTTATTTTTTTTATGATAAATGCAGAAAACACTGACGCACTATTTATATCCACCTTTTTATTATTGCCGTATATGGTAGCGTACATTTTTAAATACACTTACATATATATTAGACCTTATTATCTACGCAATAATACTTGTTACACGTGATTTCAAAACTAAACAATTATTTCGGTCATAATGACAAAGGCAATTTAGTTTTGAGTTTCCATCTGTTATAGTTAACTGAAAGACATATATTATGTATATAGAGGAAATCTATGATCTGCAGTTATTTACCATAAATACCTTAAAATTATTCGAAATAATATTTTTTTTTCATTTTATATAGAAATTAGTGTTTCGGTTAATGTATAAGTTTAATGATAATCCTAGGTATCGCTTCGGTCTCCTTTTCTCTACGCTTGACGTCATTAAGGTTCCTCGTGTCCCTCCCCTCTCCGGTGCGCACCCTAGGGTTTGAAGGTTAGATCTCACACTATAAATAAAAGAAGAAAAGTAGACCTGAGTGTTGACTAAATATAGCAATACTATGTATTAATAGATATATGTTAAGAACTAAAAGACATGTCAACATATAATTATACCCCCAAACTTGAAAAGTTCTGTAAATATAACGTCATGAATTCAACATAAACTTACCGTGTTTGCTTTCCTGCTGTCTCCCCAGATGAATCATCCTCGTTCGCCAATGATGCCGCCTCATTAGCGGCTTTTGGCTTGTTTCAGGAATGCTTCGTTGGTTGATTGTCGAAGTCGTTTTTCTCTCCATTTTTCTTTTCAGCTTCTGTTCAGGTTGTTACTGGCCTGGCAGATACCCGCGTGCAACAATTTTCTTACTGTAACACCGCCGATCGCTAGACCCCTCTTCTTTCATGGAACCCGACCCACATTCCCGGTAGCTGAGCTCGGGCACCGGCACGCGACGGGGTCATTGGATGTCACCAACTGTCTCCACCTGTCATGGAGGACAAGAAAAATTATTTGTGTGAAAAAAATACGGCTATGGTTTCAAAATGGCGCCCAACAACGTGGGGCCAACGAGTTCTTCGGTTGACTTAGTCAACCAAGGGAACTCACAACACCAAGAGTTCCCCTCGTTACGCCTCACGGCCGAACTCGTCAGCTGTCGAGGTTTATCCTCAATTGTACTGCACGTACCAGGGAAATTACGAGTTCGGCCCATCATTTATTTTCTTCATCGATTCCTTAGGTCCCTCCCGCATCCGTTAAAATCCCATCCTAGTTAGAGTAGCTTATCCCATCCACACCCATCCCCGACAGGCAGTGTCTACGACGTGTCGTCATTTGCTTTTGCATAGTGGCTAATCCGTCGGCTACGAAGAAATACCTGGAACAGCTGACTTAGGGATTTATCCCTAAGTTCAGACCGGATTTCTTGGACGGTTTACCACCTCCCTGTGTAGACACTGACCTCCTTTCAATAAACCTTTTAACAAGTCTGAGGAAAGGAATCGTCCATGCTCTGAGCGTCGTAAAGTAGGGGGAAGATGTGATAGAGAACTGCGAGTGTATGGGGTTTACGCTGTACTTCGACTCTCACATCGGAACTTATGCTTGACGATTATCGGAGTATGGATGAGGACATTCCTCAGTACTATTCCCTTGCGTTTGATAACCCTTTTCTTCAGCGACATACAAACAACCAGACATTCTTGAAACGAGCAATCCTTTTCTTTCTCTAACATCTGGCGAACAGTCAGGAGACATTTGGAGGGAGGAAAAAGGGAAGCAAACAATACCTTTACACATTTTTTTTTCCGCTATATTAATAAATATAATTCATTTACGCTCGGTTAACAATATACATAGCAGAAATGCCACTAAGACATACACCACCACCAAACACGTCGAGCCAAGGGGCGGTCCCCAGGGATTTCACCCGGGTGACTCGCGCGATGGCTCACCTTAATCCTAACGCTCAAGCATATGAAAACTCGGGGCCAAGCGCTGCGCCACAACCTCCGGCAGTGTCTGGAGGGGGGTCACCAGAAGAATCTCCTCCACCATACTCGAGACCGGATGAACCGCGGTGGCAGGCGAGGGTCAGCCAGGAAGCGGTCAGCCAGAATGTGGCAGCCCAAATGGATGAAAATCGGCGACCAGGCCGCAACGAATTACAAATTCCAAACGGACGACATTCTTACCCCGATTGGGGTCTGCCGCCTCTCAATATGGGATGGCGACCGCCACATCAACACCAGCCCAGACCTCCGGGGTATGGATATCCCCTTTTCGGGTGGGGCGAACAACCGCCGGAGGGATGGCGTCCGCGACAACAGCGGCAGGCCAATCACCGATCATTGACGCCACGCCCAGCAGAGGCACGAGCTGCGACCCCTCGTCCAGCAACACCGGCTGTTAACCAGGGTCAGCCCCAATCACCGGCCGTAGGAAACCAATTGCCACCGGGACTTGATGAAGTAGTACAGCGTGCGGTTGAAGCGGAATGTGCGAGACGTCTAGCTGCATTAGCTGCCGCAGAGACCCCGCGTGCATCGATTCCGCGAACTGACTTCGAGCCACATCGAAGCCGCTCCGCAGTATCATCCGCGATAGTCCAACCACACCAAGTCCATCGTGCCATTTCCGAATGGGGGCTAAAATTTAGTGGAACTGCCGTCGATTCCTTCATCCGGCAGGTTGAATTATTTACTGACAGAACTCTTGGAGGCAATTATGATTATGTCTGCTTGTACGCCCACCTGTTCTTCGCGGGTGATACTGCAGAGTGGTTTAGAGAGTTCGCGGAACCAATATACGTGGCGGACTCTGAAAGAGGCACTTCGCCGTCAGTACATGGATCCATACGACGATGACGATCTGATGGACATGATGAGAAGGCATCTCCAGAAGGAGGGGCAACCCTTCGATGTCTTTCTCAAAGAGATGCGTCAGTTGAACAACAGAATGCAAGACCCTCTCTCGGACAGTGAATTGACGAGAATGGTGAAGAGGAACCTGAGGGAAGACCTCAGCCGTCCGATTCACCGGGATCGTTTCGTCAATCTGTTAGACCTCCGAGAGGCAGTCCGCGAAATTGAGCATTTTGACGAGAGGATGAAATCCCGAGGATCCTCTTCCCATTCTCGTCAATTCTCGCGATCGAGAGTTTCGGAAGTCGAGCAGACGTCCACAAGTGTCTCGATGGATCAGTCAGAGTTAGCAGCACTCAACAACAATTCCAACTGTTGGAACTGCAAGAAGCCCGGCCACTCATACGCCGACTGTCGGGAGACATTGCGAATCTTCTGCTTTGGATGTGGAGCATCCGGAGTGGTGAAGCCGCAATGCGAGCGCTGCAATCGCTCAAAAAACGATCCACGAAGGAGGCCTCAACAACAACAGAGGTTCTCCCAGGGGGTACAGACCGACCCTCCTCTACCACAGTAGCCACACCGGATCCCTCACATTCAAAGCAGCAGGCTCCAATGCCTCCGCGACAGTTGGTGGGTAACCATGATGGACCCGCAACCTACTCGAATGTGACCGATAACCCGAACTTGTCTCATGCACTGGATGTGTCTTCTACACCTGATTTGACTGCTACCCCGGACTTACCTCTTTCCTCGGATCTGTCTTTTACCTCGGACTTACCTTTTTCACCGGATTTGTCTCATACACCGGACGTTCCTATACCACCGAATGTGTCGAATACACCTGACTTACCTTCTTCAATGGATTTGTCTTATACACCTGCACGTTCTTATAAACAGGATACCTCATTGGGTTCACGCACAGAGGTTGCACCCGCACGTAAAGCGACAGACTCGTCCTCAAAAGGGACTGAGACCGTGCAAATCTTAAAGCCTAGTCCTATTTCCACACAGCAAACTACCTTCACCACTGGCTTACGATCGCCACATTCCATGCACTATAGCCTGACACCCTTGCACGAGCGAGTGCGCAAGTATAATGAAGCTCGTCAGCGCTTATTCGCTGTAAGTGCAATACAATCCCGTAGGGCGAAGCGTGCCACGCTCCGTTACAGGTGCTTCTGGAGGAAAGTGCGTGAGAGTCGGCGAAAGTTTTGTGAAGTCCAGCTATCGGACATACCAAAAGGAGACCTTAGGCCTTATGCGGACGTTACCCTGTTGGGCCGCACAGTCACCGGACTGGTAGATACTGGGGCCTCGTGTAGCGTGATTGCTTCCGACTTGGCAGAGTCGGTTCTGAAGGATCATCGCTACCCATGTGAAAAATTCAGACTGAGAGTGACAACTGCCGACAACACCGGCCATCTCACTGAGGGGAAAATCCGAGCAGAGGTCACATTCCGAGGTCGAACCGAACGCATAGACCTGCTCATCATTCCCACTCTCAGTCAGAACTTGTACCTGGGCGTTGATTTTGTCCGAAGTTTCGAACTAGCTTCCGACTTATTTACGTCTTCTCAACGTTTATCGGCAATTACTAGTGATCTAGCGGAGCTGACCAGCCGTCACTCCCTGACAGCTGAACAGCAACGGCGCCTCAACGCTACCATTGCAAGCTTCCCGTCTTTCGCCAAAGAGGGCTTAGGACGTACTAAAGTAATCTCACACGTCATCGACGTCGGTAACAATAAGCCTATAAAGCAAAGGCATTACCCCGTCTCTCCTGCCGTCGAGAAGCTGCTTTATAAGGAAGTAGACCGGATGCTTGCAATGGGGGTGATTGAGGAGTCACAAGGTGCGTGGTCATCACCAGTCACCTTGGTGGTAAAACCGAATAAAGTGCGCATGTGCTTAGACGCACGTAAAGTGAACGCAGTGACTGTGAAGGATGCTTATCCTTTGCCGCTCATTGACGGGATTCTGAGCCGGCTCCCCAAAGCGGAGTATATAACGAGCCTAGATCTCAAAGACGCTTTCTGGCAGATTCCCCTCGACGAAGCGTCAAAGGATAAGACAGCCTTCACAGTCCCTGGTCGGCCGTTGTATCAGTTTGTGACCATGCCCTTTGGGCTTTGTAATGCGCCACAAACTATGCAACGGCTGATGGATCGCGTAGTCCCTCCGCACCTGCAGAACCAAGTCTTCGTATACCTGGATGACTTGTTGCTGATCACGACCACCTTTGACGAGCATTTGATGCTGCTGCAGGAAGTGGCTCTGTGTCTTCGTAAGGCAGGCTTAACAATAAACGTTGAGAAGAGTAAGTTCGTCATGACGCACGTTCGTTACTTGGGACATATCATCGGAAACGGTACCATCAGAACCGACTCTGACAAGGTGGAAGCAATCGCGAGTTTCCCGCAACCATCGACGGTAAAGCAGCTCCGTCGCTTTTTAGGGATGTGTGGTTGGTACCAGCGTTTTGTCCCCAACTATGCAACGGTCGCGTCGCCGCTGACCGACATGCTGCGTAAAGGACGTAGTTTCGTCTGGACTGAGGAAGGCGTCCTGGCCTTTAAAGCAATGAAGGATTGTTTGTCTACAGCCCCTGTATTACACAGCCCTGATTTTACGCGCCCATTTGCCATACAATGTGACGCAAGTCAACATGGCATCGGCGCAGTGTTAACACAGACAGTTGACGACGGGCAAGAGGTCCCCATTGCTTTCATGTCCAGGAAACTTAACTCAGCCCAGCGAAACTACTCCGTTACCGAACAAGAATGTTTGGCAGCGGTGACCGCAGTCAAGAAATTTAGGGCCTACGTCGAGGGGCAAGACTTTAGTATCATTACCGACCATGCATCCCTGAAATGGCTGACGAGTCAGTCAGACTTGCAGGGTAGGTTGGCTCGTTGGGCGTTAAAATTACAAGGGTTTCGCTTTACCATCATTCACCGAAAAGGGAGCCAGCACGTGGTTCCAGACACTCTGTCTCGAGTCTACTGCTCAGAGTCTCTGTCGGTACAAGATCCGTTCTACAGTTCCGTTGAAGTTGATCTGAACTCAACTCATTTTAAATCCGCAGAGTACAAAGAGTTGGTGGATCGCATAGAAGCTAATCGACATGTTTTCCCAGATCTCAAAACCACCGATGGATACGTGTATAGACGCAGTGAACACGCGACCGGAAACGAAGCTCAAGAACAAATGGCATGGAAGCTTTGGATACCGAGTGGGCTTACACACGAGTTAATACGTCGTGCACACGAGCACCCACTGTGTGCGCATGGAGGTACAGCCAAAACCTTACAACGCCTAAGGGTGTTGTTTTTCTGGCCCAACATGGCTAAAGATGTTAGCGAATATGTTTCCTCCTGCGACGTGTGTAAGCAAACCAAAGCTCCGAATCAAACTCTCCGACCGCCTATGGAGAACAGGTTCGTTTCCGATCGAGTGTTCCAGCGTCTATACATGGATCTGTTGGGTCCGTTTCCGAGATCTAAATCGGGCAACATCGGAGCCATTGTGTTAGTAGACCATCTCTCTAAATATTGCTTCGTAGAACCAATCCGGAAGTTTACCGCAGAGATTGTGACTAGTTGGCTCGAGACCAGAGTGTTCCACGTATTTGGAGTACCGGAAACGATATTGACTGACAATGGACAACAATTTAAGGCACATGTTTTCAACGCAATGCTTGAGCGTTACGGAGTGCAGCACTTGTACACGGCTGTATACTCACCCCAGGCCAACGCGTCCGAACGGGTGAACCGTTCAATAGTGGCAGCCATCCGTGCGTACGTGCATCCAACGCAAAATAATTGGGATGCAAAGTTGTCACACATCAGCTGCGCACTCCGTTCCGCTCAGCATGCGTCGATAAAGATGTCGCCTTACTTTGTTGTCTTTGGTCAGCCAATGGTCACCAATGGTAACACTTACGCTCTGTTGCGCAACCTGCAACTCTTGAGCGAGAACATCAATGTATTGGACCCTTGCGACAAATTAAACATAATGCGACAAGAGGCTCAAAACAACCTGCAACGAGCATACGATAAAAATGCTGGACAATACAACCTACGCTCGAAACATGTTGAATTCCAGCCTGGAGATGAAGTGTTTCGGCGGAATTTTGCGCAAAGCAACGCCGCCGAGCACTACAACTCCAAGCTGGACTTCAAATTTGTCAAGAGTAGGGTGGTTAAAAAGGTTGGTAACCACCGGTACTTGATGGCGGACTTGCAAGGGAAGCCGGTGGGAATATTTCATGGCAAAGATCTCCGACGCTAGTAAAGTATCGTGTCCAGTACGATTCTCAGCTCCTTCCTTGGAGAGAACCCCTTCGAAAGGACCTGTGTTGTAATAAAACCCGAAAATTACCGCCAGCCACGACACCGAGATGGCGCGCTCTAACTTCACTGACGTGGAGGTGAAACGTCGGAAAAAGAAAAGGAAAAAGAAACAGAGACGTCCGGTGTGCGGCCTCGTGGCAGAAAGGCCGAGGAAAGAAAAGACGTCGCGTGTGCGGCTCGTGAGAGAAGGAAAAAAATCTCGTTTTGGTGTGTTGTGTTTTGCTTAGCCTCGCACTTGATCTGTTTTCGATTAAAATCTCGTCCTAATAGGCAATCCAGCATTAAATCGGTTGCATTTCCGTCCGGGCCAATAGTCTCCAATTACGAAACGCGTGCTTATTAAGCAGTTCAAAGTTTTTGTGACTGAAAAATTCACACAAATTTGCAGATTTTCTGTGAAAGTGCAAAAGCAAGAATCCTTGATCACGTACCGTGTTAAATTCCGTATCTGTGAAGCAACAACGACAAGTGAGTGATCATAGTCCTGGAAGGAGGACAACAACGTAAAAATGATTGCTGGATTGGGACCAGTGACGCAAGCCCTTCTTGGCACACTCCTAACATGGGGTCTCACGGCATTGGGAGCTTCATTGGCTGTGTTTGCGACTGACCGTGTAGATTCCGGGAAATTCGTCGCCGCACGCGAATTATCTTCCTACCAGATCTTTTTTTGATATCGCAGCTCGCAGGGGTGCGTTTGTCTCGGAAGAAAAAGTGTTTCCCATAATTGTGTAAAAAGAAAAAGTCCCTGTCTGTGTGGATTGTGTGAGCCCGAGGAAAACTTTCTCTATAAACGATTTGTGCGTAGTTGACCGTCATATGCATTTTTTTTTGATTCCTGTAAAGAAAAAAAGCCCCAGAATATTATCAAATTACCACGAGTGGTTCAGGTGTGATACACAGACGTTTTTCAGTCAAGTGTAGAGAATTGATTTTGTTTTAAACAAAAAAACGTGGCCCATCGAGACTACCCCCCCTCCCCGCAGTGTACGTGCTGGTGATAACCTTTTTTTTTTGTCTTGACGTCGTACAGAAGTGGATGTACGCATTGATTCCGGCGATTTGGCATACCTGTCATGTCTGGCACGCGAAACTTTTGAGAGGATAGCGCAATATTTTCGAATTGAATGGTTCAAAGGTCTAACGATTGTTGCATCGAATGATATCAATGAAGAGACGATATTGAGTTTAAATGAACAAGGACATAAGATCGATTGTTTTGGAATTGGAACACATTTGGTTACATGTCAAAGACAACCTGCTTTGGGATGCGTTTATAAATTGGTGGAAATAAATGGACAAGCAAGAATTAAATTGAGTCAAGATGTGGAAAAAGTTACAATGCCCGGACATTCGTGAACGAGTGCAGTCATCGCTGAAAACTCTACGTACCGACCATAAACGTACACTGAACCCAACACCGTACAAGGTCGCTGTCAGTGATAACTCATACAGTTTTATCCACGATCTCTGGCTACAGAACGCACCCATCGGAGAGCTGTCCTGATCAATGTAAGTGGTAATTGTAAAAAACAATGAACATTCGACGAATAAATTATTGCTTATGACCAGTAGGATTGCATAAAATGGCATAGTCCGTATTTTTTTGAGAGAGATATGGAATTCAATCGTTGATTGTTTTTTTAAACGGGACGTAACATGATAAAAGTTATTTAGTGATACGGAATATTATAATACATAATTTAAATTATATATATATAAACTGTTACAAATGCTACTAAAGTAAAAATATTAAACGGTTGATAGTACCATGGTTAATATACCAATCACATATTTACGACACAAGTTACTGATAAAGTTGAAATGGGAAATAACGTATTTTCAAATGCGTTTTTTTTTTTATTTTTTTTATGATAAATGCAGAAAACACTGACGCACTATTTATATCCACCTTTTTATTATTGCCGTATATGGTAGCGTACATTTTTAAATACACTTACATATATATTAGACCTTATTATCTACGCAATAATACTTGTTACACGTGATTTCAAAACTAAACAATTATTTCGGTCATAATGACAAAGGCAATTTAGTTTTGAGTTTCCATCTGTTATAGTTAACTGAAAGACATATATTATGTATATAGAGGAAATCTATGATCTGCAGTTATTTACCATAAATACCTTAAAATTATTCGAAATAATATTTTTTTTTCATTTTATATAGAAATTAGTGTTTCGGTTAATGTATAAGTTTAATGATAATCCTAGGTATCGCTTCGGTCTCCTTTTCTCTACGCTTGACGTCATTAAGGTTCCTCGTGTCCCTCCCCTCTCCGGTGCGCACCCTAGGGTTTGAAGGTTAGATCTCACACTATAAATAAAAGAAGAAAAGTAGACCTGAGTGTTGACTAAATATAGCAATACTATGTATTAATAGATATATGTTAAGAACTAAAAGACATGTCAACATATAATTATACCCCCAAACTTGAAAAGTTCTGTAAATATAACGTCATGAATTCAACATAAACTTACCGTGTTTGCTTTCCTGCTTCCTCCCCAGATGAATCATCCTCGTTCGCCAATGATGCCGCCTCATTAGCGGCTTTTGGCTTGTTTCAGGAATGCTTCGTTGGTTGATTGTCGAAGTCGTTTTTCTCTCCATTTTTCTTTTCAGCTTCTGTTCAGGTTGTTACTGGCCTGGCAGATACCCGCGTGCAACAATTTTCTTACTGTAACACCGCCGATCGCTAGACCCCTCTTCTTTCATGGAACCCGACCCACATTCCCGGTAGCTGAGCTCGGGCACCGGCACGCGACGGGGTCATTGGATGTCACCAACTGTCTCCACCTGTCATGGAGGACAAGAAAAATTATTTGTGTGAAAAAAATACGGCTATGGTTTCAAAATGGCGCCCAACAACGTGGGGCCAACGAGTTCTTCGGTTGACTTAGTCAACCAAGGGAACTCACAACACCAAGAGTTCCCCTCGTTACGCCTCACGGCCGAACTCGTCAGCTGTCGAGGTTTATCCTCAATTGTACTGCACGTACCAGGGAAATTACGAGTTCGGCCCATCATTTATTTTCTTCATCGATTCCTTAGGTCCCTCCCGCATCCGTTAAAATCCCATCCTAGTTAGAGTAGCTTATCCCATCCACACCCATCCCCGACAGGCAGTGTCTACGACGTGTCGTCATTTGCTTTTGCATAGTGGCTAATCCGTCGGCTACGAAGAAATACCTGGAACAGCTGACTTAGGGATTTATCCCTAAGTTCAGACCGGATTTCTTGGACGGTTTACCACCTCCCTGTGTAGACACTGACCTCCTTTCAATAAACCTTTTAACAAGTCTGAGGAAAGGAATCGTCCATGCTCTGAGCGTCGTAAAGTAGGGGGAAGATGTGATAGAGAACTGCGAGTGTATGGGGTTTACGCTGTACTTCGACTCTCACATCGGAACTTATGCTTGACGATTATCGGAGTATGGATGAGGACATTCCTCAGTACTATTCCCTTGCGTTTGATAACCCTTTTCTTCAGCGACATACAAACAACCAGACATTCTTGAAACGAGCAATCCTTTTCTTTCTCTAACATCTGGCGAACAGTCAGGAGACATTTGGAGGGAGGAAAAAGGGAAGCAAACAATACCTTTACACATTTTTTTTTCCGCTATATTAATAAATATAATTCATTTACGCTCGGTTAACAATATACATAGCAGAAATGCCACTAAGACATACACCACCACCAAACACGTCGAGCCAAGGGGCGGTCCCCAGGGATTTCACCCGGGTGACTCGCGCGATGGCTCACCTTAATCCTAACGCTCAAGCATATGAAAACTCGGGGCCAAGCGCTGCGCCACAACCTCCGGCAGTGTCTGGAGGGGGGTCACCAGAAGAATCTCCTCCACCATACTCGAGACCGGATGAACCGCGGTGGCAGGCGAGGGTCAGCCAGGAAGCGGTCAGCCAGAATGTGGCAGCCCAAATGGATGAAAATCGGCGACCAGGCCGCAACGAATTACAAATTCCAAACGGACGACATTCTTACCCCGATTGGGGTCTGCCGCCTCTCAATATGGGATGGCGACCGCCACATCAACACCAGCCCAGACCTCCGGGGTATGGATATCCCCTTTTCGGGTGGGGCGAACAACCGCCGGAGGGATGGCGTCCGCGACAACAGCGGCAGGCCAATCACCGATCATTGACGCCACGCCCAGCAGAGGCACGAGCTGCGACCCCTCGTCCAGCAACACCGGCTGTTAACCAGGGTCAGCCCCAATCACCGGCCGTAGGAAACCAATTGCCACCGGGACTTGATGAAGTAGTACAGCGTGCGGTTGAAGCGGAATGTGCGAGACGTCTAGCTGCATTAGCTGCCGCAGAGACCCCGCGTGCATCGATTCCGCGAACTGACTTCGAGCCACATCGAAGCCGCTCCGCAGTATCATCCGCGATAGTCCAACCACACCAAGTCCATCGTGCCATTTCCGAATGGGGGCTAAAATTTAGTGGAACTGCCGTCGATTCCTTCATCCGGCAGGTTGAATTATTTACTGACAGAACTCTTGGAGGCAATTATGATTATGTCTGCTTGTACGCCCACCTGTTCTTCGCGGGTGATACTGCAGAGTGGTTTAGAGAGTTCGCGGCCAGTTCGCGGAACCAATATACGTGGCGGACTCTGAAAGAGGCACTTCGCCGTCAGTACATGGATCCATACGACGATGACGATCTGATGGACATGATGAGAAGGCATCTCCAGAAGGAGGGGCAACCCTTCGATGTCTTTCTCAAAGAGATGCGTCAGTTGAACAACAGAATGCAAGACCCTCTCTCGGACAGTGAATTGACGAGAATGGTGAAGAGGAACCTGAGGGAAGACCTCAGCCGTCCGATTCACCGGGATCGTTTCGTCAATCTGTTAGACCTCCGAGAGGCAGTCCGCGAAATTGAGCATTTTGACGAGAGGATGAAATCCCGAGGATCCTCTTCCCATTCTCGTCAATTCTCGCGATCGAGAGTTTCGGAAGTCGAGCAGACGTCCACAAGTGTCTCGATGGATCAGTCAGAGTTAGCAGCACTCAACAACAATTCCAACTGTTGGAACTGCAAGAAGCCCGGCCACTCATACGCCGACTGTCGGGAGACATTGCGAATCTTCTGCTTTGGATGTGGAGCATCCGGAGTGGTGAAGCCGCAATGCGAGCGCTGCAATCGCTCAAAAAACGATCCACGAAGGAGGCCTCAACAACAACAGAGGTTCTCCCAGGGGGTACAGACCGACCCTCCTCTACCACAGTAGCCACACCGGATCCCTCACATTCAAAGCAGCAGGCTCCAATGCCTCCGCGACAGTTGGTGGGTAACCATGATGGACCCGCAACCTACTCGAATGTGACCGATAACCCGAACTTGTCTCATGCACTGGATGTGTCTTCTACACCTGATTTGACTGCTACCCCGGACTTACCTCTTTCCTCGGATCTGTCTTTTACCTCGGACTTACCTTTTTCACCGGATTTGTCTCATACACCGGACGTTCCTATACCACCGAATGTGTCGAATACACCTGACTTACCTTCTTCAATGGATTTGTCTTATACACCTGCACGTTCTTATAAACAGGATACCTCATTGGGTTCACGCACAGAGGTTGCACCCGCACGTAAAGCGACAGACTCGTCCTCAAAAGGGACTGAGACCGTGCAAATCTTAAAGCCTAGTCCTATTTCCACACAGCAAACTACCTTCACCACTGGCTTACGATCGCCACATTCCATGCACTATAGCCTGACACCCTTGCACGAGCGAGTGCGCAAGTATAATGAAGCTCGTCAGCGCTTATTCGCTGTAAGTGCAATACAATCCCGTAGGGCGAAGCGTGCCACGCTCCGTTACAGGTGCTTCTGGAGGAAAGTGCGTGAGAGTCGGCGAAAGTTTTGTGAAGTCCAGCTATCGGACATACCAAAAGGAGACCTTAGGCCTTATGCGGACGTTACCCTGTTGGGCCGCACAGTCACCGGACTGGTAGATACTGGGGCCTCGTGTAGCGTGATTGCTTCCGACTTGGCAGAGTCGGTTCTGAAGGATCATCGCTACCCATGTGAAAAATTCAGACTGAGAGTGACAACTGCCGACAACACCGGCCATCTCACTGAGGGGAAAATCCGAGCAGAGGTCACATTCCGAGGTCGAACCGAACGCATAGACCTGCTCATCATTCCCACTCTCAGTCAGAACTTGTACCTGGGCGTTGATTTTGTCCGAAGTTTCGAACTAGCTTCCGACTTATTTACGTCTTCTCAACGTTTATCGGCAATTACTAGTGATCTAGCGGAGCTGACCAGCCGTCACTCCCTGACAGCTGAACAGCAACGGCGCCTCAACGCTACCATTGCAAGCTTCCCGTCTTTCGCCAAAGAGGGCTTAGGACGTACTAAAGTAATCTCACACGTCATCGACGTCGGTAACAATAAGCCTATAAAGCAAAGGCATTACCCCGTCTCTCCTGCCGTCGAGAAGCTGCTTTATAAGGAAGTAGACCGGATGCTTGCAATGGGGGTGATTGAGGAGTCACAAGGTGCGTGGTCATCACCAGTCACCTTGGTGGTAAAACCGAATAAAGTGCGCATGTGCTTAGACGCACGTAAAGTGAACGCAGTGACTGTGAAGGATGCTTATCCTTTGCCGCTCATTGACGGGATTCTGAGCCGGCTCCCCAAAGCGGAGTATATAACGAGCCTAGATCTCAAAGACGCTTTCTGGCAGATTCCCCTCGACGAAGCGTCAAAGGATAAGACAGCCTTCACAGTCCCTGGTCGGCCGTTGTATCAGTTTGTGACCATGCCCTTTGGGCTTTGTAATGCGCCACAAACTATGCAACGGCTGATGGATCGCGTAGTCCCTCCGCACCTGCAGAACCAAGTCTTCGTATACCTGGATGACTTGTTGCTGATCACGACCACCTTTGACGAGCATTTGATGCTGCTGCAGGAAGTGGCTCTGTGTCTTCGTAAGGCAGGCTTAACAATAAACGTTGAGAAGAGTAAGTTCGTCATGACGCACGTTCGTTACTTGGGACATATCATCGGAAACGGTACCATCAGAACCGACTCTGACAAGGTGGAAGCAATCGCGAGTTTCCCGCAACCATCGACGGTAAAGCAGCTCCGTCGCTTTTTAGGGATGTGTGGTTGGTACCAGCGTTTTGTCCCCAACTATGCAACGGTCGCGTCGCCGCTGACCGACATGCTGCGTAAAGGACGTAGTTTCGTCTGGACTGAGGAAGGCGTCCTGGCCTTTAAAGCAATGAAGGATTGTTTGTCTACAGCCCCTGTATTACACAGCCCTGATTTTACGCGCCCATTTGCCATACAATGTGACGCAAGTCAACATGGCATCGGCGCAGTGTTAACACAGACAGTTGACGACGGGCAAGAGGTCCCCATTGCTTTCATGTCCAGGAAACTTAACTCAGCCCAGCGAAACTACTCCGTTACCGAACAAGAATGTTTGGCAGCGGTGACCGCAGTCAAGAAATTTAGGGCCTACGTCGAGGGGCAAGACTTTAGTATCATTACCGACCATGCATCCCTGAAATGGCTGACGAGTCAGTCAGACTTGCAGGGTAGGTTGGCTCGTTGGGCGTTAAAATTACAAGGGTTTCGCTTTACCATCATTCACCGAAAAGGGAGCCAGCACGTGGTTCCAGACACTCTGTCTCGAGTCTACTGCTCAGAGTCTCTGTCGGTACAAGATCCGTTCTACAGTTCCGTTGAAGTTGATCTGAACTCAACTCATTTTAAATCCGCAGAGTACAAAGAGTTGGTGGATCGCATAGAAGCTAATCGACATGTTTTCCCAGATCTCAAAACCACCGATGGATACGTGTATAGACGCAGTGAACACGCGACCGGAAACGAAGCTCAAGAACAAATGGCATGGAAGCTTTGGATACCGAGTGGGCTTACACACGAGTTAATACGTCGTGCACACGAGCACCCACTGTGTGCGCATGGAGGTACAGCCAAAACCTTACAACGCCTAAGGGTGTTGTTTTTCTGGCCCAACATGGCTAAAGATGTTAGCGAATATGTTTCCTCCTGCGACGTGTGTAAGCAAACCAAAGCTCCGAATCAAACTCTCCGACCGCCTATGGAGAACAGGTTCGTTTCCGATCGAGTGTTCCAGCGTCTATACATGGATCTGTTGGGTCCGTTTCCGAGATCTAAATCGGGCAACATCGGAGCCATTGTGTTAGTAGACCATCTCTCTAAATATTGCTTCGTAGAACCAATCCGGAAGTTTACCGCAGAGATTGTGACTAGTTGGCTCGAGACCAGAGTGTTCCACGTATTTGGAGTACCGGAAACGATATTGACTGACAATGGACAACAATTTAAGGCACATGTTTTCAACGCAATGCTTGAGCGTTACGGAGTGCAGCACTTGTACACGGCTGTATACTCACCCCAGGCCAACGCGTCCGAACGGGTGAACCGTTCAATAGTGGCAGCCATCCGTGCGTACGTGCATCCAACGCAAAATAATTGGGATGCAAAGTTGTCACACATCAGCTGCGCACTCCGTTCCGCTCAGCATGCGTCGATAAAGATGTCGCCTTACTTTGTTGTCTTTGGTCAGCCAATGGTCACCAATGGTAACACTTACGCTCTGTTGCGCAACCTGCAACTCTTGAGCGAGAACATCAATGTATTGGACCCTTGCGACAAATTAAACATAATGCGACAAGAGGCTCAAAACAACCTGCAACGAGCATACGATAAAAATGCTGGACAATACAACCTACGCTCGAAACATGTTGAATTCCAGCCTGGAGATGAAGTGTTTCGGCGGAATTTTGCGCAAAGCAACGCCGCCGAGCACTACAACTCCAAGCTGGACTTCAAATTTGTCAAGAGTAGGGTGGTTAAAAAGGTTGGTAACCACCGGTACTTGATGGCGGACTTGCAAGGGAAGCCGGTGGGAATATTTCATGGCAAAGATCTCCGACGCTAGTAAAGTATCGTGTCCAGTACGATTCTCAGCTCCTTCCTTGGAGAGAACCCCTTCGAAAGGACCTGTGTTGTAATAAAACCCGAAAATTACCGCCAGCCACGACACCGAGATGGCGCGCTCTAACTTCACTGACGTGGAGGTGAAACGTCGGAAAAAGAAAAGGAAAAAGAAACAGAGACGTCCGGTGTGCGGCCTCGTGGCAGAAAGGCCGAGGAAAGAAAAGACGTCGCGTGTGCGGCTCGTGAGAGAAGGAAAAAAATCTCGTTTTGGTGTGTTGTGTTTTGCTTAGCCTCGCACTTGATCTGTTTTCGATTAAAATCTCGTCCTAATAGGCAATCCAGCATTAAATCGGTTGCATTTCCGTCCGGGCCAATAGTCTCCAATTACGAAACGCGTGCTTATTAAGCAGTTCAAAGTTTTTGTGACTGAAAAATTCACACAAATTTGCAGATTTTCTGTGAAAGTGCAAAAGCAAGAATCCTTGATCACGTACCGTGTTAAATTCCGTATCTGTGAAGCAACAACGACAAGTGAGTGATCATAGTCCTGGAAGGAGGACAACAACGTAAAAATGATTGCTGGATTGGGACCAGTGACGCAAGCCCTTCTTGGCACACTCCTAACATGGGGTCTCACGGCATTGGGAGCTTCATTGGCTGTGTTTGCGACTGACCGTGTAGATTCCGGGAAATTCGTCGCCGCACGCGAATTATCTTCCTACCAGATCTTTTTTTGATATCGCAGCTCGCAGGGGTGCGTTTGTCTCGGAAGAAAAAGTGTTTCCCATAATTGTGTAAAAAGAAAAAGTCCCTGTCTGTGTGGATTGTGTGAGCCCGAGGAAAACTTTCTCTATAAACGATTTGTGCGTAGTTGACCGTCATATGCATTTTTTTTTGATTCCTGTAAAGAAAAAAAGCCCCAGAATATTATCAAATTACCACGAGTGGTTCAGGTGTGATACACAGACGTTTTTCAGTCAAGTGTAGAGAATTGATTTTGTTTTAAACAAAAAAACGTGGCCCATCGAGACTACCCCCCCTCCCCGCAGTGTACGTGCTGGTGATAACCTTTTTTTTTTGTCTTGACGTCGTACAGAAGTGGATGTACGCATTGATTCCGGCGATTTGGCATACCTGTCATGTCTGGCACGCGAAACTTTTGAGAGGATAGCGCAATATTTTCGAATTGAATGGTTCAAAGGTCTAACGATTGTTGCATCGAATGATATCAATGAAGAGACGATATTGAGTTTAAATGAACAAGGACATAAGATCGATTGTTTTGGAATTGGAACACATTTGGTTACATGTCAAAGACAACCTGCTTTGGGATGCGTTTATAAATTGGTGGAAATAAATGGACAAGCAAGAATTAAATTGAGTCAAGATGTGGAAAAAGTTACAATGCCCGGACATTCGTGAACGAGTGCAGTCATCGCTGAAAACTCTACGTACCGACCATAAACGTACACTGAACCCAACACCGTACAAGGTCGCTGTCAGTGATAACTCATACAGTTTTATCCACGATCTCTGGCTACAGAACGCACCCATCGGAGAGCTGTCCTGATCAATGTAAGTGGTAATTGTAAAAAACAATGAACATTCGACGAATAAATTATTGCTTATGACCAGTAGGATTGCATAAAATGGCATAGTCCGTATTTTTTTGAGAGAGATATGGAATTCAATCGTTGATTGTTTTTTTAAACGGGACGTAACATGATAAAAGTTATTTAGTGATACGGAATATTATAATACATAATTTAAATTATATATATATAAACTGTTACAAATGCTACTAAAGTAAAAATATTAAACGGTTGATAGTACCATGGTTAATATACCAATCACATATTTACGACACAAGTTACTGATAAAGTTGAAATGGGAAATAACGTATTTTCAAATGCGTTTTTTTTTTTATTTTTTTTATGATAAATGCAGAAAACACTGACGCACTATTTATATCCACCTTTTTATTATTGCCGTATATGGTAGCGTACATTTTTAAATACACTTACATATATATTAGACCTTATTATCTACGCAATAATACTTGTTACACGTGATTTCAAAACTAAACAATTATTTCGGTCATAATGACAAAGGCAATTTAGTTTTGAGTTTCCATCTGTTATAGTTAACTGAAAGACATATATTATGTATATAGAGGAAATCTATGATCTGCAGTTATTTACCATAAATACCTTAAAATTATTCGAAATAATATTTTTTTTTCATTTTATATAGAAATTAGTGTTTCGGTTAATGTATAAGTTTAATGATAATCCTAGGTATCGCTTCGGTCTCCTTTTCTCTACGCTTGACGTCATTAAGGTTCCTCGTGTCCCTCCCCTCTCCGGTGCGCACCCTAGGGTTTGAAGGTTAGATCTCACACTATAAATAAAAGAAGAAAAGTAGACCTGAGTGTTGACTAAATATAGCAATACTATGTATTAATAGATATATGTTAAGAACTAAAAGACATGTCAACATATAATTATACCCCCAAACTTGAAAAGTTCTGTAAATATAACGTCATGAATTCAACATAAACTTACCGTGTTTGCTTTCCTGCTTCCTCCCCAGATGAATCATCCTCGTTCGCCAATGATGCCGCCTCATTAGCGGCTTTTGGCTTGTTTCAGGAATGCTTCGTTGGTTGATTGTCGAAGTCGTTTTTCTCTCCATTTTTCTTTTCAGCTTCTGTTCAGGTTGTTACTGGCCTGGCAGATACCCGCGTGCAACAATTTTCTTACTGTAACACCGCCGATCGCTAGACCCCTCTTCTTTCATGGAACCCGACCCACATTCCCGGTAGCTGAGCTCGGGCACCGGCACGCGACGGGGTCATTGGATGTCACCAACTGTCTCCACCTGTCATGGAGGACAAGAAAAATTATTTGTGTGAAAAAAATACGGCTATGGTTACACAATGAGATGGCGCAAGTTTGCTTATTTAATGGGAGATGAAGACAACGGTACATTAATTGATAAGCGAATCATAAACAATACGTCGATAACACACTACGTTTGCCTTTTATGACATAAAACAACACCTAACAAGCACACATTACCCGAGCAACGTAATATTATAGTCAACAACGTAACTATTTCGCGCAATCGAATTAAATCAAACGAGATTCGCGGCGAGGATCGTTTACCGCGTTTACCGACTTTGACAATATAGAATTCGCACGTGCTACAGAACCAGCAGAACCGGATGACTTTGTCGTAGTGTGTATTGTTGTGAGTGGCTGAACTAGTCGATTTTGTCGCTGTGTGCGGCAAAACTAGTCGCATTTGACGTGAAGGAACCGTGAACCGCTGAACGAGAGAACCCGTGGCACAAAGAAGAAAGGAGAGGGTATACGTCGTGCTCTGTGGCCGTGATCGTTCGGTCGCCACTCTGTGAAATAGACACTCATAGAGAAACGAGTTTCCAAACTCGGCACGACTCGTCGCAAGTTTATTATTCAAAAGAAGATGATAAGAAATATTCTTAACGTAACATAATAAACTAACAATGCGACTAGGAAGTGGTATGGCTGAGAACACTGCCATCTAGATAGACAGGCCGAACTGCAGAAATTTGTTCGTCTACAAGTGGACAAAGTGCGTTCGTGACCAGTGACAGTTGACATTTGTAAAGCCCACAACCTCCAGTGCTTCTGAACCCGAAAGTTTAAATATGCCGAGCGTTTCCCAACTAACAATTTCGCTCTGATAACACTCTACAAGAGTCTTACAAGAACAAGCATCAAGACATCAACTCTTGAAATTTAACTCTTAAAGAGTACTATAAGATCCTTATAAAAATCTTATAAGTATTAAATGCCACACTTTCCAAGAGTTATTTTGATCTTGTAGCAAGAGTTAAAATCTCATTATAGGAGATACACATGTCTTATTAGAAGGCTTTTAGGCTTCTTATTAGAGTGGAAATTTATTCTTGTAAGAGTCTCAAAAAAATACTATACACTTGTTATGAGACGCAAGCTCTTCTAATAGGTGTAGCGAAAAAGAGTGCGCATGATATTGCCACATTCGCTATGCTTTTTTGTCAAACATAAGTAGATATTACGGGAACGACTATTAATGTCATGTGTTATTATTTCGACCTCAGCTAAAATGAAAATTTTTCACGCTGATAATTGCTTCGCAAAACTTAGTTTTTTCTAGAAATATGGGTCGACATTTTAATGCGATTAAAATTTTATCGTTGAATATGGCTATTTTGCTTCGAAAAATAGCAAAGCCCCCTAAAAATAGTCTACTTTTTTTAATTTTGGAGGAAACATAATATTTTTCTACTGATACTGATAACTAGTATAAAACTTCATTGAATAATTTTGTTTCAACTTCAACATTGACTATAATTTAAATTTTGTCATAGACACACACATAATAACTCTTTAATTCAAATTGTTATTTTCCTCAAAACCACAGCCTAGTATGAAAAATATGGCAGCCATTGATGAAATCTTCATACAAAGCTAAAATTCTAATAACAAGAGGGCGGCTCTTTTTACTAGAATGAAATTCTTGTTGCAAGAGGGCGGCTCTTTTTATTAGACCGAAATTCTTAATGCAAGAGAGTGACTCTTTTTATAATAGCTAAAGTCCTTCTATCAGAGTTTATTTCTCTTTACTAAGGCTTAACTCTTCTGATGGGACTTAAAGACATACAACAAGCGCCTAAGTCTCAGTATAAGCTATCCCTATAATTTGACGTTTGATTATTTCTGCCGTGGTATGATAAAAAGTGTATAGCATTTTTATAAATCCAACGGAGAAAGGGTTCGGTGGGTGATTCTTATAGTATTTTTGTGTTTTGTTTGCTAAATGCGCTCATTGTCTGAACCATTTATCTCGATGGTGTTATCTCATTTTCACTAAGGTCAGGGTGAAAACAATTCGAGGTGTCCTGATTTGATTTTTTGTGGTTTATTTAATCAGCTTAGTAATCCTTTTGTGAAGACATCAAGGAATGAGTTTGAAGTGAGAATTCACGTTGCCCATAACAATCCTTAGCCCGGGAGGATCATCACTCTTAAATTCTAGTATAATTTTGTTTAACCTTTCGCCGAAATGCGGTCGATCAAAAGACAGACTTGACAGATTATATGGTTAGCTCCTTTGAAATCAATCGTGTACTCACAACACTGTTCTTATATGTGTTTAGTATACCTTTCTTATATAAATATTATAAGAAGTCGTTAAAGACTTAAGTATTTATAAAGCTCTCATCATAAGAGTCGTAATAACAAACTTCTTGAAAGAATATTTTTATACGAGTTTAAGCCTTAAAGAGTTAAACTCCCACTAAAAAGTCTTTATTAGAGTTCATGACAACAAAATGTGCACTTGTAACAGGAATACAACTCTACAAGAGTAATAATCTTATAATAAATGTACTTAAAGAGTTTATTTGAATCTTGCTACTAGAGCTATATTACAAGAGTGGCGAGAGCCTTACTAGAGTCTTATGAGAGGTTTTTCCAGTTCACAAGAGCTAAATTCTCAAGAGTTTGTTAGTTGGGTTATTACGAAACAAAGGTTATGGTTTGCTTTAATGTGTTTTTGATGTGCAAGTGGTAAAATAGTATACATCAACATCGTACTTACTATATTTATCCCAAAAATCAACGCACTGGCATGTGTATATCATAGCAAGTCACACGAAATGACAGGCTGACAGCCACTGATATTTGGATTGTGGACAATTTGTGGATTGTACTGAGCGGTACTTTGGCAGTACTAAGCGCGGACCATGACCAACCATGGCACTACTAGTGTTGCATGACCACTGACAGATCAGCTGATAATCCGGCCTGTCTATCTAGATGGCAGTGCTGAGAACTATATCACACTCCGAATTCAGTTGTCTTTGTAACGTTGATGACTACACACGGTAGTCATCAACGCACCATGCTCCACTACACTTACGGTCAAAAGTATCGACTCAACCTAATAGCGCGTGTATTTGTACGTGTTTTTTGGAAAGTATGATAGTTATTCATAAAAGTCGTATGTCGTTTGAAAGTTCGAAACCTTAGCTACCTGTCGGTACCCTTTTTATCAACATTTGCTTTGCACTTTTTAAATTATTGCTACTTGTAACAAAAAACCCAGAAAAATTGAAGTTTCAGGTAAAGGTCAGGTCAGGTAAACTACCCCTATAAAAGCGCCTGTAATCGGTTTCTCATTATCAGTTGCATCAGGAAAGTTAGGTAACTTACCTCTGAAGTAATTTCAATCACTGTTTTCTCATCAATGGATACGACGCCAGATCAGGCGGCACAAGTTGTAGCCCTATTGTCGGAGAATCATAGTCAGCGAACCGTCGCTCGCCGTCTTGGAATGAGTCAGTCTGCTGTCTCGAGAGTTAGCAGGAGATTTCGAGAGACTGGTAGCTTTAATTCGAGACCAAGAACGGGCCGCCCTCGACCGTTTCATTGTAACAAGTACGTTACGAAATCGTTTCCTCACGGGTGTTGCTGCGCAGCGGAACCTGAGGCGTGTTCGCGGAGTAGCTGTCAGTGACCGCACGGTAAGGAGACGATTAAGGGAAGCGAATATCACTCCAAGACGGCCTGCCAGGGGCCCCAAATTGACTGCACGACACCGACAAGCGCGCCTCTTATTTGCTCGTAATCATCTTACTTGGAGCGATACGGAATGGAGCTCAGTATTGTTCACTGATGAGTCGAGAATGTGTCTGCATGGCAGTGACAGAAGATGTCGAGTCTACAGGCGTCCAACTGAGCGATTTGCGCAGTGCTGTTTCACTGAAACGGTTGCATACTGCGACAGTTCCTGTATGATGTGGGCTGGCATTTCATTGGAGGGAAAACCGGATCTCGTATTCGTGCCCGCAGGAGGCCGAGGAGGAGGGCTGACAGCTGAGCGATACGTTACCGATGTTCTCCGTGTCCACGTTGTGCCCTATGCTGCATTTATTGGCGAGAACTTTACTTTGATGCAAGACAATGCCCGGTGTCATGCGTCGCGCCTCACTCGGCAGTTCTTGAATGAAGCCAATATGTCGTCACTTAACTGTCCTGCGCGCAGTCCCGACATCAATCCCATTGAACACTTATGGGACGAACTCAAGAGAAGAGTCCGAGCCAGAAATCCAGTCCCTTCGTCCACTGAAGAGTTGAAGGCAGCCCTATTAGAGGAGTGGAACGGTATTCCTCAAGATACCATCAACAACTTGATCAAATCAATGCAGAATCGACTGGAAGCTGTCATTAGAGCAAGAGGAGGAAATACCAAATACTAAAATAATAAATACTTAACTTATTTTCCAACAGTTTTTGTTTTATTTGCAAAAAACCTAACCAAAATCCATTTTTATATTTGCTCATTTTCGCTACGTTTTCGTTCAAAGAGCATCAATTTTAAAAGTGCTCACCAAATATTGGTTAAAATGGTACCAACGTAAAGCTGAGGCCTTAAGCTTTTCAATGACATATGATTTTTATGGACAACTGCTATACTTTTCGAAAAACACGTACAAATACACGCGCTTTTAGGTTGAATCGATACTTTTGACCGTGTACAAAGAGGTTATAATACAAAGAGGCCGCACGGAGCCTCGCCAGTATGAACTCTACTGAAGCCTGCAATACATTCGCATCATCTCCATATCCGTACACACAAATCAGAAAGCTCCTCCCATTTTCTCATTCAAATAAAAAGCAGGGCTGATCATAACAGTTTCAATAATCGAAAAGTCTAAAATTCATTCGACAACATTTTTTTCTCGGTTATTTCTTATCTTCCTCGTCGCTCAATACACGCAAAAAGAATAACTAACTGTAAATCAACACTTTTCTTAACTGTTATCCTCATTATTATAACGCAATTGAACACTTTTTATCCACGAACTGCACACAAATAATAAGCGAACATTTTTCTCACAACTCTGCACACTTTTTATCTGAGAGCAAGAGAAAGAAGTGAACATATGATTCTCGCCATGATGAATTTGACAGTTGAGAAAGTAAAGTTTTAAAATTGAAAATTATTTGTGAAAGTTGGTGTTTTTGAAGCCGGGATACAGTGGATACATTAGTCAAAGTGTTGTGCTAACTACTTATATTCAAAAAAGTGTATATTTTGGACGATTTGCATTCGAAGAATGCAAAAGTAGTTGCCATGTCGCAAAAATTAGCCGAAATATGAATTTCAAGTCTAGTTCTTGCAAATTGACCGCAAATTCGAAGTTCGTGTTAAAATACGATTTACAGTGAATATTGTTCTTAAAAGAACGCAATCGTTTTTAGACTGATGTAATGTGTGATTTTTGCGTGATTTGCATTCGAAGTGAAGTCCAACCAATTTCCGGGATTCTGATTGGCTCGAATTTTATTTCGTGTTTCCTGGTAATTGACCGTAAAATCCATCAAAACGCTGTGCAAAATAACGTTCTCAGTGAAGTTTCTGACATATTAAAAAAAATTAAACTGAAATTCATTAATTTTGATTCAAAACTTTGCAAAATTAAGTGAAAACTGGTGAAAATTACATATGGATGCCAGTGGTGGAATATGTTTAGAATACTTCCGATTGGGGCTAGAATGTGAATTTTTTGGTTGAATTTAAAGTGAAATTTCAAATTTTATTAGATTTGATGGTAAATGTTTTCATAACATACTCCAAATACACGGTTCCTATATGCGGGGTAAGAATTGTTTGCTCTCGATGTAAGTGGTCGCGAAAGTTGCATTTGTATTGTTTATGTATTTTGGGGTGCTGAGCTCAAATCAGAATCCGGCCAAAATTTTGTTGTTTCGCAAAAAAAAACGTCGAAAAAATAAGTATTAATTTCAACGATACCGCTTAACGCATTTTGAAGATCAATGTCGCATTGGACCCGATTATGCTATCTCTAAAGGGATGGATAGACCTCGAGAGTGAAATTTTTGTCCGCTGGGATTTTCTAAATGAAAATGTATGTTTCCTGTCGTGGAATATGTGACAAATGCTGGGGTTGTCGCTTATGGAAATCTCCAGTATTTGCCATATATTCCACGACAGTACGCATAGATTTTCATTGAGAAAATCGCAGCGGACAAAATTTCACTCTCGAGGCCTGCTTAACATGTTCATGGAGAGCTTGTCACAAAAATGTGGAGTTTTGGGTTTTTTGCGGCTTTGGCCCTGTTTTGGAAAGAAATATTTAGGGGAGGCTCAGCACAAAAAGAAAATTCCCCACAACATTTTGCAATATCAAATCATATAATGGCTGCATTCAGCGAACGAAATTCACTGAAAAACACTGGAAATGCTACAAGAATTACCCGCCACCGACCCCTTTTTCCGCTGAATGGCCTTAATGTGCAATGAGAATCTAATTGAACACCGAGATGAAGGAAGGAGATGTCATACGTAAAATGAGACGGGACAAGTTTGCTTGTTTAATGGGAGAGGAAAACAACGGTATATTAATTGATAAGTGAATCATAAACAAACCGTCGATAACACACTACGTTTACATTTTATGACACAAAACAGCGCCTAACAATCACAAATTACCCGAGCAACGTAATATTATAGTGAATAACGTAAATATTTCGCGCAATCCAATTAAATCAAACGAGATTCGCGGCGAGGATCGTTTACCGCGTTTACCGACTTTGACAATATAGAATTGGCACGGGCTACAGAACTAGCAGAACCGGATGACTTTGTCGTTGTGTGTATTGATGTCAGTGGCGGAACTAGTCGATTTTGTCGATGTGTGCGACAAAACTAGTTGCATTTGACGTGAAGAGAGCCCATGGACAAGATTTTTCGTCCCATGTTGTGTTGTTGTTTTTATATGTAGTTTCATCATTATGTCTACTCCATAGTACTCTATGTAATTGAAGTAACACTTTTCTGATACATTTTCCGTTCGCTGAATGCAGCCATTAACTACACTGTATACTATACTCATTTAGGATTTTTCACAATCATGACATTACATACTTTCGGGACTATCTTTGCATTTCAAATTTGTCGACGAATTGTTGTTCTGTTATTTTAAAGAAAGTAGGAGAAATATTGTGGTACTCGAAAAAGGACTA
Source organism: Microchrysa polita (assembly GCA_949715475.1). Taxonomy (NCBI): domain Eukaryota; kingdom Metazoa; phylum Arthropoda; class Insecta; order Diptera; family Stratiomyidae; genus Microchrysa; species Microchrysa polita. Next base: position 77,903,819 of record OX454415.1, read on the forward strand.
TAAGTAATAAATCAAATTGAAAAAAAAAAACGAAAACGGTGTTATGCTTGTACCTACAACAGTGACAGTGACAACAGTGTTTGGCAACTTTTGTTTAATTTTGTGGGAAAATGTAAAATTATCGAATAAGCTAACATTAAAACAAACACACTGTTCGATTTTGATAATTAAATGTATTAAAGCTTTCAAAATGAATGAAAAAATATCATTTTCCGGCTGGCATTTTGCAGTCCGTGTGGATGCGGTTTAATTTGGAAAAGTGACCTAAATGTTCAAAAAGTTTACACAGATGTTAGAGCCACACTATGGGCAAGTTGTGTTAAGCCCTGGCTTTCGGTGAAAGTTGTACCATAATGTATTGCAATTTCAATAATGCATAAGTACATTCTGTGATACAGAACTCAATAAGGAAGCACAAACTTTCTGCTTGTCGTACATAATATTTTATATCCCACCAGCCGTTGCCGTCGGAAAACAACTACTAACAGCGCTAAGTCAATAACAGTAACACTATCGATGCACAAAAGCTCCCAAATTTTTATCCGAATCATGGGACGACTATGGCTAAATTCTCATAGCAGCACAACTACAAACGCATTTTTCTCTCGCTTTGGCTTCAACCCATGGAATAGACAGCTAGCTTTTTATTCAATGCTTCAACCAAATTGCTTCGTGATTATTCCATGTATTATAATCTCCTTGCGTATAGACGACATGTTCATAGGCTTGATTTATGTGCATATATTGCATTGATTAAACAACTAAAGGATAGGCCCGATTCCAACTCAAATGGTCCAGTTTTTGTAATGGCACTAATGGCCATGTATTTTGATTCACTTCACAAACTTACACTCAGTAACTGGATTTCACTTACACACTGAAATGATATAAGAATTACTTTACGAGTTGTTATCACAAAAAACAAACGCGCGACGCGACAAATATGTTCTTGAGAATTTGCTGAACGTGTAACAGCTGACAAGTGTTGATAGAAAGGGAACGCATTTAAGTGGAATGTTTTTTTTTTTGTTGTGTTTCAAACCGGACCATGCAGTTTGTATGGGATGGCAGCGTATTTACCTTTCCGTTTAGCTGTCTATTCAATGTATTGCTGCTTCCCGGCTTTCTAATTAAGGTGGTTTTGGTACAAATGGTTATTGAATTAAAAACTAAAGGAAATGCCCGTTGAGTTGACTAATGGATCAGTTTTTCATATGAGATTGGATCTGACAGGTAGGGACTGGGATTAGGTAGAACTTTTGGATAGGCCCTTAAGGAAAAATTTTGTCTAGGTTTTTATAACACAATCACAAAAAACACACATACTATCAACTACACCATAGGCGCCGTAAGTTTTTCATACGATGGGGGCATACATTTGGCGCAAAAATTTAATTTGCCAAATAGATTTTTATGAACTGCATGCAAACAATTTCGGTACTCAGGGCTCTAGTACACAATCATATTTGGTAATATTTATATTATAATATGCTTAAGCCTACTTGATTTCGCTTATTGCACGTCTAAAAATTTATACTGAATGAATCGAGTAGGCTTAGGCATATGACATACATATTATACATAATATAAATATGACTGTGTAATGGAGCCCTAAGCAAAAAAGATAAAGACTAAATACATAAATCGAAATTCTTGTTTTCCGCAAATTACGTTTAAGTTTTCTTATGATTTTCATATCGGTGTAATGGGAATATGAGTAACGAATCAATAAGGCTTCAGGTGTGTTTTATTGGGTCGAGTACAACTAAACTACTACAAATTTGTATGGAAGTTTTTCACCATTATACTAATTTCCTCCAGCGGAATAATACTTACGAATGTCACATTTTGATTTGGTAGAAAATAAATTATATTTCGTTAATCGCCTCCCTCTTCCTTTTATAACCGGGCTTGGGACCGGCTTTGGCGGAATTAAGGCGATTAAGACTGCATTCATTACACGCCCACTCCATGCTTAGGCGTTTATGCAGCGGAATCAACTTGTCCCTCAGATGGTTCACAACAACCAGCGGCTCGTCTGGACTATTAGCTGCCTTTCGCATTAAATGATTGATGATCTCGTCGTTCAAATAGGCCACAGCATCGCGTTTAGATTGCTTGTACCGAACAATCAGTTTGTATGCAAAATTAACTCCTCCGGCGACTATAACCGCTAGCCCGATGAGTCCAACATAAAAGAAGAACTTCTGTAGCTTATTGTACACGGAACACGTGAACGGAAGGCGGGGATTCCAAATTGCAAAACTGTAGGCTTGAGCATCGCGCAACGCCAATACTTGATCAAAAGACAATGCAGTGCCGTCTTCATCGACTGAACTTATTTTCCACTGCGGATTTTGGTGAATCAAATATTCGACATTGTGCAGATCGCGAACCATTCGATGAACGTTCAGATGCAGATGAGTGGCCTGAACCAATTGCACAATTTCCTTGGTACCCAAACTAAACTGTGCTGTAATATCTTTACATTTGTGGTCCTCAATAACTCCAAAGCTCCTTTCAAACCCTCCTCATCGATGCACGTCATCTGTGTGAATCGTCGCATATCTGATAGAAAGTATTTCGATCGTTGATGGTGTTGGCCGAATCGAGACTGATCATAGACTGACATACATGAAGGTTGCCACGCCGAGGAACATGATCAATGCACTAAGCAGCACGCAAGGAGTCAACGTTTGCTTCACACCATACTGTTCGTCCAGTCGATTGATGAGATTATCGATACAGCGCGTTCGCCTCATCAATTAGAAATATGCAAGAAACGGTTTACATTATGAAAGAATTAACATATTATTTTACCAAAGCAGTTTAATTATCAAATTGACTCGAAACTTTGCACGAAAATTGCAAAAAAAAAAAATTGCAAAACTCTAACAATGTGATGAGCCCCCGAAACAGAAAGAAATTGATACGTTCATGAACACATCAACGAGACGAATTTCCATCGTAACCTTTCGTTCCCGCTTCGTACAAAACATGCACGAACAAGGTACGAACCTGGGACGAACTCAAACGAACGGAAACTCGTCTATTGTATTGGCTGTCAACCACACAATCGCGCACTTGTTTTCAAGAAAACATGTATGAAAAATGCGATAAACTATAATTTTGACACAAAAATTCACATATCACCACTAAAATGAAGGCTCACACGCGATTACCTGTGAAAAGATACACTCATAGTGTTTCTCTGTTGGTCGCTGGAACACCCGACAACAATGCACTTCATGTTCTGAAATAAACTTTTTTTTAAATTAAAACGAATTCGCAGCCTTACGGCCTACACTGTTTAAGTCAATTTCTTACAATTCACTTGGAAAAACTCGATTTTGTCCACTCACACTCACTGCGTTCACTTGGCGCGAATTGGATGACAACCACACTGTTGACAGTCTGTTCATCGGCCGACCATCTTGTGGGTTGCCCGAGGGGTGTGCGAGAGGGGGGGCTGAGGAAGAGTAGTAAAAATTTCTAGATACACACGTACGCTCATCTACATGATGATTTCCAATCCAGTTCATATCATAGGGTAGGGACCATTCGGCTGTGTGAAGTTAGCCAGTCATTTTTTTTAAATTACGCCCTTTTGCTCGGTGAACCGTTTGCTCGACTGCGGCTACGTTTGTTCTTAATTGTTCGCCAATTAATATCGTTTGTTCTTCTCTAATTATTTAATTATAGCAACTTTAAAATTGTGAGTGTGAACTTAGCCAGTCATTTTTAAATATGGGTCGGAAAGGTATAGGTAGGCCTGCTCGGTACCGAGATTTCAGTACCGGGTTTCGGTTTTTTTCAATACCCGGTACCACAAGCGGCTTTCCTGACTCAGGTTTTTTTCAGTACCGACGGTTTTTTTTAACCATAAGCCGGTTTTTTGAGTACCGGGTTAAAAACCGACTCAGGTTTTTTTTTCAGTACCGACGGTTTTTTTTTATCCATAAGCCGGTTTTTTGAGTACCGGGTTAAAAACCGGTACCAAAAAACCTGAAAAAAACCCGCTCATTGTTGAAATGAATCATTCTTTTTAACTCGGTACCAAAAAAAACCGACTCGTCAGTTGGTTTTTTAACTCGGTACCAAAAAAACCGGGATATCGGTACTTTAGAATATTGGGTCCGGTACCAAGTGAACACCGGTTTTTTACCGGTATCCTGGTTTTTGGAACAGGCCTAGGTATAGGTTTGGTATCAATCGAAAGCCAGACGTTTGTTCATTTTGTAGGGCGTTTGTTCATCCTGGAAACGGAAGGATGCAGGAATTATTAAGGAAAAAGGGATTAGTTGTGATGCCATCTACACTCGACTAGCGAAAATGGAGGAAAATTGTTTGGTTTCATACGAAATGGAAGTTCCGGAAATGGCATAATTTAAGTTCTTGGATTTGAAAGCGAACCATTTGTGCACATTCCCTTGATTACTTCTGTTTGCAGTATTTAAAACGCAAATCGATGCCGCACAGTTTGAAGAAGAGTCATGCCCAATAGTGCTCATAACAATATCAAAACAAATTTCATTTTTTTTTCAATTTCAGGACTATCTGCAGAATGCTTAGAAATTGTCTAAGGCCCGTATTTATGAACATGCTTTAATTCAAGGAGACCTTGAGTAAAGGATGCCGAAATTTAATAAAATAAATGTCATTTCCCATACTTTTTCCTATAAATCATTTATATTCAGGAGTCAATGCATCCTTGATTTAAGGCGAAACTCAAGGATCATTGACCACACCTAACCGATTGGCGCTGCTACCATCAAATTCAAAATGTCAAATACACTGTATGAATTTCACAATCGAGTCGCCATTGTTAAATACATCAGACGTAAAATTTTAGCTCTGTGTTTTAATCAATATCGTGGCTTTCAAGTGCTAGCATCCTGCCCTCTTATTGACAATTACTTTAGCGGCATCCATTGCCACTAAAAATGTCAAATCATTTTCGCTAGTCGAGTGTAGATGGCGTCACAACTAATCCCTTTTTCCTTAATAATTCCTGTATCCTTCCGTTTCCAGGATGAACAAACGCCCTACAAAATGAACAAACGTCTGACTTTCGATTGATACCAAACCTTTACCTTTCCGACCCATATTTAAAAATGACTGGCTAAGTTCACACTCACAATTTTAAAGTTGTGTGGTGTCGTCCGAAATGGCCGAATAAAACGCAAATATGATTATTTTAAAGTTCAAATATATTTTTCCATCCGTTCTCCGCGGCGGTTTTACAAGAATGATCTCGTCTTTTCTTACAATACTCTGACAGTTCTACAAAAATCTTCCTCTCTCGCCTCCCCAGCGCCACCTATCTTCTCAACCAATAAACAACCTAACGACTATTACAAATTTAAAAGTATAAAGTATTATGCTATAGCTCGGCCGTTCTGACAATTCTGATTGCCCTCAATCAAAACTACTACTTTTTTTTAATTACAAATTTTCATATCATTTGCTGGTCAGTGTTGTTCTGCATCGACCACGCTAGAACCTTCCACCCTCCGCTCCACTCACTTCCTTATTCGACAGGATTCCACCACTCCTTCGTAGGGTAATTGAGTAATCTGACATTTAGATACATCTCTAACAACATATCTATCATGGGGTAATACCTTATGAATAATGTTAGGTCCCCGATATTTCTCATTCAGTTTTTTGTTTGAACCCGCGGTTGTGTCAATATGTCGAATAACTACAAAGTCCCCTGGTAAAAATCTCTTCGGTGCAATATATTTGGCCGCGAAATAACTTTCGTTAATTTCCTGCGCTTTTTGTATTGACTCTTCTGCTTCTCTTCTTTTATCTTCCAATTCTTGTCCTCGTATATTACTATTTTTCTCTTGTACAAATTCAGTAAGAAAATCTACTACTTCCCCCCTTTGATCTACCCCAAACAATAATTGGCTGGGAGTTTTCTTAGTTGAACGATGAACTGCGTTGTTCAAAGCGAATTCTATCTGCTCTAACATTCCTGCCCAATTGGAATGTTCTAAAGGCTCAGCAACCTTACTTAGCATGGCGGTTATAACTCGATTCACTCTTTCCACCTGACCGTTGGCTTGTGGGGAAGCCACCGCTATTTTCACATGTTCTATATTTTGGTCTAACAGATATTTCTGAAATCTTAATGAGGTAAAACTGGTGCCTCGGTCACTTATAATACGCCGCGGTCTACTGTACATAGCGAAATATTTTCCTAAACATGTCTCTACCTCCCTTGTACCTGTAGACTTCACAGCAAATAACTTCGTAAATTTTGTAAAACTATCCACTACCAACAAAATGTGTTTCCTAATACCTTTTATCGCTGGCAGCGACCCGAAATGGTCGATATGTAGTGTATCAAACGGAACCGGTTTCTTCGGTATGCTATGTAAGTTCCTCTCGTTGATTCGTGCCGGCGGTGAACACATTATACATCTGATACAATTTTTTATAAACTTCTCTACTTTCGATTTCATGTGATCGAACCAATAATTTCTTCGGATCTGTTCATAAGTTTTATCGATGCCTAAATGACATATTTTCTCATGTATCATCCTAATCACATTTTCCTCCATTTCTTGCGGTAAACATAATTGTAGCCTACCATGTTTATCTTGGCTAAAAACTATTCCGTCTTTCATAATATATCCCTCTACTCTTTCGTCCTCCAAGCGATTCCTTAGCGCTACTATGTTCCCGTCCCTGTTTTGAGTTATTTGAATCATAAAATCTAATTCCATCGGGTGACCAACGTTGGTTACTTTGCATGGTATTCGCTTATAAACCTCGTCCTCGGTATCTTCGGTATCTACTTCATCGTTGTCTCCTATCCCGCTGTTCTCCGGTTCATTTGATTCTATCTTCCGTCTCAACCCTACTGCGACCATTCGACTCATTATATCCGCGTGATAATCCCTCGGTTCCACAATATGTGGTTTATGACATCTGCTTAAGGCGTCTACGTGACCCATTAACACTCCTCTGCGGTGTTGCATAGTAAAATTAAAATGCTGTAATTCCAGGGCCCATCGGGCAATCTTCGGACACATATTTTTCTTATCAAATGTAAGTGCTAATGCACTGCAATCCGTTACGATCTTAAAAGTTATCCCATGCAAATAGTTGCGGAATTTCCGAACCGCGTATAAAATTGCCATCGTTTCTAATTCATAGCTGTGCATCCTCGATTCATCGGGTGAAGTCGCCTTTCAATAATAATAAATTGGATGAAATCTTCCATCCTCTTGTCTTTGCACTAATATTGCCCCATATCCTGTACTGCACGCATCCGTATGTAATTCTGTTTCTCTACATCGGTTGAAAATGGCTAATACCGGCGAGGACATGTATTTTTTCTCTTAGTTCATTAAAAGCTTGACGGCATGTATCATCTATCTCAAACTTCACATTTTCCCTAAGTAATCGCTGTAATGGATGTGCGATTTTAGCATAGTTCGGTATAAATCTGCGAAAAACCGAAAATAACCCCAGACATGACCGCAATTGTTTATAAGTCTGCGGCATTGGATAATCTCTCATCGATCTTATGTTTGCATCACTCGGACGTATTCCTTCCTTGTTAACAAAATGTCCTAAAAATTCCACATCTTCATATACAAACCTACACTTGTTAAAGTTTATCTTAAGACCACATTCCGCTAGTCGGTGCATGACCTCTTTGAGTACTGCAATATGAGTTTCCAAATCCTCTGTAGCGATCGTGATGTCATCCATATAAACAATTATTTTCCCTGCTTCTATTAACTCTCTCAATTGGTGATGGATATATCTAAAAAATACTGAAAGTCCATTCCTCGTACCAAACGGCATCTGATTGTACTCATATTGCCCATACGGCGTAACAAACGAAGTATACTTTTTCGAATGTTCGGCAACCTTCACATGGAAAAATCCATTTTCTAAATCCAAAGTCGTAAACCACCTTTTATCCCCTAAAGCTACAGTCAGACCGTGCTAGTACTAGCTACTAGTGCATGCATACAAGAAATCTCCACGGTGACGACGACGTCAACAACGAAACAGTGTCATATAAATGGGTGACTACGCGTTGTTACGACGTTCGTTACCGAGAGTGTGTGCAACTAGACGCGTGAATAGTCACCCTATCTACCTAGGAATTAGTTGTATGCGCGAAATTACCACGGTGACGACGCGACGTCGTAAACAATCAAAAAAGTATTATGCAATTTTACTAGTAAGTAGTAAAATGTATTTAATAGTGGAATAGGACATGTTCAATTATTCTACTGGGAAGTGAATATACACTACAATTATTTCTCGGTGGATTTCGAATTAACGGCTCAACGGATCCACACGAAATTCAGTGGGAATGTGTATAATGGTAGGGTATTTGCTACGAATACCTTTGAAGTAGGAAAATGTTAACAGGGTGTCCCAAAGGAGGTGCATAAGTAGATCATTTTATTTGTCATCGTAAAAGGGTGTATATCGACATGAAATTCAGTGTAAATTTGCAGAATGGTAGGCTATTTGCTACAAACACCTTTGAGACTACGAAATATCAACAGGTTCCGAGACGAGGTGCAAAAGTAGATAATAATCAGCAATAAATTTAGTATGAATGTATCGAGTGGTAGGGTATTTTCTACGAATACCTTTGAGAATCAGAAATGTTAACAGGGTGTCCCAAACGAGGTGCAAAAGTAGATCATTTTTTTAATAATGGTTAAATGGATTTACCAGATGACCAGTGTTTGTATATGCCGGTTCATTTTATTTGCCATCGGAAAATGGTGTATATCGACATGAAATTCAGTGTAAATATGTCGACTGGTAGGTTATTTGCTACAAATACCTTTGATATTGGGAATTGTTAACAGGGTGTCCTAAACGAGGTGCAATAGTAGATTATAATCAGCAATAAATTTAGTATGAATGTGTAGAATGGTAGGATATTTGCTACGAATACCTTTGTAGTCGGGAAATGTTATCAGGGTCTCTCAAACGAGGTGCAAAAGTGGTTGTCATAATCAGCATACCCAACAAACAATGGCTAATAACACAATACAAAAATTCAAAACACCTGCGGTTACAGAAAACATTCACAAAAAGTGACTGTTTGGTGTGCATTTACCGCTACCCCTATTTTTTCAATAGTCTGTATTTGCGACTAGTGTCATTTTAGCATTTCAAATAGAAAAGCAGAGCCAGGCTACTTTTAGTGTTTTGGAATCAGTAGAGGGCCAGGTGTCTAAAAACTGTTTTTGGTAAAAAAAACATGTTTATCATATTTATTTATAATTGTGACTGGCATATAAAGAAGAAGAAGACATATTAAAAGAGATGGAATACATTGCATATTAATTACTAGTTTCCTGTTTAAAACAACCACATTGGAGAGGATGGGGTCAGAAAAAAATTATATGAAAAAGACTTGCTCTATCTTTATACCCTTCGCTCATAGAGTGAAAGGGTATATTAACTTTGTCATGAAGTTTGTAACGCATTGAAGGAAGCATCTCCGACCATATAAAAAGTATACATATATGATCAGCATGACTTGGGGAGTCGATTGGGCGATGTCCGTCTGTCCGTCTGTCTGTCTGTTGCGACGCGTTTTACTCGGCCAATTTAAAAGTTATGATGCTGAAATTTTGCACAAATGCTTATTTTTGCTGCAGGCAGTTTGTATGTTTGAATCGGTAAAATCGGACAATGGGGTCATGGGGCTGTCATACAAACCCAACTACCCAAATTAGGTTCTTCTAAGAAAAACTTTTTTATTTGTGCACCAATTTCAACAAAATTTCAGACAAATGTAAACTAGTAATTAATATGCAATGTATTCCATCTCTTTTTATATGTCTTCTTCTTCTTTATATGCCAGTCACAATTATAAATAAATATGATAAACATGTTTTTTTTTACCAAAAACAGTTTTTAGACACCTGGCCCTCTACTGATTCCAAAACACTAAAAGTAGCCTGGCTCTGCCTTTTCTATTTGAAATGCTAAAATGACACTAGTCGCAGATACAGACTATAGAAAAAATAGGGGTAGCGACCCTTCGACGAAAATGCACAGCAAACAGTCACTTTTTGTGAATGTTTTCTGTAACCGCAGGTTTTTCGAATTTTTGTATTGTGTTGTTAGCCATTGTTTGTTGGGTATGCTGATTATGACAACCACTTTTGCACCTCGTTTGAGAGACCCTGATAACATTTCCCGACTACAAAGGTATTCGTAGCAAATACCCTACCATTCTACACATTCATACTAAATTTATTGCTGATTATTATCTACTTTTGCACCTCGTTTAGGACACCCTGTTAGCAATTCCCAATCTCAAAGGTATTTGTAGCAAATAACCTACCAGTCGACATATTTACACTGAATTTCATGTCGATATACACCATTTTCCGATGACAAATAAAATGAACCGGCATATACAAACACTGGTAATCTGGTAAATCCATTTAACCATTATTAACAAAATTATCTACTTTTGCACCTCGTTTGGGACACCCTGTTAACATTTCTGATTCTCAAAGGTATTCGTAGAAAATACCCTACCACTCGATACATTCATACTAAATTTATTGCTGATTATTATCTACTTTTGCACCTCGTCTCGGACACCCTGTTACCATTTCGTAATCTCGAAGGTATTCGTAGCAGATACCCTATCATTTTACATATTCACACTAAATTTATTGCCGATTATAATCAGCTTTTGCACCTTTGTTAGGACACCCTGTTGATATTTCGTAATCTCAAAGGTGTTTGTAGCAAATAGCCTACCATTCTGCAAATTTACACTGAATTTCATGTCGATATACGAGCCGATACACCCTTTTCCGATGACAAATAGAATAATCGACTTTCGCACCTCGTCTCGGACACCCTGTTACCTTTTCGTAGTCTCGAAGGCATTCGTAGCAAATACCCTACCATTCTACACATTCAAACAAAATTTATTCCCGATTATAATCAGCTTTTGCACCTTTGTTAGGACACCCTGTTGATATTTCGTAATCTCAAAGGTGTTTGTAGCAAATGGCCTACCATTCTGCAAATTTACACAGAATTTCATGTCGATATACGAGCCGATACAGCCTTTTCCGATGACAAATAGAATAATCGACTTTCGCACCTCGTCTCGGACACCCTGTTACCATTTCGTAATCTCGAAGGCATTCGTAGCAAATACCCTACCATTTTACACATTCACACTGAATTTCGTGTCGATCGGTTGAGCAGTTAATTCGAAATCCACCGAAAAATAATTTTAGCGTATATTCACTCGCTGGGTGGGTGCTAGTCGAATTGAACATGTCCTATTCCACTAGTATCTAGGAAATGTGTCTGTTGACTAGCTACTAGTCAAATTGCACAACAGTTTGTTGATTGTTTACGACGTCGTCACCGTAGTAATTTCACGTTTGCAACTAACTCCTGTATATAGGGTGACTAGTTGCGCGTCTAGTTGCATCACACTTTCGGTGACGACGTCGTAACAACGCATAGTCACCCATTTACATGACACTGTTTTCGTTGTTTATTACGTGTCGTCGCCTATGGTGATTTCTCGAATGCAACTTTACTAGTACTAGTAGCTAGCCAAATGTGACTGTAGCTTAAATAATCTAAACAATCTTCCATTATCGGCAGCGGGTAATTGTCCTTTACCATTACTTTATTAAGACTTCGGTAATCCACGCATTTCCGATATTTTCCATTTTTCTTTTTTACCATTACAATACTGGACGTAAACGGAGACTATTATTTCTTTCAAGGCACTCCGTTCTTCCAATGACAGTTTCTTAGGATAATGATGAAAAGGTACATCTGTTTCTAATCGAATTTTCATTTCAAAATCGTTTGGCTTCGAGCAAACTTCAGGATCCAAATATTCTTCTGCAATCAATTGTTTTACCTGAGCTATAACCTCTCTCCCAAGCGAAGGATTGATGTCTATAGTTTCACCATATACAAATAAGACATATATGTCCAAATTGGTACAAAATGTTGTTCCTATGAAAATGTATCTGAAATTTCCTAGAGCTTTCAAGCGAATCGCATGAGCCTGTGTGCGTGTCAATTTGAGAGAACGTTTTCCAGTTCAAGAGAGTCAAGAGACTCTTTTTATAGTATCTTTTAAGAATCACTCATCGCTTGCCATTGCCTGCGACTTCCGTGGTGTGTGATGGAGATGGATATCTCCGTACTTAGTGGACCGAGTGGGTCCGAGGAAGAGAGCAAGTTGCCCGTGCGGACAATATGTTATGTTATGAACACAGAAATGATTATGAAATTCATTCACTGCCACGTCCCGCCCGCTTCTTGTGTGGTGTGCGATGTATGGCACCGCGGCGCGCGCAAGATAAGTGGACCATGTTGGGTAGAGAGAAGGAAACGACACGAGAACACGTTGTGCATGCGCCTACGAAATTTATAATTCGTCTGTGGCGTGTGTATCTATATTTTGAGGTTCAGATTATCTGAGCCGATATTTAAATATGATATTTGAGAGTCAATTCCAAGCAACCCAAGCGATGCGACAAGTCTAAGAAAAATGGCATATTTGGTCGGCAAAAATCCTACATGGAAATTTTTTTGAATTATGGTCGGAGATGGTCCCCAGATTATGGCAATAAAAGTCCCAGCCGATTAGTGATCCGCGACCTTAAAAAAAGGGGGAAAGGGGGACTCTTTTCGTTTTTTTGCAATTATTTCAAAAAAGGTAAGAGATACAGAAAAATTGTCTGCCTTCTCCTCTTTTTATACACTGCGTGAGGAGAAGTCTATTCTTAAATTTACCTTATTTTAGTGAAATATGCATTAATTATTACATTTAACTCTGTTCAATAAACTATTAAAATAAAAAGTAAATAATCAGAAATTACAAAAATATTAGCACATACATATGTATTATCAATATTTTTTATATAATCAGAAAAGGGAGATATTTAGCAGGCTATGAAGGCTTTGGTGTCAAAAAGAAAAGTCTCTAATGGAGACGATAATAATTAATATAAATGTAGGTATGAGTTTTAGGGTCATAGACATGGAGTTTCTGAAAAAATACCTTCTTTGTTATTCCGTTCGGGCATTTTACTCACTCCATAACTTCTGACAGAATAAAGGAAGTTCAAGTTTTGCACATATGATTTTTGTAAGAAGCTCTTCCTGCATGTTGCGACCAATTTATTCAATACTTTCTCTAAATTTGCATTTATGCATTCCCGTCTAGACAGCTGTAGATTTTTTAATTTATAGTATACATAGTATTGTTTCTTGACCGGCCGTGGCAACAATCATAGCAAAAATTAGCCAAAACTAACTCCCGTATTTTTAAACATACCTTACCTTCAAATATAAATGCCATTTCCAGTAGTTTTTCATTGAAATAATTTAATTTCTCGAGTCAATGCATCCTTGACTTAAGGCGATGTCAAGGAAACCTTGAAATTTTGCAATAGTCCACCTCACTTGAAGTCAATGTAGCTAGTTACCTACCTTGAGTTATTATTATATTACAATTGTGTTAACAGCTTAAGGTCTCCTTGAGTTTCGCCTTAAATGACTTAATTGACTTGTAATATAAACTACTGGAAATGGCATCTATTTTTTTGAATTTCGGTATACTTGACTAAAGGTCGCCTTGAGTTATGCTATGTTTATAAATACGGGCCTAAAAGTATAAATTTCGGTATCAAAACCAATTTTCCGATAGTTTTTTTTTTTCATTAGTTTAAGTTAGGAAAATATACAGGGTGTCTGCCGCATAAACGCACCGGATTGTGATTCCTCATTGATTTTTAGTAAAAAAGTTGTATTGAACATACCCCCTTAGCTTAACCCTTTAGCTGCCACAGGCATTTGAAGATTTAACCCTCTAGCAGAACAGACCGCCTTTTGGCGGGCTCTGAATTTATCCACCTAACTCCTAATGTGATGACTTTTTATGGCAACTAATGCTATAAGAAGTTGTGTTTGGTACTGTACAAGCGCCTTAATATTCCAGAAAACCGGGCAAATACCGTTATCCTATTCTATTGCCAGTTGAATGCGAGTTGGTGCGAAAATGGACCAAATAAATTATTGACGCAAACAGTGCGCATTTCGAAATACAAAAACACCTCTTTGTTATTAGCTTTGCTCTACAGAAAAATTATTATAGATGAGAAATATTGTTTATTTCATAACAATATAAGTGAATTTTGATTTTTTGGAAAGTAATATGCATTTTAGGTCCGATAAGTTAAGCCCGCCAAAAGGCGGTCTATCCAGGTAACCCAAACTTTTTTCTACATTTATCGTATATACTCATGTATTTTTTTTTAAATAATTTTCATCGAAATTTCAACATAATTATTACTGCTAAGATGTCAATCGATATTATTTGAATCTTTTTATGCTGTAACGTCTTTCCAGCGCAACCGATCAGCCAAAAAATCCGATTGAGCTCTGAAGAATCAGCTGATAAATTTAGAGCCGATTGGGACTATGGAGCCGCTTGTAATTATGGGGCCGATACTCTACATATGGCCAACAAACGGGAAAAGGCGGCATTTGTACAAAACAGGAATATGAACCGGAAGTAACTGTTATAACTAATTTAAACTCAGTATCAATTACAAGATGAAATGGGGTCATATCGTGTTGTAAAGATTTGGGAACAACGGTTATCCACAATCCTGTAACATATGACGAAGAGTGCTGTAGTATAGTGCACGCATTCGGATGCATGATCGAGCAATTGTTTTTGGTGGCTCCTACGATGACTGTTTTTTTTTCTGGATTATTGGTCCTAAGAAAGACCGATTTTAGAATGAGCGCAAATAGAACTATCGAATATTGGATTCGCACGAGCCATCAATCTTCGATCATGCACACGAATGCGTGCATGATACTGTAGCCTCATACAATTAGTATGCAAGTCTGCGTACGGCGACCTGTTGTGTATGGATGTGTTCCACCAGAAAATCGTTCGGTCCTGCCAACAAGTGCTTGCCGAATAGTACAGTTTTCATTAAACTGCGATCATGCACACGAATGCGTGCATTATCGTGTCTGTATATGTGCGACTTGCTCACATACGATGTACCTCGTCGTGCAGTTGTATTAAAGAACTCTCACCCACACTAGAGCATATATGGGTATACAACCGGGTTGATTCCTATACACACACACACAAAGAAAAAGGGAAAACAAAAAAAAAGTATTTAAGCGAGGCGTCTATGAAGCAAAAGGGTCAGTCTGTTTTTAGTGGCCAGCCGGCCAAGTTCGTCACTCAGCCTTAGGAAGCGGCTTTTGGTGGCAAATCGCGGGAGGCCACATCTAGCACCTTTTGTTGGTGGCCAATATCGACGAGGACGATTGGTTGTGGCCAAGCAACTGTTTTTAGTGACCAGCCGGCCAAGATCGTCACTCAACCGTTGGAAGCGGCTTTTGGTGGCAAATCGCGGGAGGCCACATCTAGCACCTTTTGTTGGTGGCCAATATCGACGAGGACGATCGGTTGTGGACAGGGAGTCTATTTTTAGTGGCCAGGATCGTAACTTAGCTTTTGGAAGCGGCTTTTGGTTGCAACTCTCGAGAGGCCACATCGAGCGCATTCGGTTGGTGGCCAATATCGGCGAGGACGTCATCGAGCCGCACGTATTTTGGTGGCCCGTATTTTTGCGCCCAATAACTGGTTTGCGACGACAATCCGTTATCCAACAATCAGTTCTTTCTGGTGTGCAACTGACCAATATCGCAGCCCGGCGAGGAGTTGCTGTTTGTGGCTCATATCCAGTATTGATTGGGAGTAAGTAACCATTTTCTCTTCTATTTTTATTTCTCAAAAGGAAAATACAAATTTAAAGTGGTTTGTGCGCATGGTGAATCGGCAAACAGAAAAAAGAAAAAAATAACGAATTAACAAAAGAAAAACAAAAACCGGTCTAAACTATTGAAATAGAAAACCAAACAACAAATTATATTATAACAATACAAAAAGTGGAGTAAAAGCTAATGAGTAAACAAACAAATTTACCTATAAATATAATTAAGTAAAAATGTGAAAAAGGTACGGAATTTAATTAAAATTATAAGTAGTGCATAAGAAGAGAACAAAAATTGTGAATAAAAGATGTGAGATGAATTAAGAAATCTATCGTTTTGCTTTCTACCCCTTCCTCGGGCCCTTCCCTCTTCGTGCCGTCGTGAAGAAAAAAAAGAGAAAGAAAGAATTGTTTCAGTGGTGTTATGTGATAACGGGCAGACGCGTGCATATTATCCGAAAATTTTTGTGACGAGATGCGAGACAAGCGGCCAATAATGAACCCACCCAAGCTACCGGCAGCTGAGTTAGGCATGCCACCACGCGTCACTTGTGCCGTCTTGAATAGGTTTCGGCTACCAACCTCCGAACCGTGCCTCCGCTCTCACTCGAGTGAAATTAAGGAGCATCAATCGTTACAATGGCGCCCAACGTGGGGCCCGAAATTATTCTATGAGTCGACTATGGTTCTGCTAGGACCTCTGTCTACCCTAAGATCAATTTTGGTCCCACAGCCGGAGATTACAGCTTACGAGGCTTGTCCTCACCGTGATGCTTAACGCAAACAGAGACTCAATAAAATCCCGGCCTATGTTTTTTTCATTTTTCCTTTTTTAGGAATCCCTAATCCCGATAAAAATTCCAACCCCTGTAAAATAGCTTTCCAATTCCTTTCCTTTCCTGTAACAGGTAGTGCTTACTTGTATCGTCTAAATTAGCTTTTGCGTTGTAGGTAATATCTCCGATAAATGATATTGTGGAAACTCTGGTATTGGGAGCTACTTCCAATGTTTAGACCCAGTTCTGCGGATTTTTTCCTACCTTATTGTGTGAGCGCTAACCTTCTTTTATGAATCCTTACAAGTCCGGCAGCCGAACACGCAATTACCATAGTCGTTCTTTCATTGAGCGGAGGGGTGTTGGAAATGCAGCTGTAGGGGTTTATGCCTGCAAGCTGACCACACTTACCAAAACTTAAAAATAGGATGGAGGTGGTATGAATGTGATGAGGAGTCGGGACTCAACCTATTACATCTGATAGTAACAATTTAAACCTTAAACACGTTCTGAAACAGAAGCATTTTTTTTCTCCAAACGCAAAATAAATAAACAAAAAAATTATAATAAATATGTATATTATATGCGTATATACAAACCGTAATATGAGAGTGACGGAGCCCCGTGAGAGGGGTCAGGAAGCAAAACATTAATAGTCAAAATATAGATTGTTGTTGGGAATTATCGAAGTCCGGTTTCGCTAGTTTTTTTTTTGAACAAAATACAATAACTTAAATAACAATAACGTTAAAATTAATTATTATTAGAATATAATATAGAATTATAGTACAATTAAGAGTCTTCCGTATAATTAGTAAAATGCCACTTAACCATTCACCACCACCACAATCGACAATACAGGGAAGGGGAGCTGTGGCTAGGCAGAACCCGGAAGGTCCACCGAGACAAAACCAAAGAATTACCCGATCAATGTCTCAAGCGCAGCTCAACCCAGACGCCACGGAATTCCCACTATTAACAGTCAATGGGGATTCTGCGGAACAAATTGTCTCTCAAGCGCAGTTGACATTTCCTCAACAGCCATCTTTAGGACCGCCTCCACAACCTCCAGAAGGACATCTTCAAGGGCCTCCTAAGGAGGGGCGAATGTCGTACCCAGGTTGGGGGTTACCTCCGGCTGGTTGGGAACATCAATTCCCGCCACAACAACAACAGCGACCTCCGTGGTGGGGCCAACCACCCCCACCTTGGTATGGTCAGCAGCCACCCCCTTGGTGGGGAGAAAAGCCTCCAGAATGGTATGGACAAAAACCCCCTCCTCCATCATCTCAGAACCAGGTTATGGGCACACCGCGATCAGAACGTGGTGCAGGGAGCCAACCTATCGAACCGGGTCCATCAAACACTTCGGCACTAGGTGTTCCCCAGGAGCTAGGGGAGTCACTGCAGAGACTCATTGAAGTGGAATGCGCTAAACGCCTCTCGGCGATGGGGTTGGACAGCACCCCTATCGTGCCGATTTCTCAAGCGGACACAGAAGTTCGTCACCCAGGTGTAAGTGGAACCACTATGTCAATTCCGCCTCATCATGTCCAGAGGACAATCTCAGGTTGGGGTATAAAATTTAGCGGGACGGCCGTAGACGAATTTATACGACAAGTGGAATTATGCACAGAACGGATGCTTGGTGGTGACTACACGCACGTATGCACATACGCCCATCTCTTCTTCGCTGGGGACACGGTAGATTGGTTCAGGCAATTCGCAAGCAACTCGGGTAATAGGTATACCTGGGGGTCATTGCGAGCTGCTCTCCGACGACAATACACAGATCGCTATGATGATGACGATCTAAAGGAAATGATGCATAACCACCTCCATACAAAAGGTCAAGCGTTCGACGAATTCCTAAAGGAAATTCGTCAAATAAACAACAGGATGCGTCAGCCCTTATCTGACAAAGAATTGACGAAGATAGTTAAAAGAAATCTCCAGGACGACATAGGCCTGCAGCTACTTCGCGCAAATTTTGAAAGTCTGGTCGATTTAAGAGAAGCTGTGCGGGATTTCGAAAATTATAAAGAGCGCATGGCTCTGCGGCACACTTCTCAAAAGTTACAATCACTGACGCGAGCTAAGTTGGCTGCAATCTCAACGGAGACAACCCCTCTCCCAAACGAGGCTTCTCCGGAAATAGCCGCAATTGGCAAAAACTCCACGTGTTGGAACTGCGGCAGTACAGGGCATTCATATGCAGACTGCCAGGAAAGGCGGAAGTTTTTCTGCTTTGGGTGTGGAACACCTGGCACAGCTAAACCGCAGTGTGAGCGTTGTACAATATCAAAAAACTTAACACAGCGGAAGCCCCAACGCGAACCGGGGACTTCCAAGGAGGTTCAAACAGATGTAACTGGCCTCCAAGGGCATCCGTAAGACTTCCGTTTCCTGAGAGTTCTGCTCCTCAACCGAATTCTTTCGAGGCAGACTCAATAGTGTCAAATACACAAGAGTTACCTGCAATACCGGCTTCTGGATATTTGTCCAACGCAACATATGGTGTTCCCCCGGACTTTTCACGCTCTCATTCATTGGGAGTGACTACTACCGAAGCATCGACTCAAACGTGCACGACGATTCCTGATAGATCCATTGCTAAAGCAGCTACGGAGACATTACCAGTTACAATTGAAAAAGGTTTCCCGTTGACAAACAGAACCTACAAACCTACGGTATCAAAGTCAGATAAGACTCACTTTAGCTTCAGACCACTACATGAGCGACTAAAGGACTACTTACAAGCTCGACAACGTATCTTTAGTACCGAAGAAGTTCAGCCACGTAAACCTAAACGATCAACGTTACGTTGGCGTCGTTTTTGGAAAAATGTGCTAGCGAATCGTCGTCGATATTGTGAAGTAGTCTTGCCGGATCAGTCAAACGATGATCTTCGGCCGTACGCTGTCGTTACACTCCTTGGGCAATCAGTTCGAGGATTAATTGACACGGGCGCAACCTGTAGCATTATTGCTTCCACCTTTGCTGAAACCGTCCTGAAAGATAATCATCACCCCTGGGAGAAGTTCCGACTGAAAGTTTCTACAGCAGATGGCACCGGCCACACAACAAAAGGGAAGATTGTAGCCGACGTTACGTTTCGCGGTTGTACTAAGAGCATTCAATTCTTACTGATGCCCACGCTAAGTCAAAACCTGTATCTCGGGGTCGATTTTGTCCGAAGCTTTGATTTGGCTCCGGATTTATTTGCCTCCTCTCAACGCGTAACGGAACTGAAGAGCAAGGACCTTACGGATAGCGTTAGTTTCCACTCTTTAACCGCAAACCAGCAGGCACGACTAAATGCCACCATTTCAATGTTTCCTTCCTTCGCCAAGGAGGGCTTAGGGCGTACCAATGTTATTTCGCACGTTATCGACGTCGGGGGCAGCAGACCCATCAAGCAGAGGCACTTCCCGGTGTCTCCTGCCGTTGAAAAACTTCTGTATAAGGAAGTGGACAGGATGCTGGAAATGGGAGTAATCGAGGAGTCGCAGAGCGCATGGTCGTCACCCGTCACGTTGGTTGTAAAACCAACCAAAGTTCGCATGTGTTTGGACGCACGAAAAGTAAACTCAGTGACTGTGAAAGATGCTTATCCTTTGCCGTTGATCGATGGGATTCTGAGCCGGCTTCCTAAAGCCGAATTCATCACGAGCTTGGATTTAAAAGATGCATTTTGGCAGATTCCCCTCGATGAAGCGTCGAAGGATAAGACAGCATTCACAGTCCCAGGAAGGCCGCTGTATCAGTTTGTGACCATGCCCTTTGGGCTTTGTAATGCGCCACAAACTATGCAGCGCCTAATGGATCGAGTGATTCCCCCACAACTGCATAAACAGGTATTCGTGTATCTAGACGATTTGTTGCTAATCTCTGCAACCTTCGACGACCATTTGCCTTATGTCTCCGAAAGGCAGGCCTTACGATAAATGTCGAAAAAAGTAACTTTGTCGTGACTCATGTGCGTTACTTGGGACATATAATCGGGGACGGAACCATTATGACAGATTCGAGCAAGGTAGATGCAATAGTACAATTTCCTCGTCCCTCGACCGCCAAACAACTTCGCCGTTTCTTGGGGATGTGCGGCTGGTACCATAGGTTCGTACCAAACTATGCTTCTGTTTCCTCACCGCTGACAGACATGCTACGGAAAGGTCGTAGTTTTGTTTGGTCTGAAGAAGGCCTCCTGGCGTTTCAGGCACTAAAGAATAGTCTAACAACGGCTCCGGTGCTTCGCAGCCCCGACTTCTCGCGCCCATTTGCCATCCAGTGTGACGCCAGTCAACATGGCATCGGCGCAGTGCTAACGCAGACCACCGAGGATGGGGCAGAGGCACCGATTGCTTACATGTCCAGGAAGTTTAATTCAGCCCAACGAAACTACACGGTAACCGAGCAGGAATGTTTAGCGGCAGTGACGGCGGTTAAAAAGTTTAGGGCTTATGTGGAAGGGCAGGAATTTTCCATCATAACCGACCATGCATCGCTCAAATGGCTGATGAGTCAGTCCGACTTGCATGGAAAACTGGCCCGATGGGCTCTGAAGCTCCAAGGATTCAGATTTACCATCTTACATCGGAAGGGCAGCCAACATGTTGTCCCCGACACTCTGTCTCGAGTTCACTGTACAGAATCTCTGTCAGTGGAGGACCCTTTTTCAAGCTCAGTAGAACTCGATCTTAGCTCACCACATTTTCTTTCGTCTAAATATAAGCAGTTAGCTGAAAATGTCGACTCTAATCAAGGGAGTTATCCAGATTTAAAAACGGTCGATGGATATGTATACAGACGTTGTGAATACGCGAGCGGACACGCCATGCAGGAGCAAGGAGCTTGGAAGCTATGGGTCCCGGAGGAGCTTACGACTGATTTAATAAAGCGAGCACACGATCATCCACTTTGTGCCCATGGAGGAGTTGCCAAAACCCTCCACCGGCTTAGGATCTTGTACTTCTGGCCTAAAATGGCAAAACAGGTCAACGATTATGTTTTATCATGTGGACTGTGTAAACAGTCGAAGGCTCCTAATGAATGTCTCCGGCCTCCAATAGAAAACCGATTCGTTTCCGATCGCGTATTTCAGCATCTGTATATGGATCTATTGGGACCGTTTCCGCGATCCAAGTCCGGCAACATAGGAGCCATCGTATTAGTTGACCACATGTCAAAGTACACCTTTGTGGAGCCCATTCGCAAATTCACGGCAGAGATTCTGTCTAATTGGCTTGAGACTAGAGTGTTCCATGTTTTCGGAGTTCCCGAAAGCATTTTGACTGACAATGGGCAGCAGTTTAAGGCGCATGTATTTAATAACATGTTGGAACGATATGGCGTACAGCATGCGTATGCGCCTGTCTATTCGCCTCAAGCTAACGCTGCAGAGCGGGTAAATCGTTCTATTGTGGCGGCTATTAGGACGTATATTCATCCAAGGCAACACAATTGGGATGAGAACCTGTCAAAGATTAATTGCGCCCTTCGCTCAGCGCTTCACACCTCCATAAAAACGTCACCATACTTTGTGGTGTTTGGGCAACACATGATGACCCATGGCAAAAGCTATACCCTCCTTCGACGCCTCCAACTACTCGGCGAGGACGCCACAACCTACGACCAAGCTGATAAGATGGTCATTTTACGGCAGAAAGTACAAGATCATTTGGACGCTGCATTCCAAAAATATTCACAACATTACAACCTCCGCTCGCGACAAATTGAGTTCCAGCCTGGTGAGGAAGTGCTACGACGTAACTTTGCCCAAAGCAGCGCCGCCGGGCACTACAACTCCAAGCTGGACTTCAAATTCGTCAAAAGTAGAATTATTAAAAAGGTCGGCAACAACCGATATCTGTTGGCAGATTTACAGGGGCAACCCATCGGCATATTTCACGTCAAAGACTTAAGGCGCTAAAAAAAAAAAAAAAAAAAAAACAAACGCAACCATTCTTCTCGGCTCCATTTCCTTAGGATCTGCGAGAAATGAATCTGTGTTGTAACATATGACGAAGAGTGCTGTAGTATAGTGCACGCATTCGGATGCATGATCGAGCAATTGTTTTTGGTGGCTCCTACGATGACTGTTTTTTTTCTGGATTATTGGTCCTAAGAAAGACCGATTTTAGAATGAGCGCAAATAGAACTATCGAATATTGGATTCGCACGAGCCATCAATCTTCGATCATGCACACGAATGCGTGCATGATACTGTAGCCTCATACAATTAGTATGCAAGTCTGCGTACGGCGACCTGTTGTGTATGGATGTGTTCCACCAGAAAATCGTTCGGTCCTGCCAACAAGTGCTTGCCGAATAGTACAGTTTTCATTAAACTGCGATCATGCACACGAATGCGTGCATTATCGTGTCTGTATATGTGCGACTTGCTCACATACGATGTACCTCGTCGTGCAGTTGTATTAAAGAACTCTCACCCACACTAGAGCATATATGGGTATACAACCGGGTTGATTCCTATACACACACACACCAGTGCCGGATTAAGCAAGCGCGGGGCCCGTGGCAAATTTTGAGCGCGGGGCCTATGGAACTTCGAATAACCAAACTAATAAAGGAGTCCTAAAAATTTATATTTCGGTTTATGCGTCAATTCTTAGAGGTTTTTCCTCTCTCATTTTCATACCTCTCAGTGGCATACCTCTCAAGCATTATGAAAAATGGGGGAAAATAATCTATTTTGAAACTGATTCAAAATTGTTTCACAAAAATGTTGTTCATTGACATGTGTAAGTTGGCCAAGATTTATTTTTATTTTAATCAGTAAAAGCAAATTTCTGTAGTCAAATTATATTTATTCGACGAAGAATTTATTTTAGAAGTCCCTTTTTGGACGACATTTGAAAATTAAAATCTTCATTTTCCGAAAGAAATATTTCATTTTATAAGTGTTGCCTATTAATATAGACTTCGATTGAATTGTACCTTTTCAGGTTTACTCAGATTTATAAAAGGTTGCAGCCAAATATCAAGCTAAAAAAATTCGCAAATCGCGTTATGTTAACATCTTCTATTTTTATAATAAGTGCGTTTTTTGGTTATCCCGTAATGGTTTGGGTAACGAAACTTCACATAAAAAAATTTACAGGTGGGTCAGCTGACATTTTTTTAAATGGAGCTCGTTACCTAAAACTACACGGGATGTCTAAAAAAAACGTACTTAATATAATTGTAATTTTTAAATTTTATAGGTGTGTACAAATCCATTTCCCAACATGAACTTTTTCGACTACTGCACGAGTTCGATATGAAGTGGTAGATCCATGTCAGAAAAAAACTGCAAAGAAGGGCAAACGGGGATAAATTATTATCAACGCATGCTACTCATGAACAAAAATATTTCAAAAGATATAGCCAAACGCAAACGGGTACAAATTTTCGTTTTTTTTTTTAATAAAAAGCAGTTCAAGATGCCCATATTGCTGAAACTTTCAGACTCTTGATTATATTCTGAAGATAAAGTCGTTTAAAGATGCTACCCAAGAAAAAAAATTTCAAAGGTTCAGGGCAAATAGATTCAAATTTTCATGGGAATGAACGAAAGAAAATGCAAAGGGGGACTAAGCGCAATCGGGACAATTATTCAAAAAGGTGGATATAGTAAACAGTAAGGGACACTGTGTTTCACTAATACGAAAATTCGAACAGTGATCACCAAAATTACTCGGTAAAATGTAAGTCAGTCTAAGTACACGGTCAAAGTCGCCATTGCATTGGGTGCGAACTCGGTCCAGAAACTTAGAAGTTCATTTGCAGGTTTTCGAAATTCCGGAGTATTTATTATTCTACGAAAATATGCTTATAAACACAAATTACACAAAGCATTGTTAAACGAAAATCTTAAATATTCGCTGCGTTCAGCGAACGAAATTCACCGGAAAAACACTGGAAATTCTATAAGCATTACCCGCCACCAACACCAACCGCTTTCTCCACTGAAAAGTCCTCATGCGCAATGAATATCTAATTGGATGAGCACTTTCCTGCTACATTTTTCGTTCGCTAAATGCACTCATTGATTTCATTTCGGAAAAATACTACATTTTTGCAAGTACGTAATAAGAATCTTCTGCGGACCAGGTCTGAGACTCTCACGGACCACACTTGTTCCGCGGACCACCTGTTGGGAAACAGTGCGCTAGAATGTGAATCTGAAACACTATGGACGTAGATATACGGGAATGCCATCATATGAAACCGAAACTGGCCTTCCTTGGCATCTTGGTTGTTATAAGTTTTGCTTGACAAAAAACGCGGGGCCCCTTAAAGCGCGGGGCCCGTGGCATTTGCCACCTTCTGCCACGTGGTTAATCCGGCACTGACACACACAAAGAAAAAGGGAAAACAAAAAAAAAAGTATTTAAGCGAGGCGTCTATGAAGCAAAAGGGTCAGTCTGTTTTTAGTGGCCAGCCGGCCAAGTTCGTCACTCAGCCTTAGGAAGCGGCTTTTGGTGGCAAATCGCGGGAGGCCACATCTAGCACCTTTTGTTGGTGGCCAATATCGACGAGGACGATTGGTTGTGGCCAAGCAACTGTTTTTAGTGACCAGCCGGCCAAGATCGTCACTCAACCGTTGGAAGCGGCTTTTGGTGGCAAATCGCGGGAGGCCACATCTAGCACCTTTTGTTGGTGGCCAATATCGACGAGGACGATCGGTTGTGGACAGGGAGTCTATTTTTAGTGGCCAGGATCGTAACTTAGCTTTTGGAAGCGGCTTTTGGTTGCAACTCTCGAGAGGCCACATCGAGCGCATTCGGTTGGTGGCCAATATCGGCGAGGACGTCATCGAGCCGCACGTATTTTGGTGGCCCGTATTTTTGCGCCCAATAACTGGTTTGCGACGACAATCCGTTATCCAACAATCAGTTCTTTCTGGTGTGCAACTGACCAATATCGCAGCCCGGCGAGGAGTTGCTGTTTGTGGCTCATATCCAGTATTGATTGGGAGGAAGTAACCATTTTCTCTTCTATTTTTATTTCTCAAAAGGAAAATACAAATTTAAAGTGGTTTGTGCGCATGGTGAATCGGCAAACAGAAAAAAAAAAAAAATAACGAATTAACAAAAGAAAAACAAAAACCGGTCTAAACTATTGAAATAGAAAACCAAACAACAAATTATATTATAACAATACAAAAAGTGGAGTAAAAGCTAATGAGTAAACAAACAAATTTACCTATAAATATAATTAAGTAAAAATGTGAAAAAGGTACGGAATTTAATTAAAATTATAAGTAGTGCATAAGAAGAGAACAAAAATTGTGAATAAAAGATGTGAGATGAATTAAGAAATCTATCGTTTTGCTTCCTACCCCTTCCTCGGGCCCTTCCCTCTTCGTGCCGTCGTGAAGAAAAAAAAGAGAAAGAAAGAATTGTTTCAGTGGTGTTATGTGATAACGGGCAGACGCGTGCATATTATCCGAAAATTTTTGTGACGAGATGCGAGACAAGCGGCCAATAATGAACCCACCCAAGCTACCGGCAGCTGAGTTAGGCATGCCACCACGCGTCACTTGTGCCGTCTTGAATAGGTTTCGGCTACCAACCTCCGAACCGTGCCTCCGCTCTCACTCGAGTGAAATTAAGGAGCATCAATCGTTACAATCCTAAGAAGACTCAAGAAGCTAGGAACAAGTGATTGAAGTCAGAGAAGGAGAATCATTTAATGCTTCCTAGGGAGAGTCTAATCAATACTAGTCTGAATTGAATGTGTGAGATCCGACTTTGCAAAAGAGGACTCAGCAATTCTAGGCGCTATATCAGTTTCGTGAGTGGTCGACAAAACCAGGGTCCCATTTTTTACATACCCAAACAGGTGCTGTGTATTGTGATGCTAGCGGTGGTATTTGCTTTAACCGACAATTTAGTAGCTATACAGACGACAACGTACATCACGATGACTGGATGACTGCCCATAATCATGCTGTTATGCTCCCCTTCTCCTAAATTGGCATATGTATTTGAAACACCCAAAAATGTTTCTAAATTCACAATAAAAAAAACTTAATAGTAATAGTACAGGTTGGAACTTACCCAAAAGTGGGCACAGATGTATGCATTTTTATCACGATCCACCATCTAGAAAATCCTTTATAAAAGAACTAATAAGGGCTAAGGACTAAACAAGATGGCCCAATCTTGCAAGCTCCTTATTTCTACCTGTGTAATCACCAATACATAAATGGAAACATAATTGTTAAAGATTGTTAGGTATGTACTCAAACCAAACCAATGTTGAGTATTGTTAAAGCACCCCCAAACCATTTTAGATTAATTTCTGGGGGATAGAGCTTTGACTAAAGACGCACTGCTAGTCAGTAAGAATATAGTGTTATGGTCGCCATAGAAACCGCTCCCAGTATCTACCTGCCACAGATTTCAAACCCTTCAATATATATATATAAATACGCAAAAATCATAATAAATCTCTTTTCTACCAAACACCGTTTTTTTAGAGTATTTATAACAAAATTGTAGTCTGGCTGGTCTAGCGGTTAGTGCGCACACCTTCAGTGCACAGGGTCATGAGTTCGGATCTCACCGTATTCCATGGTGTTTTTCGAACTCACGAGCTTGTGACGGACTATGATCTCACTCAGATGTTAAACGAGGACCCATTTATGGGGATAAATAACACTGATGAGCGTGATCTCATTACCTCAACAAAAAGCATCTCATTACCTCAACAAAAAGCAGATAAGATCTTGGAAATAGGATGTCACTAACACATCCTGCGGCCTTAGTCCAATGTTGGATTGTCGCGCCTGTTATTTATTTATTTATAACAAAATTGAGAGCACACGACAAAGTACGCAAA
The DNA here is from genome assembly GCA_949715475.1 of Microchrysa polita. NCBI lineage: Eukaryota > Metazoa > Arthropoda > Insecta > Diptera > Stratiomyidae > Microchrysa > Microchrysa polita. The sequence continues at coordinate 77,931,255 of OX454415.1, forward strand.
TCTACCAAGCGGGCCAGGCGCAGTCTCTTTTTTTGCCGTTCCCTGGATAGACCGCCTTTTGGCGGGCTACACATTTTAGTGTCTAAAAACTAAACCAATTACCAAATTCATTTTTTGGTTCGTTTTCTTTGGCTTTTATGCTAATATTAACCTACCATAATTTTTCCGCCAAGAAAAAAAATTGTCCGGTTAGAGGGTTAAAAAAAATTTCTTTGACGACTAAAACGTCATTATCTCAAAAGCTATACTAGCTAGAATAGCAAAACAAAATGATTATTAAAGCCAACAAATTTATCCAAAAACATAAAATTAACCGCACTAAAATCGCATAAGAGGTTTGGTTTTTACAGAACTTCAAAGTCAAATTTTTGTGATTTGACCCAAAAACAAAATATTTTTCCGTCGTACATAATATTTTATATCCCACCAGCCGTTGCCGTCGGAAAACAACTACTAACAGCGTTAAGTCAATAACAATAACACTATCGATACTTATTATGCACAAAAGCTCCCAAATTTTTATCCGAATCATGGTACGACTATGGCTAAATTCTCATAGCAGCACAACTACAAACGCATTTTTCTCTCGCTTTGGCTTCAACCAAATTGCTTCGTGATTATTCCATGTATTATAATCTCCTTGCGTGCATACGACATGTTCATAGGCTTGATTTATGTGCATATATTGCTGCATTGATTAAACAACTAAAGGATAGGCCCGATTCCAACTCAAATGGTCCAGTTTTTGTAATGGCACTAATGGCCATGTATTTGACATAAAGGGAACATTGAAATGTAGTTGCGAAATTCACTTCACAAACTTACACTCAGTAACTGGATTTCACTTAAAAAACACTGAAATGATATAAGAATTACTTTACGAGTTGTTATCACAAAAAACAAACGCGCGACGCGACAAATATGTTCTTGAGAATTTGCTGAACGTGTAACAGCTGACAAGTGTTGATAGAAAGGGAACGCATTTAAGTGGAATGTTTTTTTTTTGTGTTTCAAACCGGACCATGCAGTTTGTATGGGATGGCAGCGGATTTACCTTTCCGTTTAGCTGTCTATTCCATGTATTGCTGCTTTCCGGCTTTCTAATTAAGGTGGTTTTGGTACAAATGGTTATTGAATTAAAAACTAAAGGAAAGGCCCGTTGAGTTGACTAATGGATCAGTTTTTCACAATAAATTTCTACAACAATACTATACACTCTGTAACTAACCGGAAACCTATTGACTTTTTGAATGGTAATATTAGCTCGAGCGAATACGAGAACATAAGCAATATGATACGTAGGATTAAGGAAAAGACAATCGAAAAATTGAATCGAAATAGGGATGATATTCAAATGAACTCTGGCTCTGTCTTTATCAAGGAATTTAGAGGTGGCAAAAACCATCGAAAATTTAGAAAAGTTAACGTAAGACAAATAGATGATAAGCATGTCGTAACCAATTCTGGTCACAAATACTACAAGTCGCATATAAGAAATCCCAAGAAATATCAAGATAGTAGAAATTCCAGTTGAATATAAAGCCAACACTATTATTTGAATTTAAAGTGTGTATTAGTTTAATTTACTATTATTAAAAAAAAAAATATCTATAAAAAAAAAACAACCAAGAATTTAGTAATAGTAGTTGCCTGCCAGTTTTAGTTTCATTCGCATTGTACATTAAAACAAAATATGCGGAATATAAATTAAATATGCGGAATATAAATTAATCATGAATGTAAGAAATAGAATGCATTAAAAAGTTAAAATGTATAATAGTATTAATAAGAACACAATGAATTTATATAATTAATTTACTCAACATTGAATTCCAACACAATATTGTACCTATAAAAATGTAAAACTAGTTTCGATGCACCTTTTATCTCTTCGGAGCTTCGATCTAAGGATGGGGGAGTTATAGATGTGAGCTCGGCCCTTAATGTTGCTAATTATTTAACAACATGTTGCATCTGCACAACGTGCACTCGCAACATTTAATGGTAACAGTTAGCGGTTATCAATCGGTTTGTCATTACCTGTCAGTTTGACGAATGTCAATTCGGCTAGTTGAATACCTGGAATACAAAGAAAGAACATAAGAACAAAGTATAAAAATAGTGTTAACTTATAATCTAATTGTAAACTTAAAGATAAATAAAATATGAATAAATGCAAATATAATTAATTGTGTAAATCGCAACCAGGTAAAAGCACACCTTTAACTCATAACCTCGATATAAACCGCATATAAACTCGTTCTCGACTCATAAACTGCATTCGTTCGTAAACTCGTTTAGGTGTGTCAGGACTATTAGAGAGACTATTGCATGTGTGTGCTGTATCATCCAATAAACACAAGAGTGGAGTATTTAAAGGGCGCCACAAACCTGACGATTTCTCGGCCGATCGATCGGGCAATCGATTGCCCTTAATCGATCTGTCGCCCCTACAGAGCACATACATTAGGCCATTTATCGGGCAATCTGAAATAAGACAGTCTCACGGTCCACAAGACACAGCACAAAATAGCGAAAATTATACCATTTTTGGCGATGGAAGATGGACATCCATTGCTGCTTTGTTGGAGAATGACCGCCACAACCACAGCATGAAAAACGACCACAGGTTTATGTAAAAATATCAGCAACTGAGAACACATGATTGTCATGACAGCCCAAGTAACAATTTCATCCCTATAATACTTCGTAGAATATTTTCTTCTAACGATAATAGGAGCACTTTACGGGGAATAAACGCTGAATAATAGTCTAATAATGGCATTTGGCACCATTTTTTGCTCCAATGGAACCTTATTGTAGCACTGAATTACGCTTGAAAAAGATATACATCATGTGTTATGTCATCATTTTCTCGTGTTGCAAAAAAGAAAAAAAAAATAATTCCTGCAGCCAGCGTCGAACCAGCGACTGTCGTACGCCAGTTCGACGCCCTAACCACTCGACCAACCTCACATATAGTTAACATTGCTCGTAAACACTACAAGTGATCAACACTTCTTTATCGACCCTTCTGTAATGCACCTTCCTCTTTATATGTCAATCAGTTGAAGTTGAATAAATCCACACATTTATCAATAAAATGCAGACATTTTCTGCGCTGAGAATATCTTAATTGATTCATAAGTTAACAAGGAGTGAGGACAATGGCGCCGGAACAGGGGGGGCAGCGGGGGCAACTGCCCCCTAAATATTTTGACTAAAGGGGCAATTAGTACTACATATATTGCCCTATATTAAAAATGAAGAATAATTTATTTTATATTTTTATACATAACAATTAGTATAGTGATTTTAGCTGAAAAAATGATGAAACCCAAACATCCAAAAAAAGAGCTGACTTTTGATGCCAAATTGTTCTATGGCCTGACCGCATTACGCAGTAAAAAGTTAGACTTTTTTGCGCGTCACATTTGGTGGGGAGGGGTGGCAAAGGGGTGAAATTATGATTTTTCGCCAATATCTTGTTAACTGTAATATTTACAGCAAAATGTTCTGAGGACGATTTAAACTACACAAAATTTCCTTTCTAATGATATATTATATCATATACCTTCTCTTGGCAGATTATATACTAGACCTTAAAACATTTGGTGTAATTTAGATTTTTTGATAGTTACATTTGGCGCTCTAGCTCCTGAAGTAATTAAATTGGAGCCATGGTAATTGGGATAACTATTCCTAACAATATATAGTTGTCCCACACGGAGACTCAGGCTTCCCCGACAAAGCATTCCCCTATACTCCCTATTAACATTTAAAAAAAAGACATGCCTGTAACTTTTCGCCGAATCACAGAAGGCGGGAAAAATTTTGGTAAACATTAAGGCTAAGTCCCATTAGACCCTCCACCAAATATTACTTCGATCGGATTAAAACAAAGGGTACCTCCCATACAAAAGGACCGGAAAATTGCCTACGAGCAAAACTTTAATTTTGGTTGACTTGTTCCCTTATTTCTTAATAAACTAGTGGCATTAAATTTGAATAATTTGTATGGGAGGTACCCTTTGTTTTAATCCGATCGAAGTAATATTTGGTGGAGGGTCTAATGGGACTTAGCCTTAAGGTTTACCAAAATTTTCCCGCCTGCTGTGATTCGGCGAAAAGTTACAGGCATGTCTTTTTTTTAATTTCAAAAGGGAGTATAGGGGAATGCTTTGTCGGGGCAGCCTGATTCTCCGTGTGGGACAGCTATATATTGTTAGGAATAGTTATCCCAATTACCATGGCTCAAATTTAATTACTTCAGGAGCTAGAGCGCCAAATGTAACTATCAAAAAATCTAAATTACACTAAGTGTTTTAAGGTCTAGTATATAATTTGTCAAGAGAAGGTATATAATATAATAGGGACGTTTTATTGTGTTTATCCCGTGCAGGTTTGGGTAGAACTTCATATAAAAAAAAAATGACACTTACCCAGGTAAAGTTAACCCGTGGCGGACGCATAGGGGAAATATGAGGGAATTTGTTTTTTCAAACCAAATGTGAGAGTTTTTCTAATCACGAGAAAATATTTTGCAAAGAAATAATCATCTTTTGTGATAAAATCCACCACATCTACAAAATAAGCCGACGAAAGCGAGTCAAAGATGCACAAAAACTGTCAAATGTCAGCTGTTTGGTCTTAACCGGGATGTTACCCGCGATCGTTTTTTTCGAGTCAGACTTACACGCGATACGAAAAAAACGTCGCTAATATGTAACGAAATTATGTTTTATGTAACGAAATTATGTTTTTCTTTGAACATTTTCAGCTTCGGCCAAGGCCTAGAGGACCACGACGCGTGCCGGTGCCCGAGCTCAGCTACCGGGAATGTGGGTTGGGTTCCAATGTGGTCCGATGCTTTTGTTCGTCACAAAAAGAAATCTCACGCGTCTGAAACGGAATGCTGGAAAGAAAAAAAAACACTACTTCCAACAACGACGACATTCCTGAAAAAAAAACTTTAAATGCAAACCCAAGAACTAGGACGGGCCATCGGGAACGAGAGGGGGAAAGCAAAACAGATAGTTGTTTATTCCATATTCATTTTTTTTTTGTTTATTTTCATAACGTTTTCTTTTTTTCTTGTATTAAAAAAAAAAATGTATTATTTAAACTGTACGGATATTTGCATTTTATACATGCACACCTAGTATATAAAGAGTTTATATATTGATTAACATATTTTTAATTATTATTTCATTTTTCCAAACTAATCTAAGTACCTTAAAATAGGTTTTTTTTTTTCCTTGATATTATTCATACATATTTTCGTATTGATGAATCATACAAAAATCGATATCGATACTTGCGCACAAACATAAGATTACATTCACAATTGTGTATTTACTAATTCTATTTTATTGTTTTCAGAAAAAAAAAATTCAAGTAAATAATATTATATATATATGTATGTACGTGTATATGTTTTGCCATACATTTCTTCGTTTTCTTCTTCTTGTATGTAATTAATTATTATGTACTTTATCCAAAAGAAAAAAAAAACGTTTCAACACTATTTCTATTACTGTATAAATAAATGATAAATTGTTTCCGTTTTCTAAATTGATATTTTTGTTTCATCCCTTCACAAAATCTCTATAAAATGTATAAATGTAATATGTATGTATATGTATGTATTTATAAGTAGTATCAACAAAAAAAAAATGAAGAAAAGAAAAAGTAATAAAAATATTCATCTCTGTCCCTTACATGGTTGTATGTTCTTCATTTTTTTGCAAGTAGTATTTCCTTTTCATAATAATATAGTATGTCTGTTACTCATCTCTTGAAATCATTATATTCTTCTTTTCCATCTATATATGTATTTCCAAATAATATGTGTAATGACACACAAAAACCAAAAAAAAATCTTTATATTGTATTAGCCGAATATTGAAAAATTGTTTTTTTTTTTTTGTTTTGTTTTGTTTGAAATGATCATTATATATTCTTGCGATTCTCCAGTTAGCAGAAATATCGACTAATGTGTAATGCATCATATAAATTATGACAAAAGTATATTAGATATACATCAAATACATATTTATGCTCTTTTTTCATAATTAATTTTAGATTTTATCGCTTCCTGGCAAAATTTACCACCTACCTTCAGAATATTTAGGCGCTGGGAGGAGGCTTTCAATAATTAACATACCCGCCCTTCGTTCTGCTCTACACCCGCGCGATACTGCCCGGTCCGGACGTGTGACTCGCTATGGTGTGTACCAGTTTTCTTGTGCGTAACTCCCCCGACTGGAATCGCGCAAAAATCTCGTGATCCTTGGCCGCACCCACTCGCAAATTGCACGAGGCACCGTGCCTTATCATAAATATGTAAAGGCCAACATGATTTTTGGGGAAAACACGAAGATGTCACCGAAAACTTTGCATGGCTTGACGACGGTCACAAACTCCGGCCCTGGTCTTCTTCTTCTTCCAACTGCACGTTTTACGCGAAAATTGCACAATTTCCTGTCTCGTGCCCGGAGCTGAGATCCGCCAACGATTGCAGCAGTTAGGCCCGTAGAATATTTAATTAATTCGAAAAGAATTAGCAAAGCGTATCGCGTGAATTTCGATCTAAAACCCGAAAACACCACAATTCGACAGCCAACAAGTGGCGGCCATATTTTTTTTTGTTTTTGTCTCTCGACTGCAGTCCTGGGCTGATCTTTTGCCAAATTATGAATTACGTTTGCGACGACTAGCGCAAATCCACTTCTGTACGACGTCAAGACAACAAAAGGTTATCACCAGCACGTACACTTCGGGGGGGGGGGGGGGGGGTAGTCTCGATGGGCCACGTTTTTGTTTAAAACAAAATCAATTCTCTACACTTGACTGAAAAACGTCTGTGAATCACACCTGAACCACTTGTGGTAATTTGATAGTATTCTGGGGCTTTTTCTTTACAGGAATAAAAAAAAAATGCATATGACGGTCAACTACGCACAAATCGTTGTATAGAAAAAGTTTTCCTCGGGCTCACACAATCCACACAAACAGGGACTTTTCTTTTTACACAATTATGGGAACCACTTTTTCTTCCGAGACAAACACACCCCGACGAGCTGCGATATCAAAAAAAAGATCTTGTAGGAAGATACTTCGCGTGCGGCGACGAATTTTCCGGAATCTACACGGTCAGTCGCAAACACAACGACCAAAGCGAGATTTTTCTTTTCTCTGACGAGCCGCACACCGGACGTCTTTTCGTGTCGACGTTCTTGCTACGAGGCCGCACATCTTTTCTTTTTCCGACGTTTCACCTCCACGTCAGTGAAGTTAGAGCGCGCCATCTCGGTGTCGTGGCTGGCGGTAATTTTCGGGTGGTATTACAACACAGGTCCTTTCGAAGGGGTTCTCTCCAAGGAAGGAGCTGAGAATCGTACGGGACACGATACTTTACTAGCGTCGGAGATCTTTGCCATGAAATATTCCCACAGGCTTCCCTTGCAAGTCCGCCATCAAGTACCGGTGGTTACCAACCTTTTTAACCACCCTACTCTTGACAAATTTGAAGTCCAGCTTGGAGTTGTAGTGCTCGGCGGCGTTACTTTGCGCAAAATTCCGCCGAAACACTTCATCTCCAGGCTGGAATTCAACATGTTTCGAGCGTAGGTTGTATTGTCCAGCATTTTTATCGTATGCTTGTTGCAGGTTGTTTTGAGCCTCTTGTCGCATTATGTTTAATTTGTCGCAAGGGTCCAATATATTGATGTTCTCGCTCAAGAGTTGCAGGTTGCGCAACAGAGCGTAAGTGTTACCATTGGTGACCATTGGCTGACCAAAGACAACAAAGTAAGGCGACATCTTTATCGACGCATGCTGAGCGGAACGGAGTGTGCAGCTGATGTGTGACAACTTTGCATCCCAATTATTTTGCGTTGGATGCACGTACGCACGGATGGCTGCTACTATTGAACGGTTCACCCGTTCGGACGCGTTGGCCTGGGGTGAGTATACAGCCGTGTACAAGTGCTGCACTCCGTAACGCTCAAGCATTGCGTTGAAAACATGTGCCTTAAATTGTTGTCCATTGTCAGTCAATATCGTTTCCGGTACTCCAAATACGTGGAACACTCTGGTCTCGAGCCAACTAGTCACAATCTCTGCGGTAAACTTCCGGATTGGTTCTACGAAGCAATATTTAGAGAGATGGTCTACTAACACAATGGCTCCGATGTTGCCCGATTTAGATCGCGGAAACGGACCCAAAAGATCCATGTATAGACGCTGGAACACTCGATCGGAAACGAACCTGTTCTCCATAGGCGGTCGGAGAGTTTGATTCGGAGCTTTGGTTTGCTTACACACGTCGCAGGAGGAAACATATTCGCTAACATCTTTAGCCATGTTGGGCCAGAAAAACAACACCCTTAGGCGTTGCAAGGTTTTGGCTGTACCTCCATGCGCACACAGTGGGTGCTCGTGTGCACGACGTACTAACTCGTGTGTAAGCCCACTCGGTATCCAAAGCTTCCATGCCATTTGTTCTTGAGCTTCGTTTCCGGTCCCGTGTTCACTGCGTCTATACACGTATCCATCGGTGGTTTTGAGATCTGGGAAAACATGTCGATTAGCTTCTATGCGATCCACCAACTCTTTGTACTCTGCGGATTTAAAATGAGTTGAGTTCAGATCAACTTCAACGGAACTGTAGAACGGATCTTGTACCGACAGAGACTCTGAGCAGTAGACTCGATACAGAGTGTCTGGAACCACGTGCTGGCTCCCTTTTCGGTGAATGATGGTAAAGCGAAACCCTTGTAATTTTAACGCCAAACGAGCCAACCTACCCTGCAAGTCTGACTGACTCATCAGCCATTTCAGGGATGCATGGTCGGTAATGATACTAAAGTCTTGCCCCTCGACGTAGGCCCTAAATTTCTTGACTGCGGTCACCGCTGCCAAACATTCTTGTTCGGTGACGGAGTAGTTTCGCTGGGCTGAGTTAAGCTTTCTGGACATGAAAGCAATGGGGACTTCCTGTCCGTCGTCTACCGTCTGTGTTAACACTGCGCCGATGCCATGTTGACTTGCGTCACATTGTATGGCAAATGGGCGCGTAAAATCAGGGCTGTGTAATACAGGGGCTTTAGACAAACAATCCTTCATTGCTTTAAAGGCCAGGACGCCTTCCTCAGTCCAGACGAAACTACGTCCTTTACGCAGCATGTCGGTCAGCGGCGACGCGACCGTTGCATAGTTGGGGACAAAACGCTGGTACCAACCACACACGAAGGCTCCTAATGAATGTCTCCGGCCTCCAATAGAAAACCGATTCGTTTCCGATCGCGTATTTCAGCATCTGTATATGGATCTATTGGGACCGTTTCCGCGATCCAAGTCCGGCAACATAGGAGCCATCGTATTAGTTGACCACATGTCAAAGTACACCTTTGTGGAGCCCATTCGCAAATTCACGGCAGAGATTCTGTCTAATTGGCTTGAGACTAGAGTGTTCCATGTTTTCGGAGTTCCCGAAAGCATTTTGACTGACAATGGGCAGCAGTTTAAGGCGCATGTATTTAATAACATGTTGGAACGATATGGCGTACAGCATGCGTATGCGCCTGTCTATTCGCCTCAAGCTAACGCTGCAGAGCGGGTAAATCGTTCTATTGTGGCGGCTATTAGGACGTATATTCATCCAAGGCAACACAATTGGGATGAGAACCTGTCAAAGATTAATTGCGCCCTTCGCTCAGCGCTTCACACCTCCATAAAAACGTCACCATACTTTGTGGTGTTTGGGCAACACATGATGACCCATGGCAAAAGCTATACCCTCCTTCGACGCCTCCAACTACTCGGCGAGGACGCCACAACCTACGACCAAGCTGATAAGATGGTCATTTTACGGCAGAAAGTACAAGATCATTTGGACGCTGCATTCCAAAAATATTCACAACATTACAACCTCCGCTCGCGACAAATTGAGTTCCAGCCTGGTGAGGAAGTGCTACGACGTAACTTTGCCCAAAGCAGCGCCGCCGGGCACTACAACTCCAAGCTGGACTTCAAATTCGTCAAAAGTAGAATTATTAAAAAGGTCGGCAACAACCGATATCTGTTGGCAGATTTACAGGGGCAACCCATCGGCATATTTCACGTCAAAGACTTAAGGCGCTAAAAAAAAAAAAAAAAAAAAAAAAACAAACGCAACCATTCTTCTCAGCTCCATTTCCTTAGGATCTGCGAGAAATGAATCTGTGTTGTAACATATGACGAAGAGTGCTGTAGTATAGTGCACGCATTCGGATGCATGATCGAGCAATTGTTTTTGGTGGCTCCTACGATGACTGTTTTTTTTTCTGGATTATTGGTCCTAAGAAAGACCGATTTTAGAATGAGCGCAAATAGATCTATCGAATATTGGATTCGCACGAGCCATCAATCTTCGATCATGCACACGAATGCGTGCATGATACTGTAGCCTCATACAATTAGTATGCAAGTCTGCGTACGGCGACCTGTTGTGTATGGATGTGTTCCACCAGAAAATCGTTCGGTCCTGCCAACAAGTGCTTGCCGAATAGTACAGTTTTCATTAAACTGCGATCATGCACACGAATGCGTGCATTATCGTGTCTGTATATGTGCGACTTGCTCACATACGATGTACCTCGTCGTGCAGTTGTATTAAAGAACTCTCACCCACACTAGAGCATATATGGGTATACAACCGGGTTGATTCCTATACACACACACACCAGTGCCGGATTAAGCAAGCGCGGGGCCCGTGGCAAATTTTGAGCGCGGGGCCTATGGAACTTCGAATAACCAAACTAATAAAGGAGTCCTAAAAATTTATATTTCGGTTTATGCGTCAATTCTTAGAGGTTTTTCCTCTCTCATTTTCATACCTCTCAGTGGCATACCTCTCAAGCATTATGAAAAATGGGGGAAAATAATCTATTTTGAAACTGATTCAAAATTGTTTCACAAAAATGTTGTTCATTGACATGTGTAAGTTGGCCAAGATTTATTTTTATTTTAATCAGTAAAAGCAAATTTCTGTAGTCAAATTATATTTATTCGACGAAGAATTTATTTTAGAAGTCCCTTTTTGGACGACATTTGAAAATTAAAATCTTCATTTTCCGAAAGAAATATTTCATTTTATAAGTGTTGCCTATTAATATAGACTTCGATTGAATTGTACCTTTTCAGGTTTACTCAGATTTATAAAAGGTTGCAGCCAAATATCAAGCTAAAAAAATTCGCAAATCGCGTTATGTTAACATCTTCTATTTTTATAATAAGTGCGTTTTTTGGTTATCCCGTAATGGTTTGGGTAACGAAACTTCACATAAAAAAATTTACAGGTGGGTCAGCTGACATTTTTTTAAATGGAGCTCGTTACCTAAAACTACACGGGATGTCTAAAAAAAACGTACTTAATATAATTGTAATTTTTAAATTTTATAGGTGTGTACAAATCCATTTCCCAACATGAACTTTTTCGACTACTGCACGAGTTCGATATGAAGTGGTAGATCCATGTCAGAAAAAAACTGCAAAGAAGGGCAAACGGGGATAAATTATTATCAACGCATGCTACTCATGAACAAAAATATTTCAAAAGATATAGCCAAACGCAAACGGGTACAAATTTTCGTTTTTTTTTTTAATAAAAAGCAGTTCAAGATGCCCATATTGCTGAAACTTTCAGACTCTTGATTATATTCTGAAGATAAAGTCGTTTAAAGATGCTACCCAAGAAAAAAAATTTCAAAGGTTCAGGGCAAATAGATTCAAATTTTCATGGGAATGAACGAAAGAAAATGCAAAGGGGGACTAAGCGCAATCGGGACAATTATTCAAAAAGGTGGATATAGTAAACAGTAAGGGACACTGTGTTTCACTAATACGAAAATTCGAACAGTGATCACCAAAATTACTCGGTAAAATGTAAGTCAGTCTAAGTACACGGTCAAAGTCGCCATTGCATTGGGTGCGAACTCGGTCCAGAAACTTAGAAGTTCATTTGCAGGTTTTCGAAATTCCGGAGTATTTATTATTCTACGAAAATATGCTTATAAACACAAATTACACAAAGCATTGTTAAACGAAAATCTTAAATATTCGCTGCGTTCAGCGAACGAAATTCACCGGAAAAACACTGGAAATTCTATAAGCATTACCCGCCACCAACACCAACCGCTTTCTCCACTGAAAAGTCCTCATGCGCAATGAATATCTAATTGGATGAGCACTTTCCTGCTACATTTTTCGTTCGCTAAATGCACTCATTGATTTCATTTCGGAAAAATACTACATTTTTGCAAGTACGTAATAAGAATCTTCTGCGGACCAGGTCTGAGACTCTCACGGACCACACTTGTTCCGCGGACCACCTGTTGGGAAACAGTGCGCTAGAATGTGAATCTGAAACACTATGGACGTAGATATACGGGAATGCCATCATATGAAACCGAAACTGGCCTTCCTTGGCATCTTGGTTGTTATAAGTTTTGCTTGACAAAAAACGCGGGGCCCCTTAAAGCGCGGGGCCCGTGGCATTTGCCACCTTCTGCCACGTGGTTAATCCGGCACTGACACACACAAAGAAAAAGGGAAAACAAAAAAAAAGTATTTAAGCGAGGCGTCTATGAAGCAAAAGGGTCAGTCTGTTTTTAGTGGCCAGCCGGCCAAGTTCGTCACTCAGCCTTAGGAAGCGGCTTTTGGTGGCAAATCGCGGGAGGCCACATCTAGCACCTTTTGTTGGTGGCCAATATCGACGAGGACGATTGGTTGTGGCCAAGCAACTGTTTTTAGTGACCAGCCGGCCAAGATCGTCACTCAACCGTTGGAAGCGGCTTTTGGTGGCAAATCGCGGGAGGCCACATCTAGCACCTTTTGTTGGTGGCCAATATCGACGAGGACGATCGGTTGTGGACAGGGAGTCTATTTTTAGTGGCCAGGATCGTAACTTAGCTTTTGGAAGCGGCTTTTGGTTGCAACTCTCGAGAGGCCACATCGAGCGCATTCGGTTGGTGGCCAATATCGGCGAGGACGTCATCGAGCCGCACGTATTTTGGTGGCCCGTATTTTTGCGCCCAATAACTGGTTTGCGACGACAATCCGTTATCCAACAATCAGTTCTTTCTGGTGTGCAACTGACCAATATCGCAGCCCGGCGAGGAGTTGCTGTTTGTGGCTCATATCCAGTATTGATTGGGAGTAAGTAACCATTTTCTCTTCTATTTTTATTTCTCAAAAGGAAAATACAAATTTAAAGTGGTTTGTGCGCATGGTGAATCGGCAAACAGAAAAAAAAAAATAACGAATTAACAAAAGAAAAACAAAAACCGGTCTAAACTATTGAAATAGAAAACCAAACAACAAATTATATTATAACAATACAAAAAGTGGAGTAAAAGCTAATGAGTAAACAAACAAATTTACCTATAAATATAATTAAGTAAAAATGTGAAAAAGGTACGGAATTTAATTAAAATTATAAGTAGTGCATAAGAAGAGAACAAAAATTGTGAATAAAAGATGTGAGATGAATTAAGAAATCTATCGTTTTGCTTCCTACCCCTTCCTCGGGCCCTTCCCTCTTCGTGCCGTCGTGAAGAAAAAAAAGAGAAAGAAAGAATTGTTTCAGTGGTGTTATGTGATAACGGGCAGACGCGTGCATATTATCCGAAAATTTTTGTGACGAGATGCGAGACAAGCGGCCAATAATGAACCCACCCAAGCTACCGGCAGCTGAGTTAGGCATGCCACCACGCGTCACTTGTGCCGTCTTGAATAGGTTTCGGCTACCAACCTCCGAACCGTGCCTCCGCTCTCACTCGAGTGAAATTAAGGAGCATCAATCGTTACAATCCTAAGAAGACTCAAGAAGCTAGGAACAAGTGATTGAAGTCAGAGAAGGAGAATCATTTAATGCTTCCTAGGGAGAGTCTAATCAATACTAGTCTGAATTGAATGTGTGAGATCCGACTTTGCAAAAGAGGACTCAGCAATTCTAGGCGCTATATCAGTTTCGTGAGTGGTCGACAAAACCAGGGTCCCATTTTTTACATACCCAAACAGGTGCTGTGTATTGTGATGCTAGCGGTGGTATTTGCTTTAACCGACAATTTAGTAGCTATACAGACGACAACGTACATCACGATGACTGGATGACTGCCCATAATCATGCTGTTATGCTCCCCTTCTCCTAAATTGGCATATGTATTTGAAACACCCAAAAATGTTTCTAAATTCACAATAAAAAAAACTTAATTTTAATAGTACAGGTTGGAACTTACCCAAAAGTGGGCACAGATGTATGCATTTTTATCACGATCCACCATCTAGAAAATCCTTTATAAAAGAACTAATAAGGGCTAAGGACTAAACAAGATGGCCCAATCTTGCAAGCTCCTTATTTCTACCTGTGTAATCACCAATACATAAATGGAAACATAATTGTTAAAGATTGTTAGGTATGTACTCAAACCAAACCAATGTTGAGTATTGTTAAAGCACCCCCAAACCATTTTAGATTAATTTCGGGGGGATAGAGCTTTGACTAAAGACGCACTGCTAGTCAGTAAGAATATAGTGTTATGGTCGCCATAGAAACCGCTCCCAGTATCTACCTGCCACAGATTTCAAACCCTTCAATATATATATATAAATACGCAAAAATCATAATAAATCTCTTTTCTACCAAACACCGTTTTTTTAGAGTATTTATAACAAAATTGTAGTCTGGCTGGTCTAGCGGTTAGTGCGCGCACCTTCAGTGCACAGGGTCATGAGTTCGGATCTCACCGTATTCCATGGTGTTTTTCGAACTCACGAGCTTGTGACGGACTATGATCTCACTCAGATGTTAAACGAGGACCCATTTATGGGGATAAATAACACTGATGAGCGTGAGCTCATTACCTCAACAAAAAGCATCTCATTACCTCAACAAAAAGCAGATAAGATCTTGGAAATAGGATGTCACTAACACATCCTGCGGCCTTAGTCCAATGTTGGATTGTCGCGCCTGTTATTTATTTATTTATAACAAAATTGAGAGCACACGACAAAGTACGCAAATCTACCAAGCGGGCCAGGCGCAGTCTCTTTTTTTGCCGTTCCCTGGATAGACCGCCTTTTGGCGGGCTACACATTTTAGTGTCTAAAAACTAAACCAATTACCAAATTCATTTTTTGGTTCGTTTTCTTTGGCTTTTATGCTAATATTAACCTACCATAATTTTTCCGCCAAGAAAAAAAATTGTCCGGTTAGAGTAACCCTCTAAAAAAAAAATTTCTTTGACGACTAAAACGTCATTATCTCAAAAGCTATACTAGCTAGAATAGCAAAACAAAATGATTATTAAAGCCAACAAATTTATCCAAAAAAATAAAATTAACCGCACTAAAATCGCATAAGAGGTTTGGTTTTTACAGAACTTCAAAGTCAAATTTTTGTGATTTGACCCAAAAACAAAATATTTTTCCGTCGTACATAATATTTTATATCCCACCAGCCGTTGCCGTCGGAAAACAACTACTAACAGCGTTAAGTCAATAACAATAACACTATCGATACTTATTATGCACAAAAGCTCCCAAATTTTTATCCGAATCATGGTACGACTATGGCTAAATTCTCATAGCAGCACAACTACAAACGCATTTTTCTCTCGCTTTGGCTTCAACCAAATTGCTTCGTGATTATTCCATGTATTATAATCTCCTTGCGTGCATACGACATGTTCATAGGCTTGATTTATGTGCATATATTGCTGCATTGATTAAACAACTAAAGGATAGGCCCGATTCCAACTCAAATGGTCCAGTTTTTGTAATGGCACTAATGGCCATGTATTTGACATAAAGGGAACATTGAAATGTAGTTGCGAAATTCACTTCACAAACTTACACTCAGTAACTGGATTTCACTTAAAAAACACTGAAATGATATAAGAATTACTTTACGAGTTGTTATCACAAAAAACAAACGCGCGACGCGACAAATATGTTCTTGAGAATTTGCTGAACGTGTAACAGCTGACAAGTGTTGATAGAAAGGGAACGCATTTAAGTGGAATGTTTTTTTTTTTTGTGTTTCAAACCGGACCATGCAGTTTGTATGGGATGGCAGCGGATTTACCTTTCCGTTTAGCTGTCTATTCCATGTATTGCTGCTTTCCGGCTTTCTAATTAAGGTGGTTTTGGTACAAATGGTTATTGAATTAAAAACTAAAGGAAAGGCCCGTTGAGTTGACTAATGGATCAGTTTTTCACAATAAATTTCTACAACAATACTATACACTCTGTAACTAACCGGAAACCTATTGACTTTTTGAATGGTAATATTAGCTCGAGCGAATACGAGAACATAAGCAATATGATACGTAGGATTAAGGAAAAGACAATCGAAAAATTGAATCGAAATAGGGATGATATTCAAATGAACTCTGGCTCTGTCTTTATCAAGGAATTTAGAGGTGGCAAAAACCATCGAAAATTTAGAAAAGTTAACGTAAGACAAATAGATGATAAGCATGTCGTAACCAATTCTGGTCACAAATACTACAAGTCGCATATAAGAAATCCCAAGAAATATCAAGATAGTAGAAATTCCAGTTGAATATAAAGCCAACACTATTATTTGAATTTAAAGTGTGTATTAGTTTAATTTACTATTATTAAAAAAAAAATATCTATAAAAAAAAACAACCAAGAATTTAGTAATAGTAGTTGCCTGCCAGTTTTAGTTTCATTCGCATTGTACATTAAAACAAAATATGCGGAATATAAATTAAATATGCGGAATATAAATTAATCATGAATGTAAGAAATAGAATGCATTAAAAAGTTAAAATGTATAATAGTATTAATAAGAACACAATGAATTTATATAATTAATTTACTCAACATTGAATTCCAACACAATATTGTACCTATAAAAATGTAAAACTAGTTTCGATGCACCTTTTATCTCTTCGGAGCTTCGATCTAAGGATGGGGGAGTTATAGATGTGAGCTCGGCCCTTAATGTTGCTAATTATTTAACAACATGTTGCATCTGCACAACGTGCACTCGCAACATTTAATGGTAACAGTTAGCGGTTATCAATCGGTTTGTCATTACCTGTCAGTTTGACGAATGTCAATTCGGCTAGTTGAATACCTGGAATACAAAGAAAGAACATAAGAACAAAGTATAAAAATAGTGTTAACTTATAATCTAATTGTAAACTTAAAGATAAATAAAATATGAATAAATGCAAATATAATTAATTGTGTAAATCGCAACCAGGTAAAAGCACACCTTTAACTCATAACCTCGATATAAACCGCATATAAACTCGTTCTCGACTCATAAACTGCATTCGTTCGTAAACTCGTTTAGGTGTGTCAGGACTATTAGAGAGACTATTGCATGTGTGTGCTGTATCATCCAATAAACACAAGAGTGGAGTATTTAAAGGGCGCCACAAACCTGACGATTTCTCGGCCGATCGATCGGGCAATCGATTGCCCTTAATCGATCTGTCGCCCCTACAGAGCACATACATTAGGCCATTTATCGGGCAATCTGAAATAAGACAGTCTCACGGTCCACAAGACACAGCACAAAATAGCGAAAATTATACCATTTTTGGCGATGGAAGATGGACATCCATTGCTGCTTTGTTGGAGAATGACCGCCACAACCACAGCATGAAAAACGACCACAGGTTTATGTAAAAATATCAGCAACTGAGAACACATGATTGTCATGACAGCCCAAGTAACAATTTCATCCCTATAATACTTCGTAGAATATTTTCTTCTAACGATAATAGGAGCACTTTACGGGGAATAAACGCTGAATAATAGTCTAATAATGGCATTTGGCACCATTTTTTGCTCCAATGGAACCTTATTGTAGCACTGAATTACGCTTGAAAAAGATATACATCATGTGTTATGTCATCATTTTCTCGTGTTGCAAAAAAGAAAAAAAAAATAATTCCTGCAGCCAGCGTCGAACCAGCGACTGTCGTACGCCAGTTCGACGCCCTAACCACTCGACCAACCTCACATATAGTTAACATTGCTCGTAAACACTACAAGTGATCAACACTTCTTTATCGACCCTTCTGTAATGCACCTTCCTCTTTATATGTCAATCAGTTGAAGTTGAATAAATCCACACATTTATCAATAAAATGCAGACATTTTCTGCGCTGAGAATATCTTAATTGATTCATAAGTTAACAAGGAGTGAGGACAATGGCGCCGGAACAGGGGGGGCAGCGGGGGCAACTGCCCCCTAAATATTTTGACTAAAGGGGCAATTAGTACTACATATATTGCCCTATATTAAAAATGAAGAATAATTTATTTTATATTTTTATACATAACAATTAGTATAGTGATTTAAGCTGAAAAAATGATGAAACCCAAACATCCAAAAAAAGAGCTGACTTTTGATGCCAAATTGTTCTATGGCCTGACCGCATTACGCAGTAAAAAGTTAGACTTTTTTGCGCGTCACATTTGGTGGGGAGGGGTGGCAAAGGGGTGAAATTATGATTTTTCGCCAATATCTTGTTAACTGTAATATTTACAGCAAAATGTTCTGAGGACGATTTAAACTACACAAAATTTCCTTTCTAATGATATATTATATCATATACCTTCTCTTGGCAGATTATATACTAGACCTTAAAACATTTGGTGTAATTTAGATTTTTTGATAGTTACATTTGGCGCTCTAGCTCCTGAAGTAATTAAATTGGAGCCATGGTAATTGGGATAACTATTCCTAACAATATATAGTTGTCCCACACGGAGACTCAGGCTTCCCCGACAAAGCATTCCCCTATACTCCCTATTAACATTTAAAAAAAAGACATGCCTGTAACTTTTCGCCGAATCACAGAAGGCGGGAAAAATTTTGTTAAACATTAAGGCTAAGTCCCATTAGACCCTCCACCAAATATTACTTCGATCGGATTAAAACAAAGGGTACCTCCCATACAAAAGGACCGGAAAATTGCCTACGAGCAAAACTTTAATTTTGGTTGACTTGTTCCCTTATTTCTTAATAAACTAGTGGCATTAAATTTGAATAATTTGTATGGGAGGTACCCTTTGTTTTAATCCGATCGAAGTAATATTTGGTGGAGGGTCTAATGGGACTTAGCCTTAAGGTTTACCAAAATTTTCCCGCCTGCTGTGATTCGGCGAAAAGTTACAGGCATGTCTTTTTTTTTAATTTCAAAAGGGAGTATAGGGGAATGCTTTGTCGGGGCAGCCTGATTCTCCGTGTGGGACAGCTATATATTGTTAGGAATAGTTATCCCAATTACCATGGCTCAAATTTAATTACTTCAGGAGCTAGAGCGCCAAATGTAACTATCAAAAAATCTAAATTACACTAAATGTTTTAAGGTCTAGTATATAATCTGCCAAGAGAAGGTATATAATATAATAGGGACGTTTTATTGTGTTTATCCCGTGCAGGTTTGGGTAGAACTTCATATAAAAAAAAAATGACACTTACCCAGGTAAAGTTAACCCGTGGCGGACGCATAGGGGAAATATGAGGGAATTTGTTTTTTCAAACCAAATGTGAGAGTTTTTCTAATCACGAGAAAATATTTTGCAAAGAAATAATCATCTTTTGTGATAAAATCCACCACATCTACAAAATAAGCCGACGAAAGCGAGTCAAAGATGCACAAAAACTGTCAAATGTCAGCTGTTTGGTCTTAACCGGGATGTTACCCGCGATCGTTTTTTTCGAGTCAGACTTACACGCGATACGAAAAAAACGTCGCTAATATGTAACGAAATTATGTTTTATGTAACGAAATTATGTTTTTCTTTGAACATTTTCAGCTTCGGCCAAGGCCTAGAGGACCACGACGCGTGCCGGTGCCCGAGCTCAGCTACCGGGAATGTGGGTTGGGTTCCAATGTGGTCCGATGCTTTTGTTCGTCACAAAAAGAAATCTCACGCGTCTGAAACGGAATGCTGGAAAGAAAAAAAAAACACTACTTCCAACAACGACGACATTCCTGAAAAAAAAACTTTAAATGCAAACCCAAGAACTAGGACGGGCCATCGGGAACGAGAGGGGGAAAGCAAAACAGATAGTTGTTTATTCCATATTCATTTTTTTTTTGTTTATTTTCATAACGTTTTCTTTTTTTCTTGTATTAAAAAAAAAATGTATTATTTAAACTGTACGGATATTTGCATTTTATACATGCACACCTAGTATATAAAGAGTTTATATATTGATTAACATATTTTTAATTATTATTTCATTTTTCCAAACTAATCTAAGTACCTTAAAATAGGTTTTTTTTTTTCCTTGATATTATTCATACATATTTTCGTATTGATGAATCATACAAAAATCGATATCGATACTTGCGCACAAACATAAGATTACATTCACAATTGTGTATTTACTAATTCTATTTTATTGTTTTCAGAAAAAAAAAATTCAAGTAAATAATATTATATATATATGTATGTACGTGTATATGTTTTGCCATACATTTCTTCGTTTTCTTCTTCTTGTATGTAATTAATTATTATGTACTTTATCCAAAAGAAAAAAAAAACGTTTCAACACTATTTCTATTACTGTATAAATAAATGATAAATTGTTTCCGTTTTCTAAATTGATATTTTTGTTTCATCCCTTCACAAAATCTCTATAAAGTGTATAAATGTAATATGTATGTATATGTATGTATTTATAAGTAGTATCAACAAAAAAAAAAATGAAGAAAAGAAAAAGTAATAAAAATATTCATCTCTGTCCCTTACATGGTTGTATGTTCTTCATTTTTTTGCAAGTAGTATTTCCTTTTCATAATAATATAGTATGTCTGTTACTCATCTCTTGAAATCATTATATTCTTCTTTTCCATCTATATATGTATTTCCAAATAATATGTGTAATGACACACAAAAACCAAAAAAAATTCTTTATATTGTATTAGCCGAATATTGAAAAATTGTTTTTTTTTTTTTGTTTTGTTTTGTTTGAAATGATCATTATATATTCTTGCGATTCTCCAGTTAGCAGAAATATCGACTAATGTGTAATGCATCATATAAATTATGACAAAAGTATATTAGATATACATCAAATACATATTTATGCTCTTTTTTCATAATTAATTTTAGATTTTATCGCTTCCTGGCAAAATTTACCACCTACCTTCAGAATATTTAGGCGCTGGGAGGAGGCTTTCAATAATTAACATACCCGCCCTTCGTTCTGCTCTACACCCGCGCGATACTGCCCGGTCCGGACGTGTGACTCGCTATGGTGTGTACCAGTTTTCTTGTGCGTAACTCCCCCGACTGGAATCGCGCAAAAATCTCGTGATCCTTGGCCGCACCCACTCGCAAATTGCACGAGGCACCGTGCCTTATCATAAATATGTAAAGGCCAACATGATTTTTGGGGAAAACACGAAGATGTCACCGAAAACTTTGCATGGCTTGACGACGGTCACAAACTCCGGCCCTGGTCTTCTTCTTCTTCCAACTGCACTTTTTACGCGAAAATTGCACAATTTCCTGTCTCGTGCCCGGAGCTGAGATCCGCCAACGATTGCAGCATTTAGGCCCGTAGAATATTTAATTAATTCGAAAAGAATTAGCAAAGCGTATCGCGTGAATTTCGATCTAAAACCCGAAAACACCACAATTCGACAGCCAACAAGTGGCGGCCATATTTTTTTTTGTTTTTGTCTCTCGACTGCAGTCCTGGGCTGATCTTTTGCCAAATTATGAATTACGTTTGCGACGACTAGCGCAAATCCACTTCTGTACGACGTCAAGACAACAAAAGGTTATCACCAGCACGTACACTTCGGGGGGTTGTGATTTGACCCAAAAACAAAATATTTTTCCGTCGTACATAATATTTTATATCCCACCAGCCGTTGCCGTCGGAAAACAACTACTAACAGCGTTAAGTCAATAACAATAACACTATCGATACTTATTATGCACAAAAGCTCCCAAATTTTTATCCGAATCATGGTACGACTATGGCTAAATTCTCATAGCAGCACAACTACAAACGCATTTTTCTCTCGCTTTGGCTTCAACCAAATTGCTTCGTGATTATTCCATGTATTATAATCTCCTTGCGTGCATACGACATGTTCATAGGCTTGATTTATGTGCATATATTGCTGCATTGATTAAACAACTAAAGGATAGGCCCGATTCCAACTCAAATGGTCTAGTTTTTGTAATGGCACTAATGGCCATGTATTTGACATAAAGGGAACATTGAAATGTAGTTGCGAAATTCACTTCACAAACTTACACTCAGTAACTGGATTTCACTTAAAAAACACTGAAATGATATAAGAATTACTTTACGAGTTGTTATCACAAAAAACAAACGCGCGACGCGACAAATATGTTCTTGAGAATTTGCTGAACGTGTAACAGCTGACAAGTGTTGATAGAAAGGGAACGCATTTAAGTGGAATGTTTTTTTTTTTTTGTGTTTCAAACCGGACCATGCAGTTTGTATGGGATGGCAGCGGATTTACCTTTCCGTTTAGCTGTCTATTCCATGTATTGCTGCTTTCCGGCTTTCTAATTAAGGTGGTTTTGGTACAAATGGTTATTGAATTAAAAACTAAAGGAAAGGCCCGTTGAGTTGACTAATGGATCGGTTTTTCACAATAAATTTCTACAACAATACTATACACTCTGTAACTAACCGGAAACCTATTGACTTTTTGAATGGTAATATTAGCTCGAGCGAATACGAGAACATAAGCAATATGATACGTAGGATTAAGGAAAAGACAATCGAAAAATTGAATCGAAATAGGGATGATATTCAAATGAACTCTGGCTCTGTCTTTATCAAGGAATTTAGAGGTGGCAAAAACCATCGAAAATTTAGAAAAGTTAACGTAAGACAAATAGATGATAAGCATGTCGTAACCAATTCTGGTCACAAATACTACAAGTCGCATATAAGAAATCCCAAGAAATATCAAGATAGTAGAAATTCCAGTTGAATATAAAGCCAACACTATTATTTGAATTTAAAGTGTGTATTAGTTTAATTTACTATTATTAAAAAAAAAATATCTATAAAAAAAAACAACCAAGAATTTAGTAATAGTAGTTGCCTGCCAGTTTTAGTTTCATTCGCATTGTACATTAAAACAAAATATGCGGAATATAAATTAAATATGCGGAATATAAATTAATCATGAATGTAAGAAATAGAATGCATTAAAAAGTTAAAATGTATAATAGTATTAATAAGAACACAATGAATTTATATAATTAATTTACTCAACATTGAATTCCAACACAATATTGTACCTATAAAAATGTAAAACTAGTTTCGATGCACCTTTTATCTCTTCGGAGCTTCGATCTAAGGATGGGGGAGTTATAGATGTGAGCTCGGCCCTTAATGTTGCTAATTATTTAACAACATGTTGCATCTGCACAACGTGCACTCGCAACATTTAATGGTAACAGTTAGCGGTTATCAATCGGTTTGTCATTACCTGTCAGTTTGACGAATGTCAATTCGGCTAGTTGAATACCTGGAATACAAAGAAAGAACATAAGAACAAAGTATAAAAATAGTGTTAACTTATAATCTAATTGTAAACTTAAAGATAAATAAAATATGAATAAATGCAAATATAATTAATTGTGTAAATCGCAACCAGGTAAAAGCACACCTTTAACTCATAACCTCGATATAAACCGCATATAAACTCGTTCTCGACTCATAAACTGCATTCGTTCGTAAACTCGTTTA
Source organism: Microchrysa polita (assembly GCA_949715475.1). Lineage (NCBI taxonomy): Eukaryota > Metazoa > Arthropoda > Insecta > Diptera > Stratiomyidae > Microchrysa > Microchrysa polita. Next base: position 77,955,049 of record OX454415.1, read on the forward strand.
GGTGTGTCAGGACTATTAGAGAGACTATTGCATGTGTGTGCTGTATCATCCAATAAACACAAGAGTGGAGTATTTAAAGGGCGCCACAAACCTGACGATTTCTCGGCCGATCGATCGGGCAATCGATTGCCCTTAATCGATCTGTCGCCCCTACAGAGCACATACATTAGGCCATTTATCGGGCAATCTGAAATAAGACAGTCTCACGGTCCACAAGACACAGCACAAAATAGCGAAAATTATACCATTTTTGGCGATGGAAGATGGACATCCATTGCTGCTTTGTTGGAGAATGACCGCCACAACCACAGCATGAAAAACGACCACAAGTTTATGTAAAAATATCAGCAACTGAGAACACATGATTGTCATGACAGCCCAAGTAACAATTTCATCCCTATAATACTTCGTAGAATATTTTCTTCTAACGATAATAGGAGCACTTTACGGGGAATAAACGCTGAATAATAGTCTAATAATGGCATTTGGCACCATTTTTTGCTCCAATGGAACCTTATTGTAGCACTGAATTACGCTTGAAAAAGATATACATCATGTGTTATGTCATCATTTTCTCGTGTTGCAAAAAAGAAAAAAAAAATAATTCCTGCAGCCAGCGTCGAACCAGCGACTGTCGTACGCCAGTTCGACGCCCTAACCACTCGACCAACCTCACATATAGTTAACATTGCTCGTAAACACTACAAGTGATCAACACTTCTTTATCGACCCTTCTGTAATGCACCTTCCTCTTTATATGTCAATCAGTTGAAGTTGAATAAATCCACACATTTATCAATAAAATGCAGACATTTTCTGCGCTGAGAATATCTTAATTGATTCATAAGTTAACAAGGAGTGAGGACAATGGCGCCGGAACAGGGGGGCAGCGGGGGCAACTGCCCCCTAAATATTTTGACTAAAGGGGCAATTAGTACTACATATATTGCCCTATATTAAAAATGAAGAATAATTTATTTTATATTTTTATACATAACAATTAGTATAGTGATTTTAGCTGAAAAAATGATGAAACCCAAACATCCAAAAAAAGAGCTGACTTTTGATGCCAAATTGTTCTATGGCCTGACCGCATTACGCAGTAAAAAGTTAGACTTTTTTGCGCGTCACATTTGGTGGGGAGGAGTGGCAAAGGGGTGAAATTATGATTTTTCGCCAATATCTTGTTAACTGTAATATTTACAGCAAAATGTTCTGAGGACGATTTAAACTACACAAAATTTCCTTTCTAATGATATATTATATCATATACCTTCTCTTGGCAGATTATATACTAGACCTTAAAACATTTGGTGTAATTTAGATTTTTTGATAGTTACATTTGGCGCTCTAGCTCCTGAAGTAATTAAATTGGAGCCATGGTAATTGGGATAACTATTCCTAACAATATATAGTTGTCCCACACGGAGACTCAGGCTTCCCCGACAAAGCATTCCCCTATACTCCCTATTAACATTTAAAAAAAAGACATGCCTGTAACTTTTCGCCGAATCACAGAAGGCGGGAAAAATTTTGGTAAACATTAAGGCTAAGTCCCATTAGACCCTCCACCAAATATTACTTCGATCGGATTAAAACAAAGGGTACCTCCCATACAAAAGGACCGGAAAATTGCCTACGAGCAAAACTTTAATTTTGGTTGACTTGTTCCCTTATTTCTTAATAAACTAGTGGCATTAAATTTGAATAATTTGTATGGGAGGTACCCTTTGTTTTAATCCGATCGAAGTAATATTTGGTGGAGGGTCTAATGGGACTTAGCCTTAGACTTAGATAGTTGTTTATTCCATATTCATTTTTTTTTTTGTTTATTTTCATAACGTTTTCTTTTTTTCTTGTATTAAAAAAAAAAAATGTATTATTTAAACTGTACGGATATTTGCATTTTATACATGCACACCTAGTATATAAAGAGTTTATATATTGATTAACATATTTTTAATTATTATTTCATTTTTCCAAACTAATCTAAGTACCTTAAAATAGGTTTTTTTTTTCCTTGATATTATTCATACATATTTTCGTATTGATGAATCATACAAAAATCGATATCGATACTTGCGCACAAACATAAGATTACATTCACAATTGTGTATTTACTAATTCTATTTTATTGTTTTCAGAAAAAAAAAAATTCAAGTAAATAATATTATATATATATGTATGTACGTGTATATGTTTTGCCATACATTTCTTCGTTTTCTTCTTCTTGTATGTAATTAATTATTATGTACTTTATCCAAAAGAAAAAAAAACGTTTCAACACTATTTCTATTACTGTATAAATAAATGATAAATTGTTTCCGTTTTCTAAATTGATATTTTTGTTTCATCCCTTCACAAAATCTCTATAAAGTGTATAAATGTAATATGTATGTATATGTATGTATTTATAAGTAGTATCAACAAAAAAAAATGAAGAAAAGAAAAAGTAATAAAAATATTCATCTCTGTCCCTTACATGGTTGTATGTTCTTCATTTTTTTGCAAGTAGTATTTCCTTTTCATAATAATATAGTATGTCTGTTACTCATCTCTTGAAATCATTATATTCTTCTTTTCCATCTATATATGTATTTCCAAATAATATGTGTAATGACACACAAAAACCAAAAAAAATTCTTTATATTGTATTAGCCGAATATTGAAAAATTGTTTTTTTTTTTTTTTTGTTTTGTTTTGTTTGAAATGATCATTATATATTCTTGCGATTCTCCAGTTAGCAGAAATATCGACTAATGTGTAATGCATCATATAAATTATGACAAAAGTATATTAGATATACATCAAATACATATTTATGCTCTTTTTTCATAATTAATTTTAGATTTTATCGCTTCCTGGCAAAATTTACCACCTACCTTCAGAATAGTAAGGCGCTGGGAGGAGGCTTTCAATAATTAACATACCCGCCCTTCGTTCTGCTCTACACCCGCGCGATACTGCCCGGTCCGGACGTGTGACTCGCTATGGTGTGTACCAGTTTTCTTGTGCGTAACTCCCCCGACTGGAATCGCGCAAAAATCTCGTGATCCTTGGCCGCACCCACTCGCAAATTGCACGAGGCACCGTGCCTTATCATAAATATGTAAAGGCCAACATGATTTTTGGGGAAAACACGAAGATGTCACCGAAAACTTTGCATGGCTTGACGACGGTCACAAACTCCGGCCCTGGTCTTCTTCTTCTTCCAACTGCACGTTTTACGCGAAAATTGCACAATTTCCTGTCTCATGCCCGGAGCTGAGATCCGCCAACGATTGCAGCATTTAGGCCCGTAGAATATTTAATTAATTCGAAAAGAATTAGCAAAGCGTATCGCGTGAATTTCGATCTAAAACCCGAAAACACCACAATTCGACAGCCAACAAGTGGCGGCCATATTTTTTTTTGTTTTTGTTCTCTCGACTGCAGTCCTGGGCTGATCTTTTGCCAAATTATGAATTACGTTTGCGACGACTAGCGCAAATCCACTTCTGTACGACGTCAAGACAACAAAAGGTTATCACCACTTCGGGGGGGGGGTAGTCTCGATGGGCCACGTTTTTGTTTAAAACAAAATCAATTCTCTACACTTGACTGAAAAACGTCTGTGAATCACACCTGAACCACTTGTGGTAATTTGATAGTATTCTGGGGCTTTTTCTTTACAGGAATAAAAAAAAAATGCATATGACGGTCAACTACGCACAAATCGTTGTATAGAAAAAGTTTTCCTCGGGCTCACACAATCCACACAAACAGGGACTTTTCTTTTTACACAATTATGGGAACCACTTTTTCTTCCGAGACAAACACACCCCGACGAGCTGCGATATCAAAAAAAAGATCTTGTAGGAAGATACTTCGCGTGCGGCGACGAATTTTCCGGAATCTACACGGTCAGTCGCAAACACAACGACCAAAGCGAGATTTTTCTTTTCTCTGACGAGCCGCACACCGGACGTCTTTTCGTGTCGACGTTCTTGCTACGAGGCCGCACATCTTTTCTTTTTCCGACGTTTCACCTCCACGTCAGTGAAGTTAGAGCGCGCCATCTCGGTGTCGTGGCTGGCGGTAATTTTCGGGTGGTATTACAACACAGGTCCTTTCGAAGGGGTTCTCTCCAAGGAAGGAGCTGAGAATCGTACGGGACACGATACTTTACTAGCGTCGGAGATCTTTGCCATGAAATATTCCCACAGGCTTCCCTTGCAAGTCCGCCATCAAGTACCGGTGGTTACCAACCTTTTTAACCACCCTACTCTTGACAAATTTGAAGTCCAGCTTGGAGTTGTAGTGCTCGACGGCGTTACTTTGCGCAAAATTCCGCCGAAACACTTCATCTCCAGGCTGGAATTCAACATGTTTCGAGCGTAGGTTGTATTGTCCAGCATTTTTATCGTATGCTCGTTGCAGGTTGTTTTGAGCCTCTTGTCGCATTATGTTTAATTTGTCGCAAGGGTCCAATATATTGATGTTCTCGCTCAAGAGTTGCAGGTTGCGCAACAGAGCGTAAGTGTTACCATTGGTGACCATTGGCTGACCAAAGACAACAAAGTAAGGCGACATCTTTATCGACGCATGCTGAGCGGAACGGAGTGTGCAGCTGATGTGTGACAACTTTGCATCCCAATTATTTTGCGTTGGATGCACGTACGCACGGATGGCTGCTACTATTGAACGGTTCACCCGTTCGGACGCGTTGGCCTGGGGTGAGTATACAGCCGTGTACAAGTGCTGCACTCCGTAACGCTCAAGCATTGCGTTGAAAACATGTGCCTTAAATTGTTGTCCATTGTCAGTCAATATCGTTTCCGGTACTCCAAATACGTGGAACACTCTGGTCTCGAGCCAACTAGTCACAATCTCTGCGGTAAACTTCCGGATTGGTTCTACGAAGCAATATTTAGAGAGATGGTCTACTAACACAATGGCTCCGATGTTGCCCGATTTAGATCGCGGAAACGGACCCAAAAGATCCATGTATAGACGCTGGAACACTCGATCGGAAACGAACCTGTTCTCCATAGGCGGTCGGAGAGTTTGATTCGGAGCTTTGGTTTGCTTACACACGTCGCAGGAGGAAACATATTCGCTAACATCTTTAGCCATGTTGGGCCAGAAAAACAACACCCTTAGGCGTTGCAAGGTTTTGGCTGTACCTCCATGCGCACACAGTGGGTGCTCGTGTGCACGACGTACTAACTCGTGTGTAAGCCCACTCGGTATCCAAAGCTTCCATGCCATTTGTTCTTGAGCTTCGTTTCCGGTCCCGTGTTCACTGCGTCTATACACGTATCCATCGGTGGTTTTGAGATCTGGGAAAACATGTCGATTAGCTTCTATGCGATCCACCAACTCTTTGTACTCTGCGGATTTAAAATGAGTTGAGTTCAGATCAACTTCAACGGAACTGTAGAACGGATCTTGTACCGACAGAGACTCTGAGCAGTAGACTCGAGACAGAGTGTCTGGAACCACGTGCTGGCTCCCTTTTCGGTGAATGATGGTAAAGCGAAACCCTTGTAATTTTAACGCCCAACGAGCCAACCTACCCTGCAAGTCTGACTGACTCATCAGCCATTTCAGGGATGCATGGTCGGTAATGATACTAAAGTCTTGCCCCTCGACGTAGGCCCTAAATTTCTTGACTGCGGTCACCGCTGCCAAACATTCTTGTTCGGTGACGGAGTAGTTTCGCTGGGCTGAGTTAAGCTTTCTGGACATGAAAGCAATGGGGACTTCCTGTCCGTCGTCTACCGTCTGTGTTAACACTGCGCCGATGCCATATTGACTTGCGTCACATTGTATGGCAAATGGGCGCGTAAAATCAGGGCTGTGTAATACAGGGGCTTTAGACAAACAATCCTTCATTGCTTTAAAGGCCAGGACGCCTTCCTCAGTCCAGACGAAACTACGTCCTTTACGCAGCATGTCGGTCAGCGGCGACGCGACCGTTGCATAGTTGGGGACAAAACGCTGGTACCAACCACACATCCCTAAAAAGCGACGGAGCTGCTTTACCGTCGATGGTTGCGGGAAACTCGCGATTGCTTCCACCTTGTCAGAGTCGGTTCTGATGGTACCGTTTCCGATGATATGTCCCAAGTAACGAACGTGCGTCATGACGAACTTACTCTTCTCAACGTTTATTGTTAAGCTTGCCTTACGAAGACACAGAGCCACTTCCTGCAGCAGCATCAAATGCTCGTCAAAGGTGGTCGTGATCAGCAACAAGTCATCCAGATACACGAAGACTTGGTTCTGCAGGTGCGGAGGGACTACGCGATCCATCAGCCGTTGCATAGTTTGTGGCGCATTACAAAGCCCAAAGGGCATGGTCACAAACTGATACAACGGCCGACCAGGGACTGTGAAGGCTGTCTTATCCTTTGACGCTTCGTCGAGGGGAATCTGCCAGAAAGCGTCTTTGAGATCTAGGCTCGTTATATACTCCGCTTTGGGGAGCCGGCTCAGAATCCCGTCGATGAGCGGCAAAGGATAAGCATCCTTCACAGTCACTGCGTTCACTTTACGTGCGTCTAAACACATGCGCACTTTATTCGGTTTTACCACCAGGGTGACTGGTGATGACCACGCACCTTGTGACTCCTCAATGGCTATGTCCACATATGTGCGCTTTCGTCTTCACTATCGTCTTCAAGCTCCGTATCCACTTTCAATATTGAACGTGTCGTTGATTGCGTCAAGTGAACAGAAGAGATCAATGCCTCATTCTATCCACATCTGTTCATTATTTATCGAGAAATATGTGTCGCGGCTTTGGTCAGGACGGGTAAATGATAAATTCTTTCATGAATAGTACGAATAGATGATGAGTTGTTTATATTTAACATTAGCAATCACGTTCAAGAATGAATGCGTTTCTTCAATAGCGCAGGCATCTCAAGTTTCAATTGTCAAAATGATGAAGACGAACGAAAATTGAAACTGTCTAGACAAGCACAATCACCCCCATTGCAAGCATCCGGTCTACTTCCTTATAAAGCAGCTTCTCGACGGCAGGAGAGACGGGGTAATGCCTTTGCTTTATAGGCTTATTGTTACCGACGTCGATGACGTGTGAGATTACTTTAGTACGTCCTAAGCCCTCTTTGGCGAAAGACGGGAAGCTTGCAATGGTGGCGTTGAGGCGCCATTGCTGGTCAGCCGTTAAGGAGTGACGGCTGGTCAGCTCCGCTAGATCAAAAGTAATTGCCGATAAACGTTGAGAAGGCGTAAATAAGTCGGACGCTAGTTCGAAACTTCGGACAAAATCAACGCCTAAGTACAGGTTCTGACTGAGAGTGGGAATTATGAGCAGGTCTATGTTTTCGGTTCGACCACGAAACGTGACTTCAGCTCGGATTTTTCCTTCAGTGAGATGGCCGGTGTTATCGGCAGTTGTTACTCTCAGTCGAAATTTTTCATATGGGTAGCGGTGATCCTTCAGAATCGACTCTGCCAAGTCGGAAGCAATCACACTGCAGGAGGCGCCAGTATCTACCAGTCCGGTAACTGTGCGTCCCAAAAGGGTGACGTCCGCATATGGCCTAAGGTCTCCCTTGGGTATGTCCGATAGGCGAACTTCGCAAAATTTTCTACGACATTCACGTACTTTCCTCCAAAAGCACCTATAGCGGAGCGTGGCACGCTTCGGCCGAGAAGATTGTATCGAACTTACAGCGAATAGCCGCTGTCGGGCTTCTTCATACTTGAGCACTCGCTCGTGCAGAGGTTTTAAGCTATGGTGAATGGAAGTTGAGGATCGTAACCCAGTGGTGCTATTTGTTGGGGTTTGACGCGTGGAGGTCGGACTAGACTTCAATATTTGCACTGTCTCCGTCCTTTTGAAGGACGAGTCTGACGTTTTCGATGAGGATGCAAACTTCGGGTGAGAGGCCGATGGTAAGTCCGGTGAATATGAACATTCAGGTGTATAAGACAAATCCGGTGAAAGAGGTAAGTCTGGTGTAAAAGACAAATCCGGGGTAGAAGACAAATCAAGGGTATCGGTCACATTCGTGTAGGTTGCGGTTGTAGCCGTGTTGCCTACCAACTGTCGCGGAGGCGTTGGAGCCTTCTGCTTCGAATGCGGGGGATCCGGTGCGGCTACTGAGGTGGCAAAGGGTATGTCTGCACCCCCTGGGAGAACCTCTGTTGATGTTGAGGCCTCCTTCGTAGATCGTTTTTTGGCCGATTGCAGCGCTCACATTGCGGCTTCACCACCCCGGATGCTCCGCATCCAAAGCAGAAGACTCGCAATGTCTCCCGACAGTCAGCATACGAGTGGCCGGGTTTCTTACAATTCCAACAAATGGAATTTGTATTTACCGCCGCTATTTCCGCCTGGTCGAGTGAGACAAACGTAGGGGCCGGTTCGATCTCGGAGACTCTCGGACGCGCGACTTGACGAGAGTGGGAAGAGGATCCTCTGGTCTTCATTCTTTCATCAAAATGCTCGATTTCTCGCACCGCCTCTCGGAGCTCCTGCAAATTTACGAAGCGTTCGCGGTGAATCGGACGGCTTAGATCTTCCCTGAGATTTCTCTTCACCATTCTCGTCAATTCCCGGTCCGAGAGAGGATCACGCATTCGGTTGTTGAACTGACGGATCTCTTTGAGAAAGGTATCAAATGTTTGCCCTTCTTTCTGAAGATGCCTCCTCATCATCTCAAGAAGATCGTCATCGTCATACGGGTCCGCATATTGGCGACGGAGTGCATCTTTGAGAGTCCGCCACGTGTATCGATTCTGCGAACTGGCTGCGAACTCTCGAAACCATTCTGCTGTGTCCCCCGCAAAGAAGAGGTGGGCATACAAGCAGATGTATTCGAAATTGCCTCCCAATGTACGGTCCGTAAAAAGTTCGATTTGCCGGATGAAGGCATCAACGGCAGTTCCACCAAACTTCAGCCCCCATTCGGAAATCGAACAGTGGACTTGGTGGGGTTGAATCATCGTGGATGACGCAACAGAGCGGCTTCGAGGTGGGTCGGAGTCAGTTCGCGGAGTCGATACCCGCGGGGTCTCTTCAGCACCTAGTGCAGCTAAGCGCCTAGCACATTCTACTTCAACGGCCCGCTGAACCACTTCTTCTAGCCCGCTTGGAGCTTGGCTCCTTGGGGCGGGTTGTTGTGCCCGGTTATGACTGACGTCTGGTCGGTCGGGCGTTAACAGTCGGGGGGTCGCAGAAGGGACGTCTTGTTGTCGCGGCGGGGCCGTCTCTGGATTTGGCTGCGGCTGGAGCTGCTGCTGCTGGCGCCACCACTCTGGCGGCTGTTCGCCCCACCATGGTGGCGGTTGTTGACCCAACCATGGAGGCGGAGGGTGTCCCTGCCATATGGGTATATTTGGTTGCGGTCGCCATCCCATCCCTTGGGGCGGCATACCCCACCCGGGGTAGGAATGACGTTCGCTGTTACGCCCCATGTTAGGGGTCTCGACAGTTTGCACTTCCGGCGTGCGGATAGGAAGCTCCCTATGCACTACCCCCTGCTCTTGTGTAGAGGGCGGCTGTATGTTTCCCGGCTGAGAATCTGGCGGGACGAAGTGCTGCACCTGACCCTGACTTGGAATTTCTCCTCCCTGCTGATGGTTGTTTGTCGTCAGTACGTTAGAGTACTCGGTAGCCTCCGGGTTTAGGTGGACTGTTGCACGGGTCACCCGTTGATGGACCCTCGGGACAGCCCCTTGGCTTGTCTCATTAGGCGGGGAATGACGTAATGGCATGACGATTCTAGGTTGTTATACTGTGTGCGTGAAGCTATTACTATGTTGCTATTTAAATACCAAAAGAGCGTAATAAGGTAATACGAAAAGTGATCGTTAATACAAAACGATAACGCGAAAAAAAAACGATAGCGTTAATAAAAAGAAAATTACTATAGCGGTAATATGAATTTTTTTGAATACAGTTTTGCTTTCCTAACCCTACCTCTGGCCTTCTCGTTTAATAATTTTACGTGATGCATAAGTGTTATATTTATGAGTATATAAATATGTTCCGTTTGTTGTTTGCTTTTTTTTTCAGGAATGTCTTATTCGTTTGGATGCAGCTTAAAAAAAAAACAAATTGCAAGGGGATAGTACTGCGGAATGTCCTCATCCATACTCTGTTAATCGTAAGGTATAGGTTCCGGATGTGAGAGTCGGAGTACAGCATTCGCACCATACGCCATTCTCTCCCACCTTTCCCTTCCCTTACGACGCTACAGAGCATGAACAAGTTCATTCCTCAGACTTATTGAGAATTTTTAAGTAAAAGAGGTCAGTGTCTACACATTAAGGTGGTAAACCGTCCAAGAAACCCGGTCTGAACATCGGCATGAATCCCTATGTCAGCAATTCCAGGAAGTTTCTTTCATCAGGCAGATTAGCCACTATGCAAAAGCATAAAAAACAACACCACGTAGACACTGCCTGTATTGGGATAGGAGGGGATGGGATAAGCTACGTTAACAGGATGGGAAATCTAAACGGATGGGAGAAGGATTGAAAAAATGATGAAATGGGGAAAAAATTGGGCCGGACTGGGTAATTCCCTGGTACGTGAAGTACGAAATGAGGATGGGACCTCGACAGCTGACCAGTCCGGCTGTGGAGCTACGACAAAGGGAACTCTCGTGAAGTGAGTTCCCTTGGTTGAACGAAGTCAACCGAAGAACTTGTGGGCCCCACGTTGTTGGGCGCCATTGTAACGAAATTATGTTTTTCTTTGAACATTTTCAGCTTCGGCCAAGGCCTAGAGGACCACGACGCGTGCCGGTGCCCGAGCTCAGCTACCGGGAATGTGGGTTGGGTTCCAATGTGGTCCGATGCTTTTGTTCGTCACAAAAAGAAATCTCACGCGTCTGAAACGGAATGCTGGAAAGGAAAAAAAAACCACTACTTCCAACAACGACGACATTCCTGAAAAAAAAACTTTAAATGCAAACCCAAGAACTAGGACGGGCCATCGGGAACGAGAGGGGGAAACCAAAACAGATAGTTGTTTATTCCATATTCATTTTTTTTTGTTTATTTTCATAACGTTTTCTTTTTTTCTTGTATTAAAAAAAGAAATGTATTATTTAAACTGTACGGATATTTGCATTTTATACATGCACACCTAGTATATAAAGAGTTTATATATTGATTAACATATTTTTAATTATTATTTCATTTTTCCAAACTAATCTAAGTACCTTAAAATAGGTTTTTTTTTTCCTTGATATTATTCATACATATTTTCGTATTGATGAATCATACAAAAATCGATATCGATACTTGCGCACAAACATAAGATTACATTCACAATTGTGTATTTACTAATTCTATTTTATTGTTTTCAGAAAAAAAAATTCAAGTAAATAATATTATATATATATGTATGTACGTGTATATGTTTTGCCATACATTTCTTCGTTTTCTTCTTCTTGTATGTAATTAATTATTATGTACTTTATCCAAAAGAAAAAAAAAACGTTTCAACACTATTTCTATTACTGTATAAATAAATGATAAATTGTTTCCGTTTTCTAAATTGATATTTTTGTTTCATCCCTTCACAAAATCTCCATAAAGTGTATAAATGTAATATGTATGTATATGTATGTATTTATAAGTAGTATCAACAAAAAAAAATGAAGAAAAGAAAAAGTAATAAAAATATTCATCTCTGTCCCTTACATGGTTGTATGTTCTTCATTTTTTTGCAAGTAGTATTTCCTTTTCATAATAATATAGTATGTCTGTTACTCATCTCTTGAAATCATTATATTCTTCTTTTCCATCTAAATATGTATTTCCAAATAATATGTGTAATGACACACAAAAACCAAAAAAATTCTATATATTGTATTAGCCGAATATTAAAAAATTGTTTTTTTTTTGTTTTGTTTTGTTTGAAATGATCATTATATATTCTTGCGATTCTCCAGTTAACAGAAATATCGACTAATGTGTAATGCATCATATAAATTATGACAAAAGTATATTAGATATACATCAAATACATATTTATGCTCTTTTTTCATAATTAATTTTAGATTTTATCGCTTCCTGGCAAAATTTACCACCTACCTTCAGAATAGTAAGGCGCTGGGAGGAGGCTTTCAATAATTAACATACCCGCCCTTCGTTCTGCTCTACACCCGCGCGATACTGCCCGGTCCGGACGTGTGACTCGCTATGGTGTGTACCAGTTTTCTTGTGCGTAACTCCCCCGACTGGAATCGCGCAAAAATCTCGTGATCCTTGGCCGCACCCACTCGCAAATTGCACGAGGCACCGTGCCTTATCATAAATATGTAAAGGCCAACATGATTTTTGGGGAAAACACGAAGATGTCACCGAAAACTTTGCATGGCTTGACGACGGTCACAAACTCCGGCCCTGGTCTTCTTCTTCTTCCAACTGCACGTTTTACGCGAAAATTGCACAATTTCCTGTCTCGTGCCCGGAGCTGAGATCCGCCAACGATTGCAGCATTTAGGCCCGTAGAATATTTAATTAATTCGAAAAGAATTAGCAAAGCGTATCGCGTGAATTTCGATCTAAAACCCGAAAACACCACAATTCGTCAGCCAACAAGTGGCGGCCATATTTTTTTTTTTTTTTGTCTCTCGACTGCAGTCCTGGGCTGATCTTTTGCCAAATTATGAATTACGTTTGCGACGACTAGCGCAAATCCACTTCTGTACGACGTCAAGACAACAAAAGGTTATCACCAGCACGTACACTTCGGGGGGGGTAGTCTCGATGGGCCACGTTTTTGTTTAAAACAAAATCAATTCTCTACACTTGACTGAAAAACGTCTGTGAATCACACCTGAACCACTTGTGGTAATTTGATAGTATTCTGGGGCTTTTTCTTTACAGGAATCAAAAAAAAAAAATGCATATGACGGTCAACTACGCACAAATCGTTGTATAGAAAAAGTTTTCCTCGGGCTCACACAATCCACACAAACAGGGACTTATCTTTTTACACAATTATGGGAACCACTTTTTCTTCCGAGACAAACACACCCCGACGAGCTGCGATATCAAAAAAAAGATCTTGTAGGAAGATACTTCGCGTGCGGCGACGAATTTTCCGGAATCTACACGGTCAGTCGCAAACACAACGACCAAAGCGAGATTTTTCTTTTCTCTGACGAGCCGCACACCGGACGTCTTTTCGTGTCGACGTTCTTGCTACGAGGCCGCACACCGGACGTCTCTCTTTCTTTTTTCTTTTCTTTTTCCGACGTTTCACCTCCACGTCAGTGAAGTTAGAGCCCGCCATCTCGGTGTCGTGGCTGGCGGTAATTTTCGGGTGGTATTACAAATATATCATTAGAAAGGAAATTTTGTGTAGTTTAAATCATCCTCAGAACATTTTGCTGTAAATATTAGAGTTAACAGAATATTGGCGAAAAATCATAATTTCACCCCTTTGCCACCCCCTCCCCCTCAAATGTGACTCGCAAAAAAGTCTAATTTTTTACTGCGTAATGCGGTCAGGTCATAGAACAATTTGGCATCAAAAGTCTGCTCTTTTTTTGGATGTTTGGGTCTAGAGCTAAAGTCACTATACTAAATGTACATACTCAATTTATTATTCTAGAAGTGGATATTTTTTTCCATGATCAAATATCTGGTTCGCAGAAAGTTGCATACGTGCATCTAGTGCATGTATACTACGAGTATGTACATGATCATTCCATTTTCATTCTTTCTTCCTTTACAAGAGTACCTCGAATTAACGACAAGGCCAACGATAGCGAAACTATTGACCGTTGATCAACGAAAACGAGGAAGGTTTTCATTCTGCTTGTCAGAAAACCGTGCCGATGGTAGAGAATCTCACAGTAAGATTGGGCTGCTATGCTCGATTTCGATATTGTTGATCTTCGCTCACAGTTAACTCTTTTGAAGAGTATGCCGGGAACTTCGGGTTCTATACAAAATCCACAAGTCAAAATCCAAAAGTCATAATCCATAAAGACAAAATCCATAAAGTCAAAATCCAACAAGACAAAATGCATAAATTTTTGTATGAAGAGAGCCATAATGCTTATTGCGTGGGCACTAGACAATTACCAAACCCCGGAGCATATGCGCTTTACCTGAAGACACGGAGAAGGATGCACCCGGAGCATATGCGCCTTAGGTGTCTCTGTCTAGTTACGTCATTGTCCTATACAATGATCATAATAATCAATTAGGAGTGGTGTGAAGCGATGCCACATCATTCTTAATCATAACAATCTATGATCATAATAATCAATTAGGAGTGGTGTGAAGCGATGCCACATCATTCTTAATCATAACAATCTATGTATTTTAGTCACTTAATTATCCTATGAAAGAAGTATAATCAATTAGGAGAGGTGTGAAATGATGCCACTCATTATTGACCATATTAGCCAATTATTTGAAGTGTGCATTGATTCGCAATTCTTTTAAATTGATTCTGTAAAATAAATTCCAAATAAGGTGAAGATTGACAAGTCCATTATATATTAATGTAAACAGAACAGAATTTTATTTAAGTTCCAAAATTGTAAGCTTTAAGTTAGTTCATAAATGACTCCCAACTCGAATAGAATAAATCGTGTTGAAAAAAAAGAAAAGTGTTTTTCTTAGTCACAACTGTCTTTACCTGTAGCGCTTATGGTCCGGTGCATTCCTCTCCGTGTCATCGGCTAAATCGTATATGCCACGGATGAATCCTTTTCCGTGTCTTCAGGTAAAGCGCATATGCTCCGGGATTTGGTAATTGTCTAGTTAACGTAATAACGTACATAAATATTCTCAATATTCAATTGTGATAAGCAAACTGATGTAAATTTGAATTTATGGATTTCGTCTTTTTGGATTTTGACTTTGTGAATTATGACTTTATGGATTTTGTCTTTGTGAATTTTGTCTTTGTGGATTTTTCATTTTTTTTTTTGGATTTTGTATTTTTGGATTTTGTATAGAACCCGGGAACTTCACCTACATGTTGCGCCGAAATTGCTGAGCACTTTCGAAGCATATCAAGCACAGCAAGTTATTACGGCTAGTAACATTACTTCTGACGGTTTCAGCATCAGCAGCATCATCAGAAAGGTCGTTCAGTGCTTTACGACGTATTTAACATGGCTACATTCAACAATGACACATCTAATCCTTCTCCATGTTCACAGGAATCTAACAGGGAATTTAGATTCCTGAAAAATTCTTAAAAGGAAGAATTCGTTTCCCGAGGAAACCGCTGCTAGAGGCAGCGACGGTCCTATGTATTATGGCGCCCTGTGCCCTGTGTGTTGAAAGCCGTTTCTTCAATTTTAGTTATATCCGTAGTTACAGTCACAGTGAGCAACATACATAATTCTTCTATTGAATTCGAGAGATATTAATTTTTAAATTGTCGTCGTTTAAGAAAAAAGGAAGTCCCTTTCCTGAGCGGTTCTAGTCTAGAAATGAGTATTTCCCAAATTATTAATAGTGTAGTCATTTGGTGATTTCATATTGCAAAGTGTGGTGGAGAATCTTTTTGTTGTTTCTTATGTTTTATTGGAGTGCTGAGCTTGAATCCGGAGCTTGCCACCAAAACTTCGTTGTAAATCAGGATCGAAACCGCAGAAAAAACCCAAAAATGTTTGTTTTTTTTTGGCTTAAAGCTCCGAAAGTGTAAATTTCTCCGATAACCTGCCCTTGAACATGTTAGAAAAAACATAATTGCGGGTCCAACGCACCATTACTCTTTAGTCTTTAAAATGCGTTAAGCGGTATCTGTACAATTGTTAGTCATTTTTTGGTGTTTTTTATACAATTTTGACCCTGTTTCGCAACGAAATTTTTGTGCTAAGCACCCCCAAAAAAACATAGGAAACAAAAAACAATTTTCCCCAACATTTTGCAATCTACTAGGTTTATCATGTGCGAACTACACTATCAGCGCAATATATCTAATGAATAGCTTATACTGAGGTGAGGGAGGGGGGGGGGCTCATTTTTACTGGGGGTTGGCTTGTGGCAAGTACTAGGACCCTCAGCTTTGTAAAGAAATTGGCGATTGGATATTCTCTAAATAAGGTTTCAAAACCCAAACTTTCTATTTGAAAACATAGAAATCAAAAATTACACATTTTGTAGTTTCGCATTTTTAAAACTTTAAATCCGATTTTTCAATAATTTCGGATTTTTATGTTTTTAAACCGAAACTTTCGAAAGTTTGAGTTTGCGACCTAATGTAGAGGTTATTATAGTGGAAGTCCTAACTATCATAATTTAAAAATTAAAATCGCCCGAAAATTCCACAAAAAGTGCAAATTTTTACCTCATTTTTTTCAAATCGAGATTTTCGAAATTTTTGAAAATGTTAATTTAAAATATAAAAGCGCAAAGTTTTCAAAACTTCCGATTAAAGAACATTAAAAATTACAAAATTTTGATTTGAAAAATGAGATAATTAAGATTAATCCAAAATTTAAATTGTTTGTTTGCTTCACTTAATGAGGCGCAAATGCACATTCTGCACATATAGTAGAGCCGGTCCTGGCTAGAGGTCCGGTATATGGTAACCGTTTAATTTAATGTGAATTTGAGAAAAAAAATCTTGCCCCCCCCCCCCAATAAAAAATTCGTTCCGGCGCCACTGAGTGAGGAAATGTTGGTTTCATGCCACATTTCAATGAATTCAATTCAAGAAACGTGGTATTCCAGAGCACTTCATAAGTGTCAATTCCTTCAAAAATCACAAAGTCCATCCTTCTATAAAACTACGCTGAACAATTTATTAGATGATCACACGAATGTCACACTATAAAAATGAAACCGACTGTGCTATAGAAGATTATATCAACACACACACATGTGTTGATTTCGAGTCAGGCTATTGCATGTGTGTAAATGTCATTCAATAAAGACTACAAAGAAGTATTTAATGGAGCATCTTTTTAGGTTAACGTTTAAAGAAGTGTTATCGAAGTCTTATTGGATGTAGTCGTGAATTGATTATAGATATAAGAACTTTATAAACTTTTCGAAAAGTATTTTTAAGAGTTTTTATCGGATCAAAAAATTTCTATAAGCGATGTTACACAATAAACGGATTTGGTGTTACTATATGATTGCTACAGGATGAAGTGCTTCTTTAAAGCCTACGAATTGTTACTTGGGAGCTTGTACGGAAAATTGCGTTGGCAATGCGTTCCACATGTCAAATAAAAAAATTGAATCCGATGGTCCCATACACCTTCCGATTTATCTCGCAATCAAAAAATCTGGCCGG
This sequence comes from Microchrysa polita, assembly GCA_949715475.1. Taxonomy (NCBI): domain Eukaryota; kingdom Metazoa; phylum Arthropoda; class Insecta; order Diptera; family Stratiomyidae; genus Microchrysa; species Microchrysa polita. Next base: position 77,972,300 of record OX454415.1, read on the forward strand.
TCTATGGTGCCTCTAAAGGAGTATCTTTTAAGGTTAACGTTTAGAGACAGTTTTATCGAAATTTTATACCACCATCTTTAAATTTTATTCCATAATTATGATAGAAGCTTTCCGGAAAATACTTAAAAGATGTTTTATCGGATCAAATAATACCTTAATCGAAGTCACACGATAAATGAATTGCGTGGTACTATATTATTGCTACATTGTGAAGTGCTTCTTTAAAGCAAACGAATTGTTGCTTGGGCAATAAGGTTGTATTGGATTAAAAAACGGCGCCAAATGCCATTATTGGATTATTATTCAGTGGTTATACCCTGTAAAGTGCCCCTATTATTGTTAGAAGAGAATATTTTTTTATAGGAATGAAATTGTTACTTGAAATGTGCGTATGTGACTGAGACCGAAGCAAATTCCCCCTATGCACACCTCACTCCCTCTGAAACAACGTGTGTCTAGAAGCCAGTTCCAGCTTGTCATCGTGGCAACTGTCCATTTATCTCTGTTGTGAAAGTGTAAACAAGTGCTATTGGTGCTATTTTTGTTTGTGCGTCGCAATTAGTATATCGGTGCGTGATTTTTCGCCACAAAGTTTATTTCTTATTTGTCAATTTGAAAATCCGACCACTTGGTTGCGTTTGGCGGATGACTTGGCATCTTGTTTACACTTTCATTTTGTTTTCAAAATGTAAAAATGATTAAAACAACCGAACTTAGTTGGAAAAGCTGCTTTCGCTAAAAAACCAACTTTTATTCCTTGCCACGTCTGTACCAGTGGTACAGCTTGCACGCACTCAGATTGATGATCTCTGAACGACTATCTGACTGATGCGAGTAGCCAGCTAGACAAGCGCAGTATTGCTAGGTGGTGCACGCACAGTCACATAGAATGCTTGCATTCTGTACACTGCCGGCGGAAACCACCGGTTTCTTTACATTTCAATTAAAATTAATATATTTTCTAACTTGCTGCATACTGGACTCTAGTGATCGCATATCGCATACTCGCATATGGCTCAATCTGCTGTGCTTGCTCATTCTTGCGTCGCATATCGCATACTTGCTCAATCTGCTGTGCTTGCTCATTCTTGCGTTTGCGTCTTGCTATTGATGCTTGTAATTTTCCTCTTCTTACTCTCGTCTTGCTTTAACTTGACTATTCTGGCCTCGCTTTCTCATGTGAATCTACTGGAAGAATACACATTTTTTGTACTGGTCTGAATAACTTACTTGCCGCAGTACGAATTCCAACGCTTCGAACTAGTCCATCCTTGCTCCTTACTAGCTCTTCGATCCGAGCCAACGCCCATTCAGCTGGTGGAAAGTTCTCGCTGCGAATTACTACTAGCTGTCCCAAGTGATCTTTCTCCTTGCGCTACTTCTTCCTTTCTTGCAACGTCTCTCCATCTTGCCCAGAAACTTTCCAGCATCTTCCAGAAGTCCACAACTCTCTGTCGATTAGAGAATTTTGCTTGTCTTGCAGAAATGGATTCGGCACGATTAAAGGCTCCGAAACCAAAAAATGACCAGGTGTCAACGCTTGCATATAATTTGGATCGTCGCTCAATGGATTTAATGGCCGCGAGTTCATGATAGCTTGTATCTGAATTAGCAGTGTTCTAAATACTTCTAGCGTAAAAACTCGAGCTCCCATTACTCGCCGTAGATGATGTTTCATTGACTTAACTGCTGATTCATAAATTCCACTTTGATGGGGCGCCCCCGGAGTCATGAAAACCCATTGTGTACCTTTCGAATTAATTCATGTAATGACTTCTTGCTGGTGCCATACTTTCATTGCGCTGCACCGCGACAAATATCCTACCATTGTCGCTGTATAATTTCTCGCATCGAACCTATGTGCCTATGAATCTTTCATAGGACATGAGAAAATCAGCTGTTGAGCAATTCGCTACCACATCGATATGTACGGCCCGTGTCTTCAAGCACACGAAGATTGCCGCCCAAACCACGCGCAAAACGCCAGTCTTCTGCTCCAAAATTGGTTTTAATGCCGCTATCTCGCTCTTATGATGCAATACATCTTTGTTGTTAATTGCTGCAATCTCTTTTCCAAAAACTTACCCTTGCGCTTCTTTTAATAAGAATCTCATTGCAACTGCTTGCTCTTCAGCTGACAGCTGTGTCTCGATATGTTGACCTCGCTGTGGTCGAAAACACCTTGCTCTTCGCGCCTGCCCGTATCCCACGACTTATTAAGTCGGCAGGATTATCCTTTGTTGGAACTTTCCGCCATTGTGTCACATCCGTATTTGCCTGGATCGATGCGACTCTATTTGACACGAAAACCTTCAGATCGGCTGATGATTTTTTAATCCAGCAAAGCGCAATTTGCGAATCGGACCATAACGTATATGGCATCGAATTCCACTCCATAGTCTCGCGCACGTTGGCCAATAATCGGGATAATAACTCCGCAGCAGCTAGCTCTAACCTTGGTACGGTCAGTGTCTTTAGGGGTGATACTTTCGATTTTGATACTAGTAACTTGATGAAAACCAATCCATCTGTCAATGCGGAAGCTCTCCAGCTCCTGGATTCCGTTCCACAAATCATCCCACTTGCTCTTCATTTTTTCGTCTATCTCCACATCTCAGTCGGATTTTAATTTCTACAGCTGCTGGATGATTAACTTGCCTCGAATAATAAGCGGAGAAATGTAGCCGTTGGGATCGTATAATTGTGCTACACATCTCAAGATTTTCCGTTATGGGATTGGACCTTCCTACTCGGGTGTTTTCACAGTGAAGGTAAATTGACTAACATCTTTCATGACTCAGAACTTGCTTGCACACATTCCACTAACGCCTTGGAATCAGATTCCCCCCATAATTCGAAACCACCTCCTCGCAGTATTTCATCGATTTCTTGCGCTAACTTGATCGCTTCAGCCTCTGATTATACACCGGAAACCAAACCATCCATGTAGAAATCATTCTCGATGGCTCTTGCTGGAACTTTAAATTTGTCTTCGGCATATCTTGCACACTGTATCAGTGCTCTAACCGCGTTATGAGCTGATGATGCTAAACCATAAGTCACTACTTTAAGCCAATATTCGGGCACCGGTTCCCGCTTGCTCTCTCGCCAGAATATGCGCTGTAAACTCCATTGTTCTTGCACTATTTTTACTTGTCTATACATCATTTTAATATCAGCACTTATTGCAACCGAGTGTCTTCGAAAACGCATCACCAATTCATATAAATCACGTTGCAACTTTTTCGTCACACAATGATGTGGTATATAATAAACTGTCTCGCCTGGCCTTGCTCTACGTGTAGCTGGTTGCATATGCCCAAGTCACTCATACTCGCGCATAAAATCAATGTACTTGCCTCTTATCTCCTCCATTGCCTCGCGATATAATCTGTTTTCTTGCTGCTTGAATCGTTTGTAAGCGATCACACGGGAGCTTCCCAAATCACGAGCAGCTGGTTTCAATGGAATTGTTACGGTGAACCGACTCGTCGTGTCTCGTGAGTAGGTATTAACAAAGTTTTGCTCAGCCAACTCTTGCTCCGCAGTCCGCTTACTCGACACGTTTATCTCGTCTACTTGCCACAGCCTTTGCACTAATTGATTTAACTCACTATGATCTTCGCATCTTGCTGTACTTGCTACTTACCGCGACAATTTCCTTGCTCCATTAGATACACTAAAAACTATAACTCCGTATGTTGTCTGCAGAAGCATCGGTATATTATGCTTTCAGGTCCCCAAGGGAAATTTTTCTTGTTCTTCTTATCGACACTAGCGACACTTATCTTACCGTCCGCCATATAGCGGACACATAGCGGAAAATATCGGAAACATCAAAAATTTCCCTTGGGGACCTTAAAGCGTAATGTACCGTTCTGGTATATTAAATCTGGGATTGGCCAAAGGACTTGGTAAACATTCGAGGTCGAAACCCAGATGAACTCGCTCTGATGGAAATACTGGCTTCCAAGTACTTGCTTCCAGTAAAATCAGTACATCCTCTTGCATCGAGACCTCCTCAGTGAACCAAGGAAGTATCCGTACGGATCCTTGCTTGCACACGTCGAAAGACTTGCCATCAATACCCACGATCCGCTTGTTCAGCCTGCACAGAGGTAGCTTCAACTGTTCTTGCAATTCATGACTCATCAGATTCGGTTGTGCACCAGTGTCCAATAATGCTGTAAACGGTCCATGCAGCCTGCCCTCTACTTCAAGTCTTACCAAGACTGTTTGTAGCAATGCAGTAGAAGCTTGCAAAAACGTATTAAAAGATTTTAAATACGATGAACCCTAAATTCTTGCTCTTTTATTTCCAACTTGCTCTACATCATTCGTATTATTTATTCTTTCATTACAAATATTTTTGCTCTTAATTAACCGATCTAAATCTTGCCTTTCCTTGATCAACGCGATCTGCTGGTCAATACTTGATAGTTGCTTTACATAGTCGTCTTGCTCCGTGTTGTTTCGATTCGTCCTCGCCGATTTCTACCTTTTTGAACTTGACGGGCCTAGTCATAACTCGTTCATCTCCCTATTCAGTGATCGTTTGCTTGTAATTGCCTACCCCACATAAGCCGTTAATGTCTTTCCTCCTTGCACTGGACAGATCATGCTGTTATTCTTCGGTGCGCCTGAACAGCGTGGACATCCTTTGCCATAACAGTCAATACTCTGATGACCTTGCTTGAAGCAATTAAAACAAAGTCGATTCTTGCTTAGAAATGACCACCTTGCTGCCAAATTTACACCTTCAAACTCCGGACACCTGTAGAGCTGATGACTCCCTTGACATGCTGGGCACGGAAACCTTCGGGAATCTTCTTCTGCTCGTGCAAACGTTGAACGGCCCACTACTCGCGAAACCTTTGATGAACTACCTTCAACCGGAACTGTACGGTGTGGTGCTTGCACCTTGCTTTTAACTTCGCCTTTTCTCTGTTGTACGAAAAAATCATCCAACCGGTACTCATCAGTCGCCGCCGCTGCTTGTTTGTCCAAAAACGCCAAAAATCCTTCCTTCAATTGACGCATCACTTCATGCGTGGTGTTTGCCATTTTCTGCAAATCAGTCCCACGATGACTTGCTCGAACTTTGCACATTGTATAAAATCTTTTTAAATAAGCACGTGCGATCGCATACGGCTTATTATACATTTGGTTTAGCCGCTCCCACGCCTCAGCATAATTGTTGTCGGTGAGCTACCACTCGCCAAAATCTTGTGCTACCTTGCCCTCAAGTGATTTCGTCAGACATAGGAGTTTGTAAGATAGGTAATCCTATGTCTTCCTTGCTATGAACTGCTGCCACAAATCGATCATGGAAGCCCATCCATTTTGTTAGATTGCCATCAAACTTCCCCCAGGTATTCTTAATATCCTGATCATCTCGAGTAGGCATATTTACTTGTACGACGAATGGCTGCTTTGGAACACTCCCTTGCTCTTCCTCATCCTCGACAGCCAGCATCTTATAATAAGATTTGGCCTGAACAAACCACTCCTCTACTTGCTCCATAAGAGTGAACAATTATTTTTGTTACTCGTACTTTAACTCCTCGCTTGCCGCCACATTATCGCAGTTGCGATCGAACTTGCTCATTGCTTGCTGCAAACGATCCATGTGGGATATCGCTTGCTCCTCAGGGAAGATTGAACTTCCTGCTCCTTCACAAAGGTGGCATGAGATTCAATTTGCTTTGTTTGGACGCGCAGCAATCGAAAATTGGCCACAGTACTGATATCTTCCATTTTTCAAATTGATTTTCGAGATATTCACACTTAAAAGCACTCACTTTAAAAGCCCACAACAACTCACTCACTTCACTTTTATTGAATTGACTTGGTCTTAACTTGGTCGCGGTTAGTTCGCTAGTGAACCATCGGCTACTTCAGCCATATGCCCTACCCAGCATAAACATTTTTCCAGCTTATCGACATACGCCAACCACTTGAAAGAATGCATCTTTCAACTTGCACCACATTGCTTTGGGAATGACATCACCCATTTTGCAAATTTGCATCTTGCACTAATTTCTTTGAAGGCTCTCCGATTTGCCACACTTGCACCACATTACCTTTGAAGGACATATCCTCCCAACTTGCGAGACTTGCACTTTGCACAACTTGCCGCACTTGCAAACATTTGCATCTTGCCCGCACGATCACCGAAAACTTGCACGACTTGCGCGATAATCATCTTAGGTCCCTCAGCATGAAAGCTCGCCGGAGCAAATTTTGATCCGGCTCGACGGACCAATGTTTTCAGCGTAGGAACCTGTAAAAATGATTAAATCAACCGAACTTAGTTGGAAAAGCTGCTTTCGCTAAAAAACCAACTTTTATTCCTTGCCACTCTTGCCACGTCTGTACCAGTGGTACACCTTCACGCACTCATAAATCTCTGAATGACTATCTGACTGATGCGAGTAGCCAGCTAGACAAGCGTAGTATTGCTAGCTGGTACACGCACAGTCACATAGAATGCTTGCATTCTGTACAATTTCGACAACCTAAAACCCAGATGTTTTGGAAAGCAAGGGAAAGCATAGGCGTAGTCTCATCTGCGCTGGGGTTAGTGATTCGCTCACACTATCATGACACGGCTTCAATTATTTTGCTAAAGGGCCTTTCCAGTAGTTCCCAATTCAATTCATGGCATTACGTTAGAGCCGTCACAGACCCTCCGATCGATCGGCCAGATTTTTTCATTGCGAGATAAATCGGAATATGTGGAACGTATTGCCAATGCAATTTTCCGTACAAGCTGTCATGACAATCATATTTGATCTGTTATTTTGACATAAACCGGAGGTCGTTCTTCATGCTGTGGTTGTAGCCGTCATTTTCCATCAAAGTAGCAATGGATGTACATCTCCCATCGCCAAAAATGGTATAATTTTCGCTATTTTGTGTTGTGTCTTGTGGACCGTGAGACTGTCTATTTCAGATTGCCCGATAAATTGTATGTGCTATACGGGCGGCAGATCGATTGCCCAATCCATAGATACAGAAGAAATTCTAGATAGGCCCTGAAGGGGAAATTTTGTCTAGGTTTTTATAACACAATCACAAAAAACACACATACTATCAACCGCACCATAGGCGCCGTTAGTTTTTCATATGATGGGGGCATACATTTGGCGGAAAAATTTGAATTACCAATTTAATTTTTTTAACTGATTGCATGCTTTAATGCAAACAATTTTGGAACCAAGCAATAAAAAAAAATAATCTTGTTTTCTGCAAATTACATTTAAGTTTTCCTATGATTTTCATTTTGGTGTATTGGGAATATGTGTAGGTATGTTTTATTTGGGTCGAGTACAGGACAGAAAAGCACAACTTCCAAACGATGGGGTATATAGAACAACTCAATTCCATATTCATTTTTATTGCTCTTTATACATTTTGGGGTGCTGAACACGAATCCGAATTTCTTTGCGAAACAAGATCAAAATAGCAAAAAAAAAAACAGAAAATTTTATCAACTATAGCGATCCACTTAACGCATTTTGAAGAATTATGTCGCGTTGGGCCCTTATGATAGCTTATCGCATAAATGCACAGTTTCAGGGTTATAAGCCAAAAAATGGAAAAACTTCTAAAATGTTTGTGTTTTTGGCGATTTTGGCCATGTTCTAAAACAAAATGTTAGTGGGAAGCTCCGGACTCGGGGGATATTTAAGCGATGCGAGGATCGATGGCTGCTGTCTAATCTAAGCTTCTGTTTATGCTAATGAACCGACTCGACGACCACACTCGCCGAGTGTAAAGACTAGAGTATCAATGGGTACGGTTCCTAAACGCACCGGTCGCATATGTTCCGACAACATGTTGTCCATTCTGATCCTCTAACTGCGATTTTACGAATAAGAAATAATCTCCGGAACTTTCCGTTTACATATTCCACATAGGCAGAAAACACCGACAGTTATTGCTGATCCGCAAAACCGCAGTTATAGGATCAGAATGGACAACATGTTGTGGAAACATATGCGACCGGTGCGTTTCAGAACCGCATCCATTGTTATTGTCCCATCTTCAAATCATACTTCTATTTAATAATTAGGTATGTATATTATATATTTACAAATACGCAAGAGTATATTTATTTGTGTTCGTTTTTCTGACACGAATAGTGTACAATCTCCCCTTCTGTATATCGCACGAATGCACTTTGATTCGTAAAACATTTCTTAAACACCGGACGAACGATGAAATTAGTTACCATAATGCTCTTCGTTTCGTGGTGCATTCGTTACTTTTGAATTTGTAAGTCCTCGGCAATCCCTTAAGAATTTGTTTCTGTCGCGTCCGGTCCAGCTGATTGCAAAATGCCGATTCTGTAATGAAGGTACAATGGTACCAATGTCTCACGAGTGACAGCCCTCACCAATAGATGGCCTGTGCTTCATTGTCAACTTCACGCAGTACGTTCACTACGCGCGCCACACTTCACTTCACAAAAAAAACCTGTCATTCTTGCTGCTTCTTCAGAGAGGAAGGTGGTCTACGTGTCTTGTGTGAAAGTGCTGCTGAATGAACAGGTAATTTGTAAAAAAAAAAAAGGGGAAATTATAGAAAATAAAAAAAAACACGTTCTACCCCCACAGCACACTCCTGGCAAAAAGAGAATATAAGCATAAAGGCCGTGCATTTAGGAGCAGCTTAGTAGGAGCAGCCGTTAGGAATCCGTGCGGATAGCGGTAAGAAAACCCCCACAGCACACTCCTGGCAAAAAAGAGAATATAAGCATAAAGGCCGTGCATTTAGGAGCAGCTTAGTAGGAGCAGCCGTTAGGAATCCGTGCGGATAGCGGTAAGAAAACCCCCACAGCACACTCCTGGCAAAAAGAGAAATAAGCATAAAGGCCGTGCATTTAGGAGCAGCTTAGTAGGAGCAGCCGTTAGGAATCCGTGCGGATAGCGGTAAGAAAAAAAAAAAAAAAAGTGATCCGGTACATTGTGCGTGACCGCGTGGTTTTTTTTTGTAGTGTGGTTTCGCGAAAACAAAACACGGATGCTAACGTAGGGGTATTTCTTCCCTGAACCACGTTCCTTAAAACGCTTCCAAAGCAAAGACCAAAGAGGTGCATGATCCGTCACCGGTGTATGATCCGTCCGTTATTCCGAGGGAACACAACATTCGTTCAGCACGGAATTCTGCAGGTGCCTACGTGGAGCCGTAAAGGATTCGGCAGCCAACAAGCTTTAAAGCACATTGTGTCGGTGAAGTGCGTGAGTGCCACTCCGCTTTCCACCAAAGATCACGGCTCGGAGGAGCAGTTGAGGTTATGTACCTTTTCATTAAGAAAAAATTTATGTGTTTTTTTTGTTCTGTGTCAAATATCTTTATTAAAACGTAAATTCCTTAGCTTTGCACCTATAAAAAAAAATATAATAAAAAAAAAATCTTGTTGTCGTGCATGAATTTTAGCAACTTAAAATTTTAGTAATAAATTGATGTTATGAGTAGTTGTTCTTGTCCGTAGCGGCCGTTAGGAGAAGGAAACTAGAAGTAGAAAAAAAGAAAGAATTATAAATATATAAATAGTGCAGACAACAAGCTTAAAAAGAAAAAAAGAAGAAAAACAAATCAAAATATGTATGTTAATTAATGAGATTTTGTCAAATGTATATGTTTAACGCGAACGAGAATCAATAATAGATAGATTCAACGAAAAAAAAAAAAAAAAAAATAAAAAAAAAAAAAAAAAAAAAAAAAAAAAGTGTGGTTTCGCGAAAACAAAACACGGATGCTAACGTAGGGGTATTTCTTCCCTGAACCACGTTCCTTAAAACGCTTCCAAAGCAAAGACCAAAGAGGTGCATGATCCGTCACCGGTGTATGATCCGTCCGTTATTCCGAGGGAACACAACATTCGTTCAGCACGGAATTCTGCAGGTGCCTACGTGGAGCCGTAAAGGATTCGGCAGCCAACAAGCTTTAAAGCACATTGTGTCGGTGAAGTGCGTGAGTGCCACTCCGCTTTCCACCAAAGATCACGGCTCGGAGGAGCAGTTGAGGTTATGTACCTTTTCATTAAGAAAAAATTTATGTGTTTTTTTTGTTCTGTGTCAAATATCTTTATTAAAACGTAAATTCCTTAGCTTTGCACCTATAAAAAAAATATAATAAAAAAAAAAATCTTGTTGTCGTGCATGAATTTTAGCAACTTAAAATTTTAGTAATAAATTGATGTTATGAGTAGTTGTTCTTGTCCGTAGCGGCCGTTAGGAGAAGGAAACTAGAAGTAGAAAAAAAGAAAGAATTATAAATATATAAATAGTGCAGACAACAAGCTTAAAAAGAAAAAAAGAAGAAAAACAAATCAAAATATGTATGTTAATTAATGAGATTTTGTCAAATGTATATGTTTAACGCGAACGAGAATTAATAATAGATAGATTCAACGAAATGCATCCTCTTTTTTTTAGTTGTGCGTGAATGATGATTTAAATATGTATTAACACCATTCTTAGGGGTTTCTTCGCTGCGTCGTTGGTTAAAGAGAGAGAGAACACTGCATCTGTGGACAGACATGTAATGATGGCCATAAAGTTATACCCCCCGACCAATCCTCTTCGTCGAGCTACCCGACCACAGATGCAGGCAGTTGGCCCACTTCCCGTCTGGGAGTGACCCTTCATTACATAAATGGCGCCCAACTATCGGGGCAAACCAAAAGGATACATCCTTTTGGTACGTTCCGCGGAAGTGTCACAAACACTTGAGGAAACGAAAGATTTTTCTGTCATCAAGAATTTGTGCACTGATCTTTAAAAATTTCATAGTTGCTTTTCTTATTATTTTTGCTTGTCATTTTACGATCGGTGAAATTCCTTGTGTCGTTTGAAGTGATATTAAAAATCACGCAATGGAATCTGGGTGCAGCTCGTGAATTTCATACTAAAGGAATTTATTCCGTCTTATGAACCGAAGTTGTTCTATCCAGTCTCTCCTTGCCTATCTGTGCAGGAATTAGCTCACCTAATGTCAGTTTGGCCTATACGCGGCGTAAGTTCTTTTAGTTATTTTATTCCTGACACTGTGAACTGTAGAATGTGGTGTAGTTTAATTATCCTTTTCTAACCTTTGTCGTGCGATTAAGGTAGGTGAGAGGACTTATGAACGTAAGTCGTATATGATAATAATCAATTTATTTGTTTTTTTGTTTTTTTTCTCTCTCTCTCTTTTTCTTCTTGCAACGTAGATTAAATTTTCTTTCCGGTAGATAAATTATCGCACAAACACATAAAAACCACCCCGACAAAGCGAAGACACCCCAAATCATTATTATTGCTTATTATATTCGTGCAGAATACATATACCTATGTATATACCATTAACTTCGATACTTGTTCGTTGTAGTTGTGTAATGTTACAGTAGCATATATTTAACTATATTCCTAAATCAAACTATAGAGTTAAGCAATGGCTGTAAGACATAGCAATGAAAATTTACCGGCAATAGTCGATGACGATCCTACTCGTTGCGTCGTCTGTTCATCCGATTTTAAAGCTAATGATCAGGCTGTGCTCACTCAGTGTACTCACGCTTTCCATAAAGAATGTCTAGATAACTGGGTGAAAAGGGATTCATCGTGTCCGTTATGCCGACGCTCTGTTCAAATAGATGCCTTAGACCCATTTCTTATTGAAAAACTACCTACACATGCTCATTCTAAGCAAGGCGCATTGCCAAAGTCCAGACCCGTCACACGTTCTTAAACAAGAGAATTAGGCGGATCGTCACCTCCAGGAGCCTCGGGGACTTCAAACAGAGACACGATACCTGTTCCAGCACCTGCATTAGCTGATTCTTCTGAGCCTCTTACATTAGACAGTTTGCGTATACATATCAATGCTTTAGTAGCCGAAGCTGTTAGTCAGCAAATAACGGTGCTCACGACGCGGAATCAGCAATCCCCGGCCTCGATTCCCACACTTCCAACTACTAGTACTAGTAGTACAAGTGTTAATCAGATACGATCAGAAACAGTCGCGCCACAACGTACTGATTACTCGGTACCGCAGCCTCCACTAGGCAGATCTGGTTCTTCGCAGCAATATCTCTTAGAAACTCAGGGACAAGCTCGCGTACACAATGAGCACATGTTTAGAAATATCGTAGCTTCAGATCCGAATACTAACCATAACCACCCATCAGCCCGGGACTCTTCACCGTATAATGATAGAGCTCCCTTTAACACATCTCGTCCGTTTATTAGACACGAGTCTGACGATAGAATTGCGAAAACGATTTCTGGTTGGAAACTTTATTACTCTGGGGAGGATCCAAGCTTGCCAGTGTCAAAATTTTTGTATCAGCTTAGGACGCTAACTTTCGCGCACCTTAATGGGGATTTGGAGTTAGTTACTCGCTACCTCCACGTGATTCTTGTGGGGAAAGCTTCCAAATGGTATTGGCGTTTTCACAGTCTGACTGGATATGTTGACTGGCACACCTTTTGCGAAGCGTTAAGCAATCGATTCCAGGAACGCCTCTCAGATCATGATATCATGGAGCTAATACGTAGTAGAAAACAAGGCCCTTTGGAAAAATTTGATTCATTCCATGACAGCATTATGGACCTAGTAGACCGTTTATCAAGACCTCTTCCTGAATGGGAGTTAGTAGAAATTTTAAAGAAGAATCTTCGAGTCGAGTTAAGACGTGGTTTGGTCTACGTTCCAGTTCACTCACTGCGTCACCTGAGCCAGCTTGTCTATAACTGGGAAAATTTAGAGGCGGAGGCTCCCGTTGATATTCCAAAACATTCTTCTTCCAAGCGTTTTGTCTCAGAAATGTGCACAGATCAACTCTCAGATATATCAGTCGATTCAAGTCTTGATGCGATTTCCGAAATCAATTCCACTTCAGTTTGCTGGAACTGTCGAAAAGCTGGACATCGTTTTGACGACTGCTTTGCACCACGAACAGTATTTTGTTACGGTTGTGGAACCCCGAATACGTACAAGCCTCAATGTAGTAAATGCTTAAATCATTCAAAAAACTCCCAGAAACCGAGGGTTACTCCGACACCCAACCCATCGGTGAAGCCCCAAAAAAATCCAGAAATGAAACAATGAGCACTTCACCTTTAATGAATGCAGATGTTCCGGAACAAGCTCCATTGTCGGTGAAGTCCCTTCTTAATCCTTATAACCATTGCAATGTGAATCAACATTACAGTTTCAAACCTTTGCATGTGCGTTTAAAAGATTACTACGACGCACGACGGAAAATTTTTGATGATCCCCCTGTTCTGCTACCACCTAGACGTTCCACACAAAGATTACGGAACTTTTGGAAAAAGGTAAAGGAAACTAGATTGTTATTCAACTCGGCTATTATTGGTGACCGTTATTCCTCTGATTTGCGTCCGTATGCGGAAGTGGTGAAAAGCTATCAGGTCTTATCGACACTGGTGCGTCAGTTAGCTGTATAGCATCAGATCTCGCACGTAAACTTTTGCAAGAAAAGGTCATACCATTCAATCGTTTCCATCTTCGTGTGAAAACAGCTGATGGAGCTTCACAATTGGCAATGGGCACTATAACGACAGAGGTAACCTTTCGAAATGAAACACGTCTCGTTTCTTTCTTGATTGTTCCATCTCTTACTCAAAATATATATCTCGGTGTAGATTTTGTTAGGCAATTTAAATTAGCTCAAGATTTATTTGTCTCTTCTTTATGTGTCAAGAGTATAACCAACGAAGAAGTCCTTTCAAGTGATAATCAGCATATATTGACCCCAAGCCAACAAGCAAAACTTAACACAGTAATAAACACTTTTCCATCGTTTTCTGAAGAAGGTCTGGGAAGAACGAAATTAATAACACATGCCATCGATGTTGGTGACCATAAACCCATCAAACAACGGCACTTTGCGGTATCTCCAGCGGTGGAGAAACACCTTTATGCGGAGATCGACAGAATGTTGAACCTGGGTGTTATAGAGGAATCCACAAGTTCATGGTCCTCTCCAGTAACACTGGTAGTTAAGCCCGGCAAGGTGAGACTTTGTCTAGACGCCCGCAAAGTTAATTCCGTTACAGTGAGGGATGCTTATCCTTTGCCTCTCATCGAGGGTATTTTAAGTAGACTACCTAAAGCACAGTTTATCACAGGTCTAGACCTAAAAGATGCCTTTTGGCAAATACCCCTCGATGAGCAATCAAAGGATAAGACAGCCTTCACTGTACCGGGCAGGCCATTGTACCAGTTCGTAACTATGCCTTTCGGACTGTGCAATGCGCCTCAGACGATGCAAAGGCTGATGGATAAGGTAATCCCTGCTCACCTTCGACATCAAGTGTTTATATATCTGGATGACCTCTTGCTTGTTACAGAGACTTTTGAAGATCACATACTCTTGCTACAAGAAGTGGCTGTTTGTATAAAAAAAGCTGGTCTCACCTTAAACATCGAGAAAAGTAAATTCATGATGAAAGAAATCAAGTATCTTGGTTTCCGGGTTGGAAATGGTATAATAGCCACCGATTCTGACAAAGTACGTAGCATCACAGATTTCCCCACACCAAAAACCGTTCGACAACTGCGCAGATTTTTAGGAATGTGTGGTTGGTACCGCCGCTTTGTACACAATTACGCAGCATTATCATCACCACTGACAGATATGCTGCAGAAGAAAGGTGGTTTTACTTGGAATGACGAAAGACTTCATGCTTTTGAGACCCTTAAAAATTGTTTATCTTCAGCTCCCGTTCTGCACAGTCCAGACTTCCAGCGACCCTTCTCGATACATTGCGACGCTAGTCAAACTGGTGTTGGCGCAGTACTAGTGCAGACCACCGCTGACGGAGCTGAGGTTCCAGTCGCCTATATGTCCCAGAAGCTAAACTCAGCCCAGCGTAACTACACTGTGTCAGAACAAGAATGCCTTGCAGCCGTTCTAGCATTAAAAAAATTTCGTGCGTATGTTGAGGGTCACGATTTTGACATCATTACTGACCATGCCTCGCTAAAATGGTTAATGACCCAAACAGATTTACACGGTAGATTGGCCAGGTGGGCTTTG
Source organism: Microchrysa polita (assembly GCA_949715475.1). Taxonomy (NCBI): domain Eukaryota; kingdom Metazoa; phylum Arthropoda; class Insecta; order Diptera; family Stratiomyidae; genus Microchrysa; species Microchrysa polita. The sequence goes on from OX454415.1 coordinate 77,987,355, forward strand.
AAACTTCAAGGCTTTCAGTTCACCATCAAACACAGAAAAGGTAGCCAACATGTTGTCCCGGATACCCTTTCTCGTGCACATGCCGCTGACAGTTTATCAATAGCTTCGTTAGATATTCGCGACTCTTCGTTAGAAATCGACCTTACCTCACAATATTTCAAAACCGAGTCATACCTTGCCCTAATTGATAGTATTCAAAAAGCGAACCCACCTCCTCTCGATTTGAAGGTTGTTGATGGTTTCGTTTACCGGCGGTCCGAATATGCAACAGGGAATGTCGTTCAAGAGGCCAGTGCATGGAAACTCTGGATTCCAGCTGGGATGACTTCATCTCTTATAGCACGCGCGCATGACCACCCTTTGTGTGCTCATGGTGGGCTTGGGAAAACTCTTAAGCGTCTGAGATTGTTTTATTTCTGGCCAAAAATGGCACAAGCAGTCAAAGAATATATTTCGGCCTGCATAACATGTAAGGAAACGAAAGCCCCAAATCACATCTTGCGTTCACCGATGGGTAACTCTGCTACGACGGAACGTATATTTCAACGATTATACATCGATTTTATTGGACCATATCCTCGATCACGTTCTGGTAATGTGGGAGCCATCATTGTATTAGATCATCTTTCTAAATTTCTGTTTTTAGAGCCTATTCGTAATTTTACCGCTAACCTTCTAGTATCTTTTGTGGAGAAACGGGTTTTCCACATATTTGGTGCACCCGAGACTATTATTTCTGATAATGGCGTTCAATTCAAATCCACCCTATTTAAAAATTTATTAAATCAGTACGGTGTCAAACATCAGCTGACAGCTCTCTACTCACCTCAATCAAATGCCTCTGAGAGAGTAAATAGGTCAGTTGTAGCGGCTATCAGATCGTATGTTAGCCCTGATCAGCGTGACTGGGATGACAAACTCTCAGCCATAACAGCTGCACTCCGTTCAGCCCATCATTCCGTGACCGGTTTTTCCCCATATTTTTGTGTCTTTGGACAAAATATGATCCTACATGGTGGAACGTACTCACTTTTGCGCAATCTCCAGTTGTTAGAAGAACCGGATGCAGACGTTAGTCCAGATATTAAAACGGTATTAATACGAGACAAAGCTAGAAATTTAATCAAAGATGCACATGACATTAATGCGAAAGCCTACAATCTTCGATCGAACCCCACTTCGTTTAAACCTGGCGATATTGTTTTCAGACGCAATTTTGTCCAGAGTAACTTTAGCAAAAACTACAATTCCAAGCTTGACAAAAAGTTTGTGCAAGCACAAGTGGTTAAGAGACTTGGAACGGGGGATTACTTATTGTCAGATATGACCGGTAAATTGGTGGGAAAGTTCAACCAAAAGGACATTAAGCGTTGCTAGTCCTCAGCCTGTTTTATCTTCACTGTGTGACTCTAAATCAGCCTGTCCTGTAATGAAGGTACAATGGTACCAATGTCTCACGAGTGACAGCCCTCACCAATAGATGGCCTGTGCTTCATTGTCAACTTCACGCAGTACGTTCACTACGCGCGCCACACTTCACTTCACAAAAAAAACCTGTCATTCTTGCTGCTTCTTCAGAGAGGAAGGTGGTCTACGTGTCTTGTGTGAAAGTGCTGCTGAATGAACAGGTAATTTGTAAAAAAAAAAAAAGGGGAAATTATAGAAAATAAAAAAAAACACGTTCTACCCCCACAGCACACTCCTGGCAAAAAGAGAATATAAGCATAAAGGCCGTGCATTTAGGAGCAGCTTAGTAGGAGCAGCCGTTAGGAATCCGTGCGGATAGCGGTAAGAAAACCCCCACAGCACACTCCTGGCAAAAAAGAGAATATAAGCATAAAGGCCGTGCATTTAGGAGCAGCTTAGTAGGAGCAGCCGTTAGGAATCCGTGCGGATAGCGGTAAGAAAACCCCCACAGCACACTCCTGGCAAAAAGAGAAATAAGCATAAAGGCCGTGCATTTAGGAGCAGCTTAGTAGGAGCAGCCGTTAGGAATCCGTGCGGATAGCGGTAAGAAAAAAAAAAAAAAAAAAGTGATCCGGTACATTGTGCGTGACCGCGTGGTTTTTTTTTGTAGTGTGGTTTCGCGAAAACAAAACACGGATGCTAACGTAGGGGTATTTCTTCCCTGAACCACGTTCCTTAAAACGCTTCCAAAGCAAAGACCAAAGAGGTGCATGATCCGTCACCGGTGTATGATCCGTCCGTTATTCCGAGGGAACACAACATTCGTTCAGCACGGAATTCTGCAGGTGCCTACGTGGAGCCGTAAAGGATTCGGCAGCCAACAAGCTTTAAAGCACATTGTGTCGGTGAAGTGCGTGAGTGCCACTCCGCTTTCCACCAAAGATCACGGCTCGGAGGAGCAGTTGAGGTTATGTACCTTTTCATTAAGAAAAAATTTATGTGTTTTTTTTGTTCTGTGTCAAATATCTTTATTAAAACGTAAATTCCTTAGCTTTGCACCTATAACAAAAAATATAATAAAAAAAAAAATCTTGTTGTCGTGCATGAATTTTAGCAACTTAAAATTTTAGTAATAAATTGATGTTATGAGTAGTTGTTCTTGTCCGTAGCGGCCGTTAGGAGAAGGAAACTAGAAGTAGAAAAAAAGAAAGAATTATAAATATATAAATAGTGCAGACAACAAGCTTAAAAAGAAAAAAAGAAGAAAAACAAATCAAAATATGTATGTTAATTAATGAGATTTTGTCAAATGTATATGTTTAACGCGAACGAGAATTAATAATAGATAGATTCAACGAAATGCATCCTCTTTTTTTTAGTTGTGCGTGAATGATGATTTAAATATGTATTAACACCATTCTTAGGGGTTTCTTCGCTGCGTCGTTGGTTAAAGAGAGAGAGAACACTGCATCTGTGGACAGACATGTAATGATGGCCATAAAGTTATACCCCCCGACCAATCCTCTTCGTCGAGCTACCCGACCACAGATGCAGGCAGTTGGCCCACTTCCCGTCTGGGAGTGACCCTTCATTACAATTCCATGAAGGGTTTTAAGCGGTGTAATGGAATGTCATCGGACAGGTGCTGCAAAAGCATAAATTTATTATTACACATATAATAGTTTAAGCATATTACGGCCATTCTATACATTCAGGAGAAATTTTCGATGGATACATCTTGGTTGCATAGCTATTCAGATTTTCGAAAATCGTTTCCATATCAACACTCAAACATTTTGGATGCAACCCGACACCCGTATATGGAGGCAAGATGGCGGCTTTAACAATGTTATAAGGAAATTTGCAAAGATATCAGGAACTTTTGCATAGACCGTTTCACAAAAGTCCGTTGCTTCATTTCCTAAAAGATTTGCACGTAAATGGTCAGAACTTGTTCGTGTTTGTGCTCTCGAAGAGACTGTCGCTTGGAAAGTCTTTAGGCACTGATTCGGGAGTGTAATGGTCGGATGTGCGCAGCAATTCGAGAAGTTTGGCTTGTGTTGATTCCAAATAGTTTGACCTCTTGAATGTCTTCAATGAAAATTCGCAGACCATCGTCCGGATGTTGTTTGAACACCAAGTCCAAAAATTCGAATATCAAATGTTTGTGCTCAGTGTTCATAAGTGTTGAAGATATTCAGTGGTATGTTTGCGTTCGTTGAGACTGGAGCTGGGAACCTGTATTATGGGAGGAAAACATATGCTGAAGCTTCAAATAGATTAGACGCGTCAGCATCGGCATCAGCCGAAAAATTTCAATTCAGAACACACGCATTTGCCTTCGATGACCCACATTGACATCAGGAGCAGAAGCATTTTTTCTGCTTCTGTTGCTGCTGTCAATGTGGGTCATCAAAGGCAAATGCGTGTGTTCATAATTCAAATTTTTCTGCTGATGCCGATGCCAATGCTGACGCGTCAAATGTATTTCAAACATGAGTCTGTACAGTAAATTTGATTATCATAAATACGTTGGCCTGCGAACGGAGCAACTCCAAGGCCGGCTTGTGCTGTCCTTTTGTTTGAGATTGAATTGTCAATTCACCAAACTTGAAATATTTTTTGAGCGTTTACTCCGGTTCTTCCAAATGCCATTGGTTGAGCTGAAGCAAAGGCGAAACTAGAGAATAATTTGTCTGATTATTAATTACAAATGATATTGAAGCTTTAATTCATTTTATGTACAGTTAGAAATTGCAAGTCACTTAACACAATTAACATTTCACCACGTTACCGATAATGTACGAGTCGTCCCAGCCTGTGGATAAAAGTGTAAACAGATTATTTGGTACCCATAAATTGAACGAGATTTGTGTATGTACTTACCCAAAACACTGACCGCCTGACTTCATGCCATTGGCTTGGGTATTTTCGAACATTTTTTTCCACTAGCAATGTCATCGGCTGCCGATCTACTTTTAAAACCGACAAAAACCATATGAAACAGACAAATTCTCGACCACATCGCGTAATGGCTGTGCTAGCAACAACAAAATATGTGTAGCCCCCGAAACAGAGAGAAATTTGAAACGCCTGTGTGCACATTAACGAGACGAATTTCCGTCGTAAGCGTTCGTGCTTGCTTCGTACAAAACGTGTACGAACGCTTACGAACGAGGTACGAACGCTTACGAACGAATCGCTTGGCTGTCAACCACAAAATCGCGCACATGTTTTATATAAAAACTCAATTAAAAACGCGTTAAACTATCATTTTCAGACCGACATTTACATAGTTTTTATTTAGAATAAGAGAGAGATTCCATTGTCAACGGTTATTTCCCATTAACAATGGACTCTTTCAAAATTGTTCACCATATTGGCATACACCCAAGAGTTTCGTACCCCAATAGACTACTCATCAGGAGCTACCTTTTCGTCTATTGGGGAGGTAGCTCGACTCTTTTTTATAAGCCTGGTGTCAAGGCTAGCTTTCCAACTAATGTTGGAAGCAATATTTCGAACTAACCACTTTCACTTATATACAGTGCAAATTACTACAAGGGTACGAATCTAAATTGACAGTAAAATTTACTATTATTCACGTCTATGCGCGTTTATAAATATTTTTTATTTAGAATAAGAGAGAGATTCCATTGTCAACGGTTATTTCCCATTAACAATGGACTCTTTCAAAATTGTTCACCATATTGGCATACACCCAAGAGTTTCGTACCCCAATAGACTACTCATCAGGAGCTACCTTGACACCAGGCTTATAAAAAAGAGTCGAGCTACCTCGTGAATAATAGTAAATTTTACGAAATTTACATAGCACTACTAAAATCTAGGTACACACGCGATTACCTTTGAGAAGATACACCGATTATGTATTTGCGTTGTTCACGGATCACCCGACAACAAAGGACTTGAAATTCGGAAAAACAACATGTGTCGCATTTTTTTAAAATTAAAACAATTTCGCGAGACTACGGCCTACACTGTTTTGGTGAATTTATCACAAATCACATCGAAAAACTAGATATTTCACTCGCGCAAACAATTTCGTGCACTCACGTTCACTTGCCGACATTTGCCGCCAATTGGATTCCAACTGGATGGTTGTCAAAGGTTGACAGCGACGCGACCGAGCCGGCCATCTTGTGGGTTGATCGAGAGGTGTAGGAGAGGTGGCGCTGAAGATGAGGGGAAAATTTTTCTGGTCACACACGTAGGTACGCTCATCTACGTGAAGCGGGCCAATCCATACTTAATTTCAAAGGCCCAATCGATCGGCCGAGAAATCGTCAGGTTTGTGGCACCCTTTACACACGTCAAAACAAAAAATTGAGTCCGATGGTCACAGAGTCCCATTTTCATAATTCAATTTAAAAAAATCATGGAATAGAGAAATAAAAAGGAATGCTAAATCAGCTGTCACCCATACAAACTGCATGGCACGATTTTAAAAAGCGGTTGTCCCCATCTGTCAAGTGTTATTGTGAAATTTTTACGAAGTAAGTGGGGGGAAAGATTGTTGCTGGAGGAAGTCAGGAAGTGTATCTATAAAATGTAATAGTCATATCGAAGTTTCAGTGCGACACAAAGGTAAAAAAGACGAATTGTCCCCACCTGTCAGATCCAGTCTGATATGAAAAATTCAATCATTTATCGTTTCTACGGGGCAATCCTCTTAGTTGTTAGGATCAGTGAAAAAAATCATCAAAATGAAATTTTGGTTATGTCATTCTCTGTCCATTTAGTAGCTAGTGTAGATGCTAAGATCAGTCTAGATGGACCTTAAAGCCAACGCCGTCTAGATGCAACCAACGCCATCTAGATACATCAAGGCCGTAACTCAGCTGTGCCGTTTGCCTACTAAATTTTTGATTTACACGAACAAACAACAACAACAAGCATATGACGTCATTACATTGAATTTCTAGTACATGGAATACACATACAATATATGAAAATTGTCCCCACCTGTCAGATCCAGTCTGATATGAAAAATTCAATCATTTATCGTTTCTACGGGGCAATCCTCTTAGTTGTTAGGATCAGTGAAAAAAATCATCAAAATGAAATTTTGGTTATGTCATTCTCTGTCCATTTAGTAGCTAGGGTAGATGCTAAGATCAGTCTAGATGGACCTTAAAGCCAACGCCGTCTAGATGCAACCAACGCCATCTAGATACATCAAGGCCGTAAATCAGCTGTGCCGTTTGCCTACTAAATTTTGGATTTACACAAACAAACAACAACGACAAGCATATGACGTTATTACATTGAATTTCTAGTACAGTAGATATCGTTTATAACGACATTGGCTATAACGACGCATCGGCTATAACGACGGAAATTCCAGGTCCCGAGATCTAAGAGGCACGCTCGGTACAATTTTTGATGGATATAGCGATCATCGCTATAACGACTGATCGGTTATAACGACTGCATTTTTCCGACTCGAGAGGCAAAATGATCGGATATAACAACGAACGCTCGTCACATGTCACATGTCATTGTATGCGAAATTATTGCTTTTTCGGCATGCAAAGATAAAGTTTGGGTTGAAAATTAAATTCAGTGCGAAAATTCACTCATATCTATGTAAAAAAAAAAAGTTCTAAAATTCTTGTTTTTGGAAGGCCGGAATGATACGACATCGCATCGCAATCGCTACTGAAGGTTGTTAAAACGTCGTAAGAAATTGAAAATTCATGTTACGAAATTTGTAATAAAAAAATCAACACACAAGGATTTGAGACAAATCCCCTCGTGAAAAACAGCACGCCGAAATATCGTGCCCGTATTCATCACATCGTTTTCGGAATCTGCCCTAAGCTTTATTTAGCGGATCCACATCAATTCGGTACCAACGGTGGTTCAGTAATTAATATTATACATTTAAGAAATTAAGATTTAGTAATATTATTATTTATTGGTTAAATTAAAAGATAGGGAAGCAGTTGTGGGTGTTGTAAGGATGGAAACACCGCACATTTTATATTTTAAGTATTTTATTTAATAATATGAATATCACAAAGTTTTACATATATTATTTGCTCGACCGCTCCGGGTGAATTCTCGATGATGACTGTCGTTATGGTTGCCGGGCGGCGAGTCGTCGAGTTGATTAATATGATGGCGGCCGTCTTGTCCGGTGTTGCCGCCACACAGTTATTAAACTACACAATTAGCGCCTCAAAATTAGTTTTCTGCGAATTGCTTTGCGACAGGGACATATCGAGATACAAGATTCGACGACGTCCCAGTCGGCTTCCTGATTTACTAGCTCTGGCTTTATTCTTTTAAGCCCTTGAAATCAAGAATTTATTTAAAAAAACCATTTTGGAAAAATAAAGGAGTCAACCGAAGAAATTAAGTTTATCTGTTGTGAAAAGTAGAGTGAAGTTGCCGTAAATGACTCCAAAAGTTTAATAATGAAAAAGTGCAAAATTCTTTGGCATTCTTAAAAAAAAAACAAAACATTCCGAAAACGTCCTGCTTCAGGTTTTATTGCCGAAAAAATCAAATTCTAATTGAGAATTTGTTGATGTGTTTAAAAGATTAACGATGATGTAAGGAGAGGACATTGCCAAGTTGCCCATAGGGCGGAGCCAATACCTCTATAACCGGGCAGGTTAGGCAAAGACGATAGGGCTCCTAAACGAGCGAGCAGCGGCATGAGCTTGCTGTAGCTCAGTAGCGGGAGAATTGGGCGGGGTCTTTGTCGCTCGTTACGCCTGCCTGTCCTTTTACAAAAAGGGATATCGCATGCCTGAGATAGACGACACACACAAGGTGGTTAAAATGGGGAAAACTAACGCGAATTGTAGCCAGGGAGCACTGGTGGCATCTTTTGGATGCTCTGTAGACCCGGATGGTGTCGGATCTCGCCCGTACTAAACCAACACAATTGCAAAATTAAACCCGTCCTGAGACGCCCGGTGACAATCAAAGAAATGTAGTGTGCTTCCCTTTTCGATCAAAATTCTCCCCGGGAATGGGGGGGGGGGTTTGTTTATGTCGGGAGACTATTCATTTAAGGCCATATTTTTTTACACTCCATTGTAGGGCACAAATTACAAATTGGAGACGGGCACATATTACGAAATATGAACATGCATATGCCAGACAAAACTTATCACAAAAAAACTTAGCTGTGCGTCCTTCCTGCCGACTCGGAGTGTTTTTCCTCCCTTCATGGCTCAAATATAAAAAATTTTTTTATTTTTTTTCGTCCGCCAACAGTCAAAATCCCGCGTTTCACCGTCGTGACATCTCGCACCCAACTCCCCGAAGTTGGGTGGTGGCTTGATCAGTCGGCCCAGCTGTTCCGAGCGATTCCGACACAAAGATGTCTGCTTTTGAATTTGGCGGGATTTTTACAAATATTAATCATTTGAAATAATTCAAAATATTGATATTTTCATTCATTTCATTTCATTTTGCTGTAATTCCTTAATTTTCCTGTATTTCTTATTTCCGAAAAATAATTTAAACAAAATTCAGAAGCAATTCCATTCATTTTTGTCCTATACCACCGTAAGTTCGTGGTCTAAAACGGGTTTTGACTTTACATTGCAATGACCGCTTATAACGACGACAGGTCGCTATAAAAAATATGATCGTATATAACGACAGTGGTCGTTATAAACGATATGAGCGGATTATAACGACGATCGGCTATAACGACGTACAATAGTCGGTCCCTTTGATGTCGTTATAAACGATATCTACTGTACATGGAATGCACATACAATCAACGCCATCTAGATATATCATAGCCGCAACTCAGCTGGACAATGCCGTCATAGTTTAGCTCTTAAATTTTTTATTTACACGAACAAACAACAAAAACAAGTAGTGACGTAATAAAAAGCAAAAACAAAACAGTGCAACATTGGCGAACATAACCTAAAATTATAAGCTGATTTTGACGTCTAAGATTCTACATTGCGGCCTTAATATCTATACGGCGTTGATACAATAGCGACGTTTTTTTCGTATCGCGTGTAAGTCTGACTCGAAAAAAACGATCGCGGGTAACATCCCGGTTAAGACCAAACAGGTGACATTTGACACTTTTCGCGCATCTTTGACTCACCTTTGTCGGCTTATTTTTTAGATGTGGTGGATTTTATCACAAAAGATGATTATTTCTTTGCAAAATCTTTTCTCATGATGAGAAAAACTCTCACATTTTGTTTCAAAAAACAAATTCCCTCATATTTCCCCTATGCGTCCGCCATCTACATTTGAGCTCTATCCCGTGTAGGGTAGTTGCACGGGTTAACTTTACCTGGGTAAGTGTCATTTTTTTTATATGAAGTTCTACCCAAACCTGCACGGGATAAACTCAATAAAAGGACCTAATATATGAAAATGTCATCAAAAAGTGGCTCCAACATCTGGGTAAACTTTTTGAATAATTAGACCAGATTTTCAATTGTATACTAGTCGACGAGGTGTTTAATGTCAGTCCTCGAACTGTCGCCGTCAAAAATTAATATTTATTGGCACTAGTGTCATTTCAAGTTTTCTACAAGGCTTGTTTTATTTTCTCCTATCTTACCAGCGCTTAAGTCCTCCGGCACCCATTTCACCACCTAATCAGGACAATAACAGGCAGGCGTTTTACGAGATTAGGTACGGATAGAGTCAACGCCATCTAGAAATATCATAGCCGCAACTCAGCTGTACAATGACGTCATAGTTTAGCTCTTAAATTTTTTATTTACACGAACAAACAACAAAAACAAGTAGTGACGTAATAAAAAGCAAAAACAAAACAGTGCAACATTGGCGAACATAACCTAAAATTATAAGCTGATTTTGACGTCTAAGATTTTACATTTTTTTTTTTTTTTTTTTTATCCTCCTCACCTCCTCTCATCACCTTTCCACTTTAATACGGCGCACCTTCCATAAAATAACATGGCAAATAAAAATTATATATATTCAATCTATGTGAGCTTTTGAGTGTTCTAGAGAAAAAAAGGTTTCAATTTTACCAGAAAAAAACTCTATACGTTGTGATCTGCTGAGCTCATCAATTCGATTTGATTATTTTGGTGCTATTTATTCCATTATCGTCGTAATAAGGTCTTTCGTACCTCCCAGACAACTAAAAGTTGGTATAAGGGTAGGTACTTTTTCTAGTTCAGTTTACTTTGTTCTGTGGTTGGTTCATATCTGCGACCGTATTTAAATTTTATATATTAAGTGTGTATTAAATATTTTTTTAGCTCTACATTGAACTTTTGTAGGCTATTTGCCTCTTTGATGACATCGGGCAAATTATTGTAGTAGAGTGTTGCGTTTATGATAGGATCGGTCTTCAATCGATTCGTTCGTGGTGTTGGTAGAACGAAGTTGTTTGCTGTTCGCACTGGATATCGATGTACGTCATTAATTTTTCTAAGTGTCGTGTTGGATTTCATTAGGCCTTTATTAATTTTGAAGATGGTTTTTCCTTGTTCCATCATAATCATTTGATGTATCGTCATCATTTGTGCGTCCTTAAAGACAGTTTCGGTTGCTGTTGTTATTGGAAGTTGGTAGACAAATTTGAGTGCTTTAGACAAAATGCGGTTGATTCTCGTTATATTGCCTTTCGATGTTTGACTCCAAATAAGTAAGCCATAATTAATTCGCGCTAAAATGAAGGAATTTATAAGCATTTTTTTAATTTTAATAGTTAGAAAATCAGATCTTTTTATTAGTCCAACAATGGGTGTAATTTTTTTAGATAATTGATTAATGTGTTGATTCCAAGATAATTTTTCATCGAATGTTAGTCCTAGGTAATTATATTCTTCCACTTGTTTAAGTTGTTCATTATTAATTACGAGATTTAATGTCACCGGGGTTTTATTTTTTTGTTTAAATATCATGTATTTAGTCTTTGAAGTGTTTAATATTAATTTGTTTTCGATTAGGTACTGTTGGTAAGTTAAAAGGTCTGTATTAATCGTATGTTGCAAATTAGATTCTGTGTCACTGGAGAAAAGTAATAGCGTATCATCTGCGAACATTACTGTTTTTGCTGATAAGCTAAGGTCTTTCAAGCCATTTACATAAAGTAGAAAAAGTTTAGGGCCTAATATGGATCCTTGTGGTACGCCTACTTTTATTTCGGACGGTTTACTAATTATGTCTCCATTTTTTGTACTTATTTGACGACCATAGAGATAGTTTCTAATTATTCCACTAGCTTTACCTCTTATTCCGCAGTTATATAATTTATCGAGTAATTTTTCATGATCCATTGTGTCGAAAGCTTTTCTAAGGTCAACAAACACCGCTGCAACATAATTTCCTTTATCCATTTCCTTGTTGATATAGCTAGTTGCATCTATCAATGCACTTGTGGTACTACTTTGGCTTTGGAACCCGAATTGATTTTTATCAAGAATTTTATGTTTATTTATATATTCAGTAAGTCGCTTTTCAATAACTTTTTCAAAGATCTTAGATAGAGAATTAAGTAAAGCTATGGGCCTATAGTTACATACTTCATCGGGGTCGTTTCCCTTGTATAGCGGTGTGATGTGGGCCTTTTTTATTGTGTCTGGTACAGTTCCAAGCATCAAGTGTTGATTAATAAGATGGGCTAATTTATCAGCTATACAATCGTTAATTAATTTCAAATCATCTACAGTAATACCATCTGGTCCTGGAGCTGTGTGTGCTTTGAGGTCATTGATTATTTTTCTAACTTCATTTCCATTGGTTGATTCGAACTGAGTTATTGAATTTGAAATCGTTGGTTGCAAGTTTGTTGAAGTTGGTGTTATTAAATTTTTTAATAGCTCACTCCCTATCGTTGCGAAGTATAAATTCATATGATCAGCAATTTGTTGTGGATCAGTATTAAGTCCGGATGTCGTATTGAGCTTAGCTATTGATGACGCTGTGGTGACATTGCGACTGTTTATAGCCTCATTGATAGACTTCCATAATTTGGCCGTATTGCCTTCCGCCTGCTGAATTTTGTCTGCAAAGTATTTTGCCTTGGCGTCTTTTGTAACTCTATTGCAATAGCTCTTCGATACTAAATAATTTCGCTCATTATTAATAGTTGGATCTTTTTTATATACTTTATACGCTTTTCTTTTGTTTTTCGAAGCATTAATTACTGCAAAATTTATCCAGGTATCTTGCCTAACTCGAATACGTTTTTCTGCGGCCTTAATATCTAGACGGCGTTGATAGAGTCCTCTTAGTGCCCCACCACCCCTATCGCCTGAAGAGACTAGGCTAGACTAGACTCCCGAGAGCCACAAGAGCGATACTAGCCCGCAGCTTAGGTCGAAATTTTGTTCGTGCCTCAATTTCTACCTATCTCTAATAGAGCCGGAAATTCAGAACATTTGTCCGGGCTGCGGTGGTGCGGCTCGCGATGTGGACCACCTGTTCCGATGCCCCGCTGCACCCACTATCCACAACAACAATGTAATGAGAAGCAAAAATATAATGCAATTTAAACGCAGGATTTGACGTTTACGAGACTACATTGCTGCCTCAATATATGAGTAGTAGGTATGGAGAGGTGGTAGCCCTATACCATGGAATAGACAGCTAAACGGAAAGGAAAATCCGCTGTCATCCCATACAAAACTGCATGGTCCGGTTTGAAACACAACAAAAAAAAAAACATTCCACTTAAATGCGTTCCCTTTCTGTCAACGCTTGTCAGCTGTTACACGTTCTGCAAATTCTTAAGAACATATTTGTCGCGTCGCGCGTTTGTTTTTTGTGATAACGTAATTCTTATATCATTTCAGTGTTTTTTAAGTGAAATCCAGTTACTGAGTGTGAGTTTGTGAAGTGAATTTCGCGCCTACATTTCAATGTTCCCTTTATGTCAAATACATGGCCATTAGTGTCATTTCAAAAACTGGACCATTTGAGTTTGATTCGGGCCTATCCTTTAGTTCTTTAATCAATGCCCTATACGTACATGAAGAAAAGTGACCCCGAAACAGGGAGTAGATAAGGAAGGAGATGGCATACGTAAAATGAGACGGGACAAGTTTGCTTGTTTAATGGGAGAGGAAAACAACGGTACATTAATTGATGAGTGAATCATAAACAACCCGTCGATAACACACTACGTTTGCATTTTATGACATAAAACAGCTCCTAACAACCACAAATTACCCGAGCAACGTAATGTTGTAGTCAATAACGTAACTATTTCGCGCAATCGAATTAAATCAAACGAGATTCGCGGCGAGGATCGTTTTCCGCGTTTACCGAATTTGACAATAGAGAATGCGCGCGTGCTACAGAACTAGCAGAACCGGATGACTTTGTCGGTGTGTGTATTGATGTGAGTGGCTGAACTAATCGATTTTGTCGCTGTGTGCGGCAAAACTGGTCGCATTTGACGTAAGTGTACCGTGAACCGCTGAACGAGAGAGCCCATGGACAAGATTTTTCGTCCCATGTAGTGTTGTTGTTTTTACATGCAGTTTCATCATTATGTCTACTCCATATCTACTCCCTGCCCCGAAATTCGCTCTTCTTCTTCTTCTTCTTCTTTCTCCTTGACTCATAGAGTCGTGTTGTCTAACCTTGGGAGGCTCTTCTTCTTGACGACTACCGTTCGATTGTTCCTAAAGTTGTCAAACAATTTGTTTACATACAATCGGACGTGCCAGTAATTCGAAGACGGTCTCGCGAATTTTAATCGATTGAAGTGTTTAACTATTGTTTTGCGCCGTATACAGTTTTGTGGAAGTGGTGTAATAGTTGTAAAACTTAACAACAAGTGACAAGTGACTTAATAATACGCGGAAACATTACGAACTCGCGATGAAGTGCATTGTTCAGTGTTGTGCGAACTCCAAACGCCTGCATCCGACAGGAGTATCTTTTTACGGGTAAATGATTAGTTTATACGCATTGTTGAAGTGTTTAATAACAATTTTGTTCGGTTTTTATAAAAAAGGGCATTGAAATTATAACTAACTAACCAACCAACTCCGTGTAATAGCAATTGCGTGAAGGAAATTTGACAACTTTAGAAACAATTAGAAGTGACAGCTGATAAAGCGCCAGTGGCATTGCTAGTATAGTTTTTTGGGGGGGGGGGCGAGTTTTATATTTTACATCGTCGCTCAAATCCAAAAAGAACGAATGTGAAGGTGAAGTCGGAAGCTATTACGCATATTGAAAATCTAATTCAATTGCAGATTCATGAATTTGTCATGAGAGTCCGAGTGCACCGTTTTTGGTTTGGAATTGAAGCGACGATATATTTTAATATATTCTTGATGAGAAAAAATTAAATCCCATGCCTTTATGCTTGAAATAGAATAACCGCGTCAGCATCGGCATCAGCAGAAAAATTTCAATTTAGAACACACGCATTTGCTTTTGATGACCCACAATCATGGAATAGACAGCTAAACGGAAAGGAAAATCCGCTGTCATCCCATACAAACTGCATGGTCCGGTTTGAAACACAACAAAAAAAACATTCCACTTAAATGCGTTCCCTTTCTGTCAACACTTGTCAGCTGTTACACGTTCTGCAAATTCTCAAGAACATATTTGGCGCGTCGCGCGTTTGTTTTTGGTGATAACGTAATTCTTATATCATTTCAGTGTTTTTTAAGTGAAATCCAGTTACTGAGTGTGAGTTTGTGAAGTGAATTTCGCGCCTACATTTCAATGTTCCCTTTATGTCAAATGCATGGCCATTAGTGTCACTTCAAAAACTGGACCATTTGAGTTTGATTCGGGCCTATCCTTTAGTTCTTTAATCAATGCCCACAATGACAGCAGCGGCAGAAGCATCGGCAGCAGCATTTTTCTGCTTCTGCCGCTGCTGTCATTGTGGGTGATCAAAGGCAAATGCGTGTGTTCTAAATTGAAATTTTTCTGCTGATGCCGATGCCTCTGCCGATGCTGATGCTGACGCGGTTATTCTATTTCAAGCATTAGATTGAATTGCAAACATGTTCTGTGACCGAATCCACCCAATGCTATATTCTAATAAAGTAATGCTGTTGGATTAAGTAATTTGGCGCGTATTGTAAGAGAAGAGGGAGGTGTAATGTGACATCCGCTTTTTTTAAGAAAAGGATATACAGTCGACTCTCGATAACTTGAAATTCAAGGGACAACTATTTTGATTCAATTTATCGAGAGTTTTAATTATCGAAAGTTTATTAGAAATATTTTGAGAACGGTATAGCTAAGTTAGATCTTAATATACCAGTAAAGAATATTTGTTGTTCAAGTTTTTATGTGTATTTTTGTTTCAATGAATATTACTTATATCAATACAGTTTCGACCTAATTTTTCCTCGATCGACAAGAACCTTTTGATACGCGGAACCATATTCGCTTATTTCGAATTCACTCTTCATGTATCTCACGGGGAACTAAATTCCAATCATTCAATAAATCTGATTTCCAGGAAGAAACGGTACTTTATGTGCATACCACATCTTGCAATGGTAAAAATTTTAGTGTTCTCCCTCTGAATTCAGACTTGTAAAATTTCTAAATTTTAATTTATAGAGCGGCAAACAAAATTTACTTCAATTTATAGAACGTTGAATTCATCTTGAATTCAATTTGCCGAGCACGAGCGTCAACTTTATTTCAAATTATAAAGCAATGAAAAATCATGACCGCTTTTAATTTATCGAGAGTACATAAATATATGGAGTTTTGTACATTTTTTTCAATTTAACGAGAATTCTGGATGAGTACTACAAATCATCGAGCAATTCAGGTTATCGAATTTGTAATTATCGCGAGTCGACTGTACATATTTTTGCTTTGGAAACCGTGATATTTGTTAATTTCGAATATAAAATAAAAAAAAAATAGGTGAAGGAATACTACATTCAAATTTTCCCGCCAAATAAATACCCCATAGGGAACCAAGTTAGCTACGCCACTGCAGTTTCTTGAGTGGTGTGTGACATTTGAAGATGTATGTGTGAATGGTGCCGTTTTATTTTGTTTAACCACCACTCCAAGTCTACCTATTCATATGCCTCAATATACAATAGACGGCGGTGCTAGATGCACTAGATGGCGATGGCTTCGGAAGCCATCGCGATCATAGAATTAAGAACGCGGCCTATCATATGGAAACTGTCAGTTTACTAAACTATCCACAACAACAATGTAATGAGAAGCAAAAATATAATGCAATTTAAACGCAGGATTTGACGTTTACGAGACTACATTGCTGCCTCAATATATGAGTAGTAGGTATGGAGAGGTGGTAGCCCTATACCATGGAATAGACAGCTAAACGGAAAGGAAAATCCGCTGTCATCCCATACAAAACTGCATGGTCCGGTTTGAAACACAACAAAAAAAAAAACATTCCACTTAAATGCGTTCCCTTTCTGTCAACGCTTGTCAGCTGTTACACGTTCTGCAAATTCTTAAGAACATATTTGTCGCGTCGCGCGTTTGTTTTTTGTGATAACGTAATTCTTATATCATTTCAGTGTTTTTTAAGTGAAATCCAGTTACTGAGTGTGAGTTTGTGAAGTGAATTTCGCGCCTACATTTCAATGTTCCCTTTATGTCAAATACATGGCCATTAGTGTCATTTCAAAAACTGGACCATTTGAGTTTGATTCGGGCCTATCCTTTAGTTCTTTAATCAATGCCCTATACGTACATGAAGAAAAGTGACCCCGAAACAGGGAGTAGATAAGGAAGGAGATGGCATACGTAAAATGAGACGGGACAAGTTTGCTTGTTTAATGGGAGAGGAAAACAACGGTACATTAATTGATGAGTGAATCATAAACAACCCGTCGATAACACACTACGTTTGCATTTTATGACATAAAACAGCTCCTAACAACCACAAATTACCCGAGCAACGTAATGTTGTAGTCAATAACGTAACTATTTCGCGCAATCGAATTAAATCAAACGAGATTCGCGGCGAGGATCGTTTTCCGCGTTTACCGAATTTGACAATAGAGAATGCGCGCGTGCTACAGAACTAGCAGAACCGGATGACTTTGTCGGTGTGTGTATTGATGTGAGTGGCTGAACTAATCGATTTTGTCGCTGTGTGCGGCAAAACTGGTCGCATTTGACGTAAGTGTACCGTGAACCGCTGAACGAGAGAGCCCATGGACAAGATTTTTCGTCCCATGTAGTGTTGTTGTTTTTACATGCAGTTTCATCATTATGTCTACTCCATATCTACTCCCTGCCCCGAAATTCGCTCTTCTTCTTCTTCTTCTTCTTTCTCCTTGACTCATAGAGTCGTGTTGTCTAACCTTGGGAGGCTCTTCTTCTTGACGACTACCGTTCGATTGTTCCTAAAGTTGTCAAACAATTTGTTTACATACAATCGGACGTGCCAGTAATTCGAAGACGGTCTCGCGAATTTTAATCGATTGAAGTGTTTAACTATTGTTTTGCGCCGTATACAGTTTTGTGGAAGTGGTGTAATAGTTGTAAAACTTAACAACAAGTGACAAGTGACTTAATAATACGCGGAAACATTACGAACTCGCGATGAAGTGCATTGTTCAGTGTTGTGCGAACTCCAAACGCCTGCATCCGACAGGAGTATCTTTTTACGGGTAAATGATTAGTTTATACGCATTGTTGAAGTGTTTAATAACAATTTTGTTCGGTTTTTATAAAAAAGGGCATTGAAATTATAACTAACTAACCAACCAACTCCGTGTAATAGCAATTGCGTGAAGGAAATTTGACAACTTTAGAAACAATTAGAAGTGACAGCTGATAAAGCGCCAGTGGCATTGCTAGTATAGTTTTTTGGGGGGGGGGGCGAGTTTTATATTTTACATCGTCGCTCAAATCCAAAAAGAACGAATGTGAAGGTGAAGTCGGAAGCTATTACGCATATTGAAAATCTAATTCAATTGCAGATTCATGAATTTGTCATGAGAGTCCGAGTGCACCGTTTTTGGTTTGGAATTGAAGCGACGATATATTTTAATATATTCTTGATGAGAAAAAATTAAATCCCATGCCTTTATGCTTGAAATAGAATAACCGCGTCAGCATCGGCATCAGCAGAAAAATTTCAATTTAGAACACACGCATTTGCTTTTGATGACCCACAATCATGGAATAGACAGCTAAACGGAAAGGAAAATCCGCTGTCATCCCATACAAACTGCATGGTCCGGTTTGAAACACAACAAAAAAAACATTCCACTTAAATGCGTTCCCTTTCTGTCAACACTTGTCAGCTGTTACACGTTCTGCAAATTCTCAAGAACATATTTGGCGCGTCGCGCGTTTGTTTTTGGTGATAACGTAATTCTTATATCATTTCAGTGTTTTTTAAGTGAAATCCAGTTACTGAGTGTGAGTTTGTGAAGTGAATTTCGCGCCTACATTTCAATGTTCCCTTTATGTCAAATGCATGGCCATTAGTGTCACTTCAAAAACTGGACCATTTGAGTTTGATTCGGGCCTATCCTTTAGTTCTTTAATCAATGCCCACAATGACAGCAGCGGCAGAAGCATCGGCAGCAGCATTTTTCTGCTTCTGCCGCTGCTGTCATTGTGGGTGATCAAAGGCAAATGCGTGTGTTCTAAATTGAAATTTTTCTGCTGATGCCGATGCCTCTGCCGATGCTGATGCTGACGCGGTTATTCTATTTCAAGCATTAGATTGAATTGCAAACATGTTCTGTGACCGAATCCACCCAATGCTATATTCTAATAAAGTAATGCTGTTGGATTAAGTAATTTGGCGCGTATTGTAAGAGAAGAGGGAGGTGTAATGTGACATCCGCTTTTTTTAAGAAAAGGATATACAGTCGACTCTCGATAACTTGAAATTCAAGGGACAACTATTTTGATTCAATTTATCGAGAGTTTTAATTATCGAAAGTTTATTAGAAATATTTTGAGAACGGTATAGCTAAGTTAGATCTTAATATACCAGTAAAGAATATTTGTTGTTCAAGTTTTTATGTGTATTTTTGTTTCAATGAATATTACTTATATCAATACAGTTTCGACCTAATTTTTCCTCGATCGACAAGAACCTTTTGATACGCGGAACCATATTCGCTTATTTCGAATTCACTCTTCATGTATCTCACGGGGAACTAAATTCCAATCATTCAATAAATCTGATTTCCAGGAAGAAACGGTACTTTATGTGCATACCACATCTTGCAATGGTAAAAATTTTAGTGTTCTCCCTCTGAATTCAGACTTGTAAAATTTCTAAATTTTAATTTATAGAGCGGCAAACAAAATTTACTTCAATTTATAGAACGTTGAATTCATCTTGAATTCAATTTGCCGAGCACGAGCGTCAACTTTATTTCAAATTATAAAGCAATGAAAAATCATGACCGCTTTTAATTTATCGAGAGTACATAAATATATGGAGTTTTGTACATTTTTTTCAATTTAACGAGAATTCTGGATGAGTACTACAAATCATCGAGCAATTCAGGTTATCGAATTTGTAATTATCGCGAGTCGACTGTACATATTTTTGCTTTGGAAACCGTGATATTTGTTAATTTCGAATATAAAATAAAAAAAAAATAGGTGAAGGAATACTACATTCAAATTTTCCCGCCAAATAAATACCCCATAGGGAACCAAGTTAGCTACGCCACTGCAGTTTCTTGAGTGGTGTGTGACATTTGAAGATGTATGTGTGAATGGTGCCGTTTTATTTTGTTTAACCACCACTCCAAGTCTACCTATTCATATGCCTCAATATACAATAGACGGCGGTGCTAGATGCACTAGATGGCGATGGCTTCGGAAGCCATCGCGATCATAGAATTAAGAACGCGGCCTATCATATGGAAACTGTCAGTTTACTAAAGTTTTTTTTTTGGCGGGGAGTTGTAACATTCGCCATGATATCAATAAACAGTTTTACTCAAACATTTGGTTTACGCCTTTTTCGCCCAGCAGCTTGTTGGTAGTATTCTGTGTTTCATAAAACAGAAGGTTTGTTATTGATATGTTAAAATATATATTTACTTTAAGGCAAATTTGGTCCAACATACCATGTTGTTATTCGAGTACAAGATCTCTAGAGGAGCGTTTAGGTATGCCTCCGAAACCCAAGAAACCCCTTACACCGTATTTTCGTTTTATGAAAGATATGCGCCCAATCCTTCATAAGCAAAATCCGACTGCTTCACTCACAGAAATAGTCAAAATGGTAGCAAAAAAATGGGAAAACGTGGATGAAGTTAAAAAACAAGAATTACAAAATTTGTTTAAAAAAGATCAAATATCTTACATCGAGGCGCGTGCCAAATACGATAGCAAAATTACGGAGGAGCAAAAGCTAGAACTACATAAACTACGCCAGGATATAGTGGAAGCTAAAGAGCGCCGTGCCGTAAGGAAACGAATCAAGGAACTTGGCCGTCCAAAAAAGCCGGTTTCAGCTTTTCTGAAATTCATTCTCAAAGAACGAGAGAAGGGAGATTTTGAGAAACAACCCTACAAAGATTGGCATCGTAAGGTTTGCGAGAAGTGGTCTCGGCTGTCTGAAGAAGAAAAAGAAATATTTAAGAAAGAATGCCGAAAAGAAATGGAAGTATACAAGTAAGTATATAATCAAGCATTGTTATATAACCCCGAAGATTTAATAGTCTGGCCCGTTAACAATATAATCTGGAAATTGTATAGACGTTCCGTATGTCTGCCTATGTGGAAAATGTGAACGAAAAGTTCCGGAGATCATTTCTTATTCGTAAAATCGCAGTTAGAGGATCAGAATGGACATGTCGGAACATATGCCACCGTTGCGTATCGCAACCGTACCCAATTACAGCATCAATACGTTTTAAATGAAGACGTCACTCAGCCATTCCATACGGTGTTCTCTAAAGTGACAATTTTCAGTTGCTTTATACAGGGTGCGCCAGAGAAACTTACTCATTTGCAAAAATCCCTAGTGGTGAGTTGGGTGGGTAGAGGGGGCATCTGGAGGGGGAAGTCCCCATGTTTGTTTCCGATTCTAGTGAGTTGCCATGATTCTAGTGAGTTGCAGCGGGCCTTCACCATCGAGAGCCTCATTTCTACGGTCGCTCACTGGTCGCTACGCAACGTGCCTTCTGCGCTCGCTTCGAAACTCCTCCTTACAGACTCTTTTCGGGAAGTGTCGCTAAACCCAGAAATGGACATCAACGGACCACCTAAGCTCTGGAAAATGTCGAAAGAGTGATGCAGTCAATTCTGCCTTCTCCCCGGCGTTCGCCTCGTAAACATACAGCTGGCTGCTTGCGCTTTTTTATGGGGTTAATGTAAATCCCTGGTTTATGTCGATCGACCACGAACCATAGCCCACCTCCAAAACAACATTCGCGGCGGCATGGCATTGCCAACATACCGATTGATATGCTGCAAAGAATGGAGTCGAACTTGAAAAATTTACTTAATCAGTGTATACAGGGTGTCCGGAAACTGCCGCATAAACGCACCGGATTGTGATTCCTCATGAGATTTCCAACAAAAAAGTTGCAGAAAACTAGGGTTAATTTTGTCTCGATTTCGACATAATTTGAATAGATTTTACCAAATTGCAGATCTTTAGGGGAAGTCTGAATTGAATTCGAGCTGAAATTGACCCTAGTTTTCTGCACTTAACGTATAAAAACCGTTAGAAATAATAGAGCTAGAATAAAATGATGTAAGAAAGATATGACCGTAAGACTTTGCGCCAATTTTTAAAAGAATCGTACAAGCACTTCTCCTTGGCAGTAGTTGGAGGAAATTCAGATGAAAAATAGATTGTTTTTGGGTCAAATCACACAAATTTGATTTTGAAGCTGTGTAAAAACTAAACCTCTTATTTAATTTTAGTGCGGTTAGTTTTATTTTTTAGGTAAATTTGTTGGCTGTAATAATCATATCATTTCACTATTTTAGCTAGTTTAGCTTTGGAGATATTAAGGTTTAAGTCGTACAAGAAAATGATTTTTTAAAAAATTTTCAAATGCCTGTGGCAGCTAAAGGGTTGAGAATTGAGGGTATGCTCAGTACAACTTTTTTGCTGGAAATCACATGAGGAGTCACAATCTGGTGCGTTTATGCGACAGTTTCCGGACACCCTGTATACCGGAGTAAAGATAAAAAGTTTAAGGCAAAATAATTTTATTTTTGGACGGCATATACGGGCTGTGTTAACTAATCGAAACTAAATTTAGTCCCACTCGCAACAGATGGCGAGGTGATTGCTAATCCATTATGCCTAGACAAGCGACTGTCTTTGAAATTTATCCAGGAAGAGCGAAGTCGTCTTGTTATTGGGGTGATATCGTTTTCGATTTTCGTATCGCTACAAAGTTTATATGAAATTCCTGGTTAGAAAAAACGCGAGATTAACAAATTCCAATTATAATATTGTCCAAATAATCAAAATGTCAGATAAACCATTTGTAAACATCTGCAAATTCCACAAATAATTCGAATAAAAAGAAGAGAAGCTAATACGCGAACTACATAGACTAGGACGGTATATGGAAAAGGTAATACATATCTCTAAAAATGTTTTAAGATAGTTTAAATTAAGAGCCGGTATATAAGCGCTCAATGAGGGTCGCCATTTAACCGATGTCATTTTCAAGATTGTATGAAAAAAACTATTCTCAAATAAAGAAAGAATTAAAACAATAGCTTAAGTACTTTTGTTTTGATTGACCTTTCAGATAAGTTTCTCTGGCGCACCCTGTACTTCTTTAAATATATTTTCGGGCTCACATTAGCCTGATAATTAGATAAGATAATTTTAATTTATTAGGCTTCATAACATTACATATTCCAATAATGTTTCAGCATTATTTGTTTGCGTAAAATCTTAAATGTCCACCGAATCTTTAAAATGTTAACGCGTGTCAATCAATTAAAGTCTTCTTCGTCACATAACCCAAGAGTTAATCATCTTTACAAATTAAAAGTGTGCAAGTGCAAAACAACTTCAATGAAATCTTCGTACATCTTAAGCTGTATCCAGACTGCCTGCCAAATGGCAGCTCGCGATGCCTACTGGCAGTTGTCATCGCGTCAACCCGGACGGAGTGTCTACACTGACGTGTGTCGGTTTATTGCGAGTTTAGGTATGAATAGAGTCCTCTCAGCGCTTCCATCACCAATTTCGCCCGAGGAGATTAGACTCCCGAGAGCCACCAGAGTGACTTTAGCCGAACTTCGGTCAGGCTTCGGCTCACACCTTAATTCGTATCTATCTCGCATACAAAACATATGCCCTAATTGCGCTGGTCCGCCTCATGATGTGGGCCATTTGTTTCAATGGGGAACCATACGAAATCCCCAATCACAAAATCCCCAAACGTCGAAAAATCCCCATATTCAAAATCCCCATAATCATAATACCCATATACAAAATCCCCATATAAAAAATCCCCATAATCATAATACCCATATACAAAATCCCCAATCATAAAATCCCCAAACACCCGAAATATGATGGTAAATGGTAGATGGATGGTAGTAAAAAATGGTAAATGGTTGATGGTAAATGGTTGATGGATGAAAGACTGTAAATTGTTGATGGTTGATGATAGATGGAAGGTGTTAAATGGTAGATGGTAAATGGCACTAGGAGGGACGTAAATCGATACTAACTTATTTTTTGATTAGCACAAACAAAATACTCGAGTCCATTGCATATATCGTTCTAAACATATTAGGTTTTCTTTAACATCGTCGAGACAAGTCCTCATCCGAACGAATATTCGCGGAAAACTTGGTTGGCTTATTGTTGGAACCGATTGCATATTTGATCGCCTGCAAATTATCTGCTGTTGTTCTGTGTTACTTCAAAGAGTTTGCCGTTGATTAGCATATATATCAGTCCACGACGGTGATTTTTTTATTGCATAGTAGGACTATTCAATTACAATAGTCTAAAGCACCTACCATTTATTATCTACCATTTACCATCTACTATTTGCTATTTACCACCCACCATTTGCAATTTACAATCTACCATTTACCATCTGTCATCAACCATTTACAAGCTACCATCCGTCTACCATTAACCACCTACCATTTACCATCTACCATTTATCATCTGCCATTTAACATCTATCATTTACCATCTACAATAGCCTAAAGAAAGTCTCCATTCCCCATTTGAGGTGTGATCTTAGAACGCGCGCGCGTTCTTAGATCACACCTCAAATGGGGAGTGGGGAATTTCGTTTGGGGATTTTGGTTTTGGGTATTTTGATTTCGGGGATTTTGATCTCGGGGATTTTGATTTCGGGGATTTTGATTATGGGGATTTTGATTTCGGGGATTTTGTGACTGGGGATATCGTATCCAACCCGTTTCAATGCCCAGCTGCGCCCACTGATCTTACCCCCCTAATACTGTGGGAAAACCCTATCGCAGCAGCCACGTTCCTGTCCCTGGAGACCACGGACGAGAACGATGATAAAACATAAATCGAATCCATATAGATCAGTGGTTCCTAACTCAGAAACGTCTGCAGACCACTTAGCTGAAAGTGGATCTCGACGGACCACTATTCAATAATAATGAAACGAATTAAGGTCTAGATTTTTCTGTCGAGTTATTACATGTATATTCAAAAGCTCACGCTCTATCTCCCATTACAAATTGCGCTTATTTTTTTATTTCCTACTTAAATATCAGCTAAGATTTTTCTGGCACAGGAATATGTGTCTTCCGGTCTGGAAGAGCTAACTTCGATTAAAAGTTATCCGGTAAACGGTATAGCTAGGTTTTTAGATTCGGATTCGTGGCAATGTTTAGGGCGAAAAACCAATTACATTTTTGCAATCGAGTTCGAATTTTGATAATTAGTTTGAATAATTTCGGAACTGAGCTATAAGCAACCTAAGCAAACCATCGCCTTCCCATAATCACAGACCCAGTAGCAAAGTATTTATTGGATAATCTGTTATATGATAATTAGGGGAACTATACGAAATCCCCAATCACAAAATCCCCAAACGTAGAAAAATCCCCAAAATCAAAATCCCCATATTCAAAATCCCCATAATCATAATACCCATATACAAAATCCCCATAATCATAATACCCATATACAAAATCCCCAATCATAAAATCCCCAAACACCCGAAATATGATGGTAAATGGTAGATGGATGGTAGTAAAAAATGGTAAATGGTTGATGGATGAAAGACTGTAAATTGTTGATGGTAGATGGAAGGTGTTAAATGGTAGATGGTAAATGGCACTAGGAGTGACGTAAATTGATACTAACTTATTTTTTGATTAGCACAAACAAAATATTCGAGTCCATTGCATATATCGTTCTAAACATAATAGGTTTTCTTTAACATCGTCGAGACAAGTCCTCATCCGAATGAATATTCGCGAAAAACTTGGTTGGCTTATTGTTGGAACCGATTGCATATTTAATCGCCTGCAAATTATCTGCTGTTGTTCTGTGTTACTTAAAAGAGTTTGCCGTTGATTAGCATATATATCAGTTTACGACGGTGATTTTTTTATTGCATAGTAGGACCATTCAATTACAATAGTCTAAAGCACCTACCATTTATTATCTACCATTTACCATCTACTATTTGCTATTTACCACCCACCATTTGCAATTTACAATCTACCATTTACCATCTGTCATCAACCATTTACAAGCTACCAATAACCACCTACCATTTACCATCTACCATTTATTATCTGCCATTTAACATCTATCATTTACCATCTACAATAGCCTAAAGAAAGTCTCCATTCCCTATTTGAGGTTTGATCTTAGAACGCGCGCGCGTTCTTAGATCACACCTCAAATGGGGAGTGGGGAATTTCGTTTGGGGATTTTGGTTTTGGGTATTTTGATTTCGGGGATTTTGATTTCGGGGATTTTGATTATGGGGATTTTGATTTGGGGATTTTGGTTTGGGGATTTTGTGACTGGGGATATCGTATCCAACCCGATAATTAGAGGTACGGAAATTTAGTTTTTACGAAATAGATGCAAATTTCGGCGAAAATTGTTTATTTTTGCGAATTAATGCGAAATATTCTAATTTGTATTTTTTTCACGAAAAATTAATTTTTTTCTCTTTTTATGGAAGATAATTTTCCATCTCAAATAGTTTTTCAGACGATTCCGATTAATGAGAATAGAGACATTTGTAAAAACAAGGAGTTGCAGAATCACGAGCACACTAAAGACCAAGCAAGCGGTTTGCTCGGAGTTTCGCTGTATGTACATTGTTTTCTGCGATGCGATCTTTCTATGAAGTCGTGGTTTCGTGGTTCGACGGGCCACAAAACTCAAATAAACTTTACTTAAAAAATAAAAAAGCGTAACAATGTTGGCGCACCTCTACCCCTGCAGTTTCTCTTTTTACAGTGACTCCTTATAAAGCGTTGTCGACTATTTGTTTTGTCGAAAATATTTCTCGACAACTGAACTCGGAGTATGATTCAGTTGTTAGCCACACTCTTTCCTAGCCGATTGTTTGCTTATTTTTATTAAATATTTCTAAATTAGGGTCGATCCACTTTTTTCAGTAATCAGGCACAGTCATTTTCAGTACAAGTTGACAGATTGTCAGTAACTTGATTGACTCACAATATGTCAACTTGTATGAAAATTAGTGTGACTGCGACTTATGACTGGAAAGTGTGGATCGACCTTAATAAACACGCGACTTTTTTGCAGTGGTGGATTTTTAACATTCGTTTCACTGTGCATCTCTAGTCTTTCCAGTTTAATAGATAGGTTTAAAGCGAGAAAGTCTACACAATTATGTTTTTATGCGGATTTCAGCGAAATTTCTAATATTCAAAATTAATTTATGCGAAATTTCCGTACCACTAATGATAATGAGAGCGCGTGTGTGGAATGTGTCTTTATACTCCAATCAATAGAGACGAAATAATAGGGGTTAGCGTGCAAAAATTGGGGATGTCTCAAATTTTTGATATGTTATAAAGACAGGTCGGGTAAGCTAAAATTCAAGTTTGCGTCACTTTCCCCCCTGTGCTCCCGCCGCTATCTTGAAAAAAACCATCTAAAATCGGCCCTTTCATCAGTTTTTAGCCTGTAACATTTTACAGTCCATTTGAGCACAAAATCCGCCGAGACAATTTTGTAGAGGACAAAATTTCCTACAAACTTAATATAAGATGTAGTACTCCACAATCATTTTCAGTACAAGTTGACAGATTGTCAGTAACTTGATTGACTCACAATATGTCAACTTGTATGAAAATGAGTGTGACTGCGAGTTATGACTGTAAAGCGTGGATCGACCTTAATAAACAGGCGACTTTTTTGCAGTGGTGGATTTTTAACATTCGTTTCACTGTGCATCTCTAGTCTTTCCAGTTTAATAGATAGGTTGAAAGCAAGAAAGTCTACACAATTATGTTTTTATGCGAATTTAAGCGAAATTTCTAATATTCAAAATTAATTTATGCGAAATTTCCGTACCACTAATGATAATGAGAGCGCGTGTGCGGAATGTGTGTTTATACTCCAATCAATAGAGACAAAATATAGGGGTTAGCGTGCAAAAAATTGGGGATGTCTCAAATTGTTGATATGTTATAAAGACAGGTGGGATAAGTTAAAATCCAAGTTTGCGTCACTTTCCCCCCTGTGCTCCCGCCGATATCTTAAAAAAAACATCTAAAATCGGCCCTTTCATCAGTTTTTAGCGTGTAACATTTTACAGTCCATTTGAGCACAAAATCTGCCGAGACAATTTTGTAGAGGACAAAATTTCCTACAAACTTAATATAAGATGTTGTACTCCACAATCAAAATTACCAGAGTTATAGCGCCAAGAAATGAAGAAAATATTAAAAATCATGCCAATTTCAAATTTACAAAAACGCATTGTATACCAATAACTCATAGCCTTCTCTGCATTTACTATAGAGTTCTCCAAGTAGCCTTTTTTGTTTATATTAGTTTTACTGTCATTTGGAAGTTTTTACAATGTTCACCAAAAACTATAGACTACTAGATCACGCGGATAGCTGTACGAAAATTTTTCGTTCTGCGCATCTACGTCACAATAGACCTATAGTATATGGGTAGTATACGAGAATTGTTAAGTTCACGAAAAAAATTTTAAGGAAAAGTGTAATTGCTGTTCAAACGGCCCCAAATTTTGTATATTCTGGAGGTGAGGAGTTGTTAAGTTGCTCGTTAGGGGTAAAATGCCGAAGGGAAACCCCGGAAAAATTAATGTTCAGCCATGTATTATGTATGTATGTATGTATTTGTACCCTAAAGATCTGGAATGTGGTAATTTTTTTTCAAAAAATTAACCCTAGTGCACATGAGGGGGGGTAGTGACGCAAACTTGGATTTTAACTTACCCCACCTGTCTTAATAACATAGCAAAAATTTGAGTCATCCCCAATTGTTGCAAAGTAAAATCTCTCCGTTGATTGGAGTATTAATTTATTACTATTTTTCTTGATTAATATATTTTATTTTCTTATTTTTATTATTATAGTAACATATTATTTAATTATAATTTGTTTATTATTTTATATTTATATAAACATTTTTAAATAATGAAATCATATTATTATTTTTTATAATAAGTGCTACCGTTTTGAATGTTTTACAAAAACTTAATTTTTTTTTTTTAAATTGACTTATTAAAAAAAATCAGTGATAGAATTGATTTTTTTAATTTTGCAATTTTCACAAAGTGAAACAAGATAGAGACGCCACAATACTCCCCCCTTAGCGAAGGCTAAATTTCGCGATATGAATTTGGAACACTCTACCTGCACGTGTTTTGATCAAACGTGAAGGAATAGTATGTACTGTGTTATTTTTCAAATTGAATGATACATGTTTCTGATTACGACGAATAGATTTTGTGGTACTATTATTTAATTGTTGCTGACTAACCATGTTAGAACTCTCATCAGTAGAAAGATAACTCGGTTTAAGTCTGTTGAGAGAAACATTGACATCTCGATCTTTAATTTTTAAAGTGTAAAAATGTTTACCACGTTTAATAATAGGAAATGGACCTTCATAGGGAGTTTGTAAAGAAGAACGAACAGCATCTGTCCTAACAAAAGCATGGGAACAAGAAGCTAAATCTTTGAAAACAAAATATTTATTAGACGAGTGATTTGAAGAATTTGTAGGTTTAATTTGAGAAAGATGAGATTTCAAGTCGTTAACGAAATCACTTTGAGGTTTTAATTGAGAAGAATGCTCTAAAAAATCACTAGGTAATCTAGGATTTTGGCCAAATACTAGTTGTGCTGCTGAAGACGATAGATCTTCCTTGTACATAGACCTGAGACCTAACAAAACTAATGGTAGAGTTTTAGTCCATGATGGATTGTTATGAGCCATGATAGCAGCCTTCAGTGTTCTATGCCAACGTTCAACAATTCCATTAGATTGTGGGTGATATGCGGTAGTGCGATTTCTACTGAACCCTAACAAACGTCCTAATTCTGCAAATAACTCAGATTTGAACTGTCTACCTTGATCGGTCACTATGATATGAGGCACGCCAAAACGAGAAATCCACTCCCTGACTAAAGCTTCTGCACATGATTGAGCTGTAATACCAGAAAGTGGAATTGCTTCGGGCCAACGAGTGAAACGATTTATAATAGTAAGACAGTACGAGAAACCTTGTGAAGTAGGCAAAGGACCTATAATATCTAGATGAATAATTTGAAATCGTTCTGAAGCTTGAGAAAAGTTACCAAGTGGTGCCTTGACGTGTCGAGAAACTTTAGCTTTTTGACAGGCTAAACATTGGCGAGACCACATGGTTATATCTTTGTTCATGGATGGCCAGAAATATTTAGTGGTAATTAAGCGTTTCGTGGAACGAATACCAGGATGTGCTAAATTATGTATCGACGAAAAAACTAATTTACGAAAAGTTTGGGGAACAAATAGTCTGATATTATTGTCTGAAATTTCACAATAAATTTGATAATCAGTATCTCTCTCTGGTTCCTGTTAACCCCTTGTGGGGCATAGGGCATCAACTACGCCTACTTTCCACCTCGTTCTGTTCTGTGCCATCGTCTTTAGGTCTGACCACTGTTTGTTTAATGAAGCAGCCTCGCTATTAACCGATCTTCTCCACGTGTTTCTTGGTCGTCCAACACGGCGTCTAGCATTGGCTCCCTGAGGGTTCCAATCTAGGGCCTGCTTTGCAATATTTGTTGGCCCTCTTCGGAGAGTATGACCTATCCATTGCCACTTTCGCCTTTTGACAGAAGTGCCTATCCAATCCAGGCCTGTGATACTCAGGAGATCATCATTGGAAATAATCTCCGGCCAGCGGATTTGTAGGATGCGCCGTAGGCACTGGTTTACGAAAGTTTGCAGCTTAGTTGTTAATAATATAATATATATAATAATATATATATATAATATAATCAGTATCCGGAAAGGAAATTTGTTTCAGGGAATATTTTGAATTTTTTAAAAGTTCCTGAAGAGATGGATCTGATAATTGTGAAGTGGCCATAGCTTTAAAATCTATGTTACTGGGAACCTTAATTTCCTCAAGACGGGATAAAGTATCAGCAGTAACATTATCACTGCCAGCTATGTGACGAATATCCGAAGTAAATACGCTTATATAGGAAAGATGTCGAAGTTGTCTTGGATTTGCCTTGTCTGGATTTTGTTTTAAAGCGAAAGTTAATGGCTTATGATCTGTATAAATGGTAAAAGATCTACCTTCAACAAAGTACCTAAAGAATTTAATAGCCAAATATATAGCAAGAAGTTCTCTGTCATAAGTACTATAATTTCGCTGTGTCTTGTCGAGTTTCTTTGAAAAGAAACTTAATGTTTGCCAAGCACCGTTGACAAATTGTTGCAGAGCTGCACCAACAGCTATATTTGAGGCATCAACGAAAATAGCTAATGGGGCCTCGGAAATAGGAAAGGCGAGGTAGGAAGCTTCGAACAATTGTTGTTTGGTAAATTTAAAAGCTTCAATTGCTTGAGGTGTCCAATCAACTTTTCTTTTATCAGATTTCCGAGAGCCAATAAGATATTCATTCAAAATAGCTTGTTGATGGGCAGCCTGAGGTAAAAAACGACGATAAAAATTTATCATGCCGAGAAAACGTCTAAGTTCCAGAATGGTAACAGGTAATTTTATATCTTTAATAACTTGACATTTGTCTGTTGAAGGTTTAATGCCATCACAAGAGATCAAATGACCAAGAAATTTGATTTGTTGTTTGAAAAACTAACTCTTTTCAACGTTGATTATCAAACCATATTTAACTAGTCGCTCAAAGACAATAGACAAATGTCTAATATGTTCTGTCTCTGATTTTGAAGCGATGAGAATATCATCAAGGTATGAAAAACAAAAATCTAAGTCTTTAAGTACCTCGTGAATAAAACGTTGAAATGTCTGAGCAGCGTTACAAAGACCAAATGTCATGCGGGTAAATTCAAATAAGCCCAAAGGTGTGCAGATGGCAGTTTTGGGAATATCTACAGGATCTAATGGAACCTGATGATAAGCCTTTACCAAATCCAATGTTGTAAAAAGTGTACTACCTGTGAGGTTAGGTGTAATATCTTGGATATTTGGAATAGGATATCGATCTGGCGTAGTTTGAGCATTTAAACGTCGATAATCTCCACAAGGACGCCATTCTCCATTATTTTTCTTCACCATATGCAGTGGAGAAGACCAAGGACTGTTTGAAGGACGACAAATTCCTTGTTGAAGGAGGAAGTCAAACTCTTTCTTAGCTGCAACAAGTCTGTCTGGAGCTAAACGTCTAACTTTGGATGTCACAGGAGAACCAAATGTATGTATTGTATGTGTGACATTGTGTTTAACAGGTTGAATGAAATTGCTAGGAATGGTAATTGCTCTATATGTAGCGAGAAGTTCTTTTACACCAGGATCTAAGGTCCCGTCTACTTGTATAGAAAGAGTAGATAAGGGATCTTTCGAAATTAATCCAACTGTATGAAGATTAGTAGAAGGATCAATGAGCATTTTCTTGGCAATATCAACCAACAAACCAAAGTGACATAAGAAATCTGCTCCAATAATGGGTTTTTCTATATCAGCAATGACAAACTCCCATGTTAAAACTCTTCTTAGACCGAGGTCAAGAGAGAGACGTTTTCTACCGTAAGTATTGATCGTAGAAGAGTTAGTGGCCGAAAGCTTTAGAGACTCAGGGAAACGTTTATTCAAAGTTGATGCAGGAATTACTGAAATATCAGCACCTGTGTCTATCAGGAAACGTAATTTTGAAGAATTATCAAAAAGTGTAAGGCGACATGAATTAGATCTGGTGAAATCAGTCGCCGTGGACTTCACGCAATTTAGTTTTTTGATTTTGATTCTAAAGAATTATTTTTAATATCAGACGAATTTGTGTTTTTGAATGAACATGGTTTAATACATTTATGTGCTTGTACACCGAATTTATAATGATACCAACAAGGTTTTTGACTTTTTCGATTACGTGAACTACTACGAGAACCGAGAATTTGAATGCTCACGTAAACGAGAATTAGTCATGGCTTGTGTAAGAGCCGAAATTTGTACCTTAAGTTAATTTAATTCACATTTTAAAGAATTATTTTCGGTTTCAACACTGAAAATTGGAGGTTTAATAATAACTTAATTAATTTTATCTGCGCGATCAATCATCTCTTTAACCGAACTGGATTGATTACATGCTAAAATAGCTTGAATGTTGTCAGGAAGATGCTGCAGCCATAAAGACTTCAGTAAATCTTCACTGATACGTTCTCCTGCAAGTTGTTGCATATCACGAAATAATTGTGACGGCAACTTATCTCCCAATGAAATATTATTAAATAATTGTCGTAATTTAGTCGTTTCGCTTACAGTTAAGCGAGAAATCAATGTTTCTCTCAACGAAGTGCACGGTCGTTCTTGAGGAGGAGAATTAACTAAATCATCAACAATCTTAATAGAATCTGAATCTAGCATGGCAAGTATATGATTAAATTTTGTTGTTTCGGATCTCAAACCAGAAATTTCAAATTGAGCTTCCGCACGTTTAAACCATAAGTCAGGTAAATACTTCCAAAAAGGTGGCAGTTTAATGCTCACCCGACCTATATTAGAAGCGGCAGCGGAAGAGGTATTGTCGGTCTCTACAGACATTTTGAATCAACGAAAAAAATAAACTATCAATTCTATCACTGTAACAAAAGTGGAGGAATGTAATAGTAATATTAATATCTAATACTTAGAATGTATTAATTTTTAAACAAGTCTTCGGATTCCAATAGAAGATTGATGATGAAGTTGCTGGTAGACGATTGATTCTTCAATCATCAACATAAATATTCAAAAGTTGGCTTGACTTTGAGGATGTCAACGAAGATCGTATATGAATTCTTTCAATAAATTGTTCGATGTTGTTACCGTAAAAATGTTAACGAAGAATCGCATGTTTTGCTAATGATGCAATCGTAGCGAACCCGTAGTGAACTTATTAATGAATTACCTGAAACTTTCTATGCAGATTGACCGTAACTCGTTCTGGGATCGAAATTATTCTGTAGCTGTTATTGCAGATTCGATGATAGCAGCTTCAATGGTAATTTCACAATCGTGGTTGGGTCCAAATATTTTTTATTGGATTCTTCCTTGTCCAGTTGGGTTCGGCTCAGGTTAAGGGTATGAGATAGGGATGTCAAAAACCGGCCCATAACCCGGTTTTCGGTTTTTTAGGTTTTTTCGCAAAGCCGGTTAGACCGTCCGGTTTTAACCGAGCTCAAAGTACCGGTTTTCGGTTAACCGGTTTTTCATTGAATTGCTTAGAATTTTAGCCAAATAATGCATACACACTCGTTAAGCTGATGTTCGTATAGAAATATGACTGTGTAATGGAGCCCTAAAAGAGAAACATGTTGAACAAAAAAGATAATCAAATAAAATTGTCAGAAGTATTCATAATGTTTCAAAATTAGTTAACTGAGTTTTATTGCTAGACAATGTATATAGTCAAAATATCCCATTTCAGGCCTCCAAATAGAAAAAAATAGAGTAAGGCTATTTTTTGGGGTTTTTGAATCAGCGAGCTCCCACGAATCTAAAACTCATTTTACTAAAAAAAAAATTTGATCGGAAAGGTCCCAAAAAGGACAAAAAAGAATACTCTTTAATTTTTGGCTGGATGTCAGCATGTTGGGTATCAAATCAAAGGGGACGTCGAGTACATTACATATCCGGTGTTTGTTTGCTGTTTCAAGGACCCTCAACGGAATAAATCGAGATTAAATCGAAAATTATTGTGTTTTCCCTGTATCTTTCCAAAGCCATAACTACGAGAATAATCCAAGCTGTCACTACGTTTCTCACTTTTCCGAATCTATGATAGGTTAAGATTCTACCATTAAATTTGCTAAGAAAATTTTTTTCGGAAAGCTTGCAATGACAGCAGCGGCAGAAGCAGAAAAATGCTTCTGCCGATGCTTCTACCGCTGCTGTCAATGTGGGTCATCAAAGGCAAATGCGTGTGTTCTAAATTGAAGTTTTTCTGCTGATGCCGATGCCTCTGCCGATGCTGATGCTGTCGCGGGATTTGTAATTCAACCATGATACACATTTACATTCACGACGCACAAAAGATACACGTGTGATACGCAACGTAAACAATATCTGCCTTGGAAAGGAAAAATTCAAGGAGCGGTAGTTTGACGAAGCGATGGTTCTTGGAATAATAGCACGAGACGAAATTTTTCATACAAGACAAGCAATAGAATTACAGACTGACAAATCAAGCAAATATAAAAATTTTATGAATTTGGAAAGTTTTTTTTTCGGTTTTAACCGGATGGGCAAACAACCGTCCGGGTTAAAACCGGGAGTATGAAAAAACCGAAAAAAACCGGTTAACCGTTTTGAAAGTACCGGTTTTCGGACTAACCGTCCGGTTTTTGACATCCCTAGTATGAGACTTCCTTGTCGACGTCGGTTCCGGTTCGGGGTCACCAATTGTTACTATTTTTCTTGATCAATATATTTTATTTTCTCATTTTTATTATTATAGTAACATATTATTTAATTATAATTTATTTATTATTTTATATTTATATAAACATTTTTAAATAATGAAATCATATTATTATTTTTTATAATAAGTGCTACCGTTTTGAATGTTTTACAAAAACTTAAATTAATTTTTTTTTAAATTGACTTATTAAAAAAAATCAGTGATAGAATTGATTTTTTTAATTTTGCAATTTTCACAAAGTGAAACTAGATAGAGACGCCACAAATTAATCACAAGAAAATATAACTTTTTTCTAAGAGGTGTCTAGAGTCACCCCGCGGACTATCTACGGATTTCTCACGGACCACCTGTTGGGAAACAGTGATATAGATGCAGAGCGGCTCATACCTTTCTGTACCGCTAAAAGAAGAAGAGGAAGTACATATCATTTTTCCGCTTTCGAGTGACAGAGTTGAGTTTACGATGCCCCCTCCATTATAGGATATGAAACTTCGCACATATATTAAATATTAGGCACGTTTTATTGTGTTTATCCCGTGCAGGTTTGGGTAGAACTTCATATAAAAACGAGACCGGGTTCTAATCGTGCGGATAGCACGATGAGTGTATACGCTATACCCATGTACAGACCTAGAAGGCACGCAAAACCCAAAATATTAAATTTCATAGTTTTGTCGTGGGGGAGGGAGGGGTAGATGGGTCGGATCTGACACATCATTATAACCTTGTCAAGGGATCCAACGGCTACCATTTGATACTAATTTGAAGTTTTTCGTGACATTCTATCAAAAGATATGGCTGAATATAACTTTGTAGGGGAAGTAGGATTAGGGGTAGTCGGACATTTTCCACTTTCCATAAACTCAAAGTATATGTCAGAATGAGACATTGATCAAAATTTCAAGTCGATAGCAATATTCTACTGAAAGCTATTGCCGAATTAAAATATCAAGGAGGGGTAGTTTATATGGGAGGTAGGGGGACCCGTGATCCGATTTGGCCCATTTTCAATACCGTCCAAGATTTTAGCAAAACAAACATTTGACCAAAATTTTAAACCGCTAGCTTCATTATTTCGGGAGTTATCGTGCTAACAGACAGACAGACATGGCTTATTCGATTCAGGGACCGACCCTGATCATTTATATATATACTCTGCCATACCTCCGGTGGCTCCTTTGAGGTGTTACATAATATCGGCGTAACAAAAACAATATACCCTATACCATCTTATGGGTATAGGGTATAAAAATGACACTTAACCAGGTAAAGTTCACGCGTGCAACTACCCTACACGGGATAGAGCTCAAATGTAGATGGCGGACGCATAGGGGAAATTTGAGGGAATTTGTTTTTTCAAACCAAATGTGAGAGTTTTTCTCATCACGAGAAAAGATTTTGCAAAGAAATAATCATCTTTTGTGATAAAATCCACCACATCTAAAAAATAAGCCGACGAAGGTGAGTCAAAGATGCGCAAAAACTGTCAAATGTTAGCTGTTTGGTCTTAACCGGGATTTTACCCGCGATCGTTTTTTTCGAGTCGGATTTACCCGCGATGCGAAAAAAACGTCGCTATTGTATATGCTCATATGCAGAGTGCCCCCATAATGAAATCAAACTAGTCTGCTGCTTGCTTTGAACGGAACTGAACTTTATTTCGAGAAGAAAAGAACTGAGGTGAACATAAATTATTTCAACATTAGTGTTACCAGTATAGTGGTGTAAATGTCACCATATAGAATATTATTTCAACACTCCTTCTCATTTACACTACGTTACACAATGCTCTAAACTGATCATGTTTCAAAAAAGACAAAGGTTTAGTTAACAAATCTGCAATCATTAATTCAGTGGGACAATATTCACATTTAATAATATTTTTCATTATGTAATCTTTAATAAAATGATACTTTGTATCTATATGTTTAGTACGATTCGAAAACTTATCTGACTTAATTAAATTTAAGCAACTTTGATTATCCTCATAGACTACCGTTGGATTGCCAACGTTTTGATGTAAATCGGTAAGAAGCCGTCTCAACCATTGTACTTCTTGACATGCTTCGGACAGTGATATCAGCTCGGCCTCGGTCGACGATAAAGCAACACATGACTGCTTCCTGTATTGCCAACTTATAGTTCCACCGTTCAAGAAAAATATGAATCCGCTGTTCGACTTACGCGTTTCTCTGTCTTCTGCCCAATTCGCATCTGCATATCCTTGCAATTCTCCGTTGTCTTTCCGTATATTGCTCAATTTAAGTTTTCGTTCAGCTGTAGAATTCAAGTATTTTACGACTCGCTTCCAATCTTCCTCGGTAGGATTAGATACCTTTTGCGCTAATATATTGACGCTCGCTGTGATGTCGGGTCTCGTATTTGTTGATTATACAGAAGACTTCCAATCAGTCTCTGATAATTCTTGTTATTAACCAAGCTGTTTGACTTGATTTTCCGTAGCCGATATCCATAGGTGTCCTCGTTGGTTTCCCATTCTTCAAACCGTATTCTGCTGCAACTTGATGAATATAATTTGCCTGGTTTAGCTCGTAATTACCATCGTCATCCTTCGAAACATTCTCTCTCTCTCTAGTTCCTGTCAACCCCTTGTGGGGCATAGGGCATTAACCACGCCTACTCTCCACCTCGTTCTGTTTTGCGCCAACGGCGCTAGCTGCGACCATGTAAGATTTAGCGTTTTCGCTTCGCTAGTTACCGATCTTCTCCATGTGTTCCTTGGCCGCCCAACACGGCGTCTTGCTCCGGAGTCCTGTGGATTCCAGTTTAGAGCCTTTTTTGCGACGTTTTTGGGCCCTCTTCGGAAAGTGTGACCTATCCATTGCCACTTAAGTCTTTTGATCGAAGTGCCTATCCTTTCCTGGCCAGTTATAGTAAGGAGATCCTCGTTCGAAATGATCTCCGGCCAACGAATATTTAGGATGCGCCGTAGACACTGATTAACAAAAGTTTGCAACTTATCAGTGATCTCTTTAGTCACCTTCCAGGTTGAACAGCCATATAGCAGAATGGATTTCACATTAGAATTGAAGACACGTATTTTGGTGCGTCTGGAAATATTGTTGTTTAGCCAGAAAGGAGTCAAATTGAAGAAAGCCGCCCTAGCCTTGTTTACCCGTGATTTTACATCAGCATCCGCTCCACCATCTGCTGTAACTACACTTCCGAGATAGCAAAATTCATCAACTTTTTCGACTGCCTGTCCTGAAATACAAATTTCGCTTTGCCCACCTGGATATGTGCTCAAGAACTTAGTCTTGGCAGCATTGATTTTCAGCCCCGCATTACGACTCGCGCAATTTAGAGCTTCTGTCATTTGAGCGACATCATCCGTGTTTGTTGATAGAAGGCAAATGTCGTCAGCGTAGTCAAGATGTTGAAGGTGATCGAACAATTTCCATCTGATACCTTTGTTACGATGTAATTGGAGTGCGGAGCCGAGTACATCACTAATGGCAACAAGGAAGAGAATAGGTGACAAAATGCAGCCTTGCCTCACTCCACTGTGCACCTCAAAAGGATCTGAAAGCTTGCCCTTATGCAGGACGTGACATTGG
Source organism: Microchrysa polita (assembly GCA_949715475.1). Taxonomy (NCBI): domain Eukaryota; kingdom Metazoa; phylum Arthropoda; class Insecta; order Diptera; family Stratiomyidae; genus Microchrysa; species Microchrysa polita. The sequence continues at coordinate 78,026,348 of OX454415.1, forward strand.
GCTCCATTGTAGGATTCCTTGATGATGGAGATTATCTTATCTGGAATATTTCGTCTCCGTAAGGCATTCCAGATGTAGAGACGATCAACGCTATCGAAGGCTTTCTCAAAATCGATGAACATGAGATGTAATGGGGATCTCCATTCCGCGGATTGCTCGATAATAATACGGAGGGTGTTAATGTGGTCGCTACAGGAAAACCCTTCGCGAAAGCCAGCTTGTTCATCATTCAATGTGTCATCGATTTTGTCCTTGATTCGTCCTAAAACAATCTTAGCCATCAGCTTGGAAACAGCAGGAAGTAGGCAGATCCCACGCCAATTATTGCAATTCTTCAGGTCACCTTTCTTCGGAATCTTAATAATTACGCCCTTTTTCCACTCACTGGGAAGAGTTTCGGTTTCCCAACACTCTTGGATTAAGGGAAGGAGAATATCCGCTGAAGCGATAATATCCGCTTTCAAGAATTCAGACGGAATTCCATCAATCCCAGGGGCTTTACCGGCGTCCATTGATTTAATAGCGTCTATTAGTTCCTTTTTGGATGGTGGACCAGAACTAATGCCGTCTATTCGAGGGACGTCTTCTGCTGGCAATGAAGATACACTTGCAGGCCCGAAGGTGTTATTAAGGACCTCTAAAAAGTGTTCTCTCCATCTTTGCAGCTGTTGTTCTTCGGTAACGAGCAGAACACCTTCCTTATCTTTCACAGGATGTTCCGTTAGTAAAGATCTGCCAGTTAATGGCTTGATAAGCTTGAAGAGTGTTCCACTGTCACCGCGGATAGCCGCATCCTCTGCCTCCTTCGCAAGCGCGTTGATATTATTGCGCTTATCACGCCTAACACTCCTTTGAACGCCTTTTTGGAGCGAACGGTATTCAGCTCTGTATCTTTCCTTAGCTGAATCGTCAGCAGCTGAGTTGATCTGCTCTTTAACTCTCTTGCGTGCTGAGATAAGAGACCAAGTGGAGTCGCTAATAAATGGTCTCCTACCGCGATCCAATCGTCCTAAAATTTCTTCGCCACACGAAATAAATGAGTCCTTAGCGACTTTCCATCTATCGTCAATTGTCGGATTCTCATTTAGTGGTGGTGCATTAGCTTTTTCGCGCAAAGCGGTGGAGAACGCACGCTTGGTTGATGGAAGTTTGAGCTTCTGCACATTATATCTAGGGCAAATATTTGCACGGTTAGGACGCTGGATTGCTGCCGTTCGTAAGCGCATTTTTGCGATGACAAGATGGTGGTCACTGCCAATATCAGCACCACGTTTCGCCCTAACGTCTAAGACACAGTTTCTCCACGTTTTGGAAACAGCAATATGGTCAATCTGGTTCTCAGTTCTGCCATTCGGAGAGGTCCAGGTTGATAAGTGGCAATCTTTGTGTTTAAACAGAGTTCCACCAATGACGAGCTGACGAGAGTTACAAAACTCTCTCTCTCTTCGAAACATTAATTCCCAAATATTGTTTAATCGGTCCAAGATTTTCGATTTCAAAATTTGTATTCAGCATGCTTTCGATTATGTGTATTGTTTCCATCGCATCGCTGACCACGATCAAATCATCGACATGAATTAAAATATAAGACCATTTTCCGTTAACTTTTTTCGAATAAAGACACTGATCTACTTTACTTTGCTCAAATCCGTCGTTATTCAATACTGTATGAATGATCTCATTCCAAGCTCTCGCCGCTTGTTTTAGTCCATATATGCTTTTGTTCAGCAAACATACTTGTTTTGGATCTCCTTCTGAAAAACCAACTGGCTGTTGCATGTAAATTCTTTCCGATAATTGTCCGTTAAGGAAAGCAGTTTTTGCGTCCATGTGATATACGAAAAAGCTTTTATTTGCAGCAATGGATAATAATGTTCTAAACGTAGTATGACGCATAACTGGAGCGAAAACTTCATCGTAATCGATCCCATATTTTTGACTATATCCCTGCGCAACCAGTCGTGCCTTATACCTTTGGACTTTGCCTGTGGAATCCGTATTTACTTTATACACCCATTTACAACCGATGGGTTCACGATCAGATGGTAAATCCGTCAAAATCCACGCATTGTTATTCTTTAGTGACTGTATTTCTTCTTTCATTGCCTTGATCCATATGTGACGATCTTTACTTTCAACAGCCTCATTGTAAGATTGTGGTTCAACAACTTTTACTTCCGTAATATACAGCTCACCCAGCAAATGTTTCGGTTGTATTCCCTTTGTTGAACGCTGTGAGATTCGCCGTACCGCTGTCTCGCTTTCCCTTTGTGATTCTGCTTGTGTAACTTGATCTTCAATCGCTGGTCGTGTTTCACTTGCATCAATTGGTAGTTCTATGGAAGCTTCTTCATTGTTCTTGCTAGTACCTTCGATCTCAAATTGACTTGCAGTTGCTGGTATTGATTGTTAACAATATCCTGTAGAGTCCCGAACTTCACATCTCGATTAACAACTATGCGTTTTGACACTGGATCATAGCATCTGTAAGCCTTTGAATGACTATCATAACCAACGAATATCATCTCCGCCGCGGTGTTATCCAATTTTCTTCTTCTCTCATGAGGCACATGCACAAAGCATTTGCTACCGAATACTTGAAAGTGTTTGACTGATGGCTTCCATCCATTCCATAATTCGAAGGGTGATTTCATTGTTGAACGCGTTAAAACACGATTTTGCACGTAGTTAGCCGTCGTCACCGCTTCGTCCCAAAAATTATTTGGCAGCTTTGAATCAATTAAGAGACACCTAGCCATTTCCATCAATATTATATTTTTTCTTTCAGCAATTCCGGTTTGTTGAGGCGAATACGGGGCCGTAAGTTGCAATTGAATTCCGCTTGATTCCAAAAAATTTCGGATATCATTTCCCACATATTCTCCACCTCGATCCGATCTAATTACCTTAGGTCTTCTTCCAAATTTGTTCGCGACAAATTCCACATAGTTCTTTAATTTTTGTGGAGCTTCTGATTTATTTTTCATTAACTGTATTACGGTGAGTTTCGAAAAATAATCTATAAATGTAATGATATACCTATATCCTCTGGAAGTGATTGCTTGCATTGGACCGCATGTGAATCAAATCAAGAGGTGCCGATGATTTGCTGTTTGGTCCTATCGGCGACCATTCCCGATGGCAGCTTGCTGCCACACGGGTTTTTCAAGCCTCTACGGGGCGGACCACACCCGTTTCATCACCAACGAAACGGCCAAGAGTTGTCAAAAGACCCCTCCATGGCAAGAACCATGAAGGTTCGATGCAGGACGGATGTGTATGTCTGTGTATGTGTGTGGATGTGTTCTATGTGTTTTTTCGTCAAATTGGGAGCATTTCATCTCAGCGCGGTTGCTCTCAATTCTTCTAATCCGCGCCGGCATCGAGACCAATCCAGGTCCCGAAATCTTCATCTGCTGTGTATGCAACCGACGTATCTTCGGGAATGCCAGGTCCGTGAGGTGTACCTGCTACATTGAATGGTGTCATTTCTACTGCTCAGGCCTAAGGAAAATGAGAGATTATGACAAGTTGTCGTTTGTTGCTCCAGGGTGTCTGCACGCGGGTCGGCCCCCAGCCACCCCAGGCCCTAGCTCACAAGCTAATGGCCCACCACCGTCTCCGGCCATTCCTGGCCCAAGCTCTCCACCACCAGCTGTGGCTCTGGTTATAAGTTCGATATTGGTCCACTCCTCACAGGACAGCATAGGATCCTACTTGGCGACTTTAACGCCCATCACGAACTCTGGCACTCTCTTCTCGCAAATGATGCCAGAGGTATAGATATCGCGTCCAAATTAGACCCATCAGACTTCTGCGCACTCAATGGAATTTCGTCTACACGCGTCGCTGGTGCCTGCCATAGTTCTCCTGACATAACTATGGTGAGCGCCAGTCTGATAAGTGAAACCCGTTGGGAGACAACCAGATCCCCATATTAATAACTATTGATAAACCAGCTGAACTGACGACATCAGAACGGCGCACAGTGGTTCAGAATCGGCATTTTGCGGAAAAAAATATATATTTCCGGAATGGCTTCATCTAGGTACATGAAATTTTGTACAAATGTGTAGGAGCTTAACCCAATACCATACATTTAAAAAAAAAATTAATAAGGACATTTTAAAGATGGGTCCCCATATAGGAGTAATAAGGATACAAAAAAAAAATGTTGTGAATATAGGCGTGTGGGGTGTCATATCACAGGGGAGATTGAGTACATTTCAGCTGTGAAGGAATTTTTTCTATCAATGCCTCTTCTGAAGTGTAAAATGTCAAACAAATGCAATTTTTCAGTGTCTTTGTGGAAACGAACCCGCCACACCCCCCCCCCCCCCTTATTTATCCACCCAAAAAAAATGTTTTTTTTTTATAGCTTTAACTACTAACATTACTTTTGCGAAGTTTCATAATAAACGTAGCATTTTTGTAACAAATACAAACGTTTTAAGTAGCCTATGTCGTCACAGCTAGTCCAACCAACCTATGGACTTTTCTTCAAAGCAACTTTTCGTTAGTAGGATACCATTTTTTTTATCAACCATTAATTAATGTCATTTAAAACACAAATTAGTTTTTTTTTGCAATATAACAACCGAATCTTTTTTCTAGAATAGAACAGGATAGGATAAATTTCCGCGCAAATTTTATAGGAGTTGTCCCAGATAAATTTATCCGGGGCAACTCCTATAAAATTTGTTTGGGTGGTTATCCTATCCTTTCCTGTTTTGAACCAAAAGCCCGTTATATAATTATTTTTATTAAACATTAAATACTATAAACTAAAACTTAGAAATTAAAAATTTAATCAAAAGCCCTACTACATCTTCGTGAAATTCATTTGTCCTTAATTTATGCTGCCTGCGAAATTGTTCAATATATGGATCCGATAATAGAAGTAGCATGTTCATAACATCCATATTTGTGTCCATTCTACAGCACTTTCTAGAGTGAGAATACCTTATTGAACGATAATCTTTTTTCCGTGCCTCTTGTGCTTCTTCGGTTAGCATACCAACGGGTAAATTAGCCGCTTGAATAATCTTACTACCATGTATCAAAATTTTGTGAACTGTATTTGGCATAAATCAATAAATGCACAACAATGATCCTTGTCGTTCTCTACCTGTGTACAAATAGAAAGAGAATGTTGCATACTTTGAGAAATGTAGGAATTTCGACATAAATTTTCAAGCGAAATTTGTCTGACATGTCACCACAAATATGTTACTAGCAGCAAGATTTGCAGATATTTGCAGCTGGAATTAGTTTTAACTTGTAGCCAGGACCCTAGTTGACATTTAGTAACTAGTCCGAGACGGTCGGTCGCGGTCGCTCAGGAGTTCTGCTCTAACAAAGCGGAAAAAACTTGTATTTTAGAAGGTCCTCCAACATTTTTAACTTTTAGACAATTCTTAAAGTAAAAATATTTTTTTTTCCTTTTAGTGAAATGAGCACACAAGCATAATACATATAATGTATCATTAACATGCCGAGGAACTACTCAACTATTCAGAGAAATTTCCTACCGCCAACCTTATTGTAACGGGCGACTTCAACTTACCAGGGGTTGACTGGTCTTCCAACACATGGTCTATTAATAACAATAACTCTAAAAGTCTGGAAATAATAGAATCATTTTCATTTTTAAATTTCAAACAATTTAATTATCAATATAATATATCTAATAATTTACTTGATTTAATATTTTCAAATTTGAATTGTGTTTCCGTGTCACGAACGAGTTATCCTATAGTTCCTATTGATTGCTACCACCCGCCTTTAGAAATTGATGTAGTCTTTCCCATTTTTAAAAATAATTCAAAACAAGGTGAGTCATCTACTTTTTTAAATTTCAAAACTGCAGATTATGCACACATTAATACGGCGTTGGATAATATTGATTGTACGCATTTAGATTCTCTATCATTAGATGATGCAGTAGCGTTTTTTCATAGTATTATGAATAATCTGATTAATGAACATATTCCTTGTATTCACCTTAGTAATGATAAATTTCCTAATTGGTTTTCGGTGGAGCTGAAAAATTTGATAAAAGAAAAGAAAATAGCTCATTTGAATTACAAATCTACACATAGTCTAAAATTTTACTCTGATTTTTCCAACTTAAGATCCAAATGCAAGGCACAATCTAAAATTGATTTTCATCGCTTTATTTACAAATTGGAATCGCAAGTTTCCACTGATGTAAAATACTTTTGGAAGTACATAAATTCTCTCAAAACAGAACACGGGCTTCCAAGCAATTTGTCTCTTAACGGTGTCACAAGCTCAGATCATTCCATTATTGCTAATCTGTTCGCACAACATTTTTCTAAAGTGTACAGCTCTCAAGTTGCTCAGTTCCTTCCTTCTTTGATTCAGTCGAATAACAACCAAATTAATGTATCGAATCTCACCATTAGCTCTGACTCTATTTTTAAAAAAATAATTGAATTGGACATTTCTAAAAACGCCGGTCCAGATGGTATTCCTCCGATTTTGTTACAAAAATGCGCGGAAAAAATAACTTATCCACTTTATATCATTTTTAATAAATCGCTTTCTTCTGGACACTTTCCGAAACAATGGAAATTAAGCTATATCGTCCCTATACATAAAAGTGGCGATAGAGCTGATATTCAAAATTATCGACCAATTAGCATAATCTCATCAATCCCTAAGTTATTTGATAACCTCGTAACTGAGTGTTTAACTTCCATTGTTCGGCCACTAATAATTGATAATCAACACGGTTTTTGCAGAGGTAAATCTACGGCCACAAATCTTATATGTTACGAAAATTACATTTTTAAATCTTTCAAAAATCGGTCGCAGGTGCACTCGATATACACAGACTTTAGCAAAGCGTTCGATAAAGTCAATTTCGACCTTTTAATAATTAAATTGAAAAACTTTGGTTTCGGTGGACCAATCGTTAGTTGGATAGATGACTACATAAGAAACCGTTCCCTGATTGTAAACATCAATCAAACTTACTCAAATCAGTTTTTTCCAACATCTGGTGTTCCTCAGGGTTCTCATATTTGTCCTCTTCTATTTTTACTATTTATTAATGATTTAGCTTATGTTTTCGATGATGTTGAATTTTTGTTGTTCGCAGATGACTGCAAAATATTCAAAGAAATTAATAATTCAAGTGATATTACTATTCTTCAAAATAATTTAAAGAAATTTTATTCATATTGCGCCAATAACCTATTAGAGCTTAATTTAACCAAATGTCAATTCATTATTTTTAATAGAGGCCGAGCTAATCTTGAAAACGTGTATTATCTAAATAATACTCCGCTCAATCAAGTGAGTTTAATAAAAGATCTTGGTATTTTATTTGATTCGTCCCTTAATTTCAACGAACATATCAAGGAGATTGCAGAACAAGCACGACGTAATTTGGGATTCATAATAAGAAGCTCATCAGAATTTAAAAATATACATGCGCTTAAGTCATTATATTTTTCTTTAGTACGAAGTAAATTAGAATACTTATCTATACAGTATAACCTCGATAATTGCAACTAATTAATGCACAGGGTAGTTGCAATTTCCGAAATTTTGCAATTTTCGAGTCGGTTTTTGTACAGAAAAACAACAACAAAAATAGCCCTTTGGGAGGAGTCCTTGTTGGATTAGGTATTAACGTACTTGAACCAAAAAAAATCAATGAACAAGAAATTCCCTTTATAAACCACAGGAAGATTTTAATTGTTTTTAAATGCCCTAGGCTTCTTGGCCTTTCGATCACCAGTAGCTTCACTTTATGCGTCCCGGTCGCATTCGTACATGCCAGGAAAGTTATTCTCTCCTTGCTAACTTTTCGCCCGGGTGCAGAAGATTTACGAAAATGGAAAAGAGTCTTATCTGGGAATAACTTGGATAACAAGCCAGATTCATACGCATTGTGGATCTGTTCTGGCTTTAATTGCATCTCATTAGTTTTCGAGTGGAATTTCTCACTGAACGGTTCGACGGCTGAAACATTATTGGACAGTTTTTCTCCACAAATCTTCAACAGCCGAATTCCATTCCGTTTTTTAAAATTAAATAACCAACAATTGCTTGCATTAAGTCCGATAGAAGGTTTCTAAATTTTGCTGTGGAGATGTTTGGCTTTTTCTTTTAACAATAATTCAGCTAACATTGGTATGTTTGTTAATCGTTGCTGCATCAACCCCTTGTATAACGCAGCCTCCATTTTTAGGAATTCGGATTGGCGCGTGGTTTTGCTCTTATAAGAGACAACCTCCCCTGTCGCCACATATTTCAGCCTCGCTTTTCCAAATTCGACTAATTGTCGATTTATCCACCTCATATTTCGAAGACAATGTTGCCAATTATGGCCCCTTTCCAGTTCCTTTGCAATTTCCGCTTTGTTTCAGCAAAAGGAACTTGTGAGTTTTAGCAGACACTTTTTGTTAAAAACAACACCGCTAGGAAGCCAAATTAAAACTAATAGGTGCCGCTAGGCAAACTCGTTTCTTTCAGTTAATAATAAAAACCGTTTTCTATTTCCGGCTAAAGACCATAATCCCCTTAAAATTAAAGAATAACTCTAAAATCGCAACAGTCGCAGTCGTTGCAAATTTAGAGTCTACAATGGAAAATATTCTCTTTGCAAATATATCGACTCTAAAATTGCAATTAGCGTTGCATATTTAGAGTCTTCAATGAGAATAACTTTATAGTTGCAAATATCGAGTATTGCAATTATCGAAGGTTGTAATTATAGGGGTTACACTGTAGTTTGGAACCCCTTTTACTATTGCCACACTAAAACTATTGAAACAATTCAGCACAAATTTCTTAGATATATCGCATACAAGCTTCATATATCCTTTGACAACATAAATTATTTATATATTCAGAAGCTATTAAATATAAGCTCCCTAGAAACTCGTAGAAGCTATTTTGATGCAATCTTTTTATATAATTTAATCAATGGGGCTATTGATGCTCCTAACATCTTGTGCGATATTTTATTCAAAATTCCCACTAAAAATACAAGGAAACACGAGCTATTTTATAAACTTACATTTGGATATAATTACCTATGTAACTCCCCAATTGAACGCATGAAATCAATCGGAAATTTAATTGCGAATTATTGCGACTTTTTTAATACAAATAAATTTGAATTCAAAAAAATTGTCTTTAATGTATTAGAGTAAATTATTATTATTATTATTTTTTCTCATTTTTTGTTTGGCATATTTAATAGGAACTTTTGAATTACTCGTATTTGCATATTTGTTTTTATTATTTTTATATAATTTTTTTAATTATTTTTAGTGTTATTACTTTTATCATTTTATAGATAACATATTAGTAAATCAATTCGTATCGAATTATATTCACTGAATTTCATATGACAGCAAAATTGTACAAAAATGTAAAAGGACAAATGTCCGTTAAACCATTAAATAAATAAATAAATAATTCGAGATTTTACCATTTTCTGTGGATACTGAATGTTTTAAGGTGTATGCGAGGACTCAAAAGAGTAGGTTAATTTGAAGCAGAAACATGATTTAGGCTCTTCATGCATATTCAAACCCCCCTCATTTATTCAGTGTTGTAAAAAAAATCGATTTTTTGTGAAAACATAATCGAAAAATAGTTATGAAAAGTAACCAATCAAAAAAAAAATTTACGACGTTATGAATTTTTCGATTTTTTGCCGCCCATAAACCACTGTGCGGCGTACGTTTATCAACCACAAAAAGGCAAATTGGGAGGGTTTCACTGCGTTCACTTCGACGAAGTTCGCCGCGCTACCTACTCCAACAAATGCTAGGGAAGCCGAAAAGAATATTAGGAACGTCATTGTCAAAGCGGCAGCTCGCTTCATTCCGGCAGGGCGTATCCGAAAGTTCGGCCATATTTTCCAACTGCTGCCGCAAGGTTAGCCGACGAACGGGACGATTTAAGACGCGCAAATCCGGCAGACCCCAGAATTCAGGAGCTAAACTCCGAAATAAATCGACTAGTTAACACCTACAAAAAAGAGAAATGTAACGAGCATCTAGATAGCTGCAACCTCTCACAAGGTGTCAGCAAACTATGGGCTACGGTCCGCGCCCTGTCTCACCCAACGAAAGACAAAGGCAGTGTAGCCATCAGATTCGGCAAGAAAACCACCGCAAATCCAAAACTCTGCGCGAGCTTGTTCAATAAGCAATTTATTGAACACCCCAAGACCAAGATGCTCAACTGCAAGATAAAAAGAAGGATTCGCAACCGAACGGTTGACATCATCCCTACTTATACAGCGGACCAAGTTTCAGCAGCTATAAAGAATGCGAAAAAATCTAAGGCCATTGGACCAGATGGCATTTCAATGACCATGATGAAACACCTAGATCTTCCGGCCATCGAATATCTAACGATGGCTTTCAACTTGTCGATATCCACGCTTGTCATCCCTGAATTCTGGAAAAAGGGACGAATCATCCCCCTTCTCAAACCCGGTAAAAGCGCGAAACTCGCCGAATCCTACCGTCCAATCACAATTTTGTCACCCGTTGCAAAGACGCTCGAAGCATTCATCCACCCCACCCTTGTATCGCATGCTGAGCTAGCTTCTCACCAGCATGGCTTCAGGAAGATGCATAGCACCACAACAGCTCTGGATATGATCACTCATCACATCCAAAATGGCCTCAACCAGAAACCGCCCTGTGACAGAACCGTCCTAGTAGCCCTTGACCTGTCGAAAGCCTTCGACACGGTCATTCACTCTGCGTTGTTGGCCGATCTTCTAAATATGCATATTCCTGCACAAGTGGTTAGGTGGATTGCCAACTATCTAGCTGGGAGGCAATCCTTCACAGAGTTTCGAGGCAGTTGTTCAAAGCATAGAAAAATTAAGCAGGGAGTTGCACAGGGTAGCGTACTCTCTCCTACATTGTTCAACATCTACCTGTCGAGCCTTCCAACACCACCGGAAGGTATCGAACTAATTTCCTATGCGGACGATTGCACCGTACTCACCTCCGGGGATGATTTAAACGGCATGTGTGCTCGACAAAATGACTATATTGAAAAACTGGTGGAGTTTTTCAGTATCCGCAACCTAGTCATTTCGCCGTCTAAATGTACTGCAACTCTTCTTACCACCTGGACGCAGGAATTTTCGGAGGTGCTTGCGATCCGTACTGGTAAGCATGCTGAAGACGTTGTTCCTACTGTTACCAACCCCAAGATCCTTGGTGTCTATCTGGATACCATGATGAAGTCGAAAGATCACGTCGGGAACGTAGTCGACAGAATGCACAGTAGAAACAACGTCCTAAAGGCACTAGCCGGGAGTTCCTGGGGCAAGGACAAAGAAACTATGTTGGTCACCTACAAAGCGATAGGTAGGGTTTTTTTTTTATTTCCGTACCTTATTAGAACTAAATATCCTTCATTGAAATTGGATGCATTAATTAATTTAAATTAAATTAATTCGGTTCCGCTATCAGATTTTAATTTTTTAAATGTTCCATATTTTAAAACAAATTGTTCTATTAAAGTTTAGATCGTGCTTCTTTTGTCTCCATTGGATAAGCTACTACATATTTAGTTAAGTTGCATTGAATGGTTAAAATATATCTAAAATCATTTCATATCCTAAGTGGACCGACAGTATCTATTGATACTACTTTGAAAGTACTACCAGGCGTATCAGTTATTGTCATTTCTTCTTTAACATGTCGTCTTTGTTTATTTCTCAGACATGAATCGCAATTGTTTACATAATGTTTAACCATCTTACTCATATTTTTCCAGATGCATCTCTGTTTCAATCTCAATATAGTTTTCCTGATTCCTAAGTGACCTCCAATAAGTGTGTTGTGATACTCTTCTATCAACTTGTTCTGAATTTCAGCATTCTTTACTCTTTGCAAAGATTTATACACTTACGGTCAAAAGTATCAACTCAACCTAATAGCGCGTGTATTTGTACGTGTTTCTTGGAAAGTATGATAGTTATTCATAAAAGTCGTATGTCGTTTAAAAGTTCGAAACCTTAGCTACCTGTTGGTACCCTTTTTATCAACATTTGCTTTGCACTTTTTAAATTATTGCCACTTGTAACAAAAAACCCAGAAAAATTGAAGTTTCAGGTAAAGGTCAGGTCAGGTAAACTACCCCTATAAAAGCGCCCGTAATCGGTTTCTCATTATCAGTTGCATCAGGAAAGTTAGGTAACTTACATCTGAAGTAATTTCAGTCACTGTTTTGTCATCAACGGATACGACGCCAGAACAGGCGGCACAAGTTGTAGCCCTATTGTCGGAAAATCATAGTCAGCGAACCGTCGCTCGCCGTCTTGGAATGAGTCAGTCTGCTGTCTCGAGAGTTAGCAGGAGATTTCGAGAGACTGGTAGCTTTAATTCGAGACCAAGAACGGGCCGCCCTCGATCCACTTCAGAGAGAGACGACCGTTTCATTGTAACAAGTACGTTATACGAAATCGTTTCGTCACGGGTGTTGCTGCGCAGCGGAACCTGAGGCGTGTTCGCGGAGTAGCTGTCAGTGACCGCACGGTAAGGAGACGATTAAGGGAAGCGAATATCACTCCAAGACGGCCTGCCAGGGGCCCCAAATTGACTGCACGACATCGACAAGCGCGCCTCTTATTTGCTCGTAATCATCTTACTTGGAGCGATACGGAATGGAGCTCAGTATTGTTCACTGACGAGTCGAGAATGTGTCTGCATGGCAGTGACAGAAGATGTCGAGTCTACAGGCGTCCAACTGAGCGATTTGCGCAATGCTGTTTCACTGAAACGGTTGCATACGGCGGCGGTTCCTGTATGATGTGGGCTGGCATTTCATTGGAGGGAAAAACGGATCTCGTATTCGTGCCCGCAGGAGGCCGAGGAGGAGGGATGACAGCTGAGCGATACGTTACCGATGTTCTCCGTGTCCACGTTGTGCCCTATGCAGCATTTATTGGCGAGAACTTTACTTTGATGCACGACAATGCCCGGTGTCATGCATCGCGCCTCACTCGGCAGTTCTTGAATGAAGCCAATATGTCGTCACTTAACTGGCCTGCGCGCAGTCCCGACATCAATCCCATTGAACACTTATGGGACGAACTCAAGAGAAGAGTCCGAGCCAGAAATCCAGTCCCTTCGTCCACTGAAGAATTGAAGGCAGCCCTATTAGAGGAGTGGAACGGTATTCCTCAAGATACCATCAGCAACTTGATCAAATCAATGCAGAATCGACTGGAAGCTGTCATTAGAGCAAGAGGAGGAAATACCAAATACTAAAATAATAAATACTTAACTTATTTTCCAACAGTTTTTGGTTTATTTGCAAAAAACCTAACCAAAATCCATTTTCATATTTGCTCATTTTCGCTACGTTTTCGTTCAAAGAGCATCAATTTTAAAAGTGCTCACCAAATATTGGTTAAAATGGTACCAACGTAAAGCTGAGGCCTTAAGCTTTTCAATGACATACGATTTTTATGGGTAACTGCTATACTTTTCGGAAACACGTACAAATACACGCGCTTTTAGGTTGAGTCGATACTTTTGACCGTAAGTGTATAACAATATATTTAATTGTAAATTCCTTAACTTTTTCATTGATCTTCCATAAACCAACGTGTAGGTTTCTTTAAACCGTTTTATAGACACGTTTTTAAAAATATCTATCATATCATCATCTAAAGACAATGCGAGCTCTTTAATGTTTTGTTTATTCATGTATAGAAGTAACTTCTCCATAATCATGTCTAGACATGTAGGGTTTTCAATAATTCCCATGATAAAACAATCATTCATTTTATTAATTTCGCCAATTTTTAATTCGGTTGAAAATACAATTCTGTGCACATTTTAATATCTGTAACTGATGTACAATCCCATATATGAAGATCATGACCCTTCTGAGATTCATCAGTGATAATTTTTCCCTCTGCTTTCATACTTCTTGTAATTGAAAGCGTCTTTTTGCTGAAAGTGTCCACATTAGAAATCGGTATCATTGTTTTTAGAATATCGGAGTTTAATTGGATTCTGGATAATGCATCGGCATTTGTATTCATTTTGCCTTTTTCGTTGTTGTGTATAAAAATTGTTTGCATGGATCTCCTTCTAGATGGAAAACATCAGAATATTCTTTAAATATTTTGAGCAAGGAATGTCTGGCAACATGATCAATGTTATCAATATTAATTTTCTGCAATAATTTATCTTTTTTTTTTTTGTTAAATATGTTAAGAAACATGTTCACAAAACCATATGATGTCAGTGATTCACATGACATGAGATACCTGATTTCGTACATCTATCTATTTCTGTATTCAATGTTAAACATTTCTTTTTACAAAGTGATATGTCGGCACCTGTGTCCACTAGAAAACTTAAATGAACTCTACTATCTAAATACGTAAGGGTAATAAAATTTGTTAAATCGGATGATACTTGGAAAATTGTTGTATTATGTCCGGAGGGTTCTAGTATTACTGGTTTTGCTGCTCCCCCTCCGGAGCTTGCGAGTTTCCCTGAATTAAACTTACGTTTCTATTCCTATTTCTATTATGATTGTTTTCTTCCACTGTTACTGCCTCTATAATTACCTCTATTATTGCCTCTATAATTTCCCATGGAACTATTATAATTTCCTCCAATGTGGCTACCAAAATCATGATTGTTATTGTTAGTTATGCTTCTGTTATTTCCTTTGAAATTTTTAATTCTACCATTATATATTATTTTCGAAATACAGAATTCGGTTGCTTTCTCTCTTAAATTCTCCTTCTAGTTCCTGAGCTAGGTTAAAGGCTTCCACTAGAGTTTTGGGCCTAGATGCAAATATGGTTGGTTTCAACTCATTACTTAATCTATTTTTAAATACGGTTAGGGCATAGTTATTGTAAAGTTTTCTGATAAGTTGTTATCTGTTGTTGATTTTGTTCTTTTTTTAAACAATTGAATGTAAAGTTATGAGAGCTATTCTAACTTTTGTCTCTATTTTTACATTGGAAACGAATTTTAACAGTATTTCTCTATGTTCAGGTTTAGTATCATTATATCAGTGGCGGCTCTCTAGGTGAAGTAGGTGAAGAGCCCCTTCACTGCAAAATATAATATGAACATTTCCTCTAATACTACTATTTTAAAAATATTAAAAACTAGCTTCTAACAATAAACAACTGCTCAATAAATCATCAATGAAAAACTGTACATAAAATACATATTTTGTATATCACAAACCAAAATTTTTCTACTTCAAATTCTGTGCCCTTGCACAGCAAAATTTTTCCTATCCATAGAATGAATAACAAGTGAAGAGGTAATCGTGTCACAGCTCCACGTCTGCACTTCAGATACACGATTCTACTGCAACAATGTATTCAGCACGAAATATGTACACTGGATTTTTTCACCAAGTGAATAGCTTTTTGCCTGGTATGTACCTCATCTTCACTTCCGTATCGTTTGAGGTGATTCTTTGCGATTTCTCTTGTGTTTTTAGTTGATGCAGAATTTTATTTGTGGATAATTTGGAAATTGATAAATTGTTTTCGATGTACAAATTTGTTCGGTTGAGTTATGCAAGTCAATCAACAAATGACAAAGATAGTATTTTGCCCCCCCCCCCCCCCTGTGAGCACATTAAACTTTTTCCACACTATACTAAAAATTGCAGTACCAAATGTTCCCTTTTCATTTTTAGCGTTTCTATTACTAAACTTTGTAAATCTTTTTCGAAACATTATCATCACATCATCTTCTCAATTCGCCAGATCTCCTCGTTGATGAACCCTTTCCGTTTTTCGAACGGGTTGAGTTTATTTTCATAGACGCGTGGTTTCAAGAACAAGAACTCTCAGAGAATAAGTACAAGCTATGATTATGTCGAGGCAACGAGGTGGTCATGCCCAATCTCGACATGAATCTGTTCGGAAACAAGGACTGCTATTGAAAGTCTCGTCATGTGTGAAGTGACCCCCCATCTTATATTGATATAAGTTGAGGAGATGTTGTTGCGGTATCGATGTCTTGGAAGCCGCTGAATTGATAAATATTTGAAACAATCGGTCTGATTTTTTTCGAATTCCTACGGTTCAATGCTTCAATTTTCACGAAGTAAACATCATCGTAGCCATTCCTTCTCATTTCTATTTCGCAATTGATTTGTTAAAACCAGTTGATTCAGCTTACCATCTAGGACTCGTTTTAAAAGGTATTGCAGATACTATAGATTTGAAGCTAGTGTAGTACATATGGAAATAACAAACAATCATACCTTCCTTCCTGCTTCATTTTAATTAATCGATTGATCACTTCCCGGCTCTATGCCACGGATAGTTCCTACACGGCTGAAAATTTTGGTGTAATTTTTATAAAAAAAAATATATTCATACGTTTCCGTGTAAAAACTTTACCAAAAGTATAACTGAACTATATTAAAAGTATAAGTATTCTTGATAAAAATTTTACTCTTCAATAGTATAAAATTGATAAGCAAATTTATACAAACCGCTCGAAAAAAATAAAAATTCTAATACGAGTGCAGTCGGCTTCAAATCCACAATTCTGTGATTTGACAGACTACAAATCAATAGATTTCTAGGTTGAATGGGTTTCTTCCGTTGATAGTGTAGATTTGATAACATAGTAGGATTGATTCTACCCTTTTATGTTATAACAACATTCAATGGAATTTATTCTATCCCGAACGGTGTAAAATGTATAATATTAAAAGGTATTTGGATAGTTTTATTCTGTAGCGGTTAAAATTAGTATAATTTTTAAATAAACTAAAATTATAAGTTGAAAAGGGTCAAATTTATTCAAGTTTTGGAATAGATAGGAGTTATACTATTCTATTTATAAAATTTAATCCCGGTTTACACCAAAATTTACAACCTACTACATGGTTTTGGATTGTACTTCTAAAATATTATTCGGCACTTGTTACGATTTTACGGAATCTGTTACTAGATTTTTGACAAAACATACAAATGCCTATTTTTCAGTAAATCCTAATTTTGCATTCAAATTCGCTTAAACTTGCCATGGAGTTCAAGACCACATTGTCAGCCAAAATTTGTTGTATCAGCTTTTCATCTGTGTTTCTTTCAAAAGTAAGTAGAACCACTTTTTAGCGGAATTTGGCCGAAATTTGGCAGAATTTCGGACGATGTATGCAATTTCTCTTCCAAAGAAAAGTGTTCCGTCTGGAATCCGTTTTGTCATATGGAAACAGTCTCTTTGGTCATTGCATTAATTCCATAGCCAATTAAGTACATATTCGTAAAATTCGTTTTCGGCTTCAGGCTCCTTCGAACTACACTACGCAAACTTTTGTTAGGCCCTCCGTATTTTGGTTCAGGAAAAGCCAAAAGCAGTTAATGAGTGTTATTCTAAGATCTGTCAGGATTTGGTGTAATAAACCTGAAATGCAAGGAGACGTTGAGTCAAGGATGCCGAAATTAAAATAAATGTAATTTTCCATACTTTTTCATAGAAATCACTTACATATATTCACGAGTCAATGCATCCTTGTTTTAAGGAGAAACACATAGTCAACCTCACTTGAAGTCAAGGTAGCTACCCACCTACCTTGAAATATTTTATTTCTAGTCTATTGAAAACTTAAGGTCTCCTTGATTTTGTTATAATTTCCTCAATGTCTGATTTGTCTGTATATTTGAATAAATTGTCTATTATTACTTCTATTTCTTTTAATTTAGTGGAAATGTAGTCTTTACTATAAGCCCTGTTTGGGTTTTTCTTTAAATTTTTAAGAATTTCTTCTAGCACGTCAATCAGTTAGAAAAAAACAAAGTTAAGTTTAGGATTTTAATTGATTTTCATTAAACTTCTACTGTTGATCTAGCCACTTTTTGTTTTACATAGTTCTTAAAATAGTTATTGACCTTATATATTACAAAAATTATTATTCCTATTACTGCAAATGTTATTGTAATGTGTATCATTTCGTCTTTGGATAGATTAAGTGTCTGCTCTTGTTGAACGTTGTTTATTACTTCCACCGTCTGCTGTTGTTGTGGTTTGCTGTTGATTTTTCCCATGTATGCTGTTGATTAACTCGTTGTACAAAACCCTTTTGTAGTCGCCTGTAGCTATACTCAACAATCTTCTCTTTTCGGCTAGAGCACGTTTCTTCTGGATTTTTCTTCCACGCCTGATGCTGATCTCCTTACCTCAGCAAAAAGCAGATAAGATCTTGGAAATAGGATGTCACTAACACATCCTGCGGCCTTAGTCCAATGCTGGATTTTCGCGCCTGTTATTTTATGTAAGTGAAAAAATAACATACATTTTATTGAATAAAAATAAAGAGTATTTATTTCGATTATGCGAACTTCGATTATGTAAACTATTACCGTGATAAACGAATACACCTATAGTACATGAGATCTCAAAATATGTTGGAGAAATTTCTTTTTTGTGTTTGATGGTTTTTGAAGTGCTGAGTTCGAATCCATATTTCCGACTAAAATTTAGTTGCAAAATAAGGTCAAAACCGCACAAAAAACGTCAAAATATTTAATACAAATTCTAGCGATTCCGCTTAACGCATTTTGAAGATTAATGTCGCGTTGGACAGCTTTTCTCATAAATGTACAGTTGGGATTTTTGTGGTTTTGGCTCTGTTCTGTAACGAAATTTTGGTTGGACGCTCAGGATTTGAGCTCAGAACTCCAAAAAACCTAAGAAACAAAAAAAAAATTCCCACCAAATTTTGTAATCTCAAATCACATAGTGACTATACTATACAGGGTGTCCCGTTCATGGTGGAGAATCTTTTAATGGTAGATAGTGTGGCTCATTTGGGGAAAATTAATGTTCTACGAGACACCTCTATTTTGAACCGTTACAATGTAAAAGCACTTTTTGTAAATTGTGTCAAAATACCTGACTTGCCGAACTAAATCAAAATTTGCCAAACCACCAAACATATCATCCGAGATATGACTTCACTTTCCGAAACTACATAAAATTTCCTATAAAACGACACCTCTTCCGTTACGAAGTTGCTCGTATCTTCCGAGATACACCAGTTCAAACTTTGAAGAAATTTTAAAATCCGTTTTTCATGCAAAATTCAAATGATAAAATCGTAACGGTACTTTGAACTGACAAATCTGCAAAGTTGAAAAAAGTTGCCTCATTATGTTAGCTCTCGAACGACATATAAAACTTAAGGGCTCACGATTTGAAAATTTGCGAATTTAACGTTTCAAAGGTAAAAAAAATGTGGTTTTCGTGTAATGCAAATCATCTGATATGATGAAGATAAATTTGTACGATCAACACAGTTCATTTTGTTGGGCGAAAAAACTTTACATTGAAACCACATTTTTTTACCTTTGAAACGTTAAATTCGCAAATTTTTAAATCGTGAGCCCTTATAAAAGTTGCCTCATTATGTTAGCTCTCGAACGACATATAATGTCGTTCGAGAGCTAACATAATGAGGCAACTTTTTTCAACTTTGCGGATTTGTCAGTTCAAAGTACCGTTACGATTTTATCATTTGAATTTTGCATGAAAAACCGATTTTAAAATTTCTTCAAAGTTTGAACTGGTGTATCTCGGAAGATACGAGCAACTTCGTAACGGACGAGGTGTCGTTTTATAGGAAATTTTATGTAGTTTCGGAAAGTGAAGTCATATCTCGGATGATATGTTTGGTGGTTTGGCAAATTTAGATTTAGTTCGGCAAGTCAGGTATTTTGACACAATTTACAAAAAGTGCTTTTACATTGTAACGGTTCAAAATAGAGGTGTCTCGTAGAACATTAATTTTCCCCAAATAAGCCACACTATCTACCATTAAAAGATTCTCCACCATGAACGGGACACCCTGTATACTATACATTTAGGATTTTTCATAATCGTAACATTACATCCTTTCGCGAATATCTTTGAATTTCAAAATTTACGACGAATTGTTGTTTTGAAATTTAAAAAAAAAAGTAGGAGAAACATTGTAGGACACGAAAAAGTGCTATGTAAGAAAAAAAATCGAACTAAATCGAGACCCTAACCCTAGGATAATTTCGTCACATTTGAATGAAACTAAAGTTCTTTTGGGTTAATAATTTTTACCGCAGTCCTATGACGTGTTCCGATTCTGTTCCTGGATATGTTTGTCGGCTTTCCTATGAACACACTTGGGTGAAGTTTGTTAAAGACTGGTTTAAAAAGAAGAAACGTTTTTCTTAAAAGTACCTAATGCACAGGGTCTATGTCGTAGTGTTGCGATTCCATCCGTTCCTGAAAATGCTTCGAGGCTGTACTAGAAACACACTTAGGTGAATTTCTTCATATAGAATTCCAGTTCCAGTTCAAAATGGAACAATAAACACTGAACTCAATAAGCAACCACGAACACTTGCCGTACATAAATAAATAGTAGCTTTATTGCAGTGAGAGGGTTAGTATATAGTTAGGCCAGTCAATAAACTGAAATATAAGGCGTTAGGTCGCAAAAAATAGCTCGGCTCTGGTTTTTTGGGACATTGCAAGTAGTGTACCACCAAGTTTGCAACTTCGAAAAACCTGTGCTAACCCCGTGATCCTCAAAAAACCTCAAAATTTGCGGACTATCTCAATATTTTGGTTTGTACTTTTTAAAATGTGCTTCCTACAAGAACGTCGTCCACTGCGCTCTTAAAGCTAACAAAATCTTCTTTAATTTGAGTGACACCCCAGCTTTGTAGGTACGAAGGATCCCATGATACAGCATCCCATGATACAGATGTTTTTTTTTTGTAAAAAAGTCCGAAATTGTAATACGACGTACTGAATGACGTGTTCCGATTCTATCTGTTCCTGGATGCGTTGAGGCTAATCCAGGAACACAGTTGGATGACTTTTGGTTTAGATTCAAAAAGAAAAAAAGTTTCTTACAAGAACCTAATATTTAGGGGTTGGTTTGTATGACAGCCCTATGACGTAATGTTCCTATTCCATCCATTCCTAGATATATTTTGAGGCTTTACTAGGAACACATTTTGGTGAGGTTTAGTTAATATTGGTACATAAAGAAAAAAAATTTGAAATTTGAAGATGACTAAAACAACAATTTCGAACTTTTTTTCCATAAAAAAAAAACAATGTTTAAAGTACTGTATCTTGGGATCCTTTGCACCAGCTGGAGGTGGACTCAAATTAAAGGTTTTGTTAACTTTAAAAATCCAGTGGACGACTTTCTTGTAGATGCATCATTTAAAAATTACAAACCAAAATATGAAAAAATCCGAAAACTTTGAGGTTTTTTGAGGGTCACGGGGTTAGCACAGGTTTTTCGAAGTTGCAAACTTGGTGGTACACTTCTGGTATCTTCCCTAACAATATCCCAAAAAATCAGAGCCGATCTATTTTTTGCGACCTAAAATCATAAAATGACTGGCCTATAGTATATACATGTGTGAATTAAATTAGTGGTTAGACGTCTTTACATCAAGTTTTTTTTTTTAAGTTTAGAGCTTAGAAAAAGCATAGAAACCCATGCCATGCGTTAGTCCAGAATGGCTATGTGATCACACAACCCATATGTGTTTGACTCCAAATTTATTACACTTTACTCCATGAAATAATTCAAACGTCAAAATATTGGCGATGCAATTATTAACCCTTCTGTCGTCGCCTACGAGCTATTATGCCTAAGGTGTAGCTGAATTTTCTGTGAAATCAATCTTAATTTTTGAAGAGGTTTAATTTTGGATATTAAAACAGTTTACATACTATGTCTTACGATGATGCGCCGTTTTTTCGTTTCCTTAGACATAATTTACATTTCGCCGAACGTTTGATCGCATTTGTGGCCGTCGGTTCCTTTGAAATATATATGGAAAGGGGTGGAAAATATTGTTGAACGATATTTTTCATCAAGATATAGTACCAATGGTCTGTCTGGATCTATACGCCAACAGAAGGGTCAAATATCACGTTGGCATTTTAAGAGAGTAATAAATATTACGCGGATTTTATATTCTCAATGAATGAGTGAATGAATTGATCTTTATTGAGCGATATGTACATTACATGAGAAAACTTATAACTTATACATATGTAATTATGGTGACTATTCAATTATGACACTCTGACATTCATTTTCAGCTACATCTATTGACGAAACATACAAGTTATTTTATATACATGATAGTCTAAGAAAATTGGACCAAAAATGGCCATCGAACGGCAAAAATCCTACATCGGATTTTTTTTTTGATTATGGTTGGGGATGGTCCCGAGATGATGGCATAGAAAGTCCCAAACGATCGGGGGTCCGCAACCTTTAAAAAAGGGGGAAAGGGGGCCTTTTTTCGTTTTTTTGCGATTATTTCAAAAACGGTAAGAGATACAGAAAAATGGTCTGAGGACGAAAAAAACTACATAAAATTATCTTTGAAAAAAAAAAAAAAATTATCATTGACAACTTTGTTCTACAGTTTATAAAATGAGTAGTACGTAGAACAAACTCCTGATGGGTCACTATGTATGGGAGATACCCTTAGTTTTTATCCGAATGAGCTGATTTTTGGTGGATGGGGTGACTATGACCTCTAATCGCAACAAACCAAAATTTAGCACTCTGCTCCAATTTTGGGGGGAGTTATGGATAAGCCGTTTTGAAAAATTTAAATGGCGGGATAATGGAGGTCCTTGACCGGAGCGACTCAATGTTTACCTTAAAATTATCTTAAACTTGTTGTGAATACTTATACAAAATTTTACGGCTGAACTAGCGTTCTTTCAAAAGTTATGGAGCTTTTAAAGAAGGTCTAAAATGAAAATATTCAATTGAACTGTAATGTGTTATATATCATTGCAAAGATAATTTTATGTAGTTTTTTTCGTCCTCAGACCATTTTTCTGTATCTCTTACCGTTTTTTAAATAATCGCAAAAAAAAACGAAAAAAATGCCCCCCCCTTTCCCCCCTTTTTTTAAGGTTGCGGACCCCCGATCGGTTGGGACTTTTAATGCCATAATCTGGGGACCATTCGCAACCATAATCCGACCAAATATGCCATTTTTCTTCTTCTTCTTCTTGTAGCGGTGCAGAAAGGTGTGTAACCTCTGTGCATCTATGTGGGTACGATTTATGGTTCGTCAATGTTTGTGTCCGTGAGGTCTAAGGACAAAAACATAGCTGCTGCGATAGGGTTTTCCTACAGCGATATAGGGGTAAGATCAGTGGGCGCAGCGGGGCATTGAAACAAGTGACCCACATCATGAGGAGTACCATTGCAGTTTGGACAGATGTTTTGGATGTCCGGGTTTATGCGAGAAAGGTACGAATTAAGGCGTGAACAAAAGCCCGACCGAAGTTGAGCTAGTGTTACTCTAGTGGCTCTCGGGAGCCTAATCTCCTCAGGCGAAATTGGTGGTGGGCGCTCTGAGAGGACTCTATTCGCACCTAAACTCGCGATAGACCGATTCACTTCTTCAGTGTGGATCGCTGCAATGGCGGCTCGGTATGTAACTTCATCGTAAGGGTCCCGTTTGTATCCCTGAACCTCTCTCTCAAGGTCTCGTAAACCACGCCTGACATGTCGTGGTGGAGGAATTCGGTCCATGAGATGATTATTGGGATGATCCTCACGGTAGCAACCAACAAGATACTGTTTTGAGAGTAGGAGATTGTGATCACGTATTGGCATCAATTTTGTCTCCTGATGTAAGTGATCCTGGGCAGACATCAGAAGGCAACCTGTCGCGATGCGTAGAGCGGCATTTTGGCAGACCTGAACTTTGGACCAGTTTGTGTCACATAGACTATGTGTCCAAACTGGGGCTGCATAATCAGCGGCCGCTCGACCCACCGCTTTATAAGTAGCTAGCATGGTTTCTTTATCTTTGCCCCAGGTGCTACCAGCTAGAGCTTTTAGGATGTTGTTCCTACTGCGCATTTTTTCACAGACTGAAGCTGCATGATTCGCAGACGTCATCATGTTCTCTAGGTGAAGCCCGAGAATTTTGGGGTTTTTAACAGTAGGAACAGAATTGTTGCCAATACGTATATCCATCTCCCATCTGATGTCCTCCCACCAAGTGGTTAGAAAAGTCGCAGAGGATTTGGACGCAGAGATGGTGAGGTTTCGGCTTTGGAAAAATGCCTGTAATCGTCCTAGATAGCGATTAATTCGGAGGCGCATTTCATCCTTATCATTCCCTGTGGCGAGTACGGTGCAATCGTCAGCATAGGAAATCACCTTCTTCTTCTTCTTTTAGCGGTGCAGAAAGGTGTGCAAAAAAAGCCCGACCGAAGTTGAGCTAATGTCACTCTGGTGGCTCTCGGGAGCCTAATCTCCTCAGGCGAAATGGGTGGAGGGCTCACTGAGAGGACTCTATTCGCACCTAATCTCGCAATAGACCGACTCACTTCTACAGTGTGAATCTCAGCGATGGCAGCTCGGTATGCATCATCGTCGTAAGGGTCCCTCTTGTATCCCTGGACCTCTCTCTCTAGGTCTCGCAAATCACGCCTGACATGTCGTGGTGGAGGAATTCGGTCCATGAGACTGTTGTTGGGATGATTCTCACGGTAGCAACCAACAAGATATTGTTTGGACAGTAGGAGATTCTGGTCACGTATTGGCATCAATTTTGTCTCTTGATGTAAGTGATCCTGGGCAGACATCAAGAGGCAACCTGTGGCTGTGCGTAGAGCAGCATTTTGGCAGACCTGAATTTTGGTCCAGTTTGTATCACATAAACTATGTGACCAAACTGGGGCTGCATAATCAGCAGCTGCTCGACCCACCGCTTTGTATGTGACTAGCATGGTTTCTTTATCCTTGCCCCAGGTGCTACCAGCTAGTGCTTTTAGGATTTTATTCCTACTGCGCATCTTTTCACAAACGGATGCTGCGTGATGAGCTGACGTCATCATGTTCTCTAAATGGAGCCCGAGAATTTTAGGATTTGCAACAGTAGGAATTGGATTGTTGCCAATACGTACATCAACCTCCCACCGACAATCCACCGACCAGGTGGTAAGAAATGTCGCAGAAGATTTAGACGCGGAGATGGTGAGGTTTCGGCTTTGGAAGAAAGCCTGTAATCGTCCGAGATAGCGATTAATTTGGAGGCGCATTTCATCCTTATCCTCCCCGGTGGCGAGTACGGTGCAATCGTCTGCGTAGGAAATCACCTCTATTCCTTCCGGTGGTGTAGGAAGGCCGGACATGTAGATGTTGAACAGAGTGGGGGAGAGTACCCCACCCTGTGGAACTCCTAATTTGATTTTCCTAAGCTTAGAACGTTTGCCACGAAACTCAGTGAAGGAATGCCGACCAGCTAGATAGTTTGCAATCCAACGGATCTCTTGAGCAGGGATATGCATATTCAGTAAATTAGCGAGAAGCATCGAGTGATTGACACTGTCAAAAGCACTCGTTAGGTCAATTGCCACAAGAATCGTTCTGTGGCAAGGACGTCTGTGGTTTAGCCCATTAAGAATGCGTGTAGTGATCGCATCGAGGGCTGTGGTGGTACTATGCATTTTCCTGAAGCCGTGCTGGTGAGGTTCTAGCTTAGCATGCTTAACAAGAGTGGGGTGAATAAGGGCCTCTAGCGTCTTTGCGACAGGTGAAAGTATTGTTATGGGTCGGTAGGATTCACCGAGACCAGCGCTTTTACCCGGTTTGAGACAGGGGACAATCCGTCTTGTTTTCCAGATTTCAGGGATGGCAAGCGTGGACATCGACAAGTTAAAGGCTGCCGTGAGATACTCAATGGCTGGAAGGTCGAGATGTTTCAACATGGCCATCGAAATGCCATCGGGTCCGAGGGCCTTTGAATTTTTAGCATTCTCAATGACTTTTTTAACCTGGTCCGCAGTATACGATGGTATAGTGTCAACATTTCTACTGCGAATCCGTCTTCTAATTTTACGCTTTAAGCCATCGGACTTGGGATGTTCAATAAATTGCTTATTGAACAGGCTTGCGCACTGAAGGGGTTCGCTGGTGCTCTTATGGCCAAATTTGATGGCATTATTGCCCTTTCCTTTCCTAGGATTGGATAGGGCGCGGACAGTAGACCATAGTTTACTGACACCTTCATTGAGGTTGCAGTCATTTAGGTGCTCGTTCCATTTCGCCTTCCGATAGTCTTTTACTTGTCGATTGATTTCGGAGTTAAGCTCCTGAATTCTGGGATCACCTGGGTGAGCGCGTCTGATGTTATCTCGTTCATCGGCTAATCTGGCGGCACTGGTAGGGCAATTAGGTCGAACTTTCGGGATACGTCCAGCAGGAATAAAACGTGCCGCTGCTTTGGCAATGACGTTCCTAATATTTCTTTCGGCCTTATGAACGTTAGTTGGTGTGGGTAGCTCGATGAACTTCGCCGACGAGTATGCTTTGAAACCCTCCCAATCGGCTTTCTTGTGATTGACAAACGTTCGCTTCTCAGACTTAGTCAGGTTTGCTGGTTTGTCAACTCTTATTATGATTGGGAGGTGATCGGACGAGAGAGCAGTGTGCGTCTCCCATCGAGTAGCACTGATTAGGCTGGCACTTACAATAGTTAAGTCAGGAGAGCTGCTGCAAGTGCCTGTGACTCGAGTCGGCGAGTCTTCATTGAGTGGACAGAAATCTGAGGCGTCTAGCGATTCGGCAATAGCTATACCCCTGGCATCGTTGTTGAGGTCAGAATGCCAGAGCTCAGGGTGCGCGTTAAAGTCACCAAGAATGATCCTGTGCTCTCCAGATAGGAGAGGACCAATATCGAAACGATAGCCAGAAGGGCAACTAGAGTGTGGTGGAACATATACATTAAAAATTTCGATATTAGTACTCCCTGATGAAACTGAGATGGCTTGCATTTCCGCCGTACCGTCGACATCTACATCCAATACACAGTAATGTACGGACTTGTGTATTAGGAAGGCAAGTCCACCTCCAGGGTGAGAATCATTCCTGGCGGCTGGTCTATCTTTGCGTAGTATAACGTAATTGCCATGGACGCTAAGAGACGAGTTCGAATGGAGCAAAGTCTCCTGGATGGCAGAAATCAGAATTCTGTTTACGCACATGAAGTGAGTGATCTCGGTGATTTTTTTGGTGAATGCCGTTGCAGTTAAACTGCAATAAGGACAGTGGAGTGAAAACCGCTGGAGGAGGAGCAGGAAATCACCTCGATTCCTTCAGGTGGTGTGGGAAGGCCGGACATGTAGATGTTGAACAGAGTGGAGGAGAGTACCCCTCCCTGTGGAACACCTAATTTGATTTTCCTAAGCTTAGAACGTTTGCCTCGAAACTCGATGAAGGAGTTCCGACCAGCTAGATAATTGGCAATCCAACGGATCTCTTGTGCAGGAAGATGCATATTCAACAGGTTTGCTAGGAGCATTGAATGATTGACCTTATCGAATGCACTTGATAGGTCTATTGCCACCAGAATAGTTCTGTGACAACGACTGCGTTGATTTAGCCCATCACGAATGCGTGTAGTGATCGCATCGAAGGCAGTGGTGGTACTATGCATCTTCCTGAAGCCATGCTGGTGAGGTTCTAGCTTCGCATGTGCAACAAGAGTGGGGTGAATAAGGGCCTCCAGCGTCTTTGCGACAGGAGAAAGTATCGTAATGGGGCGGTAGGATTCCCCGAGATTTGCGCTCTTCCCTGGCTTGAGACAGGGAACAATTCGACCTGTTTTCCAGATTTCAGGAATGGCAAGCGTGGACATCGACAAGTTAAAGGCGGCCGTGAGATACTCAATGGTTGGAAGGTCGCGATGTTTCAACATGGTCATCGAAATGCCATCTGGTCCGAGGGCCTTGGAGTTTTTAGCATTCTCGATGACTTTTTTAACCTGGTCCGCTGTAAAAGATGGTATGGTGTCAACATTCCGGCTGCGAATCCGTCTTCTAATTTTGCGCTTGAGGCCGTCAGACTTGGGATGTTCAATAAATTGTTTATTGAACAGGCTAGCACACTGAAGAGGATCGCAGGTTTTAGTGTTGCCAAATTCAATGGCGTTGTTGCCCTTTTCTTTCCGAGGATTGGAAAGGGCGCGGACGGTAGACCATAATTTGCTGACACCTTCATTGAGGTTACATTCATCGAGGTGCTGATTCCATTTCGCCCTCCTATAGTCTTTAACTTGTCGTTCAATTTCGGAGTTAAGCTCCTGAATTCTGGGATCATCAGGGTGAGCGCTTCTGATCTGATCACGTTCATCGGCTAATCTGGCGGCACTAGTGGGGAAGTTAGGCCGAACTTTCGGGATACGTCCTGCCGGAATAAAACGCGCCGCGGTTGTGGTAATGACGTTCCTAATATTTTTCTCGGCCTCATGAATGTTGGTAGGTGATGTTAGCTCGATGAACTTCGCCGACGAGTAAGCTTTGAAACCATCCCAATCGGCTTTCTTGTGATTGACAAACGTTCGCTTCTCAGACTTAGTCATGTTCGCTGGTTTGTCAATTTTTATAATGATTGGGAGGTGATCTAAGGGAAGTGTGTGATCTCAGCGATTTTTCGGTGAATGCCATTACAGTTAAACTGTAATATAGATAGTGCAGTGAAAACTGCTGGAGGAGGAGGGCCCGGCGTAAGACTGGGTCTGGCATTCCTTTTCATATTGTTTGGCGGTGTAGGGGGCAGTGGTGGAGAAGGTGGGCTGGGAGCAGCCCTGGGTTGCCCGGAATTCATACAACCTGGCGCAACATATGCTAAGGAGTGTTGACCTTGTCTTCGTAACCCTGAACACCTAAAGTGAACCCATTCCCTGCAGCAATTACACTGCACTGATCTGGCATCGAACCGATACGTTGGTTGCAGACACTACAAATCCATACCTCTGGGCCTGGATTTGTTTCAACACCGGCGCGAATTAGTAAAATTGAGAGCAGCCGCGCCGAGATGTTATGCTCCCAATATGACGAAAAAACACATATAACGTACCCACACATATACACAGACAAACACAACCTTCCTGCATCGAACCTTCAGGGCTCCTGCCAGGGCTCTTGCCAGGAAGGCATATTGGCAGCTTTTGGCCGTTTTGCAATACAAAACGGGTGTGGTCCGCCCCGTAGAGGCAGTTGCCGTAAGACCACTCGATTTTTCTTAGACTATGAAAGGATTCAAGTAATCCACAGAGTTCACCCGAGGAGTTCAAAGAGTTAAAAAAAAATTGTGTACACTTACAAGCTAACTTATGACTAACTTAAGCTTAATAAGGAAAGAAAAATAAAAAAAAATAAAAAAGAATATATGCATACATAGCTATTATAATTCATGTCATTAAAGTTATATGGAAATTTTGATTTTTGTCTATATGGTGGTATTTATTATTAGATTGTGATAATTATATTACTGGATTAAAAAGTATATTTGCATAATTAATTTGTTACCCTCTACGAACCTGATCCGTCCTTTGGACATAAAATTTTGGTAAATATAATGGGCTGCTGCCAAATTAAAACAAGTCCGAGTAATTAGACATTATTAATGACAATCCGGTAATCAGTGGTTGGTGCACAGTTGCGTTTCTACTTCGTAATGCAGTTGATGCGATAACTTGGTTAGGGTGATTAATCCAGTTACATGTTCTTTTACTTGCTAGAGTTATCATGTACTGAAGTATGGGAACTCATTTTATGAACTGTAGAACAAAGTTGTCTTGGGTCACTTTGTATGGGAGATACCCTTAGTTTTTATCCGAATGAACTGATTTTTGGTGGGTGGGGTGACTATGATCTCCAATCGAAACAAACCAAAATTTAGCGCTCTGCTCTAATTTTGGGGGAGTTATGGATATGCCGTTTTGTAGTTAGTTTCGCCCTCAGACCATTTTTCTGTATCTCTTACCGTTTTTGAAATAATCGCAGAAAAAAACGAAAAAATGCCCCCGTTCCCCCTTTTTTAAAGGTTGTGGACCACCAATCGGTTGGGACTTTTAATGCCATCATCTGGGGACCATCCCCAAGCATTATTCAAAAAAATTCCGATGTAGGATTTTTGCCGACCATATTTGCCATTTTTCTTAGACTATGTGAAGGGTTTTTCTTTTTCGTATTTTATTATTTGTTTGCTGAGTTGGATTTTGTTACCCTCGCTGTCCTTAGTAAAAGATCCGAGTTAGTCACTCAAGTTCTTTAAATCATAAAAGTCTTGATGTGACATTTCATTTACATTATAGGGTGATCCACGTTTCTTGGCACTTCGTCACTTTCACTAGAAGGATTTTCTTCGTATTCAGGGTCAGCTTCCGAATCGTCGAAAGGTGAAGTGAACCGATTTGATAAAGAATCAAAAGGGTCTTAAAATTGGTTGCGAAGACGATGCGGAATACCATTCATTTCATGGATGGAAGAACTGGGCTGACCTCGAGACATCTGCAATTGATTATCGTTATAATATCACCGAAGAACAAACTACGTTACAAAAGCAATTTCATAAAGAGCTGCGTGGTTTATAATAAATTTGAACCCATTCTTACCGCATTTACTTTCATGAACTTTAAAACAATCAAAAATAAAAGAAAAGCGCTTAGCGTGAGATGGTGACAGAAAAATACACAAAAAATACAAGGAAAATAATATGAAATATAACTGTAACATTTTTTATTATACAATGTAACGGCCACACAACTCATTTTTATGATATTTCATACTATTAATAATAAAAAATCCCTCACCTTTGGCAAAATTTTTGAAAAAGACCTGAAATATTACAGATAAACTAAATAGATTTTCGGATTCGGCGTGAAATATTTAGGTACTGTTTTTGAAGAATCGTTGTTTTACTTGCGAAACAGTAAATATTTCACGGCAAATCTAGAAATAATAATTGAGTTGTGTGACCTTGTATAATAAAGACGATTCTGGGCGTCAAAATGTATTTTTTTTTTGTGAATTTTGTTGTCACATTGTCACGCTGAGCGATTTTCTTTTATTTTTGATGGTTTTAAAGTTCATGCAAGTAATTGCGGTGATAGTGGGTTCGAATTTATTAAAAACCACGCAGCTCTTTATTATATTGCATTTGTAAGTAATTTGGTCTTCGGTGATATTATAATGATAATAATCAATTGCAGATGTCTCGAGGTCAGTCCAGCTCTTCCATTCCTGGAACGGTCTTCCGCATCGTCTTCACAATCAGGTTTGGAAGACTCTTTTGAGTTTTTATCAAATCGGCCAACTTCACCATTCGACGATACAGAAGCTGACCCTGAATACTAAGAAAATCCTTCTAGTTTTTTTTTTTTTTTTTTTTTTCCTCCTCACCTCCTCTCAACTCCATTCCACTTATTGGTATTTGCACTAATTAGGACTTTTTCATTTTAGCAAATTCAATATCAATGAGCATACGAGAAAAAAAATTAAAATTACTCATGAAAAAAACTCGTTACGTGTTAGGTCTCATTTCCTTTTAAGCTCATTTTTCTACTTAAATGATAGTAAATTATTAATTTGTCGATGTGCAAAATTAAATTTTTGTTTGTTTCTACAGTACATCCCAGTCAACTTTTTGTTGGTATAAGGGATTGTACTGATGTTCAATGTACTAAAATATATCGCTTGAACGTACGTTTAAAATTTCAGACGTTTCAAAATAAATATTGTTGTGCTATGTTTATGGTTGTAATATATATTTCTTCAGCATAGATTTAAAAGCTAAAGCATTTGGTGCTGATTTGATCGTTTGTGGTAGCCCGTTGAAGTAGTTAATAGACTGCATAACAGGATCAGTTCGTAGTCGCTCAGTTCTTGGAATAGGAATGGTGTAGTTCTCTGCAGATCTGACTGCATATGAATGTATTTGACTCCTTGTGGTTAAAGTGATATTTGTTTTTAACTCGTTAGTCTTCGCCTTGAAGATGAATTTTGCTCGCTCTAGTAAAATAAGTTGTCGTATCGATAAGGCACCAGCTGATCTATATACTAATATGGTTGATGTTCGAATAGGAATATGATTAATTATTTTAATCGCTTTGGTGATTATTCTTCCAATACGATCGAGGTTTCGTTGAGATGTTTGACTCCAGAGAAGCAATCCATAGCAGACTCGAGAATTTATATTCGCATTAAATAATAGTTTTTTAAGCGCAAGTGGAAGAAAACTTATTCGGTTAATCAAACCAACAATCGGCGTAATTTTTTTAGCAAGGCAGTCAATGTGTCTATCATATTTTAGTTTATCATCTATAATAACTCCCAGGTATTTTATTTCATTGACACGGTTTATTTCTTCATTTCCAATTTGTAGATGAATTTCAATTGGCATTTTATTTTTCTGATGGCAAATCATATAGTTTGTTTTTGAAGCGTTTAACACCAGTTTGTTGCGCAGTAACCAACTTGAATATTTGACGAGATAAAGTGACGATGACGTTTTTTTTGACGAGTTTTGATCGGATCAGGGAGATAACTCTTCTTCAAGTAACCTGGAGGATAGTTATGAAAGTGACTGCATCATTATCAATCCTGGTAGTGGTAGGAAAAGATTACTTCAAACTTGCGAAATGAAATGATAAGAGTTTGTAAATTGTTTTTGAAGAACACTTTTGGAAATAACGATAGGCATATTCGCACTGTTATTGAAAAGGAAACGAATGGTTTTACTCCAGAAGATAAAAGAGGAAAACATGAGCACCACAAAAAAGTAGACGAAAATATTAAAATCGCTGTATGTGAGCATACTAAGTCCCTTCCTAGAATAGAAAGTCATTACACTCGCGCCAACTCCTCTCGAGAGCATATTTTAGGCGAAAAATGCTTCTCTGATCTGTTCAGGGACTACAAAAAATGCAAGAAGAGAGAAATGAACCAGTTGCGGATTCCACGATGTAGCTATAGCCGAACTTTTCGCAATTTACTCAACATTTCCTTTTTCTCCCCAAAAAAAAAAAGGATTTATGCATTTTATGTCATCATCTGATGATTCATGGAAGAAGCACCGCTGCGCCTGAGTGCTGTATTTACATCTGCAGCGTCTCAGGTTACTTAACGTGATAGGTGACAGAAAACGTCTAACTCAACCACTTATTCAGCATCTTCGAGGCATGCCCATGATGGCCTTTACTCAACGATTAAACCCTATCATGGTTTAGCGATGTGCCGACAACTCATCCTAAGAAAAACTTCAAGTCAAGAAACCTGAAACAAAAGCCTCGGATTGGACGGATACAAAACAACGACGACCCCGCAAACGAACAACTGATTACTCTTTCGGATCCTGGATCCCCAAAAAAAGAGGATTTATGCATTTTATGTCAGCAATTTATAAATTTATTTAGATAGTGGAGAATTAAAAAAAAGGTGGATACAAAAATTTAAGTAGACTATCAAAACACGAAGACGAGAAAAAATTTCGGAGAAGTTTTTTCGTTGCAAAGTCTTTCGAGGGATATATTTTTGACAAAGTGACAGAAAAATAGTAAAAAATGCAAAAGACATAATATGAAATATAAGTGTACTGTACATGTTGAGATAGATTTCCAGATTCGGCGCAAATAAATATTGTTTTTCCGGTAAAACGACAACTTTGTATCGACCGAACGTTGAGTACAAAAAGATGTGACACTATTCACGCTCAATAATATTCATTCATTCGGCATCAATAGTGTCACATGTCGGTTTCTAGCGAAAACTATACTAAATATTTATTCCTGAGTTTTACAGGATAAAATTCATGAATTTTGCTATCTGTTAGTACCATTATCTCAAAAGTGAAAAATTTTGAGTTGTGTCATTATTCTTGCCGGAAGGCGATATAGGTATAATTCAATTATGTATTATTAATTATAACATGTTGATATCGATATGTAGTTAAGTACACATTAAGTACAGGGGGGCAAAAGACTTCTCCATGTGTCCTCCGCGCGGGCGCCCCCTGGTAACGATAGTGGGTAAAACCTCTAACGGCTAAGTTAAATCATCTGATGCGACATTTGGAAGAAGCACCGCTGCGCCTGAGTGCTGTATTTACATCTGCAGCGTCTCAGGTTACTTAACGTGATAGGTGACAGAAAACGTCTAACTCAACCACTAAGGCAGCATCTTCGAGGCATGCCCATGATGGCCTTTACTCAACGATTAAACTAGGGATGTAACGGATGTGGTTTAGCGGATGCGGATGCGGATGCGGATCAATGAAAATGTAAATTTGCGGATGCGGATGCGAATGCGGATGCGGATGTCTTAAATTTTGCAAATGCGGATGCGGATTAGTTAAAAAAATATTTGAAATTAATTTTACTAATACCGAAAATCAGATACTATTGAGTTTTCAGAAATATTCGACATGTTAGAAGTAAAAGTACAAGGAAGGGCCATCTTAGCAAAATGTGCAATCCTTTTGAGTGCTGGACAAAGTCATTAGCTTCATTAAAATGCAGTGTCATAGTCGAAAGCCTTTCTTTTCCATTAAATTTTTTCATTTTGGACCTTTTTTAAATAAGCTCCATAACTTTTTAAAGAATGCTATTTCAGCCGTAAAATTTTGTATACGTATTCACAATAAGTTCAAGATCATTTTAAGGTAAACATTGAGTCGCTCCGGTCAAGTACACATGCATGCTCATAACTCCCCCCAAAATTGGAGCAGAGTGCTTAAATTGGTTTGTTGCGATTGGTGGTCATAGTCACCCCACCCACTAAAAATCAGCACATTCGGATAAAAACTGAGGGTATCTCCCGTACCAGGTAACCATCAGCAGTTTGTTCTACTTACCTACTACTCATTTTATAATCTGTAGACAAAGTTGTCTTGTGTCACTAATAATTTGATGTAGTTTTTTTCGTCCCTGTATCTCTTGCCGTTTTTGAAATAATCGCAAAAAACCGAAAAAAAATGCCCCCCTTTCACCCCTTTTTTTAAGGTTACGGACCACCAATCGGTTTGGACTTTTAATGCCATAATCTGGGGACCATCCCCAACCATAATCAAAAAGAAATTTCAGATGTAGGATTTTTGCCATTCGATGGCCATATTTTGGCCCAATTTTCTTAGATTAATATCTACATGCATTAGATTTGGTTTCTTGCAATCGCTATCAATTCTCTATTCTATGAGTGGTTTAGAATATAGATGATTAGATGGGAAATTCGTTTTTTATTGATATCCGCATCATATCCGCATACAAAAATGCGGATTGCGGATGCGGATGAGGATGCGGATGCGGATGTAGAATTTGATGCGGATTATCCGCAGTTGCGGTGCGGATGCGGATATCCGCAACATCCCTAGATTAAACCCTATTATGGTTTAGCGATGTGCCGACAACTCATCCTAAGAAAAACTTCAAGTCAAGAAACCTGAAACAAAAGCCTCGGATTGGACGGATACAAAACAACGACGACCCCGCAAACGAACAACTGATTACTCTTTCGGATCCTGGAATGTACGCTCCCTGAATAGACCGGGGGCTTTAAGGGCCTGGATCAGGTAGAACAATACAAGCTGAGCATAGTTGCAATCCAGGAAACTAAATGGCTCAAAAGCGAGATTAACGACCTCAATTCGCACACTATTTTTACGAGTGGTAAAGAGGAGGGCAACAAGGAGTTTGGAGTAGCTTTGAATAAGCAGCTCAAGGACCACGTTATCGGCTTCAAACCCATCAACGAGCGGCTATGTGCGATCCGCATTAAGACCCGTTTCGCTAATCTCTGGCTCATTAATGCGCATGCCCCTACAGAAGTAAAAGAAGACGCGATTAAGGACGAGTTCTACAACGACCTAGAAACACTCTTCGACTCACTTCCATCAAACGACGTCAAGCTGCTGCTAGGAGACTTTAACGCCAAAGTCGGAAACGAAAGCTGGCATAGGGGAACTACTGGAGGTCATAGCCTCCACGACGAAAACAACAACAACGGTCAGCGACTTATCGACTTCGCGAGCGGCACAAACTTGGTCATAAGCTCTACATGCTTCCCTCATCGACGAATCCATAAGCGACCTGGAAGTCTCCAAATGAATACACCGTGAACCAGATCGACCACGAAGCCCATCTTTTGCTGATCAGTAGCAAGAGATGGGCTTCTAATGTCTTGGATGTTCGATCCTATCGAGGAGCCAACTGCGACACCGATCACTATTTGGTGAAGACGACCTACAGGTGCAGAATCTCTTCGGTGCACCTAGCGAGAATCAACCCTGCCAAGATCTTCGAGTTTGACAATTTGATTGATGATGCCACGGCGGCTGCGTATACTACAGCACTTGAGGAAAAACTGTCGCCCAAGCTTGATAACATCAATAATCTATGCATCCATGAGTTCTGGGAGGAGCTCAAAGACAGCATCAAGGAGGTCGTGGGCTATAAAGGCCGGCGCAGATGAGCAGACTGGAAAAATGAAGCCTATCGCCAATCCACACAACGCGTATCCCGAGCCAAGAAAGAAAGATACAACGAACTTCGGCGAGTATCTAATAGGTTAATTAGACGTAAGAAACGCAAACATTTTGACGAGCAGTTGCAGCAAATCAACCAAAGATTAGCCAGTAAGAACATT
Source organism: Microchrysa polita (assembly GCA_949715475.1). Classification (NCBI taxonomy): domain Eukaryota; kingdom Metazoa; phylum Arthropoda; class Insecta; order Diptera; family Stratiomyidae; genus Microchrysa; species Microchrysa polita. Next base: position 78,062,839 of record OX454415.1, read on the forward strand.
AGACAGGCGTACAAACTTACAAATAATATCAAGAACGAATATCAACCCAGGACAAGCCTATGTAAGGACAAGGATGGTAACATCATCAGCGACATCGAAAGCGTCAACAAACGATGGGCCTCGCATTTTGAAGAGCTCCTCAATGCATCATCAACATCCCCGCGGAGCCAGCTCTTGAGCAGTTAGCCAAACCAGGCCCTCCCGTTCTACCCCCAACAGTAGAGGAGGTGAGTCTTGCCATACAGTCGCTCCACAATAATAAAGCGCCCGGCGCTGACGAGATCCCAACCTGCCTGACCAACGCTGTACATGTGCTACTGCTGAAAATATGGAACGACGAGGTAATCCCCGAAGATTGGCGCAAAAGCATAATCTGCCCAATCCACAAAAAGGGTGACAAGCTGAAGTGTGAGAATTACAGGGGCATATCATTAGTTTGTACGGCCTATAAGATATTATCGAAAATTCTTGAAAAGATAATTAATCCGTAGGCATAACGAATCATTGGCGAGTATCAAGGCGGCTTCAGACCTGGTCGCTCAACGACCGATCAGCTTTTCACAATGAAGCTACTACTCCAAAAGTGCTGGGAATATAACATCGACGTATACCAAATCTTTGTCGACTTCAAGCAGGCATACGACAGTATCGATCGAAGTGTACTGTACAACATTATGCTGAATTTTTGTATACCGGCAAAGTTAGTGCGACTCACAAGGATGATGGTGACTAATACCGTCTCGCAGGTCAAAGTGCAGAACCGACTCACTGACCTATTTGAAACTCGTACTGGACTCAAGCAGGGCGACGGGCTGGCGCGGATGCTCTTCAACCTGGCTTTGGAGTATGTAATTCGAGCCATGAATATGGACAGCAGCGGACCGCTACTCATCAAGTCGACTCAATTAGTAGCGTACGCCGACGATATCAACATCATGTCTCGAAGGTTGGGTGATGCAGAAAGCCTTCTGCATAACCTCAATAACGCTGCAAAGGAAGTTGGACTACATATCAACGAAAGCAAAACAAAGGCCATGATGCAATCGAAAACAAGGACGCCAGCAAAATCAAGCATCACAGTGGGGGACCTTAATATCGAGTATGTAGACAATTTCAACTATCTGGGTTGTAACTTATCAAAGGACGCCAACGAAACCGACGAAATTAAGCGACGGATACAAATAGCCAATAAGACATATTTCTCGGTCCTCCCTATAATTAATTCGAAACTTGCGCACAGGAACACGAAGCTCCGCGTGTACAAAACGATCATCCGACCCGTGCTATGTTATGGCTGCGAAACATGGACCCTTACCCAGGCATCCGAAATTTTGCTGGACCGATTCGAACGAAAGGTCCTTCGGCGAATTTTCGGGGCCGTTCGCGAGCGAGACCAATGGCGTATTCGGTACAACCATGAGTTGTATCAATTGTACGATGGGCTGGAAGTATCGACAATCGTGAAGCTTCAACGTCTGCAATGGGCGGGGCATGTACAACGGATGGACGATAATCGCATGCCAAAGAAAGTGATGAACGCACAACGAATTGACGGAGCTAGGTTGCGTGAACGACCGAGAGCTCGCTGGGAGAACTCCGTAGGTGAAGACGCCCACGAGGGCTTCAAACTGGAGGGCAAGGTCACGTAACCGCGACAATTGGAGGTCAACGATTCAGGCGGCCAAGGCCCGACGTCGGGCTATCGTGCCACATTGATGATGATGATGATGAAGTACATGTATAATGTACAATCCAATTTATATAATGGGAATATGTATATTTTTTCTAAGGAGGGGATTATGTCGTGGATTACACTTCATCGTAGTAACACTATAAAAAAATAATGTAAAAAAAATGTTTTTAATTAAGTAAGCTTACAACAATCATTCGAAAAACAATTTATATTTCCTAATAAATATTATTAACTAATCTATTTATTGTGTTTTAATAAAAAATAAATTCTCTATAAATGCACTGAATTGCATCTACCTTCGACAAAGCCACATTGATGGCATTCAACCTCACAATCTTTCTCAATCGGTTGCAGATAACTCGCTCGTATATCTTAAGTGTATGAGTTGTTAACTTTATTTATTTTATTTATATTTTTTTATTTTATTTTATTTCAAATTAACGGACATCAATGTCCTTATTATAAAATATATACTATGTTTTCTTAAAACTGAGATGAAATGGATTTCAAATAATAATAAATTTCATCTAATTCAAAAGTTATTAAAATAAAAATAGCACTTTCAATTAATTAGAATACAAGTTAAAAAGAGATATTTTAGGTTTACACTTGCTATCATTGAAGAAATCAATATGATAAGATAAATGATTTCCGATATCTTTCATCCTTTCAATAGGCGAGAAACGTAAATAGTTAGTTCGACAAGTTAACATTTGAAATAAGTCATTAGACCTTGTATTGGTTGAAGGAACTCTGAAGTTTATTTACCAAAATTTCAGGAGCATCAATTTTATTATTCAATAAATTAAATAAAAATAATGCATCAAAATATTTTCTTCTAGTAGCCAAGGTTGAAGTATTTAACATTGATAAAATATTCGCGTAAATAACATCCTCTGGAGGAATATGAGCCTTATATATATATATCTCAAGAATTTATTTTGCACTTTTTCGATCATGTCTATATAAGTTGTGTAAGGCCGCTATTACACAGTCATATATTGGTAATATATATTATAATAGATATTATCATATCCCTAAGCCTACTTGATTTCGCTTCCTGCACGTCTAAAAATTTATACTGAATGAATCGAGTAGGCTTAGGCATATGACATACATATTATAATATAAATATGACTGTGTAATGGAGCCCTAATACGGACTCCAGACAATGGAGGAGTATTCTAGTTAATTTCTTACCAAGCAGAAATACAGAGTTTTTAATGCATGAATATTAGAAAAAGTTTGAGTATTTCTTAGGATAAAGCCTATCATTCGTCTGCCGTGTTCAGCGATAATAGAAATATGCGACGTAAATTCTAATTTGGTGTCAAAATGTATACCTAGATCGCATACTGAAATTACTACATTGAGAGGTGTGTTATTAATGGAGTAGTCGTTCCGGAAACTCTTCAGTGTTCTGTTGAAAACCATAACCTAGCACTTTGACAAATTTAGATCTAAACTGTTTACTCCAATCCATAGAGACGAAATAATAGGGGTTAGCGTGCAAAAATTGGGGACGTCTGAAATTTTTGATATGTTATAACGACAGGTGGGGTAAGTTAAAATCCAAGTTTGCGTCACTTTCCCCCCTGTGCTCTCGCCGCTATCTTGAAAAAACCATCTAAAATCGGTCCTTTCATCAGTTTTTGGCCTGTAACTTCTTTACAGTCCATTTGAGCACAAAATCTGCCAATACAATTTTTTAGAGGACAAAATTTCCTACAAACTTAATCTAAGATGTTGTACTCTACAATCAAAATTAACAGAGTTATAGCGCGAAGAAAATATCAAAAATGATGCCAATTTCAAATTCACGAAAACGCATTGTATACCAATAACTCATAGCCTCCTCTGCATTTAAGTATAGAGTTCTCCAAGTATGTTTTGAAATTTGTTAGTAATGATTTTTTGGAATTTTTAGCATATTCTTTGCGCTATAACTCTGCCAATTTTGATTGTAGAGTAAAACTGGTCATATGAAATTTATAGGAAATTTTGTGCTCTACAAGATTGTCTCGGCACATTTCGTGCTCAAATGGACTGGGAAGGAGTTATAGGCCGCAAACTAATAAAAGAGCCGATTTTAGATGGTTCTTTCAAGATAGCGGCGGGAGCACAGGGGGGAAAGTGACGCAAACTTAGATTTTAACTTACCCCACCTGTCTTTATATGTAATATATCAAAAATATGAGTCGTCCCCAATTTTCGCAAGGTAAAATCTCCCCGTTGATTGGAGTAGATATTCTGGCAGTAAATAATAAAATTATTTAAGTTAGATTGTAAAATTTCAACATCCGCATTAGATGAAATGGATTTAAATATCTTACAATCGTCGGCGAATAAAAGAAATTCAACACTATCAAAAATTAAATTAATACCATTTAAAAATATTAAAAATAGCAACGGTCCTATGTGAGAGCCTTGTGGTACTCCAGATGAAGGGAAAAATACTTCGTATGAAACGTTGTTAAATTTAACCATAAGGACTCGATTCTTTAAGTAGGAACTAAGCCAGCTCAGAAGAGGTTCGTGAATACCGATATTAATAAGCTTTGCACTTTGAACTTTGCAAAGGCATTAGATATGTATTTATGGTAAACCATAAGATTGGTTGAAGTAGATTTTCCGGAACAAAATCCATGCTGATTGTTTATAATAAAAGGTCGGTTTATGGGCGATAATATCTCAGTAACAAGACTTTCGAAGATTTTGGCGATTGACGACAGAATGCATATTGGACGATAATTGCACACATCAGCTTTGTCGCCACTTTTGTATATTGGAATTACAAAACTAGATTTCCACTTAGTAGGAAATAAGCCTATATTAAGTGATCGATTAAATAGCAAAAACAGGCGGCTGGCTAAACGATAGGCACAGTTTGTTAGGAACGAATTTGGTATGCCATCAGGCAGGGGCGAACCCAGGAATTTATTTCGGGGGGTGATTTGTATTTGCAAAGTGGCTCATGAAAGCCAACGCTTTAAATGTTCTTAGACCTTAGGCTTAAGAGTGCCCATATACTGTCCGATCGATTGACAATTGAAACTTGGGATGTCTGCGCTATTTAAGAAAGGTATTCATTCTTGAACGCGATTGCAAATGTCGAATATGTCAACAACTCACCATCTATTCATATACGAAAGAATTGATCATTAATCTGTCCTGAACAAAGCCGCGACACACATCTAACGATAAATAATGAACAGATGTGGAAAGAATGAAGCATTCATCTCTTCTGATTACTTGACGCAATCAGTTCAATGTGGAAAGAGGAAACGGAGCTTGAAGACGATAGGGAAGACAAAAGCGCGCATATGTGGACATAGCCAACGACCGCCACAACCGCACAACATGAAGAATGACCACTGGTTTATGCCAATAAATCAGCAACTGAAAACACATGATTATCATGACAGATTGTATGCAAAATTGCATGGCAATATGTTCCACACGTCCAATAAAAAAAAATGGATTAGATGGTCACAAACACCTTCCAATTTATCGGGCAATCAAAAAATTGCTTCAATCGATTGGCAGGTCTATGGACACTCTAAAACGATAGTCTGACGTCGGGCATAGTGAAAATCATCACTTAGGTATTTGATTTATCATTAAAGATATGTTGTGTGAATTTTATTCATACCTATAATTTTCATTTTAAAATTTCGGGGGTGTTTCATCCCCCAAATCCCCCCCCCCCTTGGGTTCGCCCCTGCAGGGCCGGGACTTTTAGTTCTATCTAGTGATAAAAGTTTTTTAAGAATAGCTTCATAACTAATGGTTAAGCTCGATAAACTTATGTCTATATTTTGCGATGGTGGGATGTATGTATGTATATACCTCGTTACTATAGACCTTCGAAAAATTAGCCGCAAACATATTGGCAATTTCTTTATTATCCGAGCTCCACGAATTATTTAGGTGCATATTACTAGGCAAGTTGTTGTTTTCCCTCATTGAGTTAATATACCTCCAAAAAAATTTCATGTTAGGAATTTTTGCTTTGATCTTACAGATGTGCAATTTATAATCGATGCGTGAAAGTTTCTTACAATCTGTCCTTATTTTAGAAAATATGTTGTAATCCATTATATTACCTGAATTCTTGTAAATTGCATGAGCTTCTTTTTTATTACGGATCAGCTCAATCAATTCAGTAGAAAACCACTCTGGAAATTTGTTATTAAGCTGCTAAAATTTTGGAACGTGTGAATCAATTACATCATTGAGTATGTAATGAAATTGATCAATTGCTTCATTGAATGTTAAATCATTTAGAATATTCCAGTTTTTCAGTAACAAATCATTGTTAATTGTGTCGTAGTTAGCGCGTTTGAAATTCAAGAATTCAACTGGTTGAATTTTATTATTATCATTTCTATTGACTGATGAAATTATATACTCGGTTTCAAGTGCAGGATTAAAGCTATCGATGGATAAAAGCGGAAAATGACACTGTCGAACAATTAGATTACAGTTGGAGAATATTAAATCGAGTAATTTACTATGATGATTGAAGATGTTATTACATTGAGTAAAGTTTAGAAAAGAAAAGTATTCGATTATAATATCGCTTTTGATGTTGCTGTCGTTTAATGACCAAGTTTGAAGATTCCAGTTTACAAAAGGAAGATTGAAATCGCCGGTGACAATGAAATTAGCCGTTGGATAATGCATCGAACAGTTGCTTATTTCGTCGGCATGTTTGTTATACGAATCTGCTGAACAATCCGGTGGCAAATACACTGTTGAAATGATAGTTTTTGTTAATCCAGTCGATATACATACAATGAGCTGTTCGATATCATTGAATAAACATTTGACTTCAAACTTTTCTAGACTGCAATGAGCACTCCTCCACCCTTTCGTTTACTAGATGTGATTTTGTTACGATCGCAGCGATATACTTTGTAATTGGAAAAACAGAGTTCAGTGGAGATAATGCTAGGTTTCAGCCAAGTTTCAGTAAAAATAATTATATCGTAACTAGTAATTTGTGACGATATTCTAAGTTCATCAAGTTTCGTACATAATCCTCGAGTGTTCTGGTAGTAGATTGACAGGTTTAGTTTTTTGGAGTACGACTGTTAACAATTCGAGGAACAGAATTGATGTACTTTATGGTAGCATTTTGATCAGTCAGCTTAATCGATTCAAGTTCGGCTCTAATAGATTTCGAGTATTTACGTTGTTGCAAAGTTTGATCCAGGGTTATGGATATATTTTTATCCCGCAGATAATTCCTGATCTCGATATTGCGTTTTTTTCTTATAATTCGTAATGGTGGATTGCAGTCAGGGGTAATAACCTTGGTAGGTCTTACTTTGCCTGTAATTGGCTTACCGATACGAGTAAATAATGAGTCATCAGATGTTGCTAGAGTTGTCGGTTGTAGTATTTTATTTAAAACCTCCATGATGGTACTTCGATCGTTATCAGTGCTAGTCTCGGGGATATCGTAAAGAATCAGGTTGGCTGCTCGTTTACGTCGATCATCTAATTCCGATAGTATATCCTCTGTGTGAATTGCATAATACGTTCCGTTTACCCGAACTTTGTGTCTTAAGCGCTTTAATCTGTTTTTTTTAGAGAGTCCCGCACATAGTGAATGTTGAGCTCTTTTGCATAGCTCGCCATTAAAAAATTCTTCGTCTGATTTGCAGTCTTTTTTGCATAAGGAACACTCGTTGAGATTAACCACAGACATATTTAAAATTACCCCAATTTTCTACACTTATGTATAAAAACTGTTAGAAATAATGGAGCTAGAATAAAATGATGTAAGAAAGATATGGTCGTAAGACTATGCGCCAATTTTTAAAAGAATCGTACAAGCACCTGACTTTGGCAGAAGTTGGAGAAAATTGAGATGGAAAAATAGATTGCTATTGGGTAAAATCACACAAATTTGACTTTGAACCTCTGTGAAAACCAAACCTCTTATCCGATTTTAGTGTGGTTAGTTTTATTTTATAGGTAAATTTGTTTGCTGTTAATCATTTTGTTTCACTATTCTAGCTGGACTAGCTTTGGAGATACATATTGAGCTTTTAGTCGTACAAGAAAATGATTTTTTCAAAAATCATCAAATGCTTATGGCAGCTAAAAGTTAAGAAATGGGGTATGTTCAGTATAACTTTTTTGCTAGAAATCAACTGAGGAATCATAATCGTTTATGTGGCAGTTTCCGGACACCATTTCCAGGTCAAGTAAATAACTCTCTGAGACAGAGACAAGCACCTGACTTTGGCAGAAGTTGGAGAAAATTGAGATGGAAAAATAGATTGCTATTGGGTAAAATCACACAAATTTGACTTTGAACCTCTGTGAAAACCAAACCTCTTATCCGATTTTAGTGTGGTTAGTTTTATTTTATAGGTAAATTTGTTTGCTGTTAATCATTTTGTTTCACTATTCTAGCTGGACTAGCTTTGGAGATATTGAGCTTTTAGTCGTACAAGAAAATGATTTTTTCAAAAATCTTCAAATGCCTATGGCAGCTAAAGGGTTAAGAAATGGGGTATGTTCAGTATAACTTTTTTTGCTAGAAATCAACTGAGGAATCATAATCGTTTATGCGGCAGTTTCCGGACACCCTGTATAGCATTTCCAGGTCAAGTAAATAATTCTCTGAGACAAATAGATAAATTTCCGATCAACAAAATACCTTTCCGAATCAATGAAATACGTTTCAAGATCAACAAAAAAATTTCCAGACGAGTTAAATGAACTTCTAAATGAAAAAAATAAAAAAACAAAATATAAAAATAAGGGTGGAATTCACAGTCCCCACTTAAGTAACAAGGAATTGGGGGTTCTGTATACAGGGTGTCCCGCATTGGGTGGTCAATACTGTAAGGGTTGATAGCGCAACTTGTTTCAGCAAGAAAATTACCAATACAATCGGAATTTTTTTTACAGTTACCTTGTTATCGCTCTTTTTGTGAAAGTCATCGAAAATCGTGACTTGTCACGCAAAATCGTAATTTGCAGCACTCCTGATGACTTAATCCAAGATTTGGTTTCAGTTTCAGAAACTACATAAAATTTCACAAAAATTGAAGTTTTTCCTGTTGCCAACATTATCGGCACTTTCAAGATACAGTTACTCAAACTTAACAGAAATTTTAAAATCGATTTTTCATCGAAAATTCAAACAGTAATTGTATAACGGTGCTTTATACGTACAATTCTGCAAAGTTGATAAAAGTTGCTTCAACATGTTGGCTTTCCAACGGTATATCACTTTTCTTATTTACATTGCAGAATTCTAGGTAAACACGCATTGAATGGTAAAACTCATGGCTTCAGTGGAATCGTTAACAATTTTCCCTTGACTCGAAAAAAGACATACAAAGGCAATTCGGCATAGAATCTCGCTACATTAGTTTGACCAGAACTGTAAGATATTTGAAATTTGGTACATTGTTGGCAAATGCAACGGTACTTATAACAGTTAAATTTTAATATTTGCTATTTATGGCAGATAGACGGGTGCCCGCTCATAATGCGAGACCTATCAAAGAATATTTGGAAAACGAATTTCCCGGAAAGTGGATTGGCAGTTTTGGGACAGTTGCGTGGCCTGCGAGAAGTCCCCACCTTACTCCCCCAGATTTTTATTTATGGGGTAACTTAAAAAGCAATGTATATTCCGAGCCGATTACCTCCCGGGAACAGCTGCTGCAGCATTAAGGAAACCCCTCCTGAAATCCTTCGGGACGTTTCTTCCATGCGCCGAAGGTGTCGAGTCTGTATACAAAATGGAGGAGGCCAATTCCAGCAGCATTATTCCAATTCATCAAACATACCCATTTAATCATTAGTTAATATTTTAGGTTATTGGTTCTTTCTCATATTCAAAACTTTATTTTCATTTTTATTTAAAAAATTTTCAAAATTGCGATAGTAAAATATAAAATATAAATGAATAAAATTTCAGTTTAAATAATCCGATAAGAAAATAATTACCTTGTTTTTTTACATCCAATATGTGTAATTCTAAAAACCCCGCAATGTAAATATGAAAAGTGATATACCGTTGGAAAGCCAACATGTTGAAGCAACTTTTATCAACTTTGCAGAGTTGTACGTATAAAGCACCGTTATGAAATTACTGTTTGAATTTTCGATGAAAAATCTATTTTAAAATTTCTATTAAGTTTGAGTAACTGTATCTTGAAAGTGCCGATAATGTTGGCAACAGGAAAAACTTAAGTTTTTGTGAAATTTTATGTAGTCTCTGAAACTGAAATCAAATCTTGGATTAAGTCATCAGGAGTGCTGCAAATTACGATTTTGCGTGACAAGTCACGATTTTCGATGACTTTCACAAAAAGAGCGATAACAAGGTAACGGTAAAAAAATTCCAATTGTATTGGTAATTTTCTTGCTGAAACAAGTTGCGCCATCAACCCTTACAGTATTGACCACCCAATGTGGGACACTCTGTATAAGTGAGCCCTTAAGGGAGCTTCGTATTCATAGACATCACTTATTAGGGCGTTGCCTCATTAAATAAACGATTCACTTATTTGCCATATATATTGAAAGTGACAAATAAAATATAAAAAATATCAAATAGTTAAAAATTCAAAATTTTTAAAAAATTTCAAAGTGCTTGATTAAGGATATGTCAAGAAATATATGAGTTCATATGAGGTTACTAGATATGCATCTTAACAAATAAGGGAACCATTTAGAAAATCCTTAAGCGTTTGCTTATTGAGTGACTACGAATAGCGTCAGTTCCTTAAGGGTTCCCTTAAGTATAAGTGAGGACTATGAATTCCGCCCTTAATTTCCAAATAACAAAATTTAATATTCAAATCAGAAAAACAAATGTACAATTTAAAAAAATTAAATGTCCAAAACAGAAAAATAAATTTGCAAATCAAATAAATAAGTTTCCAAATCAAGTTAATAATATTCTCGTAATAAGAAAAATTAAATTATACTAAATTGATGACACCCCGATATATAATATGTATTAACGGGCAAGGGAAGTGGAAGTTATTAGAGAGTTTTAGCATGTCGTACAACATACGTCAACGTCTATGAGATTCATCATCAATGTGGCACGATAGCCCGACGTCGGGCCTTGGCCGCCTGAATCGTTGTCCTCCAATTGTCGCGGTTACGTGACCTCGTCCTCCAGTTTCGGAAGCCCAGCAGCTGGTGGGCGTCTTCACCTACGGAGTTCTCCCAGCGAGCTCTCGGTCGTCCACGCAACCTCGCTCCGTCAATTCGTTGTGCGTTCATCACTTTCTTTGGCATGCGATTATCGTCCATCCGTTGTACATGCCCCGCCCATTGCAAACGTTGAAGCTTCACGATTTTCGATACTTCCAGCTCATCGTACAATTGATACAACTCATGGTTGTACCGGATACGCCATTGGTCTCGCTCGCGAACGGCCCCGAAAATTCGCCGAAGGACCTTTCGTTCGAATCGGTCCAGCAAAATTTCGGATGCCTGGGTAAGGGTCCATGTTTCGCAGCCATAACATAGCACGGGTCGGATGATCGTTTTGTACACGCGGAGCTTCGTGTTCCTGTGCGCAAGTTTCGAATTAATTATAGGGAGGACCGAGAAATATGTCTTATTGGCTAGTTGTATCCGTCGCTTAATTTCGTCGGTTTCGTTGGCGTCCTTTGATAAGTTACAACCCAGATAGTTGAAGTTGTCTACATACTCGATATTAAGGTCCCCCACTGTGATGCTTGAATTTGCTGGCGTCCTTGTTTTCGATTGCATCATGGCCTTTGTTTTGCTTTCGTTGATATGTAGTCCAACTTCCTTTGCGGCGTTATTGAGGTTATGCAGAAGGCTTTCTGCATCACCCACCCTTCGAGACATGATGTTGATATCGTCGGCGTACGCTACTAATTGAGTCGACTTGATGAGAAGCGTTCCGCTGCTGTCCATATTCATGGCTCGAATTACATACTCCAAAGCAAGGTTGAAGAGCGTCGGCGCCAGCCCGTCGCCCTGCTTGAGTCCAGTACGAGTTTCATATAGGTCAGTGAGTCGATTCTGCACTCTGACCTGCGAGACGGTATTAGTCATCGTCATCCTTGTGAGTCGCACTAACTTTGCCGGTATACCAAAATTCAGCATAATGTTGTACAGTACACTTCGATCGATACTGTCGTATGCCTGCTTGAAGTCGACAAAGATTTGGTATACGTCGATGTTATATTCCCAGCACTTTTGGAGTAGTAGCTTCACTGTGAAAAGCTGATCGGTCGTTGATCGACCAGGTCTGAAGCCGCCTTGATACTCGCCAATGATTCGTTCTGCGTACGGATTAATTCTCTTTTCAAGAATTTTAGATAATATCTTATAGGCCGTACAAACTAATGATATGCCCCTGTAATTCTCACACTTCAGCTTGTCACCCTTTTTGTGGATTGGGCAGATTATGCTTTTGCGCCAATCTTCGGGGATTTCCTCGTCGTTCCATATTTTCATTTTCAGCAGTAGCACATGTATAGCGTTGGTCAGGCACGTTCCACCATGCTTCAGCAGTTCTGCTGGAATCTCGTCAGCGCCGGGCGCTTTATTATTTTGAAGCGACTGTATGGCAAGACTCACCTCCTCTACTGTTGGGGGTAGAACGGGAGGGCCTGGTTCGGCTAACTGCTCAAGAGCTGGCTCCGCGGGGGATGTTGAGGGTGCATTGAGGAGCTCTTCAAAATGCGAGGCCCATCGTTTGTTGACGCTTTCGATGTCGCTGATGATGTTACCATCCTTGTCCGTACATAGGCTTGTCCTGGGTTGATATCCGTTCTTAACATTACACGGGGGAACAGCATTTTGTTTATTTAGATTTGATATTCATTTCTAGCTAATTTTTGGTCGCAGATTCCGGAAATGCTAACCGTTTTTCTCCTATACGTCCAGTTTTTGAGATACAGGGGGCTCAAATTTTGGCCCCCATACAAATCTTCCCTTCATTGAATTTAAAACAAACGAAACTCGTTACTATTTTTTTATTTATAAATATTGATTTTACATCTTAACAATATTACCTAAGAGTTAAAAACAAAACTATGGCAAAAATTTTCGTTTGTACCTTTTTGTGGAGTGTTCAATTTCAGGACAGTCCTGTTTTATGCCCCAGCAATAGTCCTCCATCATATTCGCATCCCATCTGCCTTGATATCGAGTTTCCATGATTTTTAAATCTTGATAAAATTGCTCTCCCTACTCTCCATCACTCACAGCTCCAAGATTTTCCGGAAATTCATCTAGATGAATGTGTAAAAAGTGGACTTTGATGCTCATGTTGCAGCCAAGCCTATGTAAACTGTCCAATAGTTGCTCGACGACTATCTCATAATTTGATGCACGTATATTGCCTAGAAAGTTGTTGACTATACTCTCAAATGCCAGCCATGCTGTCTTTTCAATTTCTCTATTGATTCAATAAAATTTGTATCTCTAAGAAGCTGCCGAATCTGTGGACCCTCAAATACACAAGCCTTTATTTTCTCGTATATGATGTCGCAGGAAGTGCCGACAGAATATATTAACAAGAATTTCCTTCTGTTGATAAAGCTTTTACAAATTGTTTCATCAGGCCTAATTTTATATGCAACGGCGCAAAACCATCTTTATACAAAGCCCGGAAGCAGAACACGTTCATAAACTTAAGCGCCAAATCATAGGCCTGTTCAGATCGAAAATTTACATTGCGGTAAAGGCAAATCTGGTTGGGTCGCGACAAACTTTACACGAAAAGTATTGGTTCCCGGTCGATTTTCGTCGCGAAAAGTGGAATGTGTCGTGAATTAAAGTGTCTAGAATGCAGTGAAAGAACAAAATCCCGACAAAAAGTGAATTTTCCACATGTTTTCGCGATTTTTATCAGAGCAGACACGGTTTTTTTTACATGCGCTGTGCTTGTGTTAGTGCATCGTGCAACGTATATACGACATGTTCATAGGCTCGTTTTGTGTGCATGTATTGCTGCTTCCCGGCTTCTAGTGAAGGTGGTTTTGCAACGGCGGGAAAATGATTTTTTGTCGATCCACAAGCGGTTCATGAACAATATTCGGACCACCAGCCTTCAGATCAGATCTCGAGGGCCAATTCTTTTGTGTACAATGTTTATCGCGAGCTCTGCTATCCCACATACACAAAAAGCACGGATATTTTGTATATCCACGTTACACACTTTATAAGGAACCCACCATTTTTCCTGATTGCAAATTGGAGCTTTGTTGTAGGCAAGATATGTCTGGTGGAAAAGGGGCCTATTTTTGCCCTCTGACTTAGAAATGTATAACTGCCACATATACAGCAAAATTAGTCCGGGGTGTTGAGACATTTTGACGAGGGATAGTAGAGGCTTTCATTACACAAATTAAGAGCACAATAATAGGGTAATCTACTGGAGCAGAGGCTTTTAAATGCATCTTTTTCCATAAAAGAGCCTTAAAAATGGCCGAAGAAATTTACAACTTTTAACAGAAAATCCAGTTAGCGACAAATTACTTTCTTTTATTGTTTTTAATTTGATTGTATACAGGTACTAGAAGGTCCTGTACAAGGATGCATCCTCGTAGCTTTTAAAAAAAGTTGTTTTTTTTAAGGGGGCCTTTTGTAATTTTCCGTAAAATTAAAAAACCCCGATATTTCAAAAACCTGACGTATAGGGGAAAAATGGATTACATTTTTGGAGTCAGAGAGGCCGTTTTACTATAAATTAGATACAAAATCCAAGAAAGCAGAAAAAAGTGTCAAAATTGTTCTCCTGTGTTATTTATGAGTTTGTACGCCTGTCTAATGTTCTTACTGGCTAATCTTTGGTTCATTTGCTGTAACTGCTCGTCAAAATTAACTTATTAGATACTCGCCGAAGCTCGTTATATCTTTCTTTCTTGGCTCGGGATGCGCGTTGTGTGTATTGGCGATAGGCTTCATTTTTTACCTCAATCGAGGCCCTGCATTCGTCGTCGAACCAGTCTGCTCGTCTGCGCCGGCCTTTATAGCCCACGACCTCTTCTGCGACCCCCTTGATGCTGTCTTTGAGCTCCTCCCAGAACTCATGGATGCCTAAATTGTTGATGTCATCAAGCATGGGCGACAGTTTTTCCTCTAGTGCTGTTGTATACGCAGCCGCCGTGGCATCATCAATCAAATTGTCAACCTCGAAGATCTTGGCAGGGTTGATTCTCGTTAGGTGCACCGAAGAGATTCTGCACCTGTAGGTTGTCTTCACCAAATAGTGATCGGTGTCGCAGTTGGCTCCTCGATAGGATCGAACATCTAGGACATTAGAAGCCCATCTCTTGCTGATAAGTACGTGGTCGATCTGGTTCACGGTGTATTCATCTGGAGACTTCCAGGTCTGCTTGTGGATTCGTCGATGAGGGAAGCATGTAGAGCTTATTACCAGGTTTCTGCCGCTCGCGAAGTCGATAAGTCGCTGACCGTTGTTGTTGTTTTCGTCGTGGAGATTCTATAGGATAAATTCGCTTGTGTAGCATTCACAAAACAGAATACCACAGTTTTGCTTTTTCCACTATGGTAACTTTATATGTACATGGTTATTGGTTAAGTCGACCTATTCCGTGCAACACGTTATAATAGGGTCAAAATGCAACAAAATGAGGTTATAAATGTTAGGCCGATTTTCAATGGTCACTGAGATATTTGAATTTTTTAAATAACCTTGAATTTTACCATTTAAAGTAAGATTAAAAAAACCTACTAAGGTATTATTTTTGGATTTTTAGTCAACACTCTGAATCATTTAAAATTTCAAAAAGCCATCACAATTCAAAATTTTTAATAAAAAAAAATTTCTAAATTTTTTTAAAGTTGATTTTTAATGTAGTATTACTAAAAAAATATATGACATGGAGTCTGCAGACCACTGGAAAAACATACTCGTGTTGTCAGCTTTCCAAAAAGGTGTCAATGTCAACATTAATATTTGAAATAATTGAAACAGCTAGCTGCGACTTGTTCGGGGACCATAATTTCGTTTGATAAAAAACGACAAATCCATAACACACTAAAAAATTTATCCCTACACCATAGCTTTTATTTCATTTTTTATCAAACGAAATTATGGTCCCCGAACAAGTTGCAGCTAGCTGTTTCAATTATTTCAAATATTTGGAAACTTAATGGGCTTTAATACTGCCATACAAATACTCTCAGGAGGACTCACCGGTTCCGAGATTAAGTCGAAACCTGCAAAAATGAATCCTTTAGCCCGCCCTCCCCACGTTAGCGCACACCTCATGATCGCGAGCTTTTAGTATGTTTTACTCCGGACCATCCCTTATAGATCCGAGAAATAAAAAACCGTCACCCCCTCCCGATTTTCCACAATGGTTGTTTTCATTCTGATGAATATAGAATATTACTTCGTTGAGACTCCTTTAACTCTCGAATGACAGGAGACAAGCCAAGAAGAAGTGTATCAAATTAAAGCAAATTTAACGCTTACTAACTCTGCCCTACAAAAGTTCTTGGAAAAACAATTCGATGAGGGGAACCATACGAAATCCCCAATCACAAAATCCCCAAACGTAGAGAAATCCCCAAAATCAAAATTCCCATAATCATAATACCCATATACAAAATCCCCAATCATTAATCCCCAAACACACGAAATATGATGGTAAATGGTAGATGGTAAATGGTTGATGGATGAAAGACTGTAAATTGTTGATGGTAGATGGAAGGTGTTAAATGGTAGATGGTAAATGGCACTAGGAGGGACGTAAATCGATACTATCTTATTTTTTGATTAGCACAAACAAAATATTCGAATCCATTGCATATATCATTTTAAACATATTAGGTTTTCTTTAACATCGTCGAGGCAAGTCCTCATCCGAACGAATATTCGCGGAAAACTTGGTTGGCTTATTGTTGGAACCAATTGCATATTTAATCGCCTGCACATTATCTGCTGTTGTTCTGTGTTACTTCTTCTTCTTCTTGTAGCGGTGCAGAAAGGTGTGTAACCTCTGTGCATCTATGTGGGCACGATTTATGGTTCGTCAATGTTTGTGTCCGTGAGGTCTAAGGACAAAAACATAGCTGCTGCGATAGGGTTTTCCCACAGTGATATAGGGGTAAGATCAGTGGGCGCAGCGGGGCATTCAAACAAATGGCCCACATCATGAGGAGTACCATTGCAGTTTGGACAGATGTTTTGGATGTCCGGGTTTATGCGAGAAAGGTACGAATTAAGGCGTGAACAAAAGCCCGACCGAAGTTGAGCTAGTGTTACTCTAGTGGCTCTCGGGAGCCTAATCTCCTCAGGCGAAATTGGTGGTGGGCGCTCTGAGAGGACTCTATTCGCACCTAAACTCGCGATAGACCGATTCACTTCTTCAGTGTGGATCGCTGCAATGGCGGCTCGGTATGTAACTTCATCGTAAGGGTCCCGTTTGTATCCCTGGACCTCTCTCTCAAGGTCTCGTAAACCACGCCTGACATGTCGTGGTGGAGGAATTCGGTCCATGAGATGATTATTGGGATGATCCTCACGGTAGCAACCAACAAGATACTGTTTAGAGAGTAGGAGATTGTGATCACGTATTGGCATCAATTTTGTCTCCTGATGTAAGTGATCCTGGGCAGACATCAGAAGGCAACCTGTCGCGATGCGTAGAGCGGCATTTTGGCAGACCTGAACTTTGGACCAGTTTGTGTCACATAGACTATGTGTCCAAACTGGGGCTGCATAATCAGCGGCCGCTCGACCCACCGCTTTATAAGTAGCTAGCATGGTTTCTTTATCTTTGCCCCAGGTGCTACCAGCTAGAGCTTTTAGGATGTTGTTCCTACTGCGCATTTTTTCACATACTGAAGCTGCATGATTCGCAGACGTCATCATGTTCTCTAGGTGAAGCCCGAGAATTTTGGGGTTTTTAACAGTAGGAACAGAATTGTTGCCAATACGTATATCCATCTCCCATCTGATGTCCTCCCACCAAGTGGTTAGAAAAGTCGCAGAAGATTTGGACGCAGAGATGGTGAGGTTTCGGCTTTGGAAAAATGCCTGTAATCGTCCTAGATAGCGATTAATTCGGAGGCGCATTTCATCCTTATCATTCCCTGTGGCGAGTACGGTGCAATCGTCAGCATAGGAAATCACCTCGATTCCTTCAGGTGGTGTGGGAAGGCCGGACATGTAGATGTTGAACAGACTGGGGGAGAGTACCCCTCCCTGTGGAACACCTAATTTGATTTTCCTAAGCTTAGAACGTTTGCCTCGAAACTCGGTGAAGGAGTGCCGACCAGCTAGATAATTGGCAATCCAACGGATCTCTTGTGCAGGAAAATGCATATTCAACAGGTTTGCTAGGAGCATTGAATGATTGACCTTATCGAATGCACTTGATAGGTCTATTGCCACCAGAATAGTTCTGTGACAACGACTGCGTTGATTTAGCCCATCACGAATGCGTGTAGTGATCGCATCGAAGGCAGTGGTGGTACTATGCATCTTCCTGAAGCCATGCTGGTGAGGTTCTAGCTTCGCATGTGCAACAAGAGTGGGGTGAATAAGGGCCTCCAGCGTCTTTGCGACAGGAGAAAGTATCGTAATGGGACGGTAGGATTCCCCGAGATTTGCGCTCTTCCCTGGCTTGAGACAGGGAACAATTCGACCTGTTTTCCAGATTTCAGGGATGGCAAGCGTG
Organism: Microchrysa polita; assembly: GCA_949715475.1. Classification (NCBI taxonomy): domain Eukaryota; kingdom Metazoa; phylum Arthropoda; class Insecta; order Diptera; family Stratiomyidae; genus Microchrysa; species Microchrysa polita. The sequence continues at coordinate 78,081,217 of OX454415.1, forward strand.
GACATCGACAAGTTAAAGGCGGCCGTGAGATACTCAATGGCTGGAAGGTCGAGATGCTTCAACATGGTCATCGAAATGCCATCTGGTCCGAGGGCCTTGGAGTTTTTAGCATTCTCGATGACTTTTTTAACCTGGTCCGCTGTAAAAGATGGTATGGTGTCAACATTCCGGCTGCGAATCCGTCTTCTAATTTTGCGCTTGAGGCCGTCAGACTTGGGATGTTCAATAAATTGTTTATTGAACAGGCTAGCACACTGAAGAGGATCGCAGGTTTTAGTGTTGCCAAATTCAATGGCGTTGTTGCCCTTTTCTTTCCGAGGATTGGAAAGGGCGCGGACGGTAGACCATAATTTGCTGACACCTTCATTGAGGTTACATTCATCGAGGTGCTGATTCCATTTCGCCCTCCTATAGTCTTTAACTTGTCGGTCAATTTCGGAGTTAAGCTCCTGAATTCTGGGATCATCAGGGTGAGCGCTTCTGATCTGATCACGTTCATCGGCTAATCTGGCGGCACTAGTAGGAAAGTTAGGCCGAACTTTCGGGATACGTCCTGCCGGAATAAAACGTGCCGCGGCTGTGGTAATGACGTTCCTAATATTTTTCTCGGCCTCATGAATGGTGATAGGTGATGTTAGCTCGGTGAACTTCGCCGACGAGTAAGCTTTGAAACCATCCCAATCGGCTTTCTTGTGATTGACAAACGTTCGCTTCTCTGACTTAGTCATGTTCGCTGGTTTGTCAATCTTTATAATGATTGGGAGGTGATCTGATTTAAGGGTGGTACGTACTTCCCATCGGGAAGCAGCAATTAGGCTGGCACTGACAATAGCTATGTCAGGAGAACTACTGCAAGTGCCCACGACTCTAGTCGGCGAGTCTTCATTAAGTGAACAGAATTCTGAGGCGTCAAGTGATTCGGCGATAGTTATACCCCTGGCATTGTTGTTGAGGTCCGAATGCCAGAGCTCATGGTGCGCATTAAAGTCGCCAAGGATGACCCTGTGCTCTCCGGAAAGGAGAGGACCAATATCGAAACGATAGCCAGAAGGGCAACTAGAGTGAGGTGGTACATATATATTAAAAATTTCGATATTAGTACTCCCTGATGGAACTGAGATGGCTTGAATTTCCGCCGTACCGTCAGCAACTACATCTAATACACAGTAATGTACGGACTTGTGTATTAGGAAGGCAAGTCCACCTCCAGGGTGAGAATCATCCGTGGCGGCCGGTCGATCTTTCCGCAGTATAACATATTCGCTATGGACGCTTAGAGACGAGTTTGCGTGAAGCAACGTCTCTTGGATGGCGGCGATGAGAATTCTGTTGGAACTCAAGAAGTGTGTGATCTCAGCGATTTTCCGGTGAATGCCATTACAGTTAAACTGTAATATAGATAGTGCAGTGAAAACTGCTGGAGGAGGAGGGCCAGGCGTAAGACTAGGTCGGGCATTCCTTATCATATTGTTTGGCGGTGTAGGGGGCAGTGGTGGGGAAGGTGGGCTGGGAGCAGCCCTGGGTTGCCCTGAATTTATACAACCTGGCGCAACATATGCCAAGGAGTGTTGACCTTGTCTTCGTAACCCTGAACACCTAAAGTGAACCCATTCCCTGCAGCAATTACACTGAACTGATCTGGCATTCGAACCGATACGTTGGTTGCAGACACTACAAATCCATACCTCTGGGCCTGGATTTGTTTCAACACCGGCGCGAATTAGTAAAATTGAGAGCAGCCGCGCCGAGATGTAATGCTCCCAATATGACGAAAAAACACATATATCGTACCCACACATATACACAGACAAACACAACCTTCCTGCATCGAACCTTCAGGGCTCCTGCCGGGGCTCTTGCCAGGAAGGCATATTGGCAGCTTTTGGCCGTTTTGCAAAACAAAACGGGTGTGGTCCGCCCCGTAGAGGCAGTTGCCGTAAGACCACTTCTTCTGTGTTACTTCAAAGAGTTTGCCGTTGATTAGCATATATATCAGTCCACGACGGTGATTTTTTTATTGCATAGTAGGACTATTCAATTACAATAGTCTAAAACACATACCATTTATCATCTACTATTTGCTATTTACCACCCACCAGTTGCAATTTACAATCTACCATTTACCATCTCTCATCAACCATTTACAAGCTACCATCCGTCTACCATTAACCACCTACCATTTACCATCTACCATTTATCATCTGCCATTTAACATCTATCATTTACCATCTACAATAGCCTAAAAAAAGTCTCCATTCCCCATTTGGGAATGGGGAATTTCGTTTGGGGATTTTGGTTTTGAGTATTTTGATTTCGGGGATTTTGATTTCGGGGATTTTGATTATGGGGATTTTGATTTGGGGATTTTGTGACTGGGGATATCGTATCCAACCCTTCGATGAGACATCATTTTATTTCACTATTCCAGCTGGTCTAGCTTTGGAGATATTACACGAAGAGAAATTTCTGCAGTAAATTTTATTAAAACGAATAACTAAATTCACTAAAAATAAATTAATTAATATTCATTGCATAATTAATACATTTTTATCGAATTACTACAAAATGTTATGAATTTGACATATCGGTTGCTAATACAATTTTCATTACGTTGTAATGAAAAAAGTTATTACACACTATTAGGCTTTAAGTCGTGCAAGAAAATGATTTTTTCAAAAATCTTTAAATGCCTGTGGCAGCTGAAGGGTTAAGCTGAGGGGGTATGTTCAGTACAACCTTTTTTTTTGCTGGAAATCAACTGAGGAATCATAATCCGGTGCGTTAATGCGGCAGTTTCCGGACACCCTGTATTAAAATGCTGTCTTTTAAAATCGCTTCCTTCATACGAAACATTGTTTATTTTATTTTTGTAAAATCATTTTTTTGATTTGGACATTTATTTATTTGATTTAGAGATTTATTTTTGCGATTTGTTTATTTATTTTTATGATTTAGGAATTAATTTTTGGCTGAGTAATTTATCTATTTGATCTGAAAACGTGTTTTGTTGATTCGGAAATTTATCTTTTTGACTAGGAAAATTATTTACTTGATCTGAAAATCCTTGTTCATTGTGAATCCGTTGCGAAACAGTCAAATCAATTAATCAATGGTATGCTGGAAACAGAATGGACGCGTTGAATACTGCCGAAGAAAGCAGCACAATGCATTTTCAATGGCTGACGTGTTTTTGTTGTTGCTGTTCAACAGCAGTAGCAATCATTATATACTGTTTAACGCATTCGGAAGATTTATGCCGCGTTCCACGCGCAAATATGGCCTCTAACTCAGTGGTCTCCAGCCTTTTTCAATCTGTGCCGTTTTTGCGAAATGTAAAGAGTATGAAAAAGAGGATAGTCATCCATTTGGAAACATTGCTATACGTTGGATGAGATCTAAAAACACGTGGAGAAGGTTGGTCGAGATTAAGAGCATATTTTAGGCAAACTGTAGATCATGTTTAAGCTTCGCTCGACTGGAGGTTAAACCAAACCAGAGAAAGATACAAATACATAATATAACCATTTTTAAACTCAAGCTTACGAACGTTAATTCAGAGATAACTGAGCTATAACTCGTAGGTTTTGTTTGTTGAATTTCACCTACATTGGTACTGTAACATTTTTCAACTCATCCTTCTGAATCTCGAATGTCGATAAGTATAGCATACAAGAACGAAAAACAGTCAGTCAGTGCTACGAGCGCGCAGCGCGAACACGTCCACTCAGAGCGGGGAGCAGGCGTTGGATGGTAGCATGGGCAGTGGTAGAAGGGGGGTGGCGAGCCGATTGATGGGTGGGGTTGACGAGCGTAGCGAGTAGGGGGCGAGTTGTTCTACTGGCAACCATTGCTATTGCATTATTATTTTGCAGTTGCAATACGCCTCTTCGGGGCGGACCACACCCGTTTGCAACAACAAACGGCCAAGAGTTGCCAAAACGCCTCCCTGGCAAGAGCCTCGAAGGTCTCGATGCAGGAAGGTTGTGTATGTCTGTGTATATGTATGGACTCGTTATATATGTTTTTTCGTCTTATTGGGAGCATCACATCTCGGCGCGGCTGCTCTCAATTCTCCTTTTACGCGCCGGCATTGAAACAAATCCAGGCCCTGTTTTGGTATGGATGTGTAGTGTCTGCAACCGACGTATCGGTTCTAATGCCAGGTCACTTCAGTGTAGTTGCTGTTCGGAGTGGGTGCATTTTAGATGCTCCGGTTTGAGAAGGATGGGTCATTACATAGAAGGGACATTTGTTGCTCCAGGCTGTAGGAATACTGGGCAGCCTCGGGTAATACCAGGCCCCTCCCCTCCACCAACGCCCCCTACTCCCCCCAATAATGTTGCCTTGAACGTAAGACACAGCTTAACTCCCGCCCCTCCGCCAGCAATTTTTACACCGGTGTCCATATTGCAGTTCAACTGTAATGGCATCCTAGGGAAATTTCCTGAAATCACAAGCTTCTTGAGAAAGTACAGAATCCTGATTGCAGCCATCCAAGAGACGAAACTCCACGCGAATTCACCATTCAACGCTGATGGTGAATATATCATCTTACGCAAGGACAGAGAAGGCGCCACGAATGATTCTCACCCTGGAGGTGGACTTGCCTTCCTAATACACAGGTCCGTACATTACCGTGTATTAGATGTAGTTTCAGACGGTACGGCGGAATTGCAAGCCATCTCAGTTTCATCAGGGAGCACCAATATCGAAATTTTTAACATCTACATACCACCACACTCTAGTTGTACAAACTACCATTTCGATATTGGTCCTCTTCTTAATGGAGAGCACAGGATCATTCTTGGTGACTTCAATGCCCATCATGAACTCTGGCATTCCGCGCTTCACAACGATGCCAGGGGTCAAGCTATCGCCGAATCTCTGGACGCATCAGGTTTCTGTACCCTCAACGAAAACTCCCCAACCCGTGATGCAAACAATTGTATTAGCTCACCAGACATTACAATTGTCAGCGCTAGCCTAATTAGTGAGACCTCCTGGGAAACACTTACCGGTCTTCCCTCTGATCACCTCCCAATCATAGTCAGAATTGACAAACCAGCTGACCTGACCAAGTCAGAGAAGCGAACTTTTGTCAATCACAAAAAAGCTGATTGGGAAGGTTTCAAAACATTCACGTCATCGAAGTTCTTCGCGCTTCCCCCTCCCACCAATATACATAAGGCCGAACGTAACATTAGGAGCGTCATTGCCAAAGCTGCGGCACGGTTCATCCCTGCAGGGCGCATTCCAAAGGTTCGTCCAAACTTCCCAACAAGTGCCGCAAGGTTAGCTGATGAACGTGACAACATTAGGCGCGCTAACCCTGGTGACCCCAGAATTCGGGAGCTCAACATCCAAATACAGCGACAAGTTAAAGACTACAAGAAGGCCAAATGGAACGAGCACCTCAATGACTGTAACCTTAAAGAAGGTGCAAGTAAGTTATGGTCCACTGTCCGTGCCCTTTCGAACCCCACAAAAGATAAGGGCAATATAGCCATAACCTTCGGCAAAAAAGAAACTAGCAATCCTCTTCAGTGTGCGAGCCAGTTCAATAAACAATTTATTGAACATCCCAAGTCAGATGGCCTCAAGCGCAAAATTAGAAGACGGATTCGCAGCCGAACTGTTGACTCCGTACCAATTTATACTCCGGACCAGGTTAAAACAGTCATTGAGAATGCAAAAAATTCTAAGGCCCTTGGACCTGATGGCATTTCAATGGCCATGCTCAAACATCTCGGTCTTCCTGCCATTGAGTACCTCACGGCAGTCTTTAACTTGTCAATGTCTACGCTCGTCATCCCCGACATATGGAAACAAGGTCGCATAGTCCCATGCCTTAAACCAGGGAAAAGTGCCAAACTAGGAACTTCCTACAGACCGATTACGATCCTGTCACCTGTAGCAAAGACGCTGGAAGCCCTCATCCACCCCACACTCGTTTCACATGCAAAGCTAGATCCCCATCAGCACGGATTCCGACGCATGCATAGTACAACCACCGCTCTGGACGCGATCACTACACGTGTAAGAGACGGACTAAACCACAGTACACCCTGCCATAGAACTATCATGGTGGCGATTGACCTATCAAATGCGTTTGATAAGGTTAATCACTCCATGCTTCTGGCAAATCTCCTCAATATGCATGTTCCGACTCAAGAGGTAAGATGGATTGCCAACTATCTAGCTGGTAGGCAATCCTTCACCGAGTTTCGAGGCAGTCGTTCTAAACTCAGAAAGATCAAATTAGGTGTTCCACAAGGTGGGGTTCTTTCTCCCACCTTGTTTAACATCTATATGGCCGGTCTCCCAACACCTCCGGACGGCATTGAAGTTATTTCTTATGCCGATGACTGCACTGTACTCGCCACGGGAGCGGATAGGGATGTCATGCGTGAAGATATCAATAGATATTTAGCGCGACTAGAAGCCTTTTTCCATAGCAGAGGCCTAACCATCTCAGCGTCCAAATCGTCTGCGACCTTCCTTACCACCTGGTCAGGTGATTGTAAGTGGCCGGTTGGGGTACGTATTGGCAACAAACCAGTTCCTGCTGTTGCAAATCCAAAAATTCTCGGGCTTCACTTTGAGAAAATGATGACTTCAGCTCATCACGCGGAAGCGGTATGCGAAAAGATGCGCAGCAGGAACAAAATTCTTAAAGCACTGGCTGGTAGCACCTGGGGCAAAGATAAAGAGACAATGCTAGCCACTTACAAAGCGGTGGGTCGAGCAGCGGCTGATTTTGCGGCGCCAGTTTGGTCGCAAGGTCTCTGTAAAACAAGCTGGAACAAAATCCAAGTCTGCCAAAATGCTGCTCTACGCACAGCTACAGGATGCCTTCTGATGTCTGCCCAGGACCACCTACATCAGGAGACACATTTGATGCCAATACGTGACCACAATCGACTACTTACAAAACAATATTTAGTAGGTTGTTATCGAGAGGATCATCCTAATCGTAACCTCATGGACAAAATTCCCCCCCCACGTAACATCAAACGTGGCCCTCGTGACATTGAGAGAGAAGTCCAGGGTTACAAAAGGGATCCTTTCGATGAAGATTCATACCGGGCTGCCATCGCAATGATTCACACTGAGGAAGTGAGTAGGTCTATTGCGAGTTTAGGTACGAACAGAGTCCTCTCAGCGATTCCACCACCTATTTCGCCTGAGGAGATTAGGCTCCCGAGAGCCACCAGAGTGACTTTAGCCCAACTTCGGTCAGGCTTCTGCTCACGCCTAAATTCGTATCTATCTCGCATAGACTCAAATATACTAAACGTATGCCCAAACTGCGCTGGCACGCCACACGATGTAGCCCATTTGTTTCAATGCCCAGCTGCACCCACTAATCTCACCCCCCTCTCACTATGGGAAAACCCCATTGCAGCTGCCACGTTTTTGTCCCTGGAGATTGCGGACGAAACCGATGACGAACTATAAAACGAGTCCATATAGATACACAGCGGTTCACACCTTTCTGTACCGCTAAAAGAAGAAGAAGTAGGGGGCGAAGCCCCTAGTAGCCTTAAACTTACCACTCTTTTAGAATCGTAATCCTTCATCTCTAGTATGTAGTAAATTTTTATATGGCATTAAAATTAGATCTGTCTTGCATATTCCGTTGACTCTTCTTGATCATCGATTAAATATTTTTTTTTTGTTACAGGCAGCAAATTTCTAAATGGGAAGAAAAAATGATCCGTTTAGGTAATATCGACGTTGTTCGTCATGAAGCTACAATAGAATCATCTGGTAAACCTCGAAAGAAGAACATAGCATCAATTGAGGCGGCGAAGACCGAATAGGAATTCGCGTACTCTTTTCCGGAAAAGGCGTTCGACCCGAAGGCTAAATATTATACTTCACCAATGGATTTACAACCAGGGACGATTATTAACAATTCAATCACACAAAATCAGATGGACAATCCTTCAAGCGTTGGCTCAATATATAAACACGAATTAAGAAACCAATGCATTTCGGGAAAGGGTACCAGGCATGAAGACAACCGACGGAGTAAAGAGAATAATTTACTCAACACTAAAGAAAGGAGTGAAGGTAAATTTGACATTATAGATAGAATCAAGTGGATTTTCAAACGATAATAATGAATACTGAATAAAGTTTTTTTTTATTTTGTTTGTAATTTATTTTTTCTTTATGGCCTCTACACGCTTACCCAAATCTCGATATTTTCTAGATTCACAGTTTGCCATATTCTAAAATTATCAAATCTCGTGTGTCAACACTATCGACTTCGGCAGATTTTGCCAAAAATCTAGGATAAAATCTTGAATATTTCCCATACTTTTTCCATGTATCTGAAAACTCTCTACAAACTTCAGAGGATTCTCTTGAGTCAAAATCGTGGTAAAGTGAGGGGAACTCCGCCTTTGAGAAAAAGTCTTAGCGCTTTAAGCTCTTTACAGACTTCAGAAGATTTTGCATAATCTTGAGATTTTACAAAATCTAAACAAAAATCTTCTAGATTTTCCATACATTTTCAAAGATTTTGGTAAGAAGCTCTGCATTTGGCAATACCACAGTAGAGGTCATCTAATCGATTTTCTGCTTTGCACATGGTACACAAAATTGTGATGTTATCACCTATTGACACAGAAATCATTGACATAATTCCTAAGATTATGCTTCTGGTTTTTTTGTAAAGCGCTTTATACATACATACATATAGCCGCAAAATCTACGTAGATTATGTACTTTCATATGCTATTCATACTATGGTCGTAATCTTGTTCCTTGTACTTGACAGTACAGTACAATCCGTCTAAATTGCAAACTCCGACAATTTCATGCACGACTGAAACTGTTATTTATATTAATTTGTTAAAACAAGAAGCAGAATCTATCTTAGAGGGGATTGACACTATGGACTATAGTCTGTAAAGAGCTTAAAGCTCTCTACAGTCTACAGACTTCAAAAGATTTTGCAAAATCTTGAGATTTTACAGAATCTAGGCAAAATCTTCATGATTTTCCAGACATTTTCATAATTTTGTTTACCGGGATTATAACCAAAATCTCTAGAAAATCGTGGTGAAGTATGATGAGCTCCGCCTTTGACAAAAATGTCAATATTTATTTATTTAACCAAGCAAGGTAACAATATTTAACAATTACAATTAGGTACATACATTTCACTTAATTTACAAAAAAAGATTGAGGGAATGGGATTCTAGGAGGAATTAAGGGCTTTTATTAAGTTATGTTTAAACGTGAATTTAGATATCCCAGGAGAATAATGTATGCCAATTGAGTTGAAAACTCGACAGCTTCTATTTATAGGTTCGTTGTCGCCATAAGCGGTTCGATGTTGAGACACTTTTAGGAGAGCAGTATGCCTGGTCCGTCTCAATTGATCGTTAAAAGCTATTTTCTCAGATAGGGTATAGATATTAGCTGCGCCGCTAATCACGTCAAAGGTGAAACATGCACTGAGTAGCGTTCTTCGGGAAGCAAGTGTCATTAAATTTAAAAGGCTTAATCTGTATTCATAAGAAGGCAGATTACGGAAATCGGCAGGGTTAAATTGATTCCTTAGTGCGAAAAGGAGAAATTGTTTTTGAATTGACTCAAACCTGTTGCTGTGTATTTCATGTACTGGGTTCCAGATAACGCAAGCATATTCAAGAAGGGGTCGCACAAGACTCGAGTATAAAGATTTAGTAACCCAGAGATTCTGAAATTCTTTAGCCCGTCTTTTAATGAAACCGAGTTGCTTATTAGCTGTGGACAAGGCCATGTCATATTGTAAATTGAAGCATAGTTTGTAGTCTAAGACTATACCTAAGTCTTTGATATGGTAGACTCGATTCAGTTCATCGTTATGCAGCTGGTAAGAATGCGTTATAATTTCGCTTTTACGGGAGAAAGTCATTACTTGGCACTTATTAACGTTAAGGTATAAATTGTTCAGACTGCACCATTCTTCGAGGGATTTAAGCTTCAGTTGAAGAAATGTTACATCAGAATCTCTTTGTATGGTATGGTACAGTTTAAGATCATCGGCATAGAGAAGATGAGGAATATCAGACAAAGACTGTGATAGGTCGGAAATAAAAATGTTGAAGAGTAGGGGACCCAAGTTGGTGCCCTGTGGTACACCAGAGGATACGGATATACTCTTGGATATACAACCTTGAAATTTCACGAATTGGGTACGATTGACAAGGTACGAGCCGAGCCAACTCAGAATGGACCCAGATATCCCAAATTTGTGTAATTTTTCAATTAGAATTTTGTGGTCAACTCTATCAAAAGCCTTACTAAAGTCAGTATAAACTGCGTCGATTTGATTCCCCTTTTCCATTTCACAGAGAACCTCGGAAACTAGGATTATGAGGTTGGTTGTGGTCGATCTTCCTTTGCGGAATCCATGTTGTTGTTCATTCAAAAGCGGGTCAATGACAGTATTGAGTTTGTCACAAACGATTTTCTCAAATAACTTAGGGATTGCCGATAGAATTGCAATACCTCGATAGTTATCGACTAACCGTTTATCACCGTTCTTATGAATTGGAGTGATGTGGGAATATTTCCAATAAGAAGGAAAGACGCCTGATTGAAGGGAGTTATTGAAAATAAGACAAAGGGGAACGAGCAATTGATCCAAACACTGCTTCAAAAAATAGGGAGGGATTAAGTCCGAGGCCCCTCCATGATGGACCTCTTTCGTTTACGAATACTATCATGGTTAAGCGATGGGCCGACAACTCATCCTTGTAAAAAAAATTTCGACGTCAAGAAACCTGGAACGAAAGCCTCGGATTGGACGGATACAACTCAACGACGACCTCGCAAACGAACAACGGATTACTCTTTCGGAACCTGGAATGTACGCTCCCTGAATAGGGCAGGGGCCTTAAGGGCCCTCTTGGATCAGGTTGAAAAATATAAGCTGAGCATAGTTGCACTCCAGGAAACAAAATGGCTTAGTAGCGAGATAGACGACCGCAATTCGTACACAATTTTCACAAGTGGAAAACCTTCGGGCCACAGGGAGTTTGGAGTGGCGTTCATTGTAAACAATCAACTTAAGCCGCATGTTATCGACTTCAAACCCATAAACGAGCGGCTGTGTGCGATTCGCATTAAAACTCGGTTCTTCAATCTCTGGCTCATAAACGCGCATGCCCCCACCGAAGTCAGTGAAGACGCGGCCAAAGACGAGTTCTACCACCGCCTAGAAAATCTCTTCGACTCACTTCAATCAAACGATGTCAAATTGCTGCTGGGGGACTTCAACGCCAAAGTCGGAAACGAAAGTTGGCATTGGGGGATTACTGGAGGTAATGGAGGCCTCCATGAAGAATGTAACGACAACGGTCATCGACTAATAGACTTCGCGACCAGCAGAAACATGGTCATTAGCTCAACGTGTTTTCCGCATCGTCGTATTCACAGACAGACCTGGAGATCTCCAGATCAACATACCGTCAACCAAATTGACCACGTCCTTATCTGCAAAAGATGGGCATCGAGCATGATGGATGTTCGGTCCTATCGTGGAGCAAATATTGACTCTGACCACTATATGGTGAAGGCGACTTATAGGTGCAGAATTTCTTCGGTGCATCATTCGAGATTCAACCCGGCAAAAATTTTTGCGGTTGACAAATTGTTGGATGATGCCACGGTGGTCACTTATACGACTGCCCTTGAGGGGAAGCTGACGCCCTTGCTAAATAACATCAGCAACAAAGGCGCCCTTGAGATTTGGGATACACTCAAAGACACCATCAAAGGGGTCGCAGAGGAGGTTGTGGGATACAAAGCCCGGCGAGCCCGAAATGATTGGTTTGACGAGGAATGTCAAAATGCGGTAGATGCGAAAAACGAGGCATATCGCCAATGGACCGAACGCGCAACTAGAGCCAAAAAAACAAATTATGACGAGCTTCGACGATTTTCGAATAGGTTAATTAGACGTAAGAAACGTAAGCATCTTGACGAGCAGTTGATGCAAATAAACCAAAGACTAGCTAGTAGGAACAGTAGACAAGCGTACAAGCTAATTAATTCAATTAAAAGTGGATACCAACCCAGGACCAGCCTCTGTAAGGATAAGGATGGCAATATAATTAGCGACACCGATAGCGTTGATAAACGCTGGGCCTCACATTTTGAAGAGCTTCTTAATGTTCAACCGAATAACCCCACACAAGAAGCGCTGGAGCTGACGGCTGAAACAGGCCCTCCCATTCAACCCCCAACAATAGAAGAAGTTGATCTCGTCATGCAATCACTGAAACATAATAAAGCCCCGGGCGCTGACGAGATTCCAGCTGAACTGCTAAAGCATGGTGGGGAGAGTCTTGTTAAGGCTATTCACACACTTATCGTTAAAATATGGAACGACGAAATAATCCCGGAAGATTGGCGCAAAAGTATAATTTGCCCAATCCACAAAAAAGGGGATAAGTTAAAATGTGAGAACTACAGAGGCATCTCATTAGTTTGTACGACTTATAAGATTTTATCTAAAATTCTAGAAAATAGAATTAATCCGTACGCAGAAGAAATCATTGGCGAGTACCAAGGCGGCTTTAGACCTGGTCGTTCGACGACAGATCAGCTTTTTACAGCGAAGCTTTTACTCCAGAAGTGCTGGGAATATAACATCGACGTATACCAAATATTTGTCGACTTCAAGCAGGCATACGACAGTATCGATCGAAGTGTACTGTACAACATTCTGCTGCATTTTGGTATACTAGCTAAGCTAGTGCGACTCATAAGGATGACGATGACTAATACCGTCTCGCAGGTCAGAGTACAGAACAGACTCACTGACCTATTTGAAACTCGTACTGGACTCAAGCAAGGCGACGGGCTGGCGCCGACGCTCTTCAACCTGGCTCTGGAGTATGTAATTCGAGCCATGAATTTGGACAGCAGCGGAACGCTACTCATTAAGTCGACTCAACTAGTAGCTTACGCCGACGACATCAACATCATGTCTAGAAGATTGGGTGATGCAGAAATCCTCCTGCATAATCTCAATAACGCCGCCAAAGAAGTTGGACTACATATCAACGAATCTAAAACCAAGGTCATGATGCAATCAAAAACTAGAGCGCCAGTAAATTCAAGCATCACAGTGGGGGACCTCAATATAGAGTACGTAGACAACTTCACTTACCTGGGTTGCAATTTGTCAAAAGACGCCAACGAAACAGATGAGATAAAGCGACGGATACAACTAGCTAATAAGTGTTATTTTGCGGTCCTCCAAATTATGAATTCGAAGCTGGTGCACAGGAAGACGAAGCTTCACGTATATAAAACCATAATCCGACCTGTGCTATGCTACGGCTGCGAGGCATGGACCCTAACCCAAAACTCTGAACACCTGTTGGACACATTCGAGCGAAAGGTTCTCCGAAGAATCCTCGGGGCCGTTCGTGAACGAGGTGAATGGCGCATCCGGTACAACCTTGAGTTGTATCAGCTGTATGATGAGCTACAGGTGTCGAAGATCGTGAAATTGCAGCGACTGCAATGGGCGGGACATGTACAAAGGATGAACGACGATCGCATGCCCAAAAAGGTGATGAACGCGCAACGAGTGGACGGAGCCAGATTGCGTGGACGACCGAGAGCCCGATGGGAGCATTCTGTATGTGAGGACGCCCACCAGATGCTAGGCTTTCGGAACTGGAGGACAAGGTCGCGTGACCGCGACAATTGGAGGTCTTCAATCCAGGCGGCCAAGGCCCGACGTCGGGCTATCGTGCCATAAAGAAGAAGAAGAAGCGAAACTGACCGAAATTTCAAGAAAATGTCTCTCGATGAATTGGCACCGATTCTTCATCGAGACAGTCATCGGGTGTTGGAGATTCAGCCAAAGTACATAAGCCAACGCGTGTGGATGAGAGAGTGTTCACGAATACTACGACAATTTTTGCATTCCCCCGTCTCTTTGGATTTATCGTTCACCGATTATGGCTAGCAGGGAATTCCCTTATATATTTTTCAAAGATATGGTGAACGACTGCATGAAGACCACGTGAATCAAAACATGACTTTCCCTCATGATTTCATTAGAGAGGTACTGATGATAGATGCGGTGCGGATCATCAATGAATTCATCAGAAAGGAACCGATGAAAACTACGATGAGTTTCACTGGCGAATTAATCATACTGGAACTGATGACAAATTTAATGAATTTCCCCGAAGAGTTCATCAAGTTCACCCTAATGAAATAATCGACGAATTTCATTGATGCGTTTTTATATGAATTACGTATGCAATAGTCGATTAGTTTCATTAATTATTTCATCAGTAATTTATACATTTAGCACGCTCTGTGACTCACTTAGTTGAGTCGCGCTCTACGACGCTAGTAATTTAGACGTCCGGAGATCGAATTTCGGCGTTTTACAAAATTTACGTACATGTGCGGATAGGATAGTGCTTGCAACAATCACTCCGAAGGTATATGCAATGTAACGTTGACTCGAAATAGACTATAAACGGCTGAGTTAACGCACCATGCCCCACAAGGGGTCACGGTACAGAGGCAAATTACTCGATGCAGAGGCACTCACTACGAAGGTCAACTTTAAAGTGAAAAAGGTTCCGCTATACAAAGAAAAATATTACCCATCGGCGCAAAATGACGACAAGGAAGCGAAACTGACCGAAATTTCAAGAAAATGTCTCTCGATGAATTGGCACCGATTCTTCATCGAGACAGTCATCGAGGAATGGAGATTCAGTCGAAGTACATAAGCTACCCTACTAGCCATGGCATAAGGAATGCATCGATGCCGGTATCATGAATCTCTAGATGAACCGAATCATTCCATTTGTTCTAGCCGCGGGACTAAATTCCCTTATATATTTTTGAAAGATATGGTGAACGACTGCATGAAGACCAAGTGAACCCAAACATGACTTTCCCTCATGATTTCATTAGAGAGGTACTGATGATAGATGCGGTGCGGATCATCAATGAATTCATCAGAAAGGAACTGATGAAAAGTACGATGAGTTTCACTGGCGAATTCATCATGCTGAAACTGATGACAAACTTAATGAATTTCCCCGAAGAGTTCATCAAGTTCGCCCTAATGAAGTAATCGTTGAATTTCCCTCATGCGTTCTTAAAGGAACAACGTATGAAATAGTCGAGTAGTTTCATTAATAATTTATTCATTTAGCACGTTCTGTGGCTCACTGGATCCGGAGATCGAATCTCGGCGTGTTCCAAAATTTCCGGACATGTGCGGATAGGAAATATATAGTGCCTTGCAACATTATATACACTCCGAAATTATATGCAATGTAACGTTGACTCGAAATAGCCTATAAAAGGCTGAGTGAACGCACCATGCACCACAAGGAGTTACGGTACAGAGAAGAAGAATTTATTAATATATTCAATTTACTCGATGCAGAGGCACACACTACGAAGGTAAACTTTAAAGTGAAAAAGGTTCCGCTATACAAAGAAAAATATTACCCATTGGCGCAAAATGACGACAAGGAAGCGAAACTGGCCGAAATTTCAAGAAAATGTCTCTCGATGAATTGAGACAGTCATCGGGTGATGGATATTCAGTCGAAGTACATAAGCCAACGCGTGTGGGTGAGAGAGTGTTCACGAATACTACGACAATTTTTGCATTCCCCCGTCTCTTTGGATTTATCGTTCACCGATTGTGGCTAGCAGGGTAACGCGTGCGGATGAGAGAGTGTTGACGAATACTACGACAAGTCTAGCATTCCCCCGTCTCTTTGGATTTATCGTTCACCGATTATGGCTAGCAGGGTCCAGTGCTTCGGAACCCAAAAGTTTAAATGTGCGGAGCGTTTATTACGAAACAAAGGTTATGGTTTGCTTTCGTGTGTTTTTGATGTGCAAGTGGTAAAATAGTATACATCAACATCGTACTTACCATATACTTACGCTCACAATACTGTGTGGCGCAGCACAGATGACAACATCAGAGGACAGCAGCTGCTGGAATTTGTTGCAAGATACAACTTGTTAGTAGCTAATACAGGGGTGGCTCCCACCTTCGTTGATGCGCGAAGGGTTGAGGTGATAGACATTACCCTGAGCTCTGTCAAAATGCTGCACAGAATTCAGAAATGGAGAGTAGTGGACAGACTAACCATGTCTGATCACAGGGCTATTCAGTTTGAAATTCTGTATGGCACGAAACCGAGTAGCGAAAACAAACGTATTAGAGTGCCAAGGAATACGGACCGTACTAAGTATGAAATGTGTTTATTGGAACAAATTGAGGAAATTTAAGGGGAAATACCTAATAACACGACTGAGATAGAGCGATCGGTGGAACAAATGAATTCTGCGATAACTCACTCTTTCAAACTGGCTTGTCCCGCTACAATCATAGATGAAAAGGATCCAACACCCTGGTGGTGCACTGAATTGGAATCTATGAGGAAAGAGACAAGGAAAGCGTTTAATAGGTACATGAGAGAGAGGACCCCTCGCTCTTGGGATCTATATAAGGATAAAAAGAGAGAGCTGAAGAAGACTCTACGTACACGTAAAAGGAACTCGTGGAGGGAATTTTGCTCGAATATGAGGAATGCATCCGATGTATGCAGATTACAGAAGATGATTTCGAAAGACAGCGTTTCCAAAATGGGACTAATCCGAAAGGCGGATGGGACTATGACGGAAACAATGGAGGAGACATTGCAGTCGCTTATGGAAGTCAAATAATCCGTGGACTCAAACCTGTAAATTGGTAGGGGCGACCGGACGACAAGAAGCTGAGAGGATAATAGCTTCAAATGGTGTCAGGAGTGCTATAAATACTTTTGAGCCATATAAGAGAGCTGGGATGGACGGAATATTTCCGGCACTGCTACAATGGGGCATAGCAGCTCTGCTGGAGAAGATCCGGAACATATTCGTTGCCTGTTTATCGACAGGATATATCCCAATGTCTTGGAGAGAGACTAAAGTTGTCTTTCTACCAAAACCGGGAAAAAAGGATTATACGGAAGCGAAGTCATTCAGGCCGGTTAGCCTAACCTCTTTTCTATTGAAGACAATGGAGCGAGTATTGGTGGACCATCTAGAGAATACCTCACTGATGTATAGACCTTTGAGTAGATGTCAACATGCTTACAGAGCAGGTAGATCTACTGAGTCCGCTCTGCATGAAGTAGTGCGAGTAGCAGAAAGAGAGATTAACAACAGCGGTATCGCTATGTCAACCTTTATGGATATAGAGGGTGCTTTTGATAAGATCTCATACAACAAACTAAGAAATGCCCTAGCGGAGCGGGATATCGAGCCCTTGATAATAACATGGATCGATTCGATGCTTAGTGGGAGGGCAGTAAATCTTAGTAATGGATGTGCCAGAATAAGGGGAAGGGTAGTCAGGGGCTGTCCACAAGGAGGGGTACTTTTGCCTCTACTGTGGAACATCACCGTAGACTCTCTTCTCTGTAAACTGGACTCGATGGGCGTACATACAGTAGGATACGCTGATGACTTAGCAATTATGGTCAGTGGCAAATTCATGGACACTATCCAAGGTTGCATGAGGCAAGCTCTCAAAGCAACTGAAGAATGGTGTAATGAACAAGAGCTAACTATAAACGCAAGCAAGTCAAGCACTATAGTCTTTACTCTGAAAAGGAAAGATGTAGAAACCACTCCCATGCTGCTTTTTGGTTCGGAGATAAAAGAGTCCAAGGAGGTGAAGTACCTAGGGGTAATCTTAGATCCCAAACTTACTTGGAACTCTCATGTTAACGAAAAGACACAAAAAGCAGCGAGGATTTTGCATCAGTGTAAGAGAGTGTGTGCACGTAGGTGGGGTATATCACCAAAAGCGGCACATTGGATCTATACAATGATGGTTAGGCCCGTTCTATCCTATGCAGCAGTGGTCTGGTGGCCCAAGGGTAGCCAGAAAACTACTAGGCAACGGCTGGATGGGATTCAACGCATAGCATGTATAAGCATATGTGGTGCAATGAGAACTACGCCAACACATGCTATGGAGGTTATACTGGGATTACCGCCACTGGATCTGTTTATAAAACAAAGTGCGGCGCTCGCAGCAATAAGAATGGTAAGAGATGGCACTTGGCATCACTTTGGTAGAAACGGAGGTCATAAGAGGATCCTTGATATTGTTCGTGATAATGTCAGGGAGACTCATATGCCTTTGGATGGTATGAGAAGATGTAGGGTAGTCGAAAGACATCACATGACTCTCATAGAGGATGGTAGGATACACGAGGGGTATCCACGTGATGTTGCTATTTTTACTGATGGGTCTCTCATGGACGGAAGAGCGGGGGCTGGAATATACTCCTAGGAGCTAAACCTTGCATGCTCACTTCGTCTAGGAGAGTATGTATCGGTATATCAGGCGGAGATGCTTGGACTGCTTCACGCGCTGGATCATATTCTGGAAGGCGGGATACTAGGGAAGAAAATTCTGATAGCACTCGACAACCAATCGGTGATCAAGCGCATGCAGCAATCCAACATTAATTCAAAATTGGTACTGGAATGTGTCCAGAAGCTCAATGAGTGTGCTTCAATCAACGAAGTTACGCTAATGTGGGTTAAAGGACACGTAGGTACATTGGGGAATGAACTTGCCGATACCTTAGCAAAAGAGGGATCAGCAGAAAAGTTCCAAGGACCGGAACCCAAAATTGCTTTGGGAAACGGCATGATTGAAGCCAGGATACATGGCTGGATTGATTCCATCCATCGGCAACGATGGCGAAGCCTATCCACTTGTAGACAGGCTCGTAACGCAATTACTAGTCCGAGCCGTGATGGTAAAAAACCGGGGTTTTCGAACTGTCGGAAATTAACCATCTTAAAAGTTGCGTTTAGTTACGGTGATA
This sequence comes from Microchrysa polita, assembly GCA_949715475.1. Classification (NCBI taxonomy): domain Eukaryota; kingdom Metazoa; phylum Arthropoda; class Insecta; order Diptera; family Stratiomyidae; genus Microchrysa; species Microchrysa polita. The sequence goes on from OX454415.1 coordinate 78,100,119, forward strand.
TCGAAACGGTTGGTCAGCCGAAGCAAAACTTGACCAGTATAGCGTAATTAGACGTAATTAGACGCAAAAATTAGAGGTGTTCGGGGGTATGGGTAACTGTCGGATCGAACCTATTTTATTCGATAGAGGACCTCTCCGTGAGTCTAAAAACATTGGTCAGCCGAGCGGCAACCTGACCGAAGGGTTCGGCCAACCAGTTTAAAGGTGCAAATTTTTTTAGGTGCGATGGGGTTTTCGGAACTGTCGGATCAAACCTATTCTATTCGATAAAGGACTGCCCTCTGATGCAAAAAATACTGGTCAGCCGAGCGGCAACCTGACCGAAGGGTTCGGCCAACCAGTTCGAAATTACCAATTCTGACGGGTCGATGGGGTTTCAGAACTGTCGGATCAAACCTATTCTATTCGATAGAGGGTCACTCCCTGATGCTAAAAACATTGGTCAGCCGAACCGCAACCTGACCGAAGGGTTCGGCCAACCAGTTCGAAATTACCAATTTTGACGGGTCGATGGGGTTTCAGAACTGTCGGATCAAACCTATTCTATTCGATGGAGGGTCACTCCCTGATGATAAAAACACTGGTCAGCCGAACCGCAACCTGACCGAAGGGTTCGGCCAACCAGTTTGAAAGTAACAATTTTGACGGGTCGATGGGGTTTCAGAACTGTCGAATCAAACCTATTCTATTCGATAGAGGGTCACTCCCTGGTACTAAAAACACTGGTCAGCCGAACCGCAACCTGACCGAAGGGTTCGGCCAACCAGTTCGAAAGTACCAATTTTGACGGGTCGATGGGGTATCAGAACTGTCGGATCAAACCTATTCTATTCGATAGAGGGTCACTCCCTGGTGCTAAAAACACTGGTCAGCCGAACGGCAACCTGACCCAAAGGTTCGGCCAACCAGCTTGAAAGTACCAATTTTGACGGGTCGATGGGGTATCAGAACTGTCGGATCGAACCTATTCTATTCGATAAAGGAACGCCCCCTGATGCTAAAAACACTGGTCAGCCGAACCGCAACCTGACCGAAGGGCTCGGCCAACCAGTTTAAAGGTGCTAATTAATTAAGTGCGTTCGGGGTTTCAGAACTGTCGGATCAAACCTATTCTATTCGATAGAGGGTCACTCCCTGGTGCTAAAAACACTGGTCAGCCGAACCGCAACCTGACCGAAGGGTTCGGCCAACTAGTTTGAAAGTACCAATTTTGACGGGTCGATGGGGTATCGGAACTGTCGGATCGAACCTATTCTATTCGATAAAGGACCGCCCCCTGATGCTAAAAACACTGGTCAGCCGAACCGCAACTTGACCGAAGGGTTCGGCCAACCAGTTTGAAAGTACCAATTTTGACGGGTCGAGGGGGTTTCAGAACTGTCGGATCGAACCTATTCTATTCGATAGAGGGTCACTCCCTGATGATAAAAACACTGTTCAGCCGAACCGCAACCTGACCGAAGAGCTCGGCCAACCAGTTTTAAGGTGCTCATTTTCAGGTCCAATACATATTTTCATATAGCTTATAGTGTCGTTACTACGTGATTTCAGATTGCAAAGTGTGGTGGAGAAAATTTGTTTATTTCTTATTTTTTTAGGGTGCTGAGCTCGAAACAAGAGCTTCTCACCAAAATTTCATTGCGGAACAGGGTCAAAACCCAAAACACATAATATACAAGAAAAATGCAACTTTTGCGAGCAAAAATGCAAAACCGTTCATAATATGGAGCTACGTTAAAAATGGCAAATTTAAATATCAATTGTAGTAATATCGCTCAACGGATTTATAATATTTATGTCTCTTTGGACGTGCAATTATGTGCTCTCTAACATATTTATGGAAAGTTTTTCATAGAAATAAATAGTTTCAGAGTTATGAGCCAAATAACGGAAAACAGCAAACATTTCAGGGTTTTTCGTGATTTTGACCCTGTTCCGCGCAACGAAAATTTGGTGGCAAGCTCCGGATTCGCGCTCCGTACCCTAAAAAAACATAAGAAACAAAAAACTGTCTCCAACACATTTTGCAATCTGATGTACTAGGTTTATCACGTAGAAAATACACTATTAGTAAAATTTTAAATATAAATAGAATGGAAGCAGGAGCGGCCCAATGTATTTTAAATGGACGACAGCAAAGGTTTTTGCTGCCCACATGACGTCACCCATTTAAAATGTATTGTGCTGTTTTCCTCGGTAACATTCATCGCATCCCGTCTGTATCAACCAAATATTTCATGACTTTTCCCCAAACCGGATTCTACTCCCTCTCGTACGTACTACATTGCTACAAGCTCATTCATAAATTGCCACACAGCACACACACAGTCATAATCCTTGCAAACATGCGCACACGCAATCAAAAGTAAGAAATATCATCAAAACAAAAAACAAATGTATTTTCTGAAATCGCTCGGTTCATCAATTGAGTCGTTTATGACTCTTTATGACTGTCGCTAAAAGAGGTCAGTTACTCAAAAATATTTATCCTTAATCTAAGCTTAAAGGGCGGCCAAATCATGACGTGGGGCTATCCTGCCACATTGATCACGATGAAGCTTAAATCATTCTTGAAGCGTGGTTGTTCACACTAGCTGTAGAATGCTGTAAGAGAAAACAAAGATAAAATGTATGAGCAATGTACGATGAATCGGCCGCGCCGGTATGCATAAACATTTTTTGTAAAATTTTCACTCTCCTCTCACCCCATAATGCCCGCAACTCTGCACGTACATCATCGGGGTCATCGCGTCGCCGAGACTGAAAATATATTGCATCGCAAAAGGTGTGAGTAGTGAGTGCGTATTGATGTGTATACTATATGTACATATGTATATTTACTTGTGTGAATAACCCAATTTGTAGAATGAGGAAAATGAAATGCGTTTCTTTTTGTCTCAGACCTCAGGTGCAAATTTGCGCCTTTCCTCGCAATTCTGATACACATTATCGAAAATTACTTGATTGAAAATGCCCCAAAACGATAGTCGGCCTCCTGAAAAGTGGGGCTAAAGGGGTGACAGAAGACTTAAGAGTTGTTGATATAGTTGCAGCATATTGAAATTGTTCGAAGTTTTTATGGAAAACTTGTAGTGCGTCTACAAAATTAACGCAAGTTCCATTATGCTAAATCATATAGGCGATTCCTTCTGAACGGGATGTCATTCAGAACACCATACTTCAAAAGGAAGACAAAAACCTTGAAAAGGACGGTCAGCAGACGAACCTGAAGTGATGCAAAAAGTGGGATTTTGCGAAAAACAACAATGATTTCTCGTGGCAATTTTGCAAAAAAAAACTGTTTGGCGACAAATTTGTACGATGTTTAATGTGCGCTAATTTGATATACTTCCCGTAGTCTTGCCTTAAATCGGTAAAAAGTTCAAGAGCTTAAACCAAGTTGCCGAATATTATTTCCCACATAAGTATAAAGTCAAATGTTGTGGATAATTGGGAAGGGGTGGCGGTTTTTTATTTCGTGAATTTATAAGAATTGGTTCGGAGGAAAACACACTAAAAGCACGCTGTCGAGGGTTGAGAGCTAACGTGGCGAGAGCGGGTTAAATTGTCGCATTTTTGTGCTTATCAGGTCCATTTCCGCTATATTTTCGAAACCGCGAACTGTACAAAAAAAATTGTCTGAGCAAAAATGAAAGCTTACAAAAGTTCCTATAAAACTCATCTTACAAGCATATGTCGAATTCTTAACTTGTATCAACATATTGCTAATTTAAAAATCAAAAGTTTCATATTGAGAACATCAACACAGCATAGTCGGCATATCTATAGATTGGCTTTATGCATGTACGCTATATGGATGCTCTGTGAAATTATATATGAAATGAGAGATTAAAACGTGTAGGGATTGAATAATAATAAACAATAGCCTAAATTTCTATATCTTTATAATAATGCTACTCTTAAAACTTAAAATTTTAAAATTGTATAGACACACACGACTCATGGTACATACTATACCTAATGGATGATAGTACAGCTCATTTAGGTAGAATTTATGTTCTAGATGACCTCTCTATTTTTAACCGTTATAAAATTTTAGCATCTTTTGTAAATAGTGTCAAAAAGCTCGACTTGACGAGAAAAATTACTTTTTGCCACACTCTCAAATATTTAATCCGAGATTTGACTTCAATTTCTGAAAGTTCACAAACTTCAACATTAAATAACTCAATAACTCTCAAATAAATCATTTAAATAGCTTCCCAGATACTATCGTTCAAACTTTAAAGAAATTCGAAAATCGGTTTTTCGTTGAAAATACTAATTGTAAAATCGTAACTGTGCTTTGAACTCACAAATGTGCAAAGTTGACAAAAGTTGCCTCATTATGTTAGCTTTCGAACGACATATTAAAATGAGGGTCTTAGGATATGAAAAATTACAAACCTTACGTGTTAAGGAGAAAAAACGTGATCCTAAGAGAAAACCAAGGTAAACATTTCCTCAATTTTTATTGTTTTGTTTAGTAAACAAGATTTTTTATTTATAAAAAACGAAAAAAGAACGAAACAGTAAAATTATTAACAATAAGAACTTAAAATACAAGTACTGGTCGAAGTTTCCCCTCGATATCGACACCTTTTACCTACAGAAGAGACTGCCTGAGACACCTTTTCTCTTTTTTGCTTGCAAATTGTTGCAAGCCGTTTCGCATGGCCTGCTAGAAGTCGAAATTTAACGCTGCTTTATTTCCATGTATAGGACTAAAAAATGAAGTTTACGATGAACCTATAGTGTCTCGGGAACACCAACTACAAACAATTGAAACGGCTTGCAACGATTTGCGAGAAAAAAAGGAAAATGTGGAAAAAATGCCGATATGGAGAAGCACATTATGACGAGGACTTGAAGTATAAGCTCGTATTATTGATAATTTTACTTTTTCTTTCTTTTTTCTTTTTTTTTAATAAAAAAAAATCTTGAGGAAACTTTTACCTTGGTTTTTTCTTAGGATCACGTTTTTTCTCCTTAACACGTAAGATTTGTAATTTTTCAAATCCTAAGACCCTAGCTTAAAGACAGCATCAAGGGGGTCGCAGAAGAGGTCGTGGGCTATAAAGGCCGGCGCAGACGAGCCGAATGGTTCGACGACGAATGCAGGGCCTCGATTGAGGCGAAAAATGAAGCCTATCGCCAATACACACAACGCGCATCCCGAGCCAAGAAAGAAAGATACAACGAACTTCGGCGAGTATCTAATGGATTAATTAGACGTAAGAAACGCAAAAATTTTGACGAGCAGTTACAGCAAATAAACCAAAGATTAGCCAGTAAGAACAATACACAGGCGTACAAACTTATAAACAATATCAAGAACGGATATCAACCCAGGACAAGCCTATGTAAGGACAAGGATGGTAACATCATCAGCGACATCGAAAGCGTCAACAAACGATGGGCCTCGCATTTTGAAGAGCTCCTCAATGCACCATCAACATCCCCGCGGAGCCAGCTCTTGAGCAGTTAGCCGAACCAGGCCCTCCCGTTCTACCCCCAACAGTAGAGGAGGTAAGTTTTGCCATACAGTCGCTTCAAAATAATAAAGCGCCCGGCGCTGACGAGATCCCAGCAGAACTGCTGAAGCATGGTGGAACGTGCCTGACCAACGCTATACATGTGCTACTGCTGAAAATATGGAACGACGAGGTAATCCCCGAAGATTGGCGCAAAAGCATAATCTGCCCAATCCACAAAAATCTCACAAGGATGACGATGACTAATACCGTCTCGCAGGTCAGAGTGCAGAACCGACTCACTGACCTATTTGAAACTCGTACTGGACTCAAGCAGGGCGACGGGCTGGCGCCGACCTTCAACCTTGCTTTGGAGTATGTAATTCGAGCCATGAATATGGACAGCAGCGGAACGCTACTTATCAAGTCGACTCAATTAGTAGCGTATGCCGACGATATCAACATCATGTCTCGAAGGTTGGGCGATGCAGAAAGCCTTCTGCATAACCTCAATAACGCCGCAAAGGAAGTTGGACTACATATCAACGAAAGCAAAACAAAGGCCATGATGCAATCGAAAACAAGGACGCCAGCAAATTCAAGCATCACAGTGGGGGACCTTAATATCGAGTATATAGACAACTTCAACTATCTGGGTTGTAATTTATCAAAGGACGCCAACGAAACCGACGAAATTAAGCGACGGATACAACTAGCCAATAAGACATATTTCTCGGTCCTCCCTATTATTAATTCGAAACTTGCGCACAGGAACACGAAGCTCCGCGTGTACAAAACAATCATCCGACCCGTGCTATGTTATGGCTGTGAAACATGGACCCTCACCCAAGCCTCCGAAATTTTGCTAGACCGATTCGAACGAAAGGTCCTTCGGCGAATTTTCGGGGCAGTTCGCGAGCGAGACAATGGCGTATCCGGTACAACCATGAGTTGTATCAATTGTACGATGAGCTGGAAGTATCGAAAATCGTGAAGCTTCAACGTCTGCAATGGGCGGGGCATGTACAACGGATGGACGATATTCGCATGCCAAAGAAAGTGATGAACGCACAACGAATTGACGGAGCGAGGTTGCGTGGACGACCGAGAGCTCGCTGGAAGAACTCCGTAGGTGAAGACGCCCACCAGCTGCTGGGCTTCCGAAACTGGAGGACAAGGTCACGTAACCGCGACAATTAGAGGTCAACGATTCAGGCGGCCAAGGCCCGACGTCGGGCTATCGTGCCACATTGATGATGATCCATATAGCGTACATGCATAAAGCCAATCTATAGATATGCCGACTATGCTGTGTTGATGTTCTCAATATGAAACATTTTTTTTGTACAGTTCGCGGTTTCGAAAATATAGCGGAAATGGACCTGATAAGCACAAAAATGCGACAATTTAACCCGCTCTCGCCACGTTAGCTCTCAACCCTCGACAGCGTGCTTTTAGTGTGTTTTCCTCCGAACCAATTCTTATATATTCACGAAATAAAAAACCGCCACCCCCTCCCAATTGTCCACAACATTTGACTTTATACTTATGTGGGAAATAATATTCGGCAACTTGGTTTAAGCTCTTGAACTTTTTACCGATTTAAGGCAAGACTACGGGAAGTATATCAAATTAGCGCACATTAAACATCGTACAAATTTGTCGCCAAACAGTTTTTTTTGCAAAATTGCCACGAGAAATCATTGTTGTTTTTCGCAAAATCCCACTTTTTGCATCACTTCAGGTTCGTCTGCTGACTAGGCCTGTTCGGTACCGAGATTTCAGTACCGGGTTCCGGTTTTTTCAATACCCGGTACCACAAGCGGTTTCCCTGACTCAGGTTTTTTTTTTCAGTACCGACGGTTTTTTTAACCATAAGCCGGTTTTTTTGAGTACCGGGTTAAAAACCGACTCAGGTTTTTTTTCAGTACCGACGGTTTTTTCAACCATGAGCCGGTTTTTTTGAGTACCGGGTAAAAAACCGGTACCAAAAAACCTGAAAAAAAACCGGCTCATGGTTGAAGTGAATCGTTCTTTTTAACTCGGTACCAAAAAACCGACTCGTTGGTCGGTTTTTTAACTCGGTACCAAAAAAGCCGGGATATCGGTACTTTAGAATATCGGGTCCGGTACCAAGTGAACACCGGTTTTGTACCGGGATCCCGGTTTTTGGAACAGGCCTACTGCTGACCGTCCTTTTCAAGGTTTTTGTCTTCCTTTTGAAGTATGGTGTTCTGAATGACATCCCGTTCAGAAGGAATCGCCTATATGATTTAGCATAATGGAACTTGCGTTAATTTTGTAGACGCACTACAAGTTTTCCATAAAAACTTCGAAAAATTTCAACATGCTGCAACTATATCAACAACTCTTAAGTCTTCTGTCACCCCTTTAGCCCCACTTTTCAGGAGGCCGACTATCGTTTTGGGGCATTTTCAATCAAGTAATTTTCGATAATGTGTATCAGAATTGCGAGGAAAGGCGCAAATTTGCACCTGAGGTCTGAGACAAAAAGAAACGCATTTCATTTTCCTCATTCTACAAATTGGGTTATTCACACAAGTAAATATACATATGTACATATAGTATATACATCAATACGCACTCACTACTCACACCTTTTGCGATGCAATATATTTTCAGTCTCGGCGACGCGATGACCCCGATGATGTACGTGCAGAGTTGCGGGCATTATGGGGTGAGAGGAGAGTGAAAATTTTACAAAAAATGTTTATGCATACCGGCGCGGCCGATTCATCGTACATTGCTCATACATTTTATCTTTGTTTTCTCTTACAGAATTCTACAGCTAGTGTGAACAACCACGCTTCAAGAATGATTTAAGCTTCATCGTGATCAATGTGGCAGGATAGCCCCACGTCATGATTTGGCCGCCCTTTAAGCTTAGATTAAGGATAAATATTTTTGAGTAACTGACCTCTTTTAGCGACAGTCATAAAGAGTCATAAACGACTCAATTGATGAACCGAGCGATTTCAGAAAATACATTTGTTTTTTGTTTTGATGATATTTCTTACTTTTGATTGCGTGTGCGCATGTTTGCAAGGATTATGACTGTGTGTGTGCTGTGTGGCAATTTATGAATGAGCTTGTAGCAATGTAGTACGTACGAGAGGGAGTAGAATCCGGTTTGGGGAAAAGTCATGAAATATTTGGTTGATACAGACGGGATGCGATGAATGTTACCGAGGAAAACAGCACAATACATTTTAAATGGGTGACGTCATGTGGGCAGCAAAAACCTTTGCTGTCGTCCATTTAAAATACATACATTGGACCGCTCCTGCTTCCATTCTATTTATATTTAAAATTTTACTAATAGTGTATTTTCTACGTGATAAACCTAGTACATCCGATTGCAAAATGTGTTGGAGACAGTTTTTTGTTTCTTATGTTTTTTTAGGGTACGGAGCGCGAATCCGGAGCTTGCCACCAAATTTTCGTTGCGCGGAACAGGGTCAAAATCACGAAAAACCCTGAAATGTTTGCTGTTTTCCGTTATTTGGCTCATAACTCTGAAACTATTTATTTCTATGAAAAACTTTCCATAAATATGTTAGAGAGCACATAATTGCACGTCCAAAGAGACATAAATATTATAAATCCGTTGAGCGATATTACTACAATTGATATTTAAATTTGCCATTTTTAACGTAGCTCCATATTATGAACGGTTTTGCATTTTTGCTCGCAAAAGTTGCATTTTTCTTGTATATTATGTGTTTTGGGTTTTGACCCTGTTCCGCAATGAAATTTTGGTGAGAAGCTCTTGTTTCGAGCTCAGCACCCTAAAAAAATAAGAAATAAACAAATTTTCTCCACCACACTTTGCAATCTGAAATCACGTAGTAACGACACTATAAGCTATATGAAAATATGTATTGGACCTGAAAATGAGCACCTTAAAACTGGTTGGCCGAGCTCTTCGGTCAGGTTGCGGTTCGGCTGAACAGTGTTTTTATCATCAGGGAGTGACCCTCTATCGAATAGAATAGGTTCGATCCGACAGTTCTGAAACCCCCTCGACCCGTCAAAATTGGTACTTTCAAACTGGTTGGCCGAACCCTTCGGTCAAGTTGCGGTTCGGCTGACCAGTGTTTTTAGCATTAGGGGGCGGTCCTTTATCGAATAGAATAGGTTCGATCCGACAGTTCCGATACCCCATCGACCCGTCAAAATTGGTACTTTCAAACTGGTTGGCCGAACCCTTCGGTCAGGTTGCGGTTCGGCTGACCAGTGTTTTTAGCACCAGGGAGTGACCCTCTATCGAATAGAATAGGTTTGATCCGACAGTTCTGAAACCCCGAACGCACTTAATTAATTAGCACCTTTAAACTGGTTGGCCGAGCCCTTCGGTCAGGTTGCGGTTCGGCTGAACAGTGTTTTTAGCATCAGGGGGTGTTCCTTTATCGAATAGAATAGGTTCGATCCGACAGTTCTGATACCCCATCGACCCGTCAAAATTGGTACTTTCAAGCTGGTTGGCCGAACCTTTGGGTCAGGTTGCCGTTCGGCTGACCAGTGTTTTTAGCACCAGGGAGTGACCCTCTATCGAATAGAATAGGTTTGATCCGACAGTTCTGATACCCCATCGACCCGTCAAAATTGGTACTTTCGAGCTGGTTGGCCGAACCCTTCGGTCAGGTTGCGGTTCGGCTGACCAGTGTTTTTAGTATCAGGGAGTGACCCTCTATCGAATAGAATAGGTTTGATTCGACAGTTCTGAAACCCCATCGACCCGTCAAAATTGTTACTTTCAAACTGGTTGGCCGAACCCTTCGGTCAGGTTGCGGTTCGGCTGACCAGTGTTTTTATCATCAGGGAGTGACCCTCCATCGAATAGAATAGGTTTGATCCGACAGTTCTGAAACCCCATCGACCCGTCAAAATTGGTAATTTCGAACTGGTTGGCCGAACCCTTCGGTCAGGTTGCGGTTCGGCTGACCAATGTTTTTAGCATCAGGGAGTGACCCTCTATCGAATAGAATAGGTTTGATCCGACAGTTCTGAAACCCCATCGACCCGTCAGAATTGGTAATTTCGAACTGGTTGGCCGAACCCTTCGGTCAGGTTGCCGCTCGGCTGACCAGTATTTTTTGCATCAGGGGGCGGTCCTTTATCGAATAGAATAGGTTTGATCCGACAGTTCCGAAAACCCCATCGCACCTAAAAAATGTGCACCTTTAAACTGGTTGGCCGAACCCTTCGGTCAGGTTGCCGCTCGGCTGACCAATGTTTTTAGACTCACGGAGAGGTCCTCTATCGAATAAAATAGGTTCGATCCGACAGTTACCCATACCCCCGAACACCTCTAATTTTTGCGTCTAATTACGTCTAATTACGCTATACTGGTCAAGTTTTGCTTCGGCTGACCAACCGTTTCGATATCACCGTAACTAAACGCAACTTTTAAGATGGTTAATTTCCGACAGTTCGAAAACCCCGGTTTTTTACCATCACGGCTCGGACTATAGGGAGGAAAGCCAAACAAGTACTCAGTTACACACGGAGCAGCTTAAGTTGGATAACTGCCTTAGTAACTGGGCATGGTAATTTTAAGGCTCATCTAGCTAAGATGAAAATCGTGGAAGATGATGTATGCAGACTATGTCTGGAAGAGGCTGAGACGTCAGCACACATTGTATGTGAATGCCCAGCACTAGGTAAATCGTAGAAAAAACCTACTGATGAGTAGTAGGAGGCTAAGGATACTAGGTAAATCCACAATAGGTGTGGAATCCATGAGGGAACTTCAAAGATATGCTACTCATCACACGGGACTCAGTGATGAAGGAAGAAGTCGATAATTATCAGTCGACTTCCGGAAATCACTTCATTTTCATTCGCGTCCTAAATCATCTTAAAAATAACTGAAAAAAATAGTTTCCCCCTTGTCCGAATGCATTTTCAACGTGAAAATGAGTCGACTCTGTAGCATATTCTCCGTCGGGCGTGGTGAGTTTTGCAAACGTCAAACCGATTCACTGTCCATGACGAGTTCATCGTGGAAATTATCTAATGACCGGGGAATCGAAAAATAACACATAAAATGGCAGAGACAAATTGTGAAACCATTCTCGGATTTTAGTTTATGGAATTCCCCAGCATTTACCACATATTCCACGACAGTATGTATACATTTTCATTGATAAAATCGCCGCGGACAAAAGTTTCATTTTCATTCCGCCCGAGGTCTATTCAGGCCTTTAAGGGCTGGATAGGCCTCCATCGTGAAAATTATTCCGCGGCGATTTTCTCAATGAAAATGTATACTTACTATCGTGGAACATGTCGCAAATGCTGGGGATTTTTTTTCAGTTATTTTTAAGATGGTTTATGACGTAAAACGCTTAGGGCTCCATTACACAGTCATATTCATATTATAATATGTATGTCATAAGCCTAAGCCTATTCGATTCATTCAGTATAAATTTTTAGACGTGCGGGAAGCGAAATCAAGAAGCCTTATGGATATGATAATATCTATTATAATATATATTACCAATATATGACTGTGTAATAGCGGCCTTATGTAACAGTGGTTCAAGCTAAAATTATAAGTTCACCCCATTGATCCTAACAACTAAGAGGATTGCGCCGTAGAAGCGATAAATGAGTGAATTTTTCATATAAGACTGGATCTGACAGCTGGGGACAATTCGTCTTTTTTACCTTTGTGTCGCACTGAAACTGCGATATGACTATTACATTTTATAGATACACTTCCTGACTTCCTCCAGCAGCAATCTTTCCCCCATTTACTTCGTAATAACTTCACAATAACACTTGACAGATCGGGACAACCGCTTTTTAAAATCGTCCCATGCAGTTTGTATGGGTGACAGCTGATTTATCATTCCTTTTTATTTCTCTATTCCATGGTTCACCCACTGCCATCTAGATAGACAGGCCGGATTATCAGCTGATCTGTCAGTGGTCATGCAACACTAGTAGTGCCATGGTTGGTCATGGTCCGCGCTTAGTACTGCCAAAGTACCGCTCAGTACAATCCACAAATTGTCCACAATCCAAATATCAGTGGCTGTCAGCCTGTCATTTCGTGTGACTTGCTATGATATACACATGCCAGTGCGTTGATTTTTGAGATAAATATGGTAAGTACGATGTTGATGTATACTATTTTACCACTTGCACATCAAAAACACATTAAAGCAAACCATAACCTTTGTTTCGTAATAAACGTTCGGCATATTTAAACTTTTGGGTTCAGAAGCACTGGAGGTTGTGGGCTTTACAAATGTCAACTGTCACTGGTCACGAACGCACTTTGTCCACTTGTAGACGAACAAATTTCTGCAGTTCGGCCTGTCTATCTAGATGGCAGTGGTTCACCACGTATATTTTCGGTTAATTACCGTTTCATGCTTGAAATAGAATAGCCGCGTCAGCAGAGGCATCGGCAGAGGCATCGGCATCAGCAGAAAAATTTCAATTTAGAACACACGCATTTGCCTTTGATGACCCACAATGACAGCAGCGGCAGAGGCATCGGCAGAAGCAGAATTCTGCTTCTGCCGCTGCTGTCATTGTGGGTCATCAAAGGCAAATGCGTGTGTTCTAAATTGAAATTTTTCTGCTGATGCCGATGCCTCTACCGATGCCTCTGCTGACGCGGCTATTCTATTTCAAGCATCATTTTCATTTACGCTCCGAGGCCTATCCAGGCCTTTAATTGCTACTCCCGACAGTTTCATCAACGCCATCTAGATACATCAAGACCGTAACTCAGCTGTGCCGTTTGCCTCCTAAATTTTGGATTTACTCGGACAAACAACAACAACAACCATATGACGTAATTAAAAGGAACAATAAAACAGTGCAAATTTAGTAGGCGATTTTTCTACATACTCCAATCAACGGGGAGATTTTACATTGCAAAAATTGGGGATGTCTCAAAATTTTAATATGTTATAAAGACAGGTGGGGTAAGCTAAAATCCAAGTTTGCGTCACTTCCTCCCCCCCCCCTGTGCTCCCGCCGCCATCTTGAAAAAACAATCAAAAATCGGCCCTTTTATCAGTTATTGGTCTATAACTCCTTTCCAGTCCATTTGACCACGAAATGTGCCGAGAAAATTTTGTAGAGCAAAACATTTCCTACAAATTTAATCTGATAAGTTTTACTCTACAATAAAAATTAACAGAGTATAGCGCAAAGATTATGCCGAAAATTCCAAAAATCATTACCAGCAAATTTCAAACCATGCTTGGAGTACTCTATACTAAAATGCAGAGGAGGCAATGAGTTATTGGTATACAATGCGTTTTTGTGAATTTGAAATTGGCATGATTTTTTATATTTTATCCATTTAATTGACGCTATAACTCTGCCAATTTTGATTTTAGAGTAAAACTTATCAGATTAAATTTATAGGAAATTTTGTGCTCTATAAGATTGTCTCGGCATATTTCGTGGTCAAATGGACTGTAAAGAAGTAATAGGTCAAAAACTGATGAAAGGGCCGATTTTAGATGGTTTTTTTTTCAAGATAGGGGCGAGAGCACAGGGGGGAAAGTGACGCAAACTTGGATTTTAACTCACCCCACATATCTTTATAACATATAAAAAATTTGAGACATCCCCAATTTTTGCACGCTAACCCCTATTATTTCGTCTCTATTGATTGGAGGAACCTTGCGGCCTAAATATATAGACGGAGGTGGTTTCATGCACGACTGACTGCTCTTTATACACTCGGCCGCAAAACTATCGACTCAACCTAAAAGCGCGTGTATTTGTTTGTGTTTTTCGAAAAGTATAGCATTTATCCATAAAAATCGTATGTCCTTGAAAAGCTTAAGGCCTCAGCTTTACGTTGGTACCATTTTAACCAATATTTGGTGAGGACTTTTAAACTTGATGCTCTTTGAGCGAAATCGTAGCGAAATGAGCAAATATTAAAATGGTTTTTGGTTAGGTTTTTTGCAAATAAAACAAAAACTGTTGGAAAATAAGTTAAGCATTTATTATTTTAGTATTTGGTATTGCCCCCTCTTGCTCTAATGACAGCTTTCAGTCGATTCTGCATCAGCTGATCAAGTTGCTGATGGTATCTTGACGAATACCGGTCCACTCCTCTAATAGGGCTGCCTTCAATTCTTCAGTGGACGAAGGGACTGGATTTCTGGCTCGGACTCTTCTGTTGAGTTCGTCCCATGAGGTTTCAATGGGATTGATGTCGGGACAGCGTGCAGGCCAGTTAAGTGACGACATATTGGCTTCATTCAAGAACTTTCGAGTGAGGCGCGATGCATGACACCGGGCATTGTCGTGCATCAAAGTGAAGTTCTCGCCAATAAATGCTGCATAGGGCACAATGTGGACATGCAGAATATCGGTAACGTATCGCTCAGCTATCAGCCCTCCTCTTCGGCCTCCTGTGGGCACGAATGCGAGATCCGTTTTTCCCTCCAAGGAAATGCCAGCCCACATCATACAGGAAACGCCGCCGTATGCAACCATTGCAGTGAAACAGCACTGCGAAAATCACTCAGTTGGACGCCTGTAGACTCGACATTTTCTGTCACTGCCATATAGACACATTCTCGACTCGTCAGTGAACAATACTGAGCTCCATTCCGTATCGCTCCAAGTAAGATGATCTCGAGCAAATAAGAGGCGCGCTTGTCGGCAGTCAATTTGGGGCCCCTGGCAGGCCGTCTTGGATTGATATTCGCTTCCCTTAATCGTCTCCTTACTGTGCAGACACCAACAGCCACTCCGCGAACACGCCTCAGGTTCCGCTGCGTAGCAACACCCGTGAGGAACCGATTTCGTAACGTACTTGTAACAATGAAACGGTCGTCTCTCTCTGAAGTGGATCGAGAGCGGCCCGTTCTTGGTCTCGAATTAAAGCTACCACAGTATCTCGAAATCTCCTGCTAACTCTCGAGACAGCAAACTGACTCATTCCAAGACGGCGTGCGACGGTTCGCTGACTATGATTTTCCGACAATAGGGCTACAACTTGTACCGCCTGATCTGGCGTCGTATCCATTGATGACCAAACAGTGATTGAAATTACTTCAGATGGAAGTTACCTAACTTTTCTGATGCAACTGATAATGAGAAACCGATTACGGGCGCGTTTATAGGGGTAGTTTACCTGACCTGACCTTTACCTGAAATTTCAATTTTTCTGGGTTTTTTGTTACAAGTGGAAATAATTTAAAAAGTGCGAAGCAAATATTGATAAAAAGGGTACTAACAGTTAGCTAAAGTTTCAAACTTTTAAACGACATACGACTTTTATGGATAACTATCATACTTTCCAAAAAACACGTACAAATACACGCGCTTTCAGGTTGAGTCGATAGTTTTGCGGCCGAGTGTATTAATTTGTTACAACCAGAAGTGGAATCTATTTATAGAAACCTATGTCAATGGGTGCGTTTTTTATACGCACCGGACGCATATGTTCCCACAACATGGTGTCCATTCTGATCTTATAACTGCGGTTTTGCGGATCAGCAATAACTTTCGGTGTTTTCCGTATGTCTGCCTATGTGGAATATGTTTACGAAAAGTTCCGGAGATAATTTCTTACTCGTAAAATCACAGTAAGAGGATCAGAATGGACAACGGTGCGTCTCAGAACAGCACCCATTGATTTATGTTCACCAAAAAGTGAAATAATCATAATCAAAAAGGAAATTTTAAAATCCGTTTTTCGTCAATTTTTTATTTTTTTTTTGAAAACCCGATTTTAAAATTTCTTCAAGTTTGAACGGGTGTATCTCGGAAGATACGAACAACTTCGTAACAGGCGAGTCGTTTTATTGGAAACTTTATGTAGTTTCAGAAAGTGAAGTCATATCTCGGATGAAATGTTTGGTGTTGTGGCAAATTTCGATTTAGTTCGGCAAGTCGGGCATTTGTACAAAAAAATGCTATTATTGTAACGGTTAAAAATAGAGGGGTCCCGTTGTACATTAATTTTCCCCAAATGAGCCACACTACCTACCATTAAAATATCCTCCACCATGAATGGGACACCCTGCATAGATTATTCCGCAGAGAAAGGGTCCGGTGGCGGGTAAATTCTTGTAGCGTTTTCAGTGTTTCCACACTGAAAAAAATGGTTTAGACTTTTTATCTAAAGTGAAGTAGTTGACTTAAATTTAGATAGTTTTACCAAAGAAATAGCTGATTTCTCTAATCTTCGTAGCTGAAAATACTATTAAATTCGTTCATTTAACCTCGCAAGATTAGAAGAAAAAGTTTAGTCAATTCTTCCACAAAAGTTGTTGATTGTAGTATTCAAATATAAAATTTAACTACAAACAATCGTTCTTTTTTCTTCAACACAATTTAGCTATCCAATATTTAACAATTTATAAATAATGAATAGCTGTCTTTACAAATGAATTAATTGAATTTGCAAATATAGTAGATGTTTCAACTAATGACGAATAGAAAAATTATCCATATCTTCGTAACTGTTTCAACTACATACAATCATAAGCTGAAAATCAACGCGAACTTTAGATGAATTCGACTATTTCTTTAGATAACCATTCTATTTTTTTTTCTCTGTGCAGTGAATTTGGTTCGTTTGAAACAAACTTGACGATTTCTCGGCCGATCAATTGGGCAATTAATTGACCACAATCGATTTGCCTCCCGTACAGCACATACGTTAGGCAATTTATCGGGCAATCTGAAATTGACAGTCTCACGGTCCACAAGACACAACACAAAATAGCGAAAATTATACCATTTTTGCCGATGGGAGATGGACATCCAATGCTACTTTTGATGGAGAATGACCGCCACAACCACAGCATGAAGAACGACCACAGGACTTATGTGAAGTTGGCCGGGTAAATCTTCCAATCACGTCGAAACGTTTGTGCTGGATGCGGAAACGTTTGTGCCGGATTGTGCCACCTTAATTTTCGTTTGTGCCTCGCTAATTATTTAATTATAGCATGTTGAAATTCAGAGTGTGAAGTTAGCCTGTAAGTGTAAAAATTTGCTCGGATGGGAATAAATTTGACTTATGTGAAGTTGGCCGGGTAAATCTTCCAATCACGTCGAAACGTTTGTGCCGGGGGCGAAGACGTTTGTGCCGGATTGTGCCACCTTAATTTTCGTTTGTGTCTCGCTAATTATTTAATTATAGCATGTTTAAATTCAGAGTGTGAAGTTAGCCTGTAATTGTAAAAATTTGCTCGAATGGGAATAAATTTTGGTATCAATCGAAAGGAAATCGTTTGTGCCATCATTCCTGCGTTTGTGCCGCCTTAAAACGCTGAGTCCTTGCGTCCTTGCGAGAAATAAAGGAAAACCGTACACAAGTCAATTGTGAACAGAGTGTGAAGTTAGCCTGTAATTGTAAATGTTTGCTCGGATGGGAATAAATTTGGTATCAATTGAAAGGAAATCGTTTGTGCCATCATTCCTGCGTTTGTGCCGCCTTAAAACGCAAGGACTCAAGAAAAATAAAGGAAAAACCGTACACAAGCCTATTGTGAACAGAGTGTGAAGTTAGCCTGTAATTGTAAAAATTTGCTCGGATGGGAATAAATTTGGTATCAATCGAAAGGAAATCGTTTGTGCCATCATTCCTGCGTTTGTGCCGCCTTAAAACGCAAGGACTCACGAGAAATAAAGGAAAACCGTACACAAGCCCATTGTGAACAGAGTGTGAAGTTAGCCTGTAATTGTAAAAATTTGCTCGGATGGAAATAAATTTGGTATCAATCGAAAGGAAATCGTTTGTGCCATCATTCCTGCGATTGTGCCGCCTTAAAACGCAAGGACTCACGAGAAATAAAGGAAAAACCTTACACAAACCCATTGTGAACAGAGTGTGAAGCCTGTAATTGTAAAAATTTGCTCGGATGGGAATAAATTTGGTATCAATCGAAAGGAAATCGTTTGTGCCATCATTCCTGCGTTTGTGCCGCCTTAAAACGCAAGGACTGAGGAGAAATAAAGGAAAAACCCGACTGGTTTTTTGTCTCGACTAAAAGTGCTATGTTGTACACAAACCCATTGTGAGCTTTATCTCACGTGCCGTTAAGCTCCATCCGGACTGGTTGTTGTCATTGCATCCAAACTGACCGCCATTTGGTTGTCCGTCCAGTTTTGATATTCAATACGGCAAAAGTTTTTTTGCTGCAATTTTGCAAACTTTTGTTTTGTTTTGTGAGAAATTGAATAATTGTTAAATGGCCGAGTAATATATCAAACGCGCAGATTCCGATTTTGATAATTAAATTTAAATAATCTCCAAAATTAAAGTTTGGGAATGTCATTTTCAGCCTCCATTTGGTTGCTTGTGTCATCATCAATGTGGCACGATAGCCCGACGTCGGGCCTTGGCCGCCTGAATCGTTGACCTCCAATTGTCGCGGTTACGTGACCTCGTCCTCCAGTTTCGGAAGCCCAGCAGCTGGTGGGCGTCTTCACCTACGGAGTTCTCCCAGCGAGCTCTCGGTCGTCCACGCAACCTCGCTCCGTCAATTCGTTGTGCGTTCATCACTTTCTTTGGCATGCGATTATCGTCCATCCGTTTTACATGCCCCGCCCATTGCAAACGTTGAAGCTTCACGATTTTCGATACTTCCAGCTCATCGTACAGTTGATACAACTCATGGTTGTACCGGATACGCCATTGGTCTCGCTCGCGAACGGCCCCGAAAATTCGCCGAAGGACCTTTCGTTCGAATCGGTCTAGCAAAATTTCGGAGGCTTGGGTGAGGGTCCATGTTTCGCAGCCATAACATAGCACGGGTCGGATGATCGTTTTGTACACGCGGAGCTTCGTGTTTCTGTGCGCAAGTTTCGAATTAATTATAGGGAGGACCGAGAAATATGTCTTATTGGCTAGTTGTATCCGTCGCTTAATTTCGTCGGTTTCGTTGGCGTCCTTTGATAAGTTACAACCCAGATAGTTGAAGTTGTCTACATACTCGATATTAAGGTCCCCCACTGTGATGCTTGAATTTGCTGGCGTCCTTGTTTTCGATTGCATCATGGCCTTTGTTTTGCTTTCGTTGATATTTAGTCCAACTTCCTTTGCGGCGTTATTGAGGTTATGCAGAAGGCTTTCTGCATCACCCAACCTTCGAGACATGATGTTGATATCGTCGGCGTACGCTACTAATTGAGTCGACTTGATGAGTAGCGTTCCGCTGCTGTCCATATTCATGGCTCGAATTACATACTCCAAAGCAAGGTTGAAGAGCGTCGGCGCCAGCCCGTCGCCCTGCTTGAGTCCAGTACGAGTTTCAAATAGGTCAGTGAGTCGATTCTGCACTCTGACCTGCGAGACGGTATTAGTCATCGTCATCCTTGTGAGTCGCACTAACTTTGCCGGTATACCAAAATTCAGCATAATGTTGTACAGTACACTTCGATCGATACTGTCGTATGCCTGCTTGAAGTCGACAAAGATTTGGTATACGTCGATGTTATATTCCCAGCACTTTTGGAGTAGTAGCTTCACTGTGAAAAGCTGATCGGTCGTTGATCGACCATAGGTCTGAAGCCGCCTTGATACTCGCCAATGATTCGTTCTGCGTACGGATTAATTCTCTTTTCAAGAATTTTAGATAAAATCTTATAGGCCGTACAAACTAATGATATGCCCCTGTAATTCTCACACTTCAGCTTGTCACCCTTTTTGTGGATTGGGCAGATTATGCTTTTGCGCCAATCTTCGGGGATTTCCTCGTCGTTCCATATTTTCAGCAGTAGCACATGTATAGCGTTGGTCAGGCACGTTCCACCATGCTTCAGCAGTTCTGCTGGGATCTCGTCAGCGCCGGGCGCTTTATTATTTTGAAGCGACTGTATGGCAAGACTCACCTCCTCTACTGTTGGGGGTAGAACGGGAGGGCCTGGTTCGGCTAACTGCTCAAGAGCTGGCTCCGCGGGGGATGTTGATGGTGCGTTGAGGAGCTCTTCAAAATGCGAGGCCCATCGTTTGTTGACGCTTTCGATGTCGCTGATGATGTTACCATCCTTGTCCTTACATAGGCTTGTCCTGGGTTGATATCCGTTCTTAACATTATTTATAAGTTTGTACGCCTGTCTAATGTTCTTACTGGCTAATCTTTGGTTTATTTGCTGTAACTGCTCGTCAAAATGTTTGCGTTTCTTACGTCTAATTAACTTATTAGATACTCGCCGAAGCTCGTTATATCTTTCTTTCTTGGCTCGGGATGCGCGTTGTGTGTATTGGCGATAGGCTTCATTTTTCGCCTCAATCGAGGCCCTGCATTCATCGTCGAACCAGTCTGCTCGTCTGCGCCGGCCTTTATAGCCCACGACCTCTTCTGCGACCCCCTTGATGCTGTCTTTGAGCTCCTCCCAGAACTCATGGATGCCTAAATTGTTGATGTCATCAAGCATGGGCGACAGTTTTTCCTCTAGTGCTGTTGTATACGCAGCCGCCGTGGCATCATCAATCAAATTGTCAACCTCGAAGATCTTGGCAGGGTTGATTCTCGTTAGGTGCACCGAAGAGATTCTGCACCTGTAGGTTGTCTTCACCAAATAGTGATCGGTGTCGCAGTTGGCTCCTCGATAGGATCGAACATCTAGGACATTAGAAGCCCATCGCTTGCTGATCAGTACGTGGTCGATCTGGTTCACGGTGTATTCATCTGGAGACTTCCAGGTCTGCTTGTGGATTCGTCGATGAGGGAAGCATGTAGAGCTTATTACCAGGTTTCTGCCGCTCGCGAAGTCGATAAGTCGCTGACCGTTGTTGTTGTTTTCGTCGTGGAGGCTATGACCTCCAGTAGTTCCCCTATGCCAGCTTTCATTTCCAACTTTGGCGTTAAAGTCTCCTAGCAGCAGCTTGACGTCGTTTGATGGAAGTGAGTCGAAGAGAGTTTCTAGGTCGTTGTAGAACTCGTCCTTAATCGCGTCTTCTTTTACTTCTGTAGGGGCATGCGCATTAATGAGCCAGAGATTAGCAAAACGGGTCTTAATGCGGATCGCACATAGCCGCTCGTTGATGGGTTTGAAGCCGATAACGTGGTCCTTGAGCTGCTTATTCACGATGAAAGCTACTCCAAACTCCTTGTTGCCCTCCTCTTTACCACTCGTAAAAATAAAGTTGCGAATTGAGGTCGTTAATCTCGCTTTTGAGCCATTTAGTTTCCTGGATTGCAACTGTGCTCAGCTTGTATTGTTCTACCTGATCCAGGAGGGCCCTTAAGGCCCCCGGTCTATTCAGGGAGCGTACATTCCAGGATCCGAAAGAGTAATCAGTTGTTCGTTTGCGGGGTCGTCGTTGTTTTGTATCCGTCCAATACGAGGCTTTTGATTCAGGTTTCTTGACTTGAAGTTTTTCTTAGGATGAGTTGTCGGCACATCGCTAAACCATGATAGGGTTTAATCGTTGAGTAAAGGCCATCATGGGCATGCCTCGAAGATGCTGCTTTAGTGGTTGACTTAAATGTTTTCTGTCACCTATCACGTTAAGTAACCTGGTTGCTAGTGTAGATGCTAAGTATAGTTGCCAAATGGCGATCCGTGATGCCACTTTTTGGATGCGCCTCCATTTAGAACTCAGTTTAGATGAAATGTCAAATGTCAATCTGACGTCCAGATCGTGTCATTACCGAGATCAATGCGTTGTTTTTTCAAGTTGCACATCTACGTTTGCGAAAAATATATTGAAATGGAATTATTTTAACCCTTAGATGACCAACAAGGTCCCTGGGGACCTATGGCGTTTTCAACTTTGAGCCATTTGCATATGGTTCATTCGAACCGGCTCAGCTCCCTTGACTTCTCCAATCAATATGTTTAGAAGCAAATGCAATGTGTTTCAAATTACTTCCTTACAATTTTCTGTGATAACCAGCCAGCTAAAGTGATATATGGCGGTGAAGCCCAACTAGGTCCACTGGGACCTTCATGTATTAAGAGCAATTGTTTACACGTTATTTGCGAATTCATTGGTTGTGAGAATGATAAGAAGTTTTTCATGTCAATTTTATTGGTAAATACCATTAGTTTCTGGCAAATTCAATTGAAAAAGGTAATAAAAATAAAAATCGTCGCTACATTTTCTTGTAATCAGTGGCAACTTTTGTTATTTGTGTCTTCGTAATGGATACACATGGGATTTTACCAATTCGATTTTGTTTCTAAGAACGATTAAATTCTGGGAAGTTATTGTGATTAAGGTATATAAAGAAGACCTCCCTGCATCTGCATTCATTGAGTTCTGTGTGTGCTACTATTACAACGCACCATAGCGCTAAAAGCTCCCTCAATATCAAAGCCGTTGTAAGAAAGTAATAACTATTGGAAAAAATGAGTGCATGGGATAAAATAGACCTGGTGACAAACCGGCGAACGCGTTTTCAATACCTGACTGCCACTGATCAAGATGCAGCCGTGGAGTATTTGACCAGATACTTGGAACAGGATGATGAAAATGATCCTTTTGCCGATTATTACAATGATGATGAGTATATTCCGCAGGTTGAAGTGGTAGATTATTTAGATTCATCGGACGATGAGTACCTGTTTGAAAACCCTACAGCCTTTGCAGCAGCAAGTCCTCAATGAAGGGCCTCATTTTATTTCCAGAAGTGGTACGCTAATCCACCAGCTAGTGGCCGCATTCGAACTCATAACGTTGGAAACTATAGCCAATGTCGTCCAGGTCCTGCTCTGTTTCTGATCCTTCAGGAATCCTCAAGTCAATCATCACTGATGAGATCGCTTACATCATTATCCGCGAGACAATTAGGAAAGCGAATGAAAGCGCAGCAAAGTGGAATTCCAAAAACCCAAATGCAAAACCAAGGCAATGGACTCCCTTGACCCTCAATGAATTTCACTCATTATATAGGGAATTCGCTGTATTCGGGTGGCCATCAGTCGACCTTCTAAAAGAATTATGGAGCGATACACATTTGCATCTATATAAAACAGCCATGGCCAAAAATCGCTTTAAAGTAATAAACAGAATGATTCGATTTGATAATAGAAATACTCGGGAGACGAGGCTTCAGGAAAGCAAGACTGCTGCAACAGACGACATCTGGACCATGGTATTAGTCAGTTTGGAGACGAGCAACTGTTACCCTTTCGAGGCCGAACTCACTTCACGCAGTACATACTGACAAAACCAGCAAAATACGGTATCAACATATGGTGGCTTTGCGATGCAAAATCGTATTACCCCTTAAAAGGGATGATTTACAGTGGAAAACAGCCTGGCGGAGAACGGCAAACCAACCAGGGAGAAAAAGTGGTCTTAGGGTTGGGTCATCGCTATGATAGAAGTGGACGAATTATATACGCCGATATTTTTTTCACGACATTGGAGTTGGCATTTCAGCTTAAATACAAAGAGATGGCCTTTATTGAGATAGTTTGAAGCAACAAAACGTTTGTGCCATGTGATTTCTTAAAGGAACCGGTCTCGGGAAGTACCTAGCACTTTGTTTACTACTCGTATGTATATAAATATAACAAAGGTAATAAATTGTATTTTCTTTAATTCAAACTGCTTACTATATTTTATACTGCTAAGCATTGAATATTCAACACAAAAAAATGATAATTCAGTTAATATTCACAGATGAAACTGTTATAAGCATCATTGTATAGTGTAGGTCCCTGGGGACCTTGTTGGGCTTTAACCGTTGGAAAAGTTGTCGGTCATCTGAGGGTTAATAAATAAAATAATAATTGAAATGAGTAAACACAACTTTTAATTGGTTCTCTTTTTTTCAGGCGACGAAAAAAAAACGACCGACGAGTCGGTTTTTTGGTACCGATTCACTTTAACCATTAGCCGGTTTTTTTTCAAGTTTTCAAGTTACCGGGTTAAAACCGACCGACGAGTCGGTTTTTTGGTACCGAGTTAAAAAGAACCGACGAGTCGGTTATTTGGTACCGAGTTAAAAAGAACCGACGAGTCGGTTTTTTGGTTCCGAGTTAAAAAGAACCGACGGGGCAGGTTTTTGTTACCGAGTTAAAATCGACCGACGAGTCGGTTGAAGTTGGGTGAAATAGGTAATTTATGGAAACATGCAGAGCAATGAAACCTAGTTTGAAGCGAATAAAACCTACTTTGAAGCTCTAAAGAGTGCGCTTTTGAGGCTGTCGTCCCCAAAATAGAATGCCTGTTTTCTCGAGGAAATACACGTCCGATTAACATGACAGAAATACTAAGGTAAATTTAGGTCGAATTTTTTTTGGGGTCCCGTCCCAGAATGGTACCCTTGTTTTCTCGGGGAAATACTCTTCCAATCGGCGTGGCAGAAACACTAAGTTACATTCGGGTCGCTGATTCCAAATCTTAGGTAAAAAACAAGAAAAAATGATACTCCGGTTTTCCTTGCACCGGATGTTTCTACAACTGACGTGTCTACCTCTACCTTCAATAATGTATTGCAAATATTTTCGCTGTCGAAATCATGCCTCTCATATCGATATCTCAATCTCCCTATCAGCATCAAACAGCACGAAACCAACCTCTCCATTTATATGATCATACATACAATACACTATGCCACTTCCAAGCCGATCCAAACAAAAAGCATATCCACCCATGTGGACGATTTCATCGGCGGTAATGCACATTACAGCTGCTGAAAAAGTACGCTTATTTGGCATGGAAAAGTTCCTCATCGTACAACCCGACGTCGCAGCAGTCTGAACGGCCGCAGTGTGAACGGGCATTAAAACACCGACTTGTTGTTCGATTTTAACCCGGTACTGAAAAACCAACATGTCCGTCAGTTTTAACTCGGAACCAAAAAATCAACCCGTCGGTCGGTTTTAACCCGGTACCAAAAATACCGGCTCATGGTTGAAGTGATTTTTGTTTGGGTCGGCTTGGAAGTGGCATAGTGTATTGTATGTATGATCATATAAATGGAGAGGTTGGTTTCGTGCTGTTTGATGCTGATGGGGAGATTGAGTTATCGATATGAGAGGCATGATTTCGACAGCGCAATATTTGTAATACATTATTAAAGGTAGAGGTAGACACGTCAGTTGTAGAAACATACGGTGCAGAGAAAACCGGAGTATATTTTTTTTTGTTTTTTACCTAAGATTTGGAATCAGCCACCCGAATGTAACTTAGTGTTTCTGCCACGCCAATTGGACGAGTATTTCCCCGAGAAATCAGGGGTACCATTTCGGGGCGGGCAGCCCCAAAAAATGTTTTCTTGTCTTTGACATCAAATTCGGAATCAGCGACCCAAATTTACCTTAGTGTTTCTACCACGCCGACTGGACGAGCATTTCCCCGAGAAAACAGGGGTAAAATTCTGTGGCCGGCAACACCAACAAAAAATTTTCGTGTTTTCGATCTCAAATTTGGAATCAGTAACCCAAAATTCTTTTAATGTTTCTTGACAAGCCGATTGGACGAGTATTTCCCCGAGGAAGGGGAATGGTACCATTTCGGGGCGGGCAACCCCAAATTTTTTTTTCTTGTTTTTGACATCCAATTTGGAATCAGCGACCCAAATTTACCTTAGTGTTTCTACCACGCCGATTGGACGAGTATTTCCCCGAGAAAACAGGGGTACCATTTCGGGGCGGGCAACCCCAAACAATATTTTCTTGTTTTTGGCATCTAAATTCGGAATTAGCGACCTAAATTTACCTTAGTGTTTCTACCACGCCTATTGAACGGGTATTTCCAAGAGAAAACAAGGGTACCATTCTGGGACGGGTAACCCCAAATAAAATTCGACCTAAATTTACCTTAGTGTTTCTGCCGTGTTGATCGGACGCGTATTTCCTCGAGAAAACGGGCATTCCATTTTGGGGACGGCAGCCTCAAAAGCGCACTCTTTTGAGCTTCAAACTAGGTTTCATTCGCTTCAAACTAGGTTTCATTGCTCTGCATGTTTCCATAAATTACCTATTTCACCCAACTTCCACCGACTCATCGGTCGATTTTAACTCGGTAACAAAAACCTGCCTCGGCGGTTCTTTTTAACTCGGAACCAAAAAACCGACTCGTCGGTTCTTTTTAACTCGGTACCAAATAACCGACTCGTCGGTCCTTTTTAACTCGGTACCAAAAAACGAACTCGTCGGTTCTTTTTAACTCGGTACTGAAAAACCTACTCGTCGGTCGTTTTTTAGTTCGGTCAAACCTTGACATTGAAAATCTGGAGAACTGTAGCGAAAGGACTTGGCCATCCGAAGATGCCCAGGGGACGGAGCCAATGCCTCTACAACCGTGCAGGTTAGGCAATGATGATAGGGCTCCTCAACGAGCGAGCAGCGGCATGCGCTTGCTGTAGCTCAGTTCGGGAGTTACGGGTGGGGTTTGTGCCACTCGTCCCTGTCCTTCTACAAAAAAAAGGGATCTCGCATGCCAAAAAGGTACCACAGCACAACAGGAGGGTTAAAATTGGGTAGATATCGCGAATATTAGCCTACGCGCACAGGTGCCATCTTATTGCGCTCCGTGGACCCGGATGGCGTCGGGTCCCGGCCAAAACTATACCCACTAAATGTTTCACAAGAAACCCGACCTGAGGCGCCCGTGGCCGAACAAAATTAATGGAGGGCGCCTCCCTTACACAAAAACCAGGGGTGAGAATTAGCACTTCACCCCATTATTCGCCCCTGGAATGGGGGGGGGGGGGTGTAATCTAAATTAATCCGCTACATAAAAACGAAATTACTGCGACGGTTCGCGACGCACTCGGCGGAAGACATGCTGGTGTTGGGCAGCCTCGTTGCTAGACAAAACAACACACATAACACAAAACACCACTTAGCTGCCTCTTGTTTTGATCCTCCTTTCCTTTTCCCTGAACCGCAATTGTCCGCCGCTAGCCGCGTATCCTCTCATTCACCGCCATCCTTCAACCTCTCAAAAAAAAAATACCCTGTTTTCCGTCACAGTCCACCAACTTTCTTTTTTTTTTCCTCCAAAAACGCGTGTCCCCTCGGTGACATCTGTCATCCGACCTCTTGAAGTTGGTCTCTTTTAATTCTTTGTGGACCAGCTGATCCAATAAAAATATTTTTAATTCCGACCCACAGATGTCTACTAACAAATTTAATTGTGCTATTTTTATTAATTCTTATGTAGACAACTGTGAGTCAAAAACGGTCCGTTACAGGGCAGATTCCGCTGCAAGGCCTGCTGCGTAGCGGAAGCTGAGGACATAAGGTGAGGAACAACTGCTTTGCGATATCCCATTTTTTTTAGTTTAGCGCGTCTGGTTTAATTTTTAGACAGTAGGGTCCATAGGTTTTTTTTTTGTAATGTAGTTTTTATATTTTTTCATGTTGCATTTGTTTAATAGTATGGCTTGTCTAATTTGTATTTAATTATTTGGGTAATGCTACGAAACTAGATAAAGTAACTAATTTATTTAATTTATTGGGACCCTGTTATAAGTATTACATGCATGCTAATAGACATAACTACATTATTATATACTACCTAATGAATAACAAATTAAAACCTTATAAGACTACTAATAATTTTCCTAAGCTACCAATTACAAAAACTAAACCTAAAACATGATTACACATAAATCTATAATATGAATGCAAATTTAAACACGTAATTTTACAAAAATATAAATATCCAAATATAACCAAACAAAAAAACATACAAAACAATCCTGGTACTCAAAAAAATGTAACATAAATGGTAAATATTCAATGTTTAGAAATAACTACGAGTATGTACATACACGCAGAAAAAAAAATCTTCAATCTAACAGTTTTCATATGTAAATTTGAGAAAAAACGTATATAGAATTTAGTCAAAATAACTTGCATTTCATTTGTAAGACGCAAAAATGTTTAATTTTACATTGGCATAAAATGTTATATGTACATGTTCTAGCTGTATTCTCAAAATGTTTGTAATTTGAATTAAAATTATTGCAATGTCATATTGAAAAGCTGCTTTACGTTTAATTCAAAAATGTTTCATTTTGAATCAATAGTGGAAATATTAAAGTGATTAATGTACTTTTAAAATTGCTGCATGTCAAATGAAAATTGAATGTCACTTTATTTTCAAAGGGATTTCACTTTATTTTAAAAGTGTTTCACTTTAAATTTAAAATGTTTTGATTGTAAGATTAAACAAATTAAAAAATATTTTTTTCCCTTTTATTCTCTTTTTTTTATTTTTTTATTTTTGTTTTTTTTTTATATTTTTTTTATATTTTTTTTTTATTTTTTTAAATTTTAATTTTTATTTTTTTTTATTTTTTTATTATTTTTATTTTTACAATACTTTAAAAACTTTATTTTCTCACTTTGCTTCTACTGGGAATCGAACCGGGTACCTATCGTTTCGTAGTCCTACTTCCTACCACCTAAGCTATCTGAGATTACTAGCACTGAACAACAAAGCGGCGGGCTTATGTACATGTGACGGACACAGCCTTCAAAATGAAACAACTTTAAAACAAAGTTGAACATATTTAAATTGAGGTTTCAGTCAATTTTGAATAGATCATTAAATTGAATCATATTAAAATTAATATAAAACTATTTGTTTTAAAAATGATTTAATGTCAAATATTGTAGAGTGATATATTGAAATATTTTGTATTTCGGTATTACATATGACTGCGGAATATCAATGAAAACTTTTCGTGTGTTGAAATAAAAAATGCATACGATTTAGTCTAAAAGAAAATATGTTCGAACAACGTATTATATTATTTAGAAATAAATTAAGTTTGTCAAAGTTACATGTTTCTTGCAATGTTGAAATGAAAAACATAAATTTTTAGTTTGAAATTCGTTTTTTTTCTCAGTGTACTTGAATATAATGCATAATAAGAACATCATGTACTATTGAGTAACAAAACTCTAATAATTTGTTGATTTTTTCTCAAAAATTATATGATTCTGCGAGTAGATAATGATGTGCATAATATTAACGTTTGCTACTTATTTTTTTTTATTAATATGTATGGCTAATTGTAGAGCGCTCTACAAAATTTGAAAGAAAACAGAGAAAAAATCCTAATAATACAAATACAAACTAGACAAACAAATTGTATTATAGACTAACTACAATAAATTACTAAGGGGCGATTCAGACTATCGACAAGATTTACTTAATCCTAGATTTAGTTGACAGTTGTACCATATTGTACTGCAATTTGAATAATGCAATTACATTCTACGATGTATTTTGAATTTAATGTCATACGATTTCATCTAGTGGGCGGGTTTCGAATCGATTAATTTAGTGGTTTTAATAAATACTGTCCATAGTGTGAATCCCCTCTAAGACTACCATTAACGAATTAAAACTCTAATAATTTAACAACAAAAATGTAGGACAAGATACTTTAAACAAATATTAACCCTATTATTAATTCAATAATTATAATAAATATGCTTTACTAGATAAATAATTATTCCTGTAAACTAAACAAAAAGCAGCATGAAAACATAAATAGTATGAAATACATAAATAACAAAAACCACAACACTATAATAAATTAAATTATCCTGCCTATAACTAATTCATTTATTATCTACAGAAATATTACCTAAAACAAAACTCATCAATATCTACTTGCAACATAAATCCATTATGTATTCCATCGTATACAAAAGTTATGTGCCAGCAATTTGAACACTTCAATACATGTTTTGTTTATTGCTGTACCATTCAAAATCATTCATGGATTTTACTTTATAAAAATCATATGATTCTTACTAGTACATAATGCAAATTTCAATTTCATGTTTTTTTTTTATTATGTCTTATGATCTCAACAGATCAACAGGGAAAGATAACGAAACGATACAACAAAAATTTCAACAATAGCATATACCCATTACAGGTAGGCGAACATAATATTTGAAGCGGAGCATAAACTATGATATTGATTATGATATAAGTCACAATGTATAGATAAGACAGCACCTGAGCTAGCCGGCTACATGAAAAAATGATGAGGGCCAAAGAGAAAAAGTTTTCATCATTGAAACACAGCTGTTGATTTGCTGCACATTGCAATTGCAATTTCGTATTTCCAAGTCATGACCCCCTGGTAGCAGACTTGCGTTGCAATGATGAAAATTGGATTAGAAAATTGTGGAAAATTTATGGAAGGACGATCCCTCCAACAGAAAGGTACGCAGGGTTCTCCACAGGAAACGAGGTCAAGGTATTAGACCCGGTCAAAATACCTTGCAATTCACAAGTCCCCTGGGAGGCCTTACGTACGTGGCAAAAGCCACCATAAAGGGGGACAAACACAAAGGAAGGATCGCCTTTGTACCTGAATCTAAAAGGAAAAACTAAAAGGATGGGAAGCTACAGAGGATGGGGAAAAGTTACCTGAAGGGAGGTACGTATAGTACAAAGTTGAAGGCTCAAGACCTAATGCAGGTAACTTCAAAGGGAACGTCACTCGGTATAAGGACTATAGACAAGTCTTTAGCCCTTGACCGGACCAAGTGAGGCTCCACGTCGGGCGCCATTTTGTAAAGAAAGGACTTGGCCATCCGAAGATGCCCAGGGGATGGAGCCAATGCCTCTACAACCGTGCAGGTTAGGCAATGACGATAGGGCTCCTCAACGAGCGAGTAGCGGCATGCGCTTGCTGTAGCTCAGTTCGGGAGTTACGGGTGGGGTTTGTGCCACTCGTTGCCCCTGTCCTTCTACAAAAAAAGGGATCTCGCATGCCAAAAAAGGTACCACAGCACAACAGGAGGGTTAAAATTGGGTAGATATCGCGAATATTAGCCTACGCGCACAGGTGCCATCTTATTGCGCTCCGTGGACCCGGATGGCGTCGGGTCCCGGCCAAAACTATACCCACTAAATGTTTCACAAGAAACCCGACCTGAGGCGCCCGTGGCCGAACAAAATTAATGGAGGGCGCCTCCCTTACACAAAAACCAGGGGTGAGAATTAGCACTTCACCCCATTATTCGCCCCTGGAATGGAGGGGGGGGTGTAATCTAAATTAATCCGCTACATAAAAACGAAATTACTGCGACGGTTCGCAGTGGCGTATTTAGAAAGTTCTCAAAGGGGGGGGGGGGCACAGAGTACGGGGCTAATATGTTACATAAAGTTTTGATGTGGGGATACCCGAGAGCAGCTACATAGGAAAAACATTGGCAATGAGGGATCATTGATCCTTGATCCTTGATTTAAGGCGAAACTCAAGGAGACCTTAAGTTTTCAATTGACTTGAAATATAATATATCAAGGTAGGTGGGTAGCTACCTTGACTTCAAGTGAGGTTGACTATAGAAAATTTCAAGGTCTCCTTGAGTTTCTCCTTAAATCAAGGATGCATTGACTAGTGAATATAAGTGATTTCTATGAAAAAGTACGGAAAATGACATTTATTTTAATTTCGGCATCCTTGACTGAAAGTCCCCTTGAGTTAAGGTATGTTTATAAATACGGGCCTGAGAGTCCTTTGCATTTCAGGTTAATTACACCAAAAGTTTAGATCTTGACAGATCTTAGAATGACACTCATTAGCTTGTTTTGGCTTTTCCTGAACCAAAATACGGAGTGCCTTAAAAAAGTTTGCGTAGTGTAGCTTGAAGGAACCTGAAGCCGAAAAGGAATTTTACGAATATGTACTTAATTGGCTATGGAATTAATGCAATGACCAAAGAGACTGTTTCCATATGACAAAACGCATTCCAGACGGAACACTTTTCTTTGGAAAAGAAAATTCATACATCGTCCGAAATTCTGCCAAATTTTGGCCAAATTCCGCCAAAAAGTGGTTCTGCCTACTTTTGAAAGAAGCACAGATGAAAGGCTGATACAACAAATTTTAGCTGACATTGTGGTCTTGAATTCCATGGCAAGTTTAAGCGAATTTGAATGCAAAATTAAGATTTACTGAAAAAGAGGCCTTTTTATGTTTTGTCAAAAATCTAGTAACAGATTCCGTAAAATCGTAACAAGTGCCGAATAATATTTTGCAAGTACAATGCAGAATACTACACGGTTGTAAATTCTGGTGGAAACCGGGAGTAAATTTTATAAATAAAATAGTATTCCAAAACTTGAATCAAATTTGACCCATTTCAACTTATAATTTTAGTTTATTCAAAAATTATATTAATTATAACCGCTACAGAATAAAACTATCCAAATACCCTTTTATTATTATACATTTTACACCGTTCGGGATAGAATAAATTGCATTGAATGTTGTTATAACAGAAAAGGGTAGAATCAATCCTAATGTTATCAAATCTACACTATCAACGCAAGAAACCTAGAAATCTATTGATTTGTAGTATGTCTGGTTCAGTGAACAGCGCGCTTGCCTACAAATCACAGAATTGTGGATTCGAAGCCGACTGCACTCGTATTTCAATTTTAATTTTTTCGAGCGGTTTGTATAAATTTGCTTATCAATTTTATACTAATGAAGAGTAAAATTTTTATTAAGAATACTTATACTTTTAATATATAGTTCAATTATTATACTTTTGATAAAGTTTTTATATGGAAATTTATGAATATATTATTTTATAAAAATTACACCAAAATTTTCAGCCGTGTAGGAACTATCCGTGGCATAGAGCCGGGAAGTGATCAATCGATTAATTAAAATGAAGCAACAAAAGTAAGCAGGAGGGTATGATTGTTTGTTATTTCCATATGTAGTACACTAGCTTCAAATCTATAGTATCTGCAATATCTTTTGAAACGAGTCCTAGATGGTAAGCTGAAGCAACATGCTTTAACAAATCAATTGCAAAATAGAAATGAAAAGGAATGGCTACGATGATGTTTACTTCGTGAAAATTGAAGCATTGAAGAAAGTACCCCAGACAGAGCACCAGAGACACCGAACCGTAGGAATTCGAAAATGTATGCTAAAAATGCTTTCCCACCAAAACACTTCAATTTTTAGCATTTTAACAGAATGAGAAGCGTCTGGTTTAAAGACCTTTACAGCAGCCTAACATGAATTTACGGCCAAATTCAAATACACAAGCCCCATCGAAAAATCAGACCGATTGTTTCAAATATTTATCAATTCAGCGGCTTCCAAGACATCGTCACTTCACACTTGACGAGACTTTCAATAGCAGTCCTTGTTTTCGAACAGATTCATGTCGAGATTGGGCAACGTTTCATGACCACCTCGTTGCCTCGACATAATCATAGCTTGTACTTATTCTCTGAGAGTTCTCTATGAAAATAAACTCAACCTGTTCGAAAAACGGAAAGTGTTCATCAACGAGGAGATCTGGCGAATTGAGAAGATGATGTGATGATAATGTTTCGCAAAAGATTTACAAAGTTTAGTAATAGAAACGTTTAAAATAAAAAGGGAACATTTGGTACTGGAATTTTTAGTATGGTGTGAAAAAAGTTTGATGTGTTCACAGGGGGGGCACGTGCCCCCTGTGCCCCCCCTGTAAATACGCCACTGATCGGTTCGCGACGCACTCGGCGGAAGACATGCTGGTGTTGGGCAGCCTCGTTGCTAGACAAAACAACACACATAACACAAAACACCACTTAGCTGCCTCTTGTTTTGATCCTCCTTTCCTTTTCCCTGAACCGCAATTGTCCGCCGCTAGCCGCGTATCCTCTCATTCACCGCCATCCTTCAACCTCTCAAAAAAAAAAATACCCTGTTTTCCGTCACAGTCCACCAACTTTCTTTTTTTTTCCTCCAAAAACGCGTGTCCCCTCGGTGACATCTGTCATCCGACCTCTTGAAGTTGGTCTCTTTTAATTCTTTGTGGACCAGCTGATCCAATAAAAATATTTTTAATTCCGACCCACAGATGTCTACTAACAAATTTAATTGTGCTATTTTTATTAATTCTTATGTAGACAACTGTGAGTCAAAAACGGTCCGTTACAGGGCAGATTCCGCTGCAAGGCCTGCTGCGTAGCGGAAGCTGAGGACATAAGGTGAGGAACAACTGCTTTTCGATATCCCATTTTTTTTAGTTTAGCGCGTCTGGTTTAATTTTTAGACAGTAGGGTCCATAGGTTTTTTTTTGTAATGTAGTTTTTATATTTTTTTCATGTTGCATTTGTTTAATAGTATGGCTTGTCTAATTTGTATTTAATTATTTGGGTAATGCTACGAAACTAGATAAAGTAACTAATTTATTTAATTTATTGGGACCCTGTTATAAGTATTACATGCATGCTAATAGACATAACTATATTATTATATACTACCTAATGAATAACAAATTAAAACCTTATAAGACTACTAATAATTTTCCTAAGCTACCAATTACAAAAACTAAACCTAAAACATGATTACACATAAATCTATAATATGAATGCAAATTTAAACACGTAATTTTACAAAAATATAAATATCCAAATATAACCAAACAAAAAAACATACAAAACAATCCTGGTACTCAAAAAAATGTAACATAAATGGTAAATATTCAATGTTTAGAAATAACTACGAGTATGTACATACTTGAATATAATGCATAATAAGAACATCATGTACTATTGAGTAACAAAACTCTAATAATTTGTTGATTTTTTCTCAAAAATTATATGATTCTGCGAGTAGATAATGATGTGCATAATATTAACGTTTGCTACTTATTTTTTTTTATTAATATGTATGGCTAATTGTAGAGCGCTCTACAAAATTTGAAAGAAAACAGAGAAAAAATCCTAATAATACAAATACAAACTAGACAAACAAATTGTATTATAGACTAACTACAATAAATTACTAAGGGGCGATTCAGACTATCGACAAGATTTACTTAATCCTAGATTTAGTTGACAGTTGTACCATATTGTACTGCAATTTGAATAATGCAATTACATTCTACGATGTATTTTGAATTTAATGTCATACGATTTCATCTAGTGGGCGGGTTTCGAATCGATTAATTTAGTGGTTTTAATAAATCCTGTCCATAGTGTGAATCCCCTCTAAGACCACCATTAACGAATTAAAACTCTAATAATTTAACAACAAAAATGTAGGACAAGATACTTTAAACAAATATTAACCCTATTATTAATTCAATAATTATAATAAATATGCTTTACTAGATAAATAATTATTCCTGTAAACTAAACAAAAAGCAGCATGAAAACATAAATAGTATGAAATACATAAATAACAAAAACCACAACACTATAATAAATTAAATTATCCTGCCTATAACTAATTCATTTATTATCTACAGAAATATTACCTAAAACAAAACTCATCAATATCTACTTGCAACATAAATCCATTATGTATTCCATCGTATACAAAAGTTATGTGCCAGCAATTTGAACACTTCAATACATGTTTTGTTTATTGCTGTACCATTCAAAATCATTCATGGATTTTACTTTATAAAAATCATATGATTCTTACTAGTACATAATGCAAATTTCAATTTCATGTTTTTTTTATTATGTCTTATGATCTCAACAGATCAACAGGGAAAGATAACGAAACGATACAACAAAAATTTCAACAATAGCATATACCCATTACAGGTAGGCGAACATAATATTTGAAGCGGAGCATAAACTATGATATTGATTATGATATAAGTCACAATGTATAGATAAGACAGCACCTGAGCTAGCCGGCTACATGAAAAAATGATGAGGGCCAAAGAGAAAAAGTTTTCATCATTGAAACACAGCTGTTGATTTGCTGCACATTGCAATTGCAATTTCGTATTTCCAAGTCATGACCCCCTGGTAGCAGACTTGCGTTGCAATGATGAAAATTGGATTAGAAAATTGTGGAAAATTTATGGAAGGACGATCCCTCCAACAGAAAGGTACGCAGGGTTCTCCACAGGAAACGAGGTCAAGGTATTAGACCCGGTCAAAATACCTTGCAATTCACAAGTCCCCTGGGAGGCCTTACGTACGTGGCAAAAGCCACCATAAAGGGGGACAAACACAAAGGAAGGATCGCCTTTGTACCTGAATCTAAAAGGAGAAACTAAAAGGATGGGAAGCTACAGAGGATGGGGAAAAGTTACCTGAAGGGAGGTACGTATAGTACAAAGTTGAAGGCTCAAGACCTAATGCAGGTAACTTCAAAGGGAACGTCACTCGGTATAAGGACTATAGACAAGTCTTTAGCCCTTGACCGGACCAAGTGAGGCTCCACGTCGGGCGCCATTTTGTAAAGAAAGGACTTGGCCATCCGAAGATGCCCAGGGGATGGAGCCAATGCCTCTACAACCGTGCAGGTTAGGCAATGACGATAGGGCTCCTCAACGAGCGAGTAGTGGCATGCGCTTGCTGTAGCTCAGTTCGGGAGTTACGGGTGGGGTTTGTGCCACTCGTTGCCCCTGTCCTTCTACAAAAAAAAAGGGATCTCGCATGCCAAAAAGGTACCACAGCACAACAGGAGGGTTAAAATTGGGTAGATATCGCGAATATTAGCCTACGCGCACAGGTGCCATCTTATTGCGCTCCGTGGACCCGGATGGCGTCGGGTCCCGGCCAAAACTATACCCACTAAATGTTTCACAAGAAACCCGACCTGAGGCGCCCGTGGCCGAACAAAATTAATGGAGGGCGCCTCCCTTACACAAAAACCAGGGGTGAGAATTAGCACTTCACCCCATTATTCGCCCCTGGAATGGGGGGGGGGGTGTAATCTAAATTAATCCGCTACATAAAAACGAAATTACTGCGACGGTTCGCGACGCACTCGGCGGAAGACATGCTGGTGTTGGGCAGCCGTTGCTAGACAAAACAACACACATAACACAAAACACCACTTAGCTGCCTCTTGTTTTGATCCTCCTTTCCTTTTCCCTGAACTGCAATTGTCCGCCGCTAGCCGCGTATCCTCTCATTCACCGCCATCCTTCAACCTCTCAAAAAAAATACCCTGTTTTCTGTCACAGTCCACCAACTTTCTTTTTTTTGCCTCCAAAAACGCGTGTCCCCTCGGTGACATCTGTCATCCGACCTCTTGAAGTTGGTCTCTTTTAATTCTTTGTGGACCAGCTGATCCAATAAAAATATTTTTAATTCCGACCCACAGATGTCTACTAACAAATTTAATTGTGCTATTTTTATTAATTCTTATGTAGACAACTGTGAGTCAAAAACGGTCCGTTATAGAACCGTTACGATTTCGCAAAAAAAGGATTGCAGATTCGATCGTTCTACGTTTGCGAAAAATATAATGAATAAAAGAACAATTGAATTGAGGAAACACAACTTTTATTTGGTTCTCTTTTTTCAGGCAACGAAAATATTACATATGTATGTTTGAATCATGGGTTGGAGTTTCCAGCATTGTCAATATTTTTCAACCTCCTTCTTTTAGCAATATAGAAAGGCGTGGTTTGTGGCGGTCATTCGTCTTTAAGAGTTTCACTCCATTCAATATCATCGCTTGTGTATTGTAATACAAATTGTCGAAGATCCTTCCGAATTTATATGAAATTCCACTATTGTAAGGCTTATGGATGAGCGCCTGCCGATCTACCGTGTCGAATGCCGCTTTGAAGTCTACAAACAGTACGTAGAGTTTGCATTGGTTTTCCATGAAGTGCTGGACCCAGTT
The DNA here is from genome assembly GCA_949715475.1 of Microchrysa polita. NCBI lineage: Eukaryota > Metazoa > Arthropoda > Insecta > Diptera > Stratiomyidae > Microchrysa > Microchrysa polita. The sequence goes on from OX454415.1 coordinate 78,138,121, forward strand.
GTACAGTACGAAAATGTGATCATTCTTCGAGTAGCCCTTTCTGCAACCTGCTTGGTTCTCCGATATGATACCTTTTACATTTAGCCATGTAGTGAACCTTTTCTGCAGAAGCGTTGCGAAAAATTTTCCTGATACATTAAAAAACGATATCGCTCTATAGCATTCTGGGGGAGATTTCAGTATCTGCGGCGCCAAATTTTGATGATGCCATTTCATTAATATTGGCCTGAAACGACCGAATCTGCATTTCTTTTTCGCAAAATCGTAACGGTTCTCCAGATATTAAATGTCATAGTTTGACTTTTCTATGAATCCAGTTAAGTTATTTGATAAGAAAGGGGAAATTTCCGCTCTACACATTGCGGAAAGTGTTTGATGCCATCAAATTGACGTTTTAATGTTAATCATTCCCACTAGAATAGTAAGTTTTACCAATTTGGCAAAGACGGTTAATAATATGAAAAGTCGAAATATATTTGCGAGCAAGAATTGTAAAATTTGCTAGACAGGGAGGCTAATGAATGTTATTTTCGGTGCAATGCTATTGATTCACATCAATATGTAGTAAAAATACCCCCAATTTCCCATTAAAAACTAAACTACCTCGTATAAATCTCAAACTTTGAGATTGAATATCTGGAGAACCGTTACGATTTCGCGAAAAAGGATTGCAGATTCGGTCGTTTCAGGTCAATATTGATGAAATGACCCCTGGAATGGGGGGGGGGGGGTGTAATCTAAATTAATCCGCTACATAAAAACGAAATTACTGCGACGGTTCGCGACGCACTCGGCGGAAGACATGCTGGTGTTGGGCAGCCGTTGCTAGACAAAACAACACACATAACACAAAACACCACTTAGCTGCCTCTTGTTTTGATCCTCCTTTCCTTTTCCCTGAACCGCAATTGTCCGCCGCTAGCCGCGTATCCTCTCATTCACCGCCATCCTTCAACCTCTCAAAAAAAATACCCTGTTTTCTGTCACAGTCCACCAACTTTCTTTTTTTTCCTCCAAAAACGCGTGTCCCCTCGGTGACATCTGTCATCCGACCTCTTGAAGTTGGTCTCTTTTAATTCTTTGTGGACCAGCTGATCCAATAAAAATATTTTTAATTCCGACCCACAGATGTCTACTAACAAATTTAATTGTGCTATTTTTATTAATTCTTATGTAGACAACTGTGAGTCAAAAACGGTCCGTTACAGAACCGTTACGATTTCGCAAAAAAAGGATTGCAGATTCGATCGTTCTACGTTTGCGAAAAATATAATGAATAAAAGAACAATTGAATTGAGGAAACACAACTTTTATTTGGTTCTCTTTTTTCAGGCAACGAAAATATTACATATGTATGTTTGAATCATGGGTTGGAGTTTCCAGCATTGTCAATATTTTTCAACCTCCTTCTTTTAGCAATATAGAAAGGCGTGGTTTGTGGCGGTCATTCGTCTTTAAGAGTTTCACTCCATTCAATATCATCGCTTGTGTATTGTAATACAAATTGTCGAAGATCCTTCCGAATTTATATGAAATTCCACTATTGTAAGGCTTATGGATGAGCGCCTGCCGATCTACCGTGTCGAATGCCGCTTTGAAGTCTACAAACAGTACGTAGAGTTTGCATTGGTTTTCCATGAAGTGCTGGACCCAGTTGTACAGTACAAAAATGTGATCATTCTTCGAGTAGCCCTTTCTGCAACCTGCTTGGTTCTCCGATATGATACCTTTTACATTTAGCCATGTAGTGAACCTTTTCTGCAGAAGCGTTGCGAAAAATTTTCCTGATACATTAAAAAACGATATCGCTCTATAGCATTCTGGGGGAGATTTCAGTATCTGCGGCGCCAAATTTTGATGATGCCATTTCATTAATATTGGCCTGAAACGACCGAATCTGCATTTCTTTTTCGCAAAATCGTAACGGTTCTCCAGATATTAAATGTCATAGTTTGACTTTTCTATGAATCCAGTTAAGTTATTTGATAAGAAAGGGGAATTGCAAATATAACGACATAGTTCTACATTTCCATAGAAAAATTCGCTTGCCGACAATACGCAAAACAGTATACCACAATTTTGCATGTCCCAAGTAAGCATGTGGTTATAATCACGACAAATAATTTCGACTGTTTCCCGGCTAGACAATTTACATTAATGTAATAGAATTATGCGTTACTGCTTCCCTCTACTTCAAACTCACGCCACGCCACTGACATCAATATGTAGTAAAAATACCCCCAATTTCCCATTAAAAACTAAACTACCTCGTATAAATCTCAAACTTTGAGATTGAATATCTGGAGAACCGTTACGATTTCGCGAAAAAGGATTGCAGATTCGGTCGTTTCAGGTCAATATTGATGAAATGGCATCATCAAAATTTGGCGCCGCAGATACTGAAATCGTGCCGCATTCTGGGTAATTAGCGTCGCCTTTCTTAAAAACAGGGAATATTACTGACTCCTTGAATTCATTGGGTACTTTTCCGCTATCGAACATTCATATTTGAAAAATTCCAGGTGCTTTACCGTCCTTGAACATTTGCAGAGCGTGATGTACTTCATCTGCAGTTATGCATTCATCCAGTATTGGATCATTCCATTTGGGTTTGGCATATAATATCGAGATCTCACTGCTATCACTTTGTAAGATTCTGCTGAAATGGTTTTGCAGTAAATCGATATTTATTCTGTCCCCAATCGTGAACGTACTTTCTCCCTTCAATTGCTTCGCTAGTTTCCAAAAATCCTTTTGATTTGTACAGTGCATACTACTTTATATTGTTGATTTGCATGTATATACATTCGCCGTGTGAACTCGCTATTGTACTTCTTAAAAAGGTTGAGCCAAGTCACCGCCATCTTGATAGACAGGCCGGACTGTCGAAATTCGATTTCGAAAATTTGGTACCTTAGCGCCTGTGGTTGTTGCTATTGCTATTGTTGTAAATAAGGTTCCTTAGCCACATGAGAGCTAATTTTATCAGCTGATAATCTGGCTTGTATATCTAGATGGCGTTGGCCAAGTGAATGAGCGAGCTCTAGTCTTTTCGCATATTTTATTGTACCAAGGATTTCGAAATGCTTTTTTGGGCTTAACTGTTAGGGGTGCTTTCAGCTACTATTTGTGTCAATTGTTTTGTATCAATATTTGTGGCGCTTTCGAGGCTTCGGCTGAAATTAGCATTGTATAAAGCGGCGTAATCCTTCCTCCACACTATTTTCGGTAATAGCCTTATTGGTCTGGTATTCGTTCTGCCGAGGCTATCAAGCCCAATCGCTGTGATAATTGGGATATGATCGGAGAACTGTTTTCTTGCACCCTGAATCCCGCGATGAGAGGCAACCAGTCCCCTCCCGCCAGGCAAAGATCGATTACTGTATGGCCGCTGTATTCTATATAAGTACACTCCCGTTACTATCTCCCTTTGAACAACTATTTAGGAGTTTCAAGCTAAAAGAGTTAATTAACTCGAGCATTTTGCGTCCACAGATATTGATTCTCGGATTTTTCGTTTTACGTATCGCACCTTCTATCATATTCACATATGGCATTTCTGCTCCTACTCTGGCACTTGCGTCACCCATAATAAGTATACTGCTGCTGTCCAGTTGAGTTATTATGTCCAATAAAAGGGGATTCATACTATCGACAAGATTTACTAAATCCTAGATTTAGTTAACAGTTGTACCATATTGTAGTGCAATTTAAATAATGCAAGTACATACTACGATGCATTTTGAATTTAATCTAGTGGGCGGGTTTCAACTCGATTAATTTAGTGGTTTTATTAAATCCTATCGATAGTGTGAGTCCCATCTAACTTTCATCCATAACAAATGTTTCCAATAAAAATATTGCGTTGAAATTGTTCAAATATTCATAGAAATCGTTAAATAAATTTTTATTTTTAGACCCGCAATATTATAACATAAAATTAACAATTGATTTCCATGGGAGACGGCAACTCTTTCCTATTCTATGTTATTGTTAAGCCCTGGGATTAGGTAGACTATGGATACGCCCTTAAGGAAAATTTTTGTCTAGGTTTTTATAACACAATCACAAAAAACACACATACTATCAACTACACCATAGGCGCCGTAAATTTTTCATACGATGGGGGCATACATTTGGCGCAAAAATTTGAATTGCCAAATAGATTTGTATGAACTGCATGCAAACAATTTCGGTACTCAGGGCTCTAGTACACAATCATATTTGGTAATATTTATATTATAATATGCTTAAGCCTACTTGATTTCGCTTATTGCACGTCTAAAAATTTATACTGAATGAATCGAGTAGGCTTAGGATATGACATACATATTATAATATAAATATGACTGTGTAATGGAGCCCTAAGCAAAAAAGATAAAGACTAAATACATAAATCGAAATTCTTGTTTTCCGCAAATTACGTGTATGTTTTCTTATGATTTTCATATCGGTGTAATGGGAATATGAGTAACGAATCAATAAGGCTTCAGGTGTGTTTTATTGGGTCGAGTACAACTTTTGTCAAATTTGTATGGAAGTTTTTCACCATTATACTAATTTCCTCCAGGGGAATAATACTTACGAATGTCACATTTTGATTGGATAGAAAATAAATTATATTTCGTTAATCGCCTCCCTCTTCCTTTTATAACCGGGCTTGGGACCGGCTTTGGCGGAATTAAGGCGATTAAGACTGCATTCATTCCACACCCACTCCATGCTTAGGCGTTTATGCAGCGGAGTCAACTTGTCCCTTAGATGGTTCACAACAACCAGCGGCTCGTCTGGACTATTAGCTGCCTTTCGCATTAAATGATTGATGATCTCGTCGTTCAAATAGGCCACAGCATCGCGTTTAGATTGCTTGTACCGAACAATCAGTTTGTATGCAAAATTAACTCCTCCGGCTACTATAACCGCTAGCCCGATGAGTCCAACATAAAAGAAGAACTTCTGTGGCTTATTGTACACGGAACACGTGAACGGAAGGCGGGGATTCAAAATTGCAAAACTGTAGGCTTGAGCATCGCGCAACGCCAATACTTGATCAAAAGACAATGCAGTGCCGTCTTCATCGACTGCACTTATTTTCCACTGCGGATTTTGGTGAATCAAATATTCGACATTGTGCAGATCGCGAACCATTCGACGAACGTTCAGATGCAGATGAGTGGGCTGAACCAATCGAACAATTTCCTTGGTACCCAAACTAAACTGTGCTGTAATATCTTTACATTTGTGGTCCTCAATAACTCCAGAGCTCCTTTCAAACCCTCCTCATCGATGCACGTCATCTGTGTGAATCGTCGCATATCTGATAGAAAGTATTTCGATCGTTGATGGTGTTGGCCAAATCGAGACTGATCGTTACATACATGAAGGTCGCCACGCCGAGGAAAATGATCAATGCACTAAGCAGCACGCAAGGAGTCAACGTTTGCTTCACACCATACTGTTCGTCCAGTCGATTGATGAGATTTGAAAATGCCGCACGTGGTGATATGTTTGAATGGGGCTCGGGTGCTTGATAGACAATATCAGAAGCCTCTCGTGGTGGCGGAGCATAACTGCTTCCCTAGTACACTGTCCCGCAGATTCACGGCTCGCGTCCTGCATGTGACGATCCTAAACCTGCTTGAACTGCATTTGGCTCGCCGATAGACTCATTAGACATCTGAAAACAATCGATAAATCATTATGCATACCAATTTATATTTTAACAATTCAACTACTGTCGGTTAAATTTATTTGTTTACTTACCGTAATACCAGACGGATTCAGTTCCGGAAATGCATTTTCTTTGAGCACAGTTCGTTTCTCAAGTCAAAATATGCCGTCATTACGCAAATGTTTCGTGCAAACCACAGCTCTTTTAGGAATCTACACACCTCTTAACTGTAGTTTGTCTATCCATACAGCGCGTTCGCCTCATCCATTAGAAATCTGCAAGAAACGGTTTACATTATGAAAGAATTAACATATTATTTTACCAAAGCAGTTTAATTATCAAATTGACTCGAAACTTTGCACGAAAATTGCAAAAAAAAATTTGCAAAACTATAACAATGTGATGAGCCCCCGAAACAGAATGAAATTGATACGTTCATGAACACATCGACGAGACGAATTTCCATCGTAACCTTTCGTGCCCGCTTCGTACAAAACATGCACGAACAAGGTACGAACCTGGGACGAACTCAAACGAACGGAAACTCGTCTATTGTATTGGCTGTCAACCACACAATCGCGCACTTGTTTTCAAGAAAACATGTATGAACAATGCGATAAACTATAATTTTGACACAAAAATTCACATATGACCACTAAAATGAAGGCTCACACGCGATTACCTGTGAAAAGATACACTCATAGTGTTTCTCTGTTGGTCGCTGGAACACCCGACAACAATGCACTTCATGTTCTGAAATAAACTTTTTTTTAAATTAAAACGAATTCGCAGCCTTACGGCCTACACGGTTTAAGTCAATTTCTTACAATTCACTTGAAAAAACTCGATTTTGTCCACTCACACTCACTGCGTTCACTTGGCGCGAATTGGATGACAACCACACTGTTGACAGTCTGTTCATCGGCCAACCATCTTGTGGGTTGCCCGAGGGGTATGCGAGAGGGGGGCTGAGGAAGGGTAGAAAAAATTTCTAGACACACACGTACGCTCATCTACATGATGATTTCCAATCCAGTACATATCATAGGTTAAGCCTCATTCGCAATACTCCGTTCCGTTCCATTCCGTTCAGCTGTCAAAAGTAGACCTTACGGACTGGGCATGTAAACGCAGACAATGGTTGTAACGGAACGGATCGGAAGAGTTGACCCATAGATACAGAAGAAATTCTAGATAGGCCCTGAAGGGGAAATTTTGTCTAGGTTTTTATAACACAATCACAAAAAACACACATACTATCAACCACACCATAGGCGCCGTTAGTTTTTCATATGATGGGGGCACACATTTGGCGGAAAAATTTGAATTGCCAATTTAAGAAAAAAATGTTTACATTGTTTGCATGCTTATGTAAACAATTTTGGCACTAAGCAAAAAAGAGAAAAATTAAATAAATAATAAATGTAGTCTGGCTGGTCTAGCGGTTAGTGCGCGCGCCTTCGGTGCACAGGGTCATGAGTTCGAATCTCACCGTGGATCATGGTGTTTTTCGAACTCACGAGCTTGTGACGGACTATGATCTCACTCAGATGTTAAACGAGTATGGGGATAAATAACACTGCTGAGCGTGATGCTGATCTCATTACCTCAACAAAAAGCAGATAAGATCTTGGAAATAGGATGTCACTAACACATCCTGCGGCCTTAGTCCAATGTTGGATTGTCGCGCCTGTTATTTTTTATTTTTTAAATAAATAAATCGAAATTTTTGTTTTCTGCAAATTACGTTGAAGTTTTCCTATGATTTTCATATCGGTGTAATGGGAATATGAGTAGGTATGTTTGATTGGGTCGAGTACAGGACAGAAAAGGGCAACTTATAGGGTATAGAACAACTCCTGTAAAATTTGTATGGAAGTTATTCTGTTCTGACCCAATAAAACGGACCTACTAATTTGCTCCAAGGGAAATATACTTACGCATGTATTTTATTATTTATCACAGTTTGATTTGAGAAAAAATTTTACTTCGTTAATCACCTCTCTCTTCCTTTTTTAACTAAGCTTGGGACCGGCTTCGACAGAATTCATGCGATGTTTTTGCTTTTATTTTTATTATGTAATGAAATGTCGTTGTGAAACAAGATCAAAATAGCAAAAAAAACGAAGAAAATTCTATCAATTGTAGCGATACCGCTTAACGTATTTTGAAGAATTATGTCGCGTTGCGCCGATGTTTTCCTTATCATGTTCATTGGTTTCTTATCGCATGAATGCAGTTTCAGTGTTATAAGCCAAAAAAATTGAAAAACTTAGAAAATGTTTGTTTTTGGCGATGTTGGCCATGTTCCGCAACGAAATGTTGGTGGGAAGCTCCGGATTCGTGCTCAGCTTGGCTGTGGGTATTTATATGGTCTGTCATAATGGACATTAACGTGCAATCCAATCCAACCCTGTGCTGTCCTGAGGAAATAAGTACATACAAACAACAACTACACCGCATTTTCAGTATATAAGGTCGATCCACATTTATTAGTCACTATAATTTTCCATACAAGTTAACAGAAGATATTCAATGGTACGTTCGTGTCCGTTGAGACTGGAGCTAGGAACATGTATAATGGAAGGAAAAATATGCTTAGACTGTACAGTAAATTGGATAATCATAAATACGTTTGCCTGCGGACGGAGCAACTCCAAGGCCCGCTTGTGCTGCCCTTTTTTTGAGACGGAATTATCAATTCGCCAAACTTGAAATATTTTTGAGCGTTTTCTCCGGTTCTTCCAAAAGGCGTTGGTTGAGACGAAACAAAGGCGCAACTTAAGAATCATTTGTTGCTTGAAATAGAATAGCCGCGTCAGCAGAGGCATCGGCATCAGCAGAAAAATTTCAATTTAGAACACACGCATTTGCCTTTGATGACCCACAATGACAGCAGCGGCAGAAGCAGAATTCTGCTTCTGCCGATGCCTCTGCCGCTGCTGTCATTGTGGGTCATCAAAGGCAAATGCGTGTGTTCTAAATTGAAATTTTTCTGCTGATGCCGATGCCTCTGCCGATGCCTCTGCTGACGCGGCTATTCTATTTCAAGCATGTCTGAATATAAAATTGAAGTGTTAATTAATTTTATGTACAGTTAGAAATTGTAAGTCACTTACCTACAAATAATATTTTAACAGTGTCGTGTCAATGATGGGTAGCAATGGCTTATTCTTGCTATACGTCTTTGTATCGGACGGTTTCATCAATTCATTTTGAACATTATATCGAACCTCTGCCAGATAATCAATTAACGCCAACAGAGCTATTCTTCAAATCCTTTTCGTCGAGCAGGAGAGTCCGTGTACATTGTTTTGCCATATTCAGGGAATCTTGCGATAGAAGATCGAGAAATAATCGTATGTCTTCACGCGGATCAGCTTTTAATTTGGCAAATACTTTCATAGCACCAGCGAATTGCTTGTTTTTCAAAAATTCCAATACATGCAACGTTTTCATTTGACGAATTTCTTTTCCTCTTTAAGGTCTGGATAGACATCGGGCGGAATGAAAATGAAATTTTTGTCCGCTGCGATTTTCTCAATGAAAATGCATGCTTACTGCCGTGGAACATGTCGGAAATGATGGAGAATTCCATAAGCTACAATCCGAATATGGTTCCAACATTTTTCTCGGCCATTTTATGTATTACTTTTCGATTCCCCGGTTATTTCACCGTGGGAAATGTCATCGCGACAATCAAACAGGCCTGCGGGTGCACATTCATTGAAGTTGAAAGGACATTTCCACGCCACATTTTTCGCGGTAGACTTAGATGCATGTTTTTCGCTCAGAGGACATAGTTACATAACTTTACGACAATTTGTAGTTTGCTTTTATTTTCGTAAATGTGTTGAGTGTTTTAGTGGAAAACATTTTTCGCATTAATTTTCGATTTTTTAACCGGTTCGGTCGCCACCAGGTTCCAGTGAGACATGTCTGTATTTTTTTTTGCGGTGAAATGAAATTGCTCTGAGAATTCAGCTCCATACAAACTTTATTCAAAGTCCAGCTGAATCATCGTGAATTGCGCTTGAGGGTCTACAGGGTGGACCAAATAAGACATACCAATGTTAAATGCCTAAAATTAGACAAATGTCATCGGTTTAGCTCGGTGCAGACATGCGAGCGTAACGTAATGTTCCTGGCTACAGGCTCCGTATTTGGCCTCGAATTTTCGTGCTGTTTAACCCAAGGACCAAGCAAATTGAAAACCGTAATATTTATGAAGAACATCGTTTTTTATAGTAAATGGGTCCCGCTGAATTCAAATCCGTTGTCCGATTTCGTCTAGGGGAGGTTTTAACCCGGACGGTTGTTTGCCCATCCGGTTAAAACCGAAAAAAAAAACTTTCCAAATTCATAAAATTTTGATATTTTCTTGATTTGTCAGTCTTCTATGAAAAATTTCGTATTTCCGAACACTCTCCTTAGTGCTATTATTCCAAGAACCATCGCTTCGTCAAACTACCGCTCCTTGCATTTTTCCTTTCCAAGGTAGATATTGTTTACGTTGCGTGTCACACGTGAATCTTTTGTGCGTCGTGAATGTATATGTGTATCAGATCAGTGCATTTAGAGTTCATTGTTATAGGAAGATGAATCGGCAGTTGCTACGACGTCCGCGTCCACATCGATATCCGCGTCCACTTCAACATCCGTCGTGTCCACAAAGACTTCAACATCTACATCATCTATTAGTGCAGTCATATTCACGGGGTGGGCATTTGGCGAAAAGCGTGATACCATTTTCTATCCGTGAACATTTTGCACACATACATTCACAGTGGGCATGGGCGTAGGTAATTGAGAAATTTGGGGGCTTGTATTTAGCGGGAGATTTTTTGAATTTAGTTGAATTTTGATTGCACTACCAACTTCTTCATGAATTGATGAAAATAGTGAAATATATAAATGGAATTTGAATTAGTAATGAATAAAATTAATATAGAAACGAAAAATAACCAAGCAAGGCTGTCTTTTTATACTATATTAATAAATCCGCATTCATGGTTTTAGTTGAAAAAAAAAAACCTCCAAACAATAAATCGGGGGTATTTTTATTACATATTAATGCAAATCAATAACATTGCACCGAAACGAATATTTTCAATTTCATTAACCCCCCTGTCTAGCAAATTTGATTTGGTTTGTTCCGAATAATTAATAAAAAAAGCGCAATCGGAGTTTCGTGATTATTTGTTGTGCCCAGTTGAGCCTAAAACGACATAATATTGACGGTTTGACCAGGCGTCACTGTCACTTTGCGTTGATAAATTATCAACAAACGTGTCATTTGTTGTGGTTGGTTCCGGTTGGTTCCGAATAATTTCTGTTAAAAAAGTGCAATCGGAGTTTTCACGATTATTTGTTGAGTCCAGTTGAGCCTAAAACAACATAATATTGTTCGAGTGACGGTGTTTATTGTGTATAGACTGACTATTATCTTTCTGTGCTCGGCAGACTGTCCGAAAATGAAGTCTGTAGTGTATGGCTGTAAAAACGACGAGAGGGAAAAGAAGACTGTAGTATCTTTTCACCTGTGAGTAACTATAGAAGTGTTCATTTATGTCTACTGTCGGTGATAGGACAGAGACTTTTATTAAAATCCACTCGTTAATTGGAAAATATTAAATTGTTATGTGCAAATACCAAAACGCGACCATTGTGTTGTTATTTTATAATTTTTAAACCCCATAGTAATCTCTAGTGAAAGACGCCTATGTGTTACAAAACCGGTCCGCGACTCGACAGGCTTCGCTGTCAAATCAAGATACACATAAATAACAACACAATGGCCGCGTTTTGGTATTTGCAAAGAAAAACTTAAAATTTTCCAATTAACGCGTGAATTTTAATAAAAGTCTCTATACTATCACCGACAGTAGACATTAGTGAACACTTTTATAGTTACTCACAGGTGAAAAGACACTCCAGTCTTCTTTCCTCGAGTCGTTTTTACAGCCATACACTACACACTTCATTTTCGGACAGTCTGCCGCGCACAGAAAGATAATAGTCGGTCTATACACAATGAACACCGTCACTCGAACAATATTATGTTGTTTTAGGCTCAACTGGACTCAACAAATAATCGTGAAAACTCCGATTGCACTTTTTTAACAGAAATTATTTGGAACCAACCGGAACCAACCACAACAAATGACACGTTTGTTGATAATTTGTCAACGCAAAGTGACAGTGACGCCTGGTCAAACCACTTTATGGTGAGTAGTGTGTGTGTGTTGCGGCGACTGCGCAGTACGGTTTTGGTATCGCTCGGTTGCGCTCGATTCCATACAATATTCGGAAGACGGCCATTCCATTACTATCTTATACTTCCATGGTCATATTAGCATTTCAAATAGAAAAAAATAGAGTAAGGTTAACTCTTGTGGTTTTTGAATCAGTGGGCTCCCAGGAATCTAAGACTCATTTTGCTAAAAAAAAAATTTGATCGGAAAGGTCCCAAAAAGGACAAAAAAGGATACTTTTTAATCCTTGACCGGAGGTCGGCATGCGGGGTATCAAATCAAAGGGGACGTCAAGTACATTACATATCCGTGTTTGTTCCATGTTTCAAGGACCCTCAACGGAATAAATCGAGATTAAATGAAGAAGTATTGTGTTTCCCGTGTATCTTTCCGAAGCCCCAATTACGAGAGTAATTCAAATTGTCACTACGTTTCTCACTTTTCCGAATCTATAATAGCTAAAGATTCTACCATTAAATTTGCTTAGAAAAAAATGATCGGAAAGCTCTCAAAAAGGACCTAATGACAAACCTTGATCGAACGTGGGCATGCGGGGTGTCATATCAAAGAGGACGTCGAGAACATTCCATATCTGGCGTTAATTACTTGTTTCAAGGACCCTCACAGGGGATAATTGGGATCCAATGGAAAATTTTCATGTTTCTCGTCTATGTATCTTTCCAAAGCCGTAATTTTTCGTTTTAGCCCGAATTTTTCCATTTAGCGCCTTGAAACTCTTTGACATGACACCCCGCATGCTAACTTTCAATCAAGGTTTGTAATTAGTGTCCTTTAATGTCCTTTTTCAGAGCTTTCTGATAATTTTTTTCTTAGCAAATTTAATGGTAGAATCTTAACCTATCATAGATTCGGAAAAGTGAGAAACGTAGTGAACTTGGATTATTCTCGTAGTTATGGCTTTGGAAAGATACACGGAAAACACAAAATGTTTTGATTTAATCTCGATTTATTCCGTTGAGGGTCCTTGAAACAGGAAACAAACACCGGATATGTAATGTACTCGACGTCCCCTTTGATTTGATACCCCACATGCTGACCTCCGGCCAAGGATTAAAGAGTATCCTTTTTTGGCCTTTTTGGGACCTTTCCGATCCAAATTTTTTTTTTAGCAAAATAAGTTTTAGATGTCTGGGAGCTCGCTGATTTAAAAACTACAAAAAATAGCCTTGCTCTATTTTTTTCTATTTGGAGGCCTGAAATGGGATATTTTGATTGCACTATATGCATTGTCTAGCAATAAAACTCAGTTAACTATTTTTGAAACATTATGAATACTTCTGACAATTTTATTTGATTATCTTTTTTGTTCAACATGTTTCTCTTTTAGGGCTCCATTACACAGTCATATTTCTATACGAACATCAGCTTAACGAGTGTGTATGCATTATTTTGCTAAAATTCTAAGCAATTCAATGAAAAACCGGTTAACCGAAACTTTGAGCCCAGTTAAAACCGGACGGTCTAACCGGCTTTGCCAAAAAAACAAAAAAACCGGGTTATGGGCCGGTTTTTGACATCCCTAATGCAAACTCTACGTACTGTTTGTAGACTTCAAAGCGGCATTCGACACGGTAGATCGGCAGGCGCTCATCCATAAGCCTTACAATAGTGGAATTTCATATAAATTCGAAAGGATCTTCGACAATTTGTATTACAATACACAAGCGATGATATTGAATGGAGTGAAACTCTCAAAGACGAATGACCGCCACACAAACCACGCCTTTCTATATTGCTAAAAGAAGGAGGTTGAAAAATATTGACAATGCTGGAAACTCCAACCCATGATTCAAACATACATATGTAATATTTTCGTTGTCTGAAAAAAGAGAACCAAATAAAAGTTGTGTTTCCTCAATTCAATTGTTCTTTTATTCATTCTATTTTTCGCAAACGTAGAACGATCGAATCTGCAATCCTTTTTTGCGAAATCGTAACGGTTCTCCAGATATTCAATGTCAAGGTTTGACATATCTATGAGGTAGTTCAATCTTTAATAGGAAATTGGGGGTATTTTTTACTACATATCGATGTGAATCAATATCATTGCACCGAAAATAACATTTTTAATTTAATTGGCCCCCCTGTATAGCAAGGTTTACAATTCTTGTTCGCAAATTTATTTAGACATTTTATATTATTAACATGTTTGCTAAATTGCTAAGACTAATTACTATTCTAGTGGGACTAATTAAAATTCAAACGGCAATTTGATGGCATCGAAAACTTTCCCAAATGTGTAAAGCGGAAATTACATCCCTCTTTTCTTATCAAATTACTTAACTGGCTTCATAGAAAAGTCAAACTATGACATTGAATATCTGAAGAACCGTTACGATTTCTCGAAAAAGGATTACAGATTCAGTCGTTTCAGGCCAATATTAATGAAACGGCATCATCAAAATTTGGTGCAGCAGATACTGAAATCTCCCCCATTATTGCTTTTTTGAATTAGAGCTCTGGCTGGTGAAGTGTTTCGCACGGCACAGAATACGCGGACGATGCTGAAATTGGAAAGGTGGAGGTACAATTAAAACAGTTTTAAGGCCAAAGATTTAAGTATTAGCTTCGCTTACCATTGCGAAAGGCTCGATCCGCACCTTTAGCACAGGCAGAAAGAAAGTCGATATAGGCGGCGCTGCATTGGGGCCCATTTTCGTATGCGATCCGATTATTTTCTAATTAAGGAAAAAGAAGAATTATGCATGAGTAGCAGGTAAAAATGAATGTAGTATAATTAATAAAAATGATGCTCTAAAATAGCACATCTTCACTTTCCGATCTTCCACTAGTTTGTGCTAAATTGGCACATCCCACAAAACTTTCGCAAAAAATCTTAAATTTTCAATTCGACAAATATAGCTAGGAACAACACCCAGAACTCTATTATCATTCCAAAAATGGCAATGTTTCTTATTTAACTATCAGCTAAAATATCAACACATATTTTTCACTTTTTCTTTAAATGCGTTTATCTCGACATTACTCTAATAAACGATGTGCCACTATAGAATTCCGCGAGCGATGTATTCATAATAAAACTACAATTTGAGCACTCACTCGTTGAATCCACAGCATTCAAATTTTAAATGATGACTTTTTTAGGGATAGGTAGATTTTCTCAATGAAAATGTATACTTACTGTTGTGAAATATGTCGCAAACGCTGGGGAATTCCATAAGCTCCAATCCGAGAACGGTTCTATAATAATTTTCGGCCACTTTATGTATTATTTTTCGATTCCCCGGTCATTTCATCGTGGAAAATATCAATGACTGGGGATTCGAAAAATAATTCATAAAATTGCCGAGAAGTATTATGGAACCGTTCTCGGATTGTAGCTTATGGAATTACCCAGCGTCTACGATATATTCTACGACAGTAAGTATACATTTTCATTGAGAAAACCCGCTGCGGAATAAATTTCACTCTCGAGGTCTATTGAAAAATGAAGTCCGTGTGCGCTGCCGTCGGAATTCCCTTATGATTTGCGGCCTGAAAATATACAATAAAACACGACACTATATTCCCTACAATTATTACATACAAAATAAGTTTGAAACTTACCAGATAAATCGGCAATTCCAAAATTTCACCGATCACCGCACGTCCGCCATCAAACAAAACAAGTTTCTTTTTAAATGTCAATTGAAAAGAAAAACAGCTGTTGGCTGTTGGTTGGCACGTTGCCAAATTTCGCATGTGACTTGAATATGTAAGCGGCTAACTTCATATGAGTGTGTTCAAAATAGAACTTTTGGTCGGGTTTTTTCTTTATTTCTCCTGAGTCCTTGCGTTTTAAGGCGACACAAACGCAAAAATCATGGCACTAACGATTTCCTTTCGATTGATACCAAATTTATTCCAATCCCAGCCAATTACAGGCTAACTTCACATTTTGCAGACTTAGTTCACAATGGGCTTGCGTACAACATTGCACTCTTACTCAAGACATAAACCCGTCAGTTTTTCGTTTATTTCTCCGGAGTCCTTGCGTTTTAAGGCGGCACAAACGCAGAAATAATGGCACTACCGATTTCCTTTCGATTGATACCAAATTTATTCCAATCCCAGCAAATTACAGGCTAACTTCACATTCTGCAGACTAAGTTCAAAATGGGTTTGTGTACAACATTGAACTCTTACTCAAGACATAAACCAGTCGGTTTTTCCTTTATTTCTCGTGAGTCCTTGCGTTTTAAGGCGGCACAAACGCACAAATAATGGCACAAACGATTTCCTTTCGATTGATACCAAATTTATTCCCATCCGAGCAAATTTTTACATTTCCAGGCTAACTTCACACTCTGAATTTCAACATGCTATAATTAAATAATTAGCGAGGCACAAACGAAAATTAAGGTGGCACAATCCGGCACAAACGGTTCCGCATCCGGCACAAACGTTTCGACGTGATTGGAAGATTTACCCGGCCAACTTCACATAAGTAAATGCTACGCATGTCAGTTGGTGTAACCAAGAGAGACAACATCAAGAGCAAATACTTCCGAGGCCGCTTATCCATAGACCAACCAAACTCCGAAAAGCTCAAAGACCGACAAATGGATTGGTATGTATTGCCATGTTCAAAGATGTTCGCCTGAGAACCCCACAAAGAAAGCAATATCAATGGAATTAGAGTTTGTTTTTTAAAAAACGAGAAAATTATTAAACCGCAAAGTCCACTACGTATTATAAAGTTATATTAAAAAACACCTTTATGACTTTGCCTTTCAAAATTGTTTTATTTAAATAAATAATTTATAAAAATAAAACAGTTTTTAAATCGGATGCATTTCGACATTAGTGTCATCCTCAGCAAGTACTATATTACTAATCTAACTAATTAGTAATATAGTACTTGCTGAGGATGACACTAATGTCGAAATGCATCCGATTTAAAAACTTTGTTTTATTTTTATAAATTATTTCTTTAAATAAAACAATTTTGAAAGGCAAAGTCATAAAGGTGTTTTTTAATATAACTTTATAATATCAATGGAAGTTCCACTTGATGAACCCAAGGCCAGAGGCAGACCGAAGAACACCTGGATATGTCAAATGAAAAAGAAAGAACAACGCATTGGCCTATAGAAATATGCTGAGACATTACTGCCGAAACGGGCGATGTGCCTACAACGCAAGTAGAGCTACACGACCCCATGGAGAAGTACAAAAAGTGCACGGAGGCGCCTGGCGCTCGTATTTTTTTGATAACATCAGGAATTATGTTATACCAGGGTTTTACTTTCGTTGATGAGCAACTTCGATGCATTATTTTACATAATCTGAACGTTACATTTTCGCCAGTTTTGCATTTGGATTGGGGTATCAAGAGGTCTGGGTTACAAGAGAACATATTATTTTAAAACAGAAAGGCACTGATTGTGGAATTACTTTCTGGTTTGAGCTTGTTTCCACACTACCCATGAGGTAAGGCTCTAAGTGCGTTTTTTTAAAGTGGTATTCCCTGTAGGCATTATCCACGTTATCAAATTAAGTGCCACATCGAGAAGGCAAACAAGCCTGCAAGGAAAAAAAATTATTAGTAACATATGTAAATAGAATGATAAGGTCTGTAATCAAAGGATTTTACGGTATGTATGTGTTTATTTATTTGTATCCATGAATTTAAAAACTTACCTATCTGAATTAGGCGTCGGCATTAATGGCTAGAAAGAATTCCTTTGTTGGATCAAGATCCAGGCGACGCACATTGCGTCGAATGTATGGAGAGGGTGGTCAAAAATCAATATCTTAAGAACGCGTTTACCGATTTCTATGAAATGGTCGATGTGTTTAGCTAGTTAGGTTCTCAGTTCTGTATAAAATTCAATATGAATAAATTATGGATTTTTGAGATATTGATAAAAATGTGAGGAAGATAAATGATACAAAGATAGGCTATAATATAAAAAATCGTAACTTGGTAACCAGATAACCAATTTTCTGGAAACTTGGCTATTATCTATAGCAAAGAATAGACATTGGTTGGCGAAAAAATTATTATCCGGGAATAACTGAGCTCTGAGATATTTAAGAGAGAAATATATGAATTTTACCCATTTTTGGGGCTTTATCAAATGCTTAATATCTTTCAAGAACCCAAATTTAAACTTAATATTTTTTCACTCTGACATTGCTCAAGTGCCACTATTAAAAATATATAAATTTCAAAGAAAGGGAGTTTTGCGATTTGGAGATATGGTGGTTCAAAAAATTAAATAATTCAGTGATATACATTCTCCGAAGTCGTTTTTCGAAAAAACATTTTTTTTTTGTGGTTTTTATTATTTTTTTTATTTTATAGAATAACATTAATATTAGCCAAATACATGCTTATAATTTATTCTGACTCATCCTTGCTTTCGAAATCCAGCATACTTTCATCAAAATTGGCAATGGCAAATGTTTCAGTAAAATCTATTTGGTTTATATATAAATTCACTTCTGCGTCTATATGATGCTGTTTCTTAATTTTTGGAGTCCGCAGGGACGCTAGGAAAGGGTCCGAGTTTAAGAAGAGCATTCGCATGAAATCCTTATTGGTACTGGTTCTGGAAAACTTACAAGTGTGAGACAATCGATTCCTTCTAACTTCCTTATGCTGTGCCTCCAAGGCATCCTCAGATAAATTTTCAATTGGCCAAATGGAAGGAATCAATTACCTTAACTCCGTGCACTAGAACCTTATGCAAAGTATTGGGCATGTAGTACCACGGGTTTAATTCTAAATATAAGCCTTTGGTGTGATTTATATGGTCCCAATAAAAATACAAATTACATTAAAAAAGCGAAAATAATTGTAGCTACTCTAAATCTTCCGATACGTACTTTTTAAATCTCACTTTGAAAGTTTTTTCGTATTTATAGATTTTTATTGATTTTTTCAATTATTAACAATTTATTATTATATTATAAAATATATATACAGTGCGTACTCGATAGTCCGAAGCCTCGAAACCTCGAATTTCCAGTAATCCGGATCACCTCAAAGATTGCATTGTACACTCTGTAGTCCGAATTTCAAGAACCTCTCTAGTCCGAATCTCACTTTTTTCTCATATTAACAGCAATATTATCGTCCGAACTAAAAACAATTTTTTTCTTTGCTGTTGGAAACAACAATAAATAGAATAACAGAGTAAAATTCTTCGAAAATAGAAAATCGATTCTCCGAAAAAATTGCTTAAAATCGTAAAATTCCTCGAAATTCAGAGCAACTAAAAGGCTACCACTAGTCCGAACTCCTCTGTAGTCCGGATCGACCCCGGTTTTTATTAGTCCGGATTATCGAGTACGCACTGTATATATATTATAAATATTTTTTTCATGATATGGTTTAAACTGGACTTCAGAAATCAAAATCCATTAAAAATCATAAGCATTATGTATTTATATTTATATTTTTTATGTATTTTTGAATTAATCGAATTTTTAATAATAAAAATTAATTAAAATAATTTTTTTGTTCGTGCTTGAATTTTATTATCTCCTTTAACGTAAAAGTTTGTAAAAGCTTAATATTATGTTAAAATTATCACTTTTAATGACTTTAGAAATAGCCCAATTGCCATTTGCCAAGGAACTAGTTTAGTCAAATTGCCAATTGCGTAAAAAAAGGCAAAAAAAGGCAAACCAATACTAGTTTAAATTAAAGTAGACACTTGCATCTATCAGAAAATATAAACCCCCCAAAACGTTTTGTGACGTTTTTTTTTAATCTCAATTTAAAGTTTTTTTTTCATATTTTAATGATTTTTTTAAATTTTTTTTCAATTAAAAGATTTTTAGAAAAAACAATTATCGGAAGAGCTTTAGTGGAACATACTTATTTTAAAAAATATCATCATGGTTGCCAAAAACTTGTGAAAAGATCGGAAATCGAAGTTAAAGTACAACCTATTTTTTTGAATTTTTTATATTTTTCAACTTTAGTCCATAAAATTACTAAAAAAAACGAAACAAAAAAAATTTTTTCTTACATATTCGGATACTCCAACATGGTCTCTTTGATATTGACTAACTTTGATTCCGGGGAAAAATAGTCAATATTTTTATTTTTGCCTATGGAACGACGCACTGTGCGACGGCACCTTTTCAAAAAATATATTTGGCGAAATGTAGCTCGTACGCCCGGTTCCTTATCCTGTACGGGGGCATAAATGCTTTTAGACGTCGCCACTCCGACGCTATGGTGTTCGTATGAACACCAGTCAGAGGATCTTTGAAATGGAGGGAGTGGTTCACCTTTAGATGCTCATACCCTCCATCGCCCAAACAGTCATACGCCTTTAAAAATATAGATAGAGATACAGATATATTCGTTTAATTTATATTAGTCTTACCTTCCAACAATCGGAATAAATTGTGGTCCCTTCCTGAACGTGGTCTTTTATTACTTGAACCAGAGTTGCGGCATCCCTTCTAGCGACGGGGGCAAAAAAAAAAACATCTCCCCGTATAGCGTTCCACCCCGCCGACAACCCATTGGCCCTCAACATAATGACGGTGGTACTTACGGTGGCCGAATTTAGATTCGTCCACCTCTACAATCATTCCGGAACCTTAAAGTAGACAATATAAAACAATATACATATACTGTGAAACATAGACAGATACTTTTTATATTACAGATTTTATTTTGAACTTTCAGCATACAACTGTCTCGGCATCCATATGCCTACCATCACCGCCGTCTATATATTAAGGCCGCAATGTAGACTCGTAAACGTCAAATCCGCAGTTGAAATTGCATTGCATTGTTGTTGCCTCTTATGACATTGTTGTTGTTTGCCCGTGTTCGACGAACAATTCAATACGGATCCATGACGTCATTGTACAGCTGAGTTGCGGCTATGATATATCTAGATGGCGTTGCTACCATACTTACCCTAATGTTAGGGTACTAAAACTACACTTATACCTATAAACTAACCCAGATAATTTAAAGTTAAAAAAGGATGGATAAACCATTTCAAATTATCCCAAGTTCGATTTTGTGGCATTTAAATAAAACAGTTGTATGCAAAAAAGTTTGACATTAACTGCAACATATTATTACTTACCGCCAATTTTTTTTCCACATGTCTCCCACAGCGCATAAAAGCTTGAGATTCCAACGGGTTGGCGTTGTTTTATTAACGTCGATTTCCAACCCGATGAAATCAAGTTTTGAGTGTTGAACCCAATAGTGAATAAAAAGTAGTATTCTCTGGGCAGACAACCTACTTTCACTCAATATTGAGTTCAACCTGATGCGCTGGCTGAAAATATTTAAATGTTATAGTTTTTATATACATATGTATTTACTAACTTAAATATCACTTACGAAATGGTGCATTTACTACATTTACAAATGTAGCCATCTGGCTTTTTCAACGTCTTTTTTAGGAGCAGAGGTGACTTACAGCCAGATGCAGAGCAGAAGTTCTGTGTTGGCAGAATCTTCCTGCAATTGGGTGATGGCCCTGATAGTAAGCAAGCCATCCACCTCGGCTCCTTCGAACATTTGGAAAATGTATTCAGAATTGATGCGGCCTAATAAAATTAAAAGAGTCGTATGTACTATTTATTGCGGAACTTATAGTCAGTATCTTAAAACCGGCTAGGGCTAATTAATGACAGGCACGCCCGAAATTTAGATATCTTTCACTCTCTCTAAGCCAATAGTTTTTTCCGGGGTACCCTATGACTTTAAGTCACTCCACTCCCTATTGCTGTTTCGTGCGTTTTGACGAAAATTTTGTTACCACGATGAAACATACCTGTGTGAGGTTCGGTTAGAAGGTTAGGCGCTGAACCAAAGAATTGGTTCGAAGTCGAAAATAATAAGCAAGCTCTCTTTATTCGGAAATGGGTATCCCCGAAGCCATGTTTCCCAAACACTACCGCAGAGATAGCCGACAAAGAGGACAACCTGCGACGGGAAAATACAGTTGACCCCATAATCAAGGAACTTAACTTCGAAAATGAAACGAGCACATCGAAGAGGTCTTCTCAAAGATTGTTAGGAAGCTTTGGGATACGGTCCGCGCCCTGTCTCATTCATCAAAAGACAAGCTACTAAGGAAACCGAAACTTAGGGCTTACGGTACAAAGAAGAAGAAATAGCGAACCAAGTTTAAGCAGCAAGCAAGAACACTAAGCACTCTAAGGGCATGGCATTTCCAGAGGCGGCCCGTGCCTCCTTGCACAGGATGGGCACCTTCACGGAATAAAAATCTTTTGGAAACACCTAAAATCAACGACTTTCTACATAAATTTCGCATTGTATTAAATGGAACCATCAATTTCCCCTTCAATTTCACAGTTTTGCCAGGGAGGAGATATATCCTCTCTGGTTTTGCGACCATTTTTTAGATCAAGCTATTATTTTTTAATTTAGGATAATTTTGTTTTTAAATGCAGTGCCCTTATTAGACTATCAAATAGATTTGCGGGAACATGCGAATTAATGTTGTGCGCCTTTAGCATTTTCAATGCGAATGTACATAGGTATATAGTCTAAAACAAATCAAAAATGCTAAAAGTGCACGACAATAATGTTCATGTTCCTGAAAGTTTATTTCACATTCTAATACATATTACAATGAACACTTCAAGTTCATTAATCTAATAATCATCATTACACAAGAAATATCTTAAATCCTCCCGTGAAACATGTTTTCCTACAAAGCATTGAGCAATCGTTGGTTTCTTATTCGTTTTGACTAGCTCATGGTAACCCCAAACGTTCACGTTCACCTGTAGAAAACCTTCGACCCGGTCATTGACGCTGCGCTTCCTAACGAATTCCTGCTGAAGAGGTGGCATTAGCTGCATACGAAAACTAAACAGGGATCTCCAGATCTCTCTTTCTCTACCGTATCTCTACACGTATCTACCGTTCCTATTGCGAATAGATCTATGAATCGGAACGACTCATGCTATCATCATAGCCAAGTGTCGCATCTCGTCGGATCTCAATAACAATTCCTGGGGTATAGCAATCGTTGATTCATTGGACGCCTCAGAAATCTGTCCTCTCAATGAAGACTCGCCGACTAGACTCGTGGGTACTTGCAGTAATTCTCCTGACATGACCATTGTAAGTTCCAGCCTAATTCCTTTACCCGATGGGAGGTTCATGCTTCCAGCTAGCCTGACAAAGGCCCATTCTCTCGTAGATCTTATAGAATGGTTAGTCTTATCGCCCAGAGAAGACACACACAATATTCAAAAAGCTTCTCCATTATATTGAATTGATTTTTTGTTAATTTTGCATAGTTATGTTATCGTTTGCTTATTTACGCTGTTGGATGAAAGTGCGCAATGATTTTCTCAATCTAAGATGATGGCTTAAACAAGCAAAATATGGCGTAGCTATGCAAAATAAACAAAAATTCCATTCAATACAATGGAAAAGCTTTCTAAATATGGTGTGTGTCTTCTCTACGCGATAAGACTAATCAGCCGACAGGTACTGAATAGGAGCTATCAGAAACCCGGCCTATGTCTGATAAGCGAACGTTTGTCAATCATAAGAAGGCCGATTGGGATGGTTTTGAAGTCTTCGTCAGCGAAGTTCATCGAAGTACCTACACCTACCAGTGTTCACAAGGCCGAAAAAAATATTAGGAACGTCATTGCCAAGGCGCGGCACGATTTATTCCTGCAGGATGTATTTAGAAAGTTCGGCCTAACTCCTCTCCTAGTGCCGCCAGATTAGCCGATCAACGTGATAATATCAGACGCGCTCGCCCTGGTGATCAAAAGATTCAAAAGCTTAACTCCCAAATGGACCGACAAGTTAAAGACTATAGGAAGGCGAAATGGAACCAGCACCTCGATGAATGTAACCTCAACGAAGGTGTCATCAAGTTATGGTCTACTGTCCGCGCCCTTTCCAATAAAGGAATGGGTAATAACACCATCGAGTTTGGCAATACTAAAACCTGCAATCCTCTTCACTGCGCGAGCCTGTTCAATAAACAATTTATTGAACATCCTAAGACAGACAGCCTCAAGCGTTTCTGCGGACAAGGTTAAACAAGTCATCGAGAATGCTAAGAACTCCAAGGCCCTCGGACCCGATGGCATTTCGATGGCCATGTTGAAACATCTCCACCTTCCAACAATTGAGTACCTCACGGCTGCCTTTAACTTGTCGATCTCCACGCTTGCCATCCCTGAAATCTGGAAAACAGGTCGAATAGCTCCCTATCTCAAGCCAGGGTACCCTCGATGGATCCTACCGTCCCATTACGATGCTGCCTCCTGTCGCAAACACGCTGGATGCCCTTATCCACCCTACTCTTGTAGCACATGCGAAGCTATAACCTCACCAGCACCTTGTTCAACCTATGCGTGTCAGGGTTTCTCACCCCACCTGAAGGAATCGACATTATATCCTATGCTGACGACTGCACCATCATGACATCAGGCAACAACATCTCAAACATGTGCGATCTTATAAATGGTTACTTGGTAGAGCTGAACCTTTTCTTCAACAACAAGAACCTTAAGCTATCAGCGCCCAAATCCTCCGCGACCCTCTTTACCACATATAATAAGGAACTCTATCTTCGGCTAGATATAAGAGTAAATGACTCCGAAATACCTACTGTCCGTCACCCCAAAATTCTTGGTGTCACAATTGACAACAACGGCCTCTTCAACAACCATGCCGATAACATTTGTGACAAAATGAAGGGCAGAAACAAGATCTTAGAACCCCTAACTGGCAGCAAATGGGGAACAGATAAGGAGACTTTACTCATCACCTTGTCGTGCTCTGTGGCCGTGATCGTTCGGTCGCCAGTCTGTAAAATAGACACTCATAGAGAAACGAGTTTCCAAACTCGGCACGACTCGTCGCAAGTTTATTATTCAGAAGAAGATGATAAGAAATATTCTTATCGTAGAATAATAAACTAACAATGCGACTAGGAAGTGGTATGACTGACAACCGTATCACACTCCGAATTCAGTTGTCTTTGTAACGTTGATGTTTACATACGGTAGTCATCAACGCACCATGCTCCACTAGGAGTTACGGTAATGAAGAGAGACTCATCACCTACAAAGCCGTCGGTCGTTCTGTGGTAAACTATGCAGCACCGATATGGAGATGGATACCCTTTGTAATACTCAATGGAAACGGATTCAAACGTGCCAGAATGCAGCCATGCGTACTATTACTGGATGCGTACGCATGTTATCAATAGACCACCTGCACCAAGAAACCCAGCTACTAAACCTCAAGGCACATAATGATCTCCTGGCTAAGCAATATCTCGTTGGATGTTATCGAAGCCAACACCCAAATCACGACCTTATGGACAAGACCCTACCACCACGTCATGTCAGACGTTCGTTAGGGAACAAGGAAAGAGAAGTCCAAAGGTTCAAACGAGCTCCTCTCGGTGACTCCAACACATACAAGGCGGCCCTAAAACAACTGCACACCAGCGAGGTAACGAAAGCAGGCTATCCGCCAACCGTGTCCTTCGCGCTCGACCACCCGATATTTCTGCAGATGAGCAACAACTGCCAAGATCCACATGCACCCATTTGGCTCAACTTCGCTCTAGATGTTGCTCCAGATTAAATTCGTTTTGGTCTCGCATCGACAACGCCATTGGTAATATTTGTCCAGCATGAGGAGCCAGCCCACACAACGTGGATCACATATTCGACTGTACTGCCGCACCAACGTATTTAACATCAATGGCACTTTGGGAATCCCATAGAAGTTGCGATCTTCTTGGGTCTCGAACTTGAGGAGAGGATGCCTACAATCTATGAATGATGATACAACTAGCCCCCCACCCTTCTCGCGCCGCTACATCAACAACAACGATTGCACCGTTCTCTCCTCAGGGAGGATAAAGATGAAATGCTTCTCCAAATTAATCGATACCTAGGACGATTACAGGCATTTTTAAAAGCCGAAACCTCACCATATCTGTCATCCCATCCCATCTCTTGGACCGAATTCCTGCACCACGATATGTCCGGCGTGCTTTACGAGATCTTGAGAGAGAGATCCAGGGATACATTATCTTACGATGAAATAACATACCGAGCTGCCATTGCAGCGATTCACACAGAAGAAGTGAGTCGGTCTATTGCGAGGTTAGGTCTGAACAGAGTCCTCTCAGAGCGCCCAGCACCAATTTTGCCTGAGGAAGTTAGGCTCCCGCGAGCCACCAGAGTGAGTTTAGCACAATTCCCTTCGGGTTTTTGTTCACGCCTAAATTCGTACCATTCTCGCATAAACCAGGACATTCAAAACGTCTGTCCCAATTGCAATGGTACTCCCTATGATGTGGGTCATCTGTTTCAATGCGCAGCTGCGCCCACTGATCTTACCCCTATATCGCTGTGGGAAAACCCTATCGCAGTAGCTATGTTCTTGTCCCTAGATCTTACGGACCCTAACATCGACGAATTAGAACTCGTACCCACATAGATGCACAGCGGTTTCACACCTCTCTGCACCGCTAAAAGAAAAAGGACAACGTTCTAAAGGGACTGCTCGCCAGCTCCTGTGGATAAACCATGCTGGTAAAAGTGCTAGGAAGAGGAACCTCTAGCTTTGTAAGACCGACGTGGTCACACAAAGTGGAGTAAGATCCAGATCTACGTAACCGCTACAGGTTGTCACCTGATGTCATCCCAGGATCATTTTCATCGGGAAACCAGCAGATTTTTGGTGGGAGGGTATTAGCAACCTGTTACAACTGGACCTACGTCGTAAAACGTTCGTACTTACGTGCCATTTCACTTAATTCACTTCCAAAATCCAAAATTTTAAAAAACACTTGTGACCGATGGCGTTACGATTTTGAATGACTCGTACGTTTAACTTATAGCGAATTCAGTCAGCTGTTAAATATATTATATGTACGAGTACATAAGATTAGAGAAGGTCCTCTATCTCTGAGTTGACGGGGGTTCAAATCCCAGGGTTGACCGTGATTTTTTGTTTGTTTTTAAAAAGCTCTTATGGCAGCCCGGATCTCTCTCCCACTTGTAATACCAACAGCCAAAAGCTACCAGCCTCCTTCGATTCAAGAGAAAAAAGTACGACTCCCATCATTTATCTAAAATAATATTCTGACTAAAATTGTAATTAATTTGGTTTTTAAAGGTCGATTCACACTTTTCAGTCATACACTCCAAGAGTTCGGTTACATCTATTTGCCATATAAGTCTTATTTGCCAAACAACAAATCAGTTGCCACACGCCATGTAGCAAAGTCGGCGTAGACTAGTGGATTGGAAGACACTTATTACTCTGGTTTTAATTCCTACATTTTACTGTATTTTTTATATCCTTCGTTCGTAGAGTCAACGAAGGGTATATTAACTTTTGTTGAAAAGTGTGTGGTCGACACAGAGTCATAAAGGACACATGGTCGTGTAGCCTTTATGACACATTTGGTGCGCACATGTTCGGTACTCACGGAAATATATTTTTCCCGATTATGTACACATCTATAATGGGTAAACCGCATCTAGATATTTAGTACATAGGATATGATATAAATAACCATGTTTAGAGTTTAAGATTGTTCAGTTGTACATATTAAATGCAAGAGTAGGTAACTACATCCGCTACGCGTTTCTTTTTAACATCAGGTTATGGGCCCAGTTTGAGCCAAGTAGTTTAAAAAATCGAGTGGATTTTGTGTAGAAAAAATCATTGTGTTTAAGTGTATCGTGCAAAAAGCGGTAGCACGAATCGGCAATATAAGAAAGTGGCCGATCAACTGACAAACGTAAACTATTTAAACGGCTGCGGTCGATTTGTGAAATTAGTGAAATAAAAATCTGTAATGAACTTTGGTGATAAAATGGTCAGTGAATAGAAAGTGACCATTTTGCAAGGTTCCGAGAATTATGTCACGTTTAATGCTGGAATGGCTGGACCTGGATGCCTTCCTCGATGACGAGACTCCTCAGGTAAGTGATGCAGCTAACCCAATCGCTCAGGTAGCAGGAACGTCAGCTGCAGGTATTACGGCAGCACTTGCAGACGCAGCACATGCGAGAAAATCAAAACAAGCGAAGGCCCGCTTGATGATGGTGATCGACCCAAGGCTATACGACGAAATTGGCGATCACTCAACGGCAGCGTCCCTATGGACAAAGTGTGCATCACTATATTGAAACACCAACTGGTTGCACAAGGCTCGGATAATGGGTGAACTGGCTACATTGAAACTAGCAAATTGCGAATCAATGGAAACATTTATTAGGCAACACATGGCAATGTGTCGTTTCCAAGAAGCTGGATTCGTTATAAGCGATGAAGTCGTTTGCGGATTGATCATTTATGGATTGACTCCTGATTACGAGTCGTTTGTCGGCAGACTTGACGGCACCAATGTGGCTAGCGGTTCAAAGCTAACATCGGAAGTTTTGAAACGACGCCTAATAGACGCAGCCCAGGCGAAACAATTGTTGAATGGAGAAAGCAACTCGGGCACTGCATTCAAGGCGTCACAGTCCATTAAGCCGAAGAAAAATCTCAAAAAGAAAAAGGGCCCAAATGCGGATATCCGATGTTTTACCTGCGGTGAACAAGGGCATAAACGCTTTCAGTGCCCGAAAGTGGGGAAAAATAAAGAAAAAAACGGTACGAGACAATTAGAAGCATTTGCACAACACGCTATGGCAGCAAGTGAAACCAACGAAACAGATGACACTTGGTTCATCGATTCAGGTGCATCGTTTCACCTGACAAGCGATCGCCGCCACTTTAAGGACTTTGTTAAAGCATCCGGATACCCTGACATCTTGACGGCGAACGATTCGAGGCTGAGGCCTGTTGGCTACGGGTCAGTTGAGCTCTGTATTCATGGACGAAAAGTTCGATTGGAAAAAGTGCTACTAGTGCCAGGGATTACATCGAATTTATTGTCGGTCTCGAATATGACAAATTCTGGGAACCAAATCTTGTTCTCAGAAACTGGTTGCATCATAAAAACCGCCAAGGGAGATACCCTAATCAACACTACAGCCCATAATGGAACATATAAAGTGACGAATGCACCAGCCACAAGCATGATCGCCAGCAGCAACCAAGATGATGATCTTATGATATGGCACCGTCGATTAGGTCATTTGAGCTATGGCGCTTTGACGAAACTAAACGGTATAGTGAACGGAATTGAAGTTAGCGGCAATTTAAACGTGTTGGAAAATTGTATACCGTGTCTGCTTGGTAAACAAAGCAGGCAAGCTTTCCCGAAGAAAGAGGTCGAGATCAAATCAACCAAGATTCTCGACCTAATTCATTCGGATGTATGCGGGCCCATGGAAGTCAATTCAGTTGGGGGTGCCAAGCATGGAAGTATAAGATAATAATGGAATGGTCGTCTTCCGAATATTGTATGGGATCGAGCGCAAGCGAGCAATACAAAAACCGTACTGCGCAGTCGCCGCAACACACACACACTACTCACCATAAAGTTGTTTGACCAGGCGTCGCTGTCACATTGCGTTGACAAATTATCAACAAACGTGTCATTTGTTGTGGTTGGTTCGGAAAAATTTCTGTTAAAAAAGCGCAATCGGAGTTTTCGCGATTATTTGTTGAGTCCAGTTGAGCATAAAACGACATAATATTGTTCGAGTGACGGTGTTTATTGTGTAGACTGAGTATTTATCTTTCTGTGCGCGGCAAACTGTTCGAAAATGAAGTGTGTAGTGTATGGTTGCGAAAACGACTAGAGGGAAAGAAGACTGGAGTATCTTTTCACCTGTGAGTAACAATAAAGTGTTCACTTATGTCTACTGTCGGTGATAGGGTAGAGACTTTTATTAAAATCCACGCGTTAATTGGAAAATTTTAAATTGTTCTTTGCAAATACCAAAACGCGACCATTGTGTTGTTATTTTTGTGTATCTTGATTTGACAGCGAAACCTGTCGAGTCGCGGACCGGTTTTGTAACACATAGGCGTATTTCACTAGAGATTACTATGGGGTTTCAGAATTATAAAATAACAACACAATTGTCGCATTTTGTTGTTTGCAAACAACAATTTAAAATTTTCCAATTAACGAGTGGATTTTAATAAAAGTCTCTATCCTAACACCGACAGTAGACATAAGTGAACACTTTATAGTTACTCACAGGTGAAAAGATACTCCAGTCTTCTTTCCCTCTAGTCGTTTTCGCAACCATACACTACACATTTTATTTTCTGACAGTCTGCCGCGCACAGAAAGATAATAGTCTATACACAATGACCGCTTATATACCGGAGCAAAGATAAAAAGTTTTAGACAAATTTAAATTATTTTTGGATGGCATATACGGGGTGCACTAACTAATCGAAACTAAATTTAGTCCCGCTCGCAACAGATGGCGAGGTGCTTACCAATCCATAATGCCTAGCCAAGCGACTGTCTCTGAAATTTATCCAGGAAGAGCGAAGTCGTCTTGTTACTGGAATGATATCGTTTTCGATTTTCATTTCGCTACAAAGTTTATATGAAATTCCTGGTCAGAAAAAACGCGAGATTAACAAATTCCAATCATAATATTGTCCAAATAATCGAAATGTCAGATAAACCATTTCTAAACATCTGCACATTCCACAACCAATTCGAATAAAAAGAAGAAGAAGAAAGTTAATACACGAACTAGACTAGGACGGTATATTCACCCTATGGAAAAGGTACTATCTCCAAAAATGCTTTAAGATAGTTTAAATTAAGAGCCGGTATATAAGCGCTCAATAAGCACCGTCACTCGAACAATATTATGTTGTTTTAGGCCCAACTGGGCTTAACAAATAATCGCGAAAACTCCGGTTGCGGTTTTTTTAAATGAAATTATTCGGAACCAACCACAACAAATGACACGGGATTTCAGTATCTGGGGCGCAAAATTTTGATGATGCCATTTTATTAATATTGGCCTCATACGACCGAATCTGCAATCCCTTTTCGCGAAATCGCAACGGTTGCCCATATATTCAATGTCATATTTTGACTTTCCTATGAAGCCAGTTACGTAATTTGATAAGAAAAAGGGGATATTTCTGCTTTACACATTGGGGAAAGTGTTCGATGCCGTCAAATTGGCGTTTTAATTTTACTCAGCTCCACTAGAATAGTAAGTTTTACCAATTTGGCAAAGATGTTTAGAATATGAAATGTCGAAATATACTTGCGAGCAAGAATTGTAAAATTTGCTAGACAGGGGGGCCAATGAAATTGAAAATGTTAGCTTCGGTGCAATCTTATTGATTCGCATCAATATGTAATAAAAATACCCCCAATTTATTGTTTGGATGTTTTTTTCAACTAAAGCGCAGTATAGACCTCGGGCGGAATGAAAATGAAATTTTTTTCCGCTGCGATTTTTTCAATGAAAATGCATGCTTACTGTCGTGGAACATGTCGGAAATGATGGGGAATTCCATAAGCTACAATCCGAATACGGTTCCAAAATTTTTCTCGGCCATTTTATGTATTATTTTTCGATTCCACGGTCATTTCACCGTGGAAAATATCTAATGACGAGGGAAAATATCGGAAACATCGAAAATTTCTCTTGGGGACCTGAAAGCGTAATGTACCAAACAACTAATTTCAAAAAATCTCCCGCCAAATCCAAGCCCCCAAATTTCTCAATTACCTACGCCCATGCCCACTGTGAATGTATGTGTGCAAAATGTTCACGGATAGAAAATGGTTTCACGCTTTTCGCCAAATGCCCGCCCCGTGGTGCCAAGTACTTCGTCAGCTTTATAGACGATTACTCGAGGAAGGTTTTTGTCTACTTTATAAAGTTGAAAAGCGATGTACCAAGGGTATTCACGGAGTTCAAGTCCATGGTCGAGACCCAAACTGGACTGAAAATCAAGGCACTGCGATCAGACAATGGCGGTGAATACTCAGGAGAATTGTCAAAAGAGTGCAGACGCAGTGGGATTATTCAGCAGTTGAGTTGCCCCTACACGCCCCAGAAAAATAGAGTTGCCGAGCGCATGAATCGCACATTAGTGGAACGTGCGAAGTGCATGTTATTCGACGCTGGACTGAAGAAGGAGCTTTGGGCTGAAGCAGTCTGCAGAGCCGCATACGTAACCAATCGGTCACCGAATCGATCGCTACACGACAAGGTTCCTGAGCAGTACTGGACGGATGCGAAAATCAATTTATCGAAACTAAAAATATTTGGAGCCCCGGTGATGGTACATATACCTAAAGATAGCAGACGAAAATTCGACCCCAAGTCTAAACGGATATTTTTCCTGGGATATTCTGAACGCCATAAAGGGTTTCGATGTTTTAATCCCGAAAATCGATCCGTATCAATTATCGTATCCTCTATCGCTACCGAAGTGACGAGCTAGTTGGATATTCGGACGCGGATTGGGCATCTGAGATTGATAAACGTCGCTCCTGCACCGGCAATGTTTTCAAGTTGAGCGGTGGCGCAATAGCATGGACCAGCAAGCGCCAGCCGACTGTCGCATTATCATCAACTGAGGCAGAGTACATGGCTCTGTCGCCTGCAGCATGTGAGGCATTTTGGTTGCGAATGTTTGGAAGCAACTTCGAGCAAATGGCACTACCAACACCGATTTATTGTGATAATCAGAGTGCCATGTCGATTGCAAATGTGGAGATGTTCAGGCAGAGAAGCAAACACATCGATACGAGAGTTTAAGATTGTTCAGTTGTACATATTAAATGCAAGAGTAGGTAACTACATCCGCTACGCGTTTCTTTTTAACATCAACTTTGTCATGAAGTTTGTAACGCATTGAACGAAACATCTCCGACCATATAATAAGTATACATATATGATCAGCATAACATGGGGAGTCGATTGGGCGATGTCCGCCTGTCTGTCTGTCCGTCTGTTGCTACGCGTTTTACTCGGCCAATTTAAAAGCTATGAAGCTGAAATTTTGCACAAATGCTTCTTTTTGCTGCAGGCAGTTTGTATGTTTGAATCGGTCAAATCGGACAATGGGGTCATGGGGCTGCCATACAAACCTAACCCCCCAAATTAGGTTCTTCTAAGAAAAACTTTTTTATTTGTGCACCAATTTCAACCAAATTACACACAAACGTGTTTCTTTTGATGACACAAAACATATCTAAGAATGGATCAAATCGGATAATGGGGTCATGGGGCTTCGGTACAAACCTAACCCCCCAAATTATTTTCTTCTAAGAAAATTTTTTTACACCAATTTCACAAAACCTTGAATTAATGTGTCTTAATCAAAGCAACAAAATAGTTCAAAACAAATGGGATCAAACTGCTTCCGCATCCCCCAATAACATTTTCTGAGCAAATATTTTTATTTGCTCACTTATTCCAAGCAAACCCCACACAAATATTGTTTTGTCGACGCAACGGAACTTTTGTGTCGACGGATGGAAAAGAATGGGGGAGGGTTGAATACAAGTCGTAGGTACGCCCGAAAAACTTTTAGCCCGCAGGAGAGCGAAATTAGCCTCGGTTTCGTTTTTATTTGAAATTACTTAGATTGTGTATTTGAATGTACATATCTCATTTTTTTTAAGCTCAAAACATTCCTGCAGCCGGTGCCTTCTAAGGAAATAATTAAGTTTTTATAAAATTAGTGGCAACGTCACTTCTTGGCGTTGGAAAGCGTCGTGGGCGCGGTCGTTCTTTTATAAATGTCGTTCAGTTCACTGATGAACCGATATTTCTGCGTGGAAACACAAGCCGCCCCAAAAGCAGTGCATTCCTTCTAGTATACGTGTACGTACTTAGCAACAATGCACCTCATATTTCACAAAAAAAAAAATAAATTTGCTACAAAGAAGGTTTCTTGCAAAATGCTGCACGTCTGACAAGCCACACACTCGAGCTTTAGTAGGCTATTGTTGCCGTCAACGATTAATAGATTAAGTTAACTCTTAGCTTCAATAGCATTATAGTTGTTTTCAATTAGCAAGTAGCTAAAAACTACTAGGTTTTAACCTTAGTTTCTCCTATAAATATCTAATATTCGAAACCAAACATATTTTCAACAGATACATAAATATAGAATATACCAATCATAGATGTAAATACTTGGCCAAACAAATTTAACCCTTACTTGTAGCTGCATT
Organism: Microchrysa polita; assembly: GCA_949715475.1. Taxonomy (NCBI): domain Eukaryota; kingdom Metazoa; phylum Arthropoda; class Insecta; order Diptera; family Stratiomyidae; genus Microchrysa; species Microchrysa polita. Next base: position 78,172,170 of record OX454415.1, read on the forward strand.
TAGTATCCTACTTCAATTCTATAATCTGGATTGTATTGCAAAAAAATACCTGACTGGGGCATCATTCCATTGCTTCCAGCCTCGTTGAAGGAAGTATAATGCGTCGTCTTGTGTAATAAAAAGCGAACACAAAGAATCTCATACTACAGGAAAAGGAATTTTATTCAACTTATCTGACGTTTTGGCCCAGGAAATCAATGTCGCCGTTCATTATAAAAAACTCCTGGTTGCCTGTTGAAATCCGGTGTACTACCAGCTCAGCTCATCTGTAACAGAAAAATCCTGATATAAATGATTAAGGATAATAATAATTTTTTACTTAACAAAGCAAATGACAATTCGTCTTAAGTTACTTAACGTGAGAGGTGACAGAGGAGGTCGAGAGGTATAAAGCACGAAGTAAACGAACAGACTGGTTCGGAGACGACTACAGGACCTCGAATAACTGAATTGTAACTTGTCCAAGGACAATGAAACCGACGATCGAGTGGTCTAAGGCTTCATGCACACGACGCGAAAACGGCTCGCAAGCTCGACACATCGAAATGCATTGGCTCTTATGGGAAGCTCATGACGAGCGACAGCAAGCGAGAGCCGTGCACAGTCAAAACACGGCTCGCGAGCCGTGAATTTGCGGATTGTGGTGCACGATATGTGAAAACACGTCTCGCGAGCCGTGTTTTGACTGTGCACCGCTCTCGCTTGCTGTCGCTCGTCATGAGCTTCCCATAAGAGCCAATACATTTCGATGTGTCGAGCTTGCAAGCCGTTTTCGCGTCGTGGGCATTAAGCCAACGCCATCTAGATACATCAAGGCCGTAACTCAGCCGTTCCATGCCGTCATAGTTTGCCTACTAAGTTTTGGATTTACACGAAGAAACAACAACAACAAGCATATGACGTCATTAAAAGTAACAACAAAACAGTGCAAACAGTAGGCGAAAAATTTCTACATTGCGGCCTTAATATAGAGACGGCGGTGATTAAGCTTTACTGGCAACCTTTCTTCTTCTGTGTACCGCAACTCCTGGTTGGGCATGATGCGTTCACCCAGCTGTTTTTATTGGCTATTAACGAGTCAACGTTACATTGCATATAGTTTCTGAGTGTATACAGGGTGTCCCGCATTAGGTGGTCAATACTGTAAGGGTTGATAGCACAACTTGTTTCAGCAATAAAATTACCAATACAAGCGGAATTTTTTTTACCGTTACCTTGTTCTCCCTCTTTTTGTGAAAGTCATCAAAAAGCGTGGCTTGTCAAGCAAAATCATAATTTACAGCCTTGCTGATGACTTAATCCAAGATTTGATTTCAGTTTCAGAAACTACATAAAATTTCACAAAAACTGAAGTTTTTCCTGTTGCCAACATCATTGTCACTTTACAGTTACACAAACTCAAACTCAGACTCAACTTAATAGAAATTTTAAAATAGATTTTTCATTGAAAATTCAAACCGTAATTTCATAACGGTGCTTTATACATACAACTCTGCAAAGTTGATAAAAGTTGCTTCAACGTGTTGGCTTTCCAACGGTATATCGTTTATCATATTGACATTGTAGAATTTTAGGGAAACACGCATTGAATGGTAAAAATCAAGGCTTCAGTGGAATCGCTAACAATTTTCCCTTTACTCGAAAAAAGACAAACAAAGAGAAGAAGAGACTCTTAATGTCTTCGATACTAACCCAAAATTGAGCACGCGTATACAGGGTGTCCCGCATTGGGTGGTCAATACTGTAAGGCTTGATAGCGCAACTTGTTTCAGCAAGAAAACTACCAATACAATCGGAATTTTTTCTACCGTTACTTTGCTATCGCTCTTTTTGTGAAAGTCATCGAAAATCGTGACTTGTCACGCAAAATCATAATTTGCAGCACTCCTGATGACTTAATCCAAGATTTGATTTCAGTTTCAGAAACTACATAAAATTTCACAAAAACTGAAGTTTTTCCTGTTGCCAACATTATCGGCACTTTCAAGATACAGTTACACAAACTTAACAGAAATTTTAAAAACGATTTTTCATCGAAAATTCAAACAGTAATTGCATAACGGTGCTTTATACGTACAATTCTGCAAAGTTGATAAAAGTTGCATCAACATGTTGGCTTTCCAACGGTATATCACTTTTCTTATTTACATTGCAGAATTTTAGGTAAACACGCATTGAATGGTAAAAATCATGGCTTCAGTGGAATCGTTAACAATTTTCCCTTGACTCGAAAAAAGACATACAAAGGCAATTATAATTCGGGATAGAATCTCGCTACATTAGTTTAACCAGAACTGTAAGATATTTGAAATTTGGTACATTCTTTGGTAAATGCAACGGTACTTATAATAGTTAAAATTTAATATTTGCTATTTATGGCAGATAGACGGGTGCCCGCTCATAATGCGAGACCTATCAAAGAATATTTGGAAAACGAATTTCCCGGAAAGTGGATTGGCAGATTTGGGACAGTTGCGTGGCCTGCGAGAAGTCCCGACCTTACTCCCCCAGATTTTTATTTATGGGGTAAAGCAATGTCTATTCCGAGCCGATTACCTCCCGGGAACAGCTGCTGCAGCGAATTAATGATGCTTGTGATAACATTAAGGAAACCTCTCCTGAAATCCTTCGGGACGTTTCTTCCATGAGCCGAAGGTGTCGAGTCTGCATACAAAATGGAGGAGGTCAATTTCAGCAGCATTATTCCAATTCATCAAACAGACCCATTTAATCATTAGTTAATATTTTTAGTTTATTGATTCCTTCTCATATTCAAAACTTTATGTTCATTTTTATTTCACAAATTTTCAAAATTGCGATAGTAAAATATAACGGTAAAAAAAATTCCGATTGTATTGGTAATTTTCTTGCTGAAACAAGTTGCGCTATCAACCCTTACAGTATTGACCACCCAATGCGGGACACCCTGTATAGAGCAGCACTTCAGCTGTACATTCCTCGGATGACTGTCCAAAGGACTCTTCAGTTGGACAATCGGTATCCGTACCACCTTCCGCAAGTTCAGGAATTACTACCGAGCGACTGTCAGAGGAGGATAACATTTGGTTTCTTCGAAAATTGGTTTCTTCAAAGACCGTGATTTCAAATTAAAATAGTGTGGACTGATGAAGCTACGTTTACACGCAGTCGCATTTGTATGTTTGTTTGTATGCAATGTACCTTAAAAATTTATGCTGAACTTTTTTAAGAGTGGAAGTGTAAGAAATATAAAATGGATTCCATACAATTGATAAATATTCCAAATTACTTACAAGCGAAAAGTATAACGATTTTAAAGCATAAATGTTATTAAATTCTGAAGATTTCCGAATAACAAAGCCTAACCTGACATCAAACATAGAATTAGAATTAATCAAGGGAACTCGGGGAACGCGGAGTCAATTATGGAGCTGATATCGGAGCTCACCGTTGCACAACAGGCTTACGTTACAAGAATAATCATTTCAAAAGTTCAAGGTGAAGCACGAGAGGAATTACGGCAGTTAGAGGATCAGAACGACTGGCTCAATGTGAAGACGATACTAATTAAAGGTTTTGGGATCAAGGAAAAGTAACTTTACGTGAAGTTACCCACACATATTCTCAAATTACGCTCGTAACCGTTTGTTCGCCGGTGGCTACGTTTGTTCGTGAATGTTCGCCAATTATTTTCGTTTGTTCGTCTCTAATTGTTTAATAGTAGCAACTTTAAAAATCGGAGTGTGAACTTAGCCCGCAATCTGTAAATATGGTCGTATAGGTATAAATTTGGTACCAATCGAAAGCCAGACGTTTGTTCGTTGTTTTGGGCGTTTGTTCGTCCTGGCAACTAAAAGATTCAGGAGTTATTAAGACAAAACGGAAACCGAGACACAAGCCATTGCCATTTTTTGTCAAATTACGCTCGTAACCGTTTGTTCGCCGGTGGCTATGTTTGTTCGTGAATGCTCGCCAATTATTTTCGTTTGTTCGCCTCTAATTGTTTAATAAAAGCAACTTTCAAATTCGGAGTGTGAACTTAGCACGCCATCTGTAAATATGGTCGGATAGGTATAAATTTGGTAGCAACGAAAGCCAGAACTTTGTTCGTTGTTTCGTGCGTTTGTTCGTTGTTTCGTGCGTTTGTTCATCCTGGCAACTCAAGGATTCAGGAGTTATTAATATAAAACGGAAACCGAGACACAAACTCTTAATTATAAGCCATTTTTTGAGAGGCGAATTCGGAACGCATTAATATTGCGGCGAAGTTGAATATGGCAGCTCGAATGCTGACCGATGTCAAATGTCAAATATCGTCGACAAGCCGGCTTGTCAGTACGAACGTCTCGAAATCGAGATCCTTTCCTCAAATAGTAGGAATCATTTAGAATCATTAATTCAAGGTTTTGTGAAATTGGTGTAAAAAAATGTTTCTTAGAAGAACCAATATGGGGGGTTTGGCTTGTATGGCAGCCCCATGACCCCATGGTCCGATTTGTTTCAATCTTACATATGTTTTGTGTCATCAATAGAATTACATTTGTTTGAAATTTGGTTGATTTTGGTGCACAAATGATAAACTTTTTCTTAGAAGAACCTAATTTTGTGGGTTGGATTTGTATGGTAGCCCCATGACCCCATGGTCCGATTTAATCCATTCTTACATATGTTTTGTGTCAACAATAGAAATACATTTGTGTGAAATTTGGTTGAAATTAGTGCACAAATAAAAAAGGTTTTCTTAGAAGAACCTAATTTGAGGGGTTAAGTTTGTATGGCAGCCCCATGACCCCATGGTCCGATTTGATCCATTCTAGCATATACTTTGTGTTATCTTTAGAAACACAATTGTGTGAAATTTGGTTGAAATTGGTACACAAATAAAAAAGTCTTTTTTAGAAGAACTCAAAATGGGGGCTAGGTTTGTATGGCAGCCCCATGACCCCATGGTCGGATTTGATCCAGTTGTACATATGTTGTGTGTCATTAATAGAAACACATTTGAGCGAAGTTAGGTTGAAATTGGTACACAAATCAAAAAGTTTTTCTCAGAAGAATCTAAATGGGGGGGTTAAGTTTGTATGGCAGCCCCATGACCCCCTTGTCCGATTTAAGCAATTCAAACAAACAAACAGCCTGCAACAATAAGAAGCATGTGTACAAAATTTCAGCTCTCTAGCTTTTATAGCGGCCGAGAAAACGCACTGCAACAGACGGACAGACGGACAGACGGACAGACAGAAAGACAGACAGACGGACATTGTAATGGAATTCTTTTATAATTTTATCATGAAACAGAAACACGTCTACTCTTTTTGATATCTTAACATTTTATTCGCTATTTCCACTTATTCTACTTAAAATTATACTTATGCTGATTAGCAAATTTGTGTCTACAAATCAATAACGACAAAGTTCATTGCTACGATCATTGATTTGTCGACACAAATTTGCACGCGCAATTTTAATAAAAATGCAAGCGCATTATTTGACGGGAAATGCAATGACCGCAGTGGGGTCATTACATCCCTCCGCCTTTTAAATAAATTCATCAAAAGCTTACGCGCAATATTCTACAGGATTACATATGTATTTGATTTTTTTTTTGCTAATAGTATCAATTATGTTTTATTTTTATCTTAAAAATATATATTTTTTTTATTTTACAATTTTATACAAGCCAATATTAGTTCCAATTAATTATTATAGATATTTTGTTTTATGCATTTTATAATTAAGAAAAAAAAAGATTTTATAATTAAACTCTACCAAATGTCACGCTAAGGTTCATTGCGGGGATCTTGGATTATTTCACTGATATTGGATAGAGAAGTGTTGCTAATCAATGCTGGTTCGGGGACTTCGGCTTTGGATCATTGTCACGTTGTTAGAACATAATTAAATTGGCTACGATAGATACTGCTTCAGAGAGTCGCACGATGGCGTGTTTATGTATTGAGCCCTTTTGAAGAGTTCACGATCGCCGAAACTGCGTGCTTTTGCCATCATTGAGACTCGATAATTCCTCTCTCCGCTGCCTGCATGCTTCAAATGATTTACGAAATCTTCCTCGACCGACGCTTCCAGGCGCATGGAAATTGTCTTTTACATAGTATGGTACGCGTAAATTATTCGTATGTCGTTGCACCGCATAGTTGCTGGTTGGTGTAGGACTATAAATGAGATCGAATATGAAGTGAAAAATTATGATATATATGAAAAATGATGATAGACCGATTAGAAGCAAAATTGTCAATAGATTCAATAAGGCGGCATATCCGGATTGCCTTCTTTGCTGTTGATGTTCGGCACGATGAAACCGTCTCTGTCGCATATACACGTTCTATTGTGGAAAACCGCCACAATAGAACATATTGAACAACACCTCGCCCGTAACGTCTTATTCAATTCCTTGTGTGTACGTAAACTCGCTGTAATGTTATCGACTTTCTTGATGCAGGAATTCATCACTTCCGCGCAAATCATAAGATTTACACTTCCTTGCATCCGTTAGAATTGCCACAGCATTACTTACGGCTTTAAATGCTTCAACTGATCCGGGAGCCTTATTTTCATCGGGATGCGATTGCAATGCCAACTTTTTATTAGCTTTTTTTTTATTTTTTGAGTCGGTTGCTTTTTTGGTCGCGCCCGAAACTTCGTAGTAGTCTTTGCATATTTTGACTTTCTTTACAGCTTCCAATAAAATGTTCGGGTGTGTATTCAGGCTCATGCTTGTGCTCCGCTTTTGTAGAACCTGGTGTTGTTCGTCGTGAAGTGTCGTTAGTACCTGCAGGTGGTGGATTTGTTGGCGGCACGCTTCTTACCCTGGCTAGCAAGATTTTGGCTCGCTGTGTTAGATACAATTTCTCAGCTTTTGTGAAGGACTTCTCATTTCCCTTTAATTACGGCACTCTTGGCACTTTCTACACAACGATCGGCTTCGTCTCTGTTTCCGTCCTTTTTTGTTTACGTGACAATCTTCCTCCGGCACTTGCTGCTGATGCGGAAATTGTTACAATCCAGCGTTGAAATTGGTCACCGCGACAATAATCCTTGAAATTCAAACTACTTAATTAAATAATTAAACTTAATATTAATGGTAATGTAATTACAATGCTAAAATTTTCAATTCTGATTTAATTTATCATTTTTCGTTTTCTTAAGTTCCCTTCATCGTAATATTATGGAAAAACATTATTTTTATTTTAGTTTGCTGTTTTTTCTAGGTATAATTTTAACTTTTTTTTTTTGGAATGAATTAAGAGTTCTACAATTATTTAATTCTAGTTTAGTAGTGTCTTCTTATGTATTGCTATTTATTCTAAGTAAAATTGTCAATACAAGCTAATTTTTTGCATTACATACTTTATTTTCGTTTGTATTGTTTTCCTTCAAACATTTTTAATTACTTTATATTTTTTTCTACTTTTATTTAATTTTTATATTTTTTTTTGTGTGTAATCCAATGAATAAGAAGACAAGGAAGTAGCATTACCGAAGGAAATGGTAACCAATTGTTTATTAGTGTGCATTTCACCACTACTAATGTAACCCACCAGTGGCGTGTCATAATTTTCGTGGTAGGGGCAATACAAATTCAAACAATAAATTTCATAATTTAAGATGTTGATTTTGACATAATATAAGTTGAATATTGTATTATAAGTATATAAATTTCGAAAGGAAATATTTTTGGTAAAGTTATCAAATTTTGCGTATACATTCAATGTGAAATCAGGCAACTATAAAACAAGTAAATAACACTTATTTGTAATATGTATTAAAATTTCTCAAAACTGGTAAGACACGGCTAGTTAGAAATACACACTACACAATATAAATCCAAAATGTCCACTAAATATCTCCCCATTGGTATGTTATCATGATACGCCACTGTCGTGTAAATACAATGCCAAACGTCAATGTATTTTTATTTCAAGGTCAATGCAAATGGTAGCAATTCGTACAGACACACCAATTTAAACTGTTGATATTTCTTTTATAAATGCACACTTCAGTAATTTGTTCATTGCGTATGAAAGTACACTTTCGAAGTATTATTATACAAGAGGCTTACTTGTAAAAGGATACTCCTTTTCGCGCAGATCTTCTCCTATTGACACAGCAATGCGCTGGACACTTCATCACTCTGAAACAACACGCAAAATAATATTTTGTAAAAGATATTCTATTGTTTCACTATTAGATGGATGTATACACAATGCCTGGAGTACAAACCGATAATTTTAATGGCAATTAACGAGCAATTAACACAAAATTTCGGAACTCAATGAAAATAAGCACTTAACTACGCGGCGACAACAACTCGAACTGTCACGAAACTACAAACAGCTGATTCTCTTGTAAAAAAAGAAAACGAATTTTGGGTTACTTTCATGTACAGTCACATACTTGGTAATGCTACTTCCTTGTTTGCTTATTCATTGGTGTAATCTGAAAGGAAAAAGAGGACTGTTAGTTCTGTTTCTGTGTCCTTTTTAGTGTTTGGCCTGAGGGTATTGTTTTCCGTTTTAACCTAAAAATAGAAGATGTTTTATTGATGTGTTGATGAGTTGTGAAATAGTTTTAATCTATTGTTATGAACCTTTTGCTTCTTATTCTTCATTGCGATTTCCGTTGTTAATGGGCCTATTACCGAAGTTACGAGATATGGTCCAACCCATATAGGAGAAAACTTATTTTTTCGGGTCGGATTCTTCATAAGCACCTCATCTCCGACAGAGAATTTAACGGAGCGTGAATTTCGGTCATAATATTGTTTGGATTTTGATTTCGACATATCTAAATTTTTCCTAACTAGCTCATGAGATTTTTGCAACTGAAATCTCAATCTTTGAGTATAATCATCGGCGTTGTACAATGGGGAAGGTTTCCTCTTTAAATTAGTTGGCAACACAAACTTAATTCCGAGCAAAGTCGTCAGGGGAGCTTGTTTAGTCGAAGTGTGCACGGAACAGTTGTGAACGTGCATCGGGTTCACGAAGGACCTTAGATATTCCGCTAATGGCTTATGGCTCCGTTCCAGTGATCCATTTGCTTGAGGATGGTATGCGGTGATATGCAATTTTTTAATTCCCAGCATTTTGCACAGATGTGAAAAAAGTTTTGAAGTAAAATTACTTCCATTGTCGGTAACGAGAATTTTCAGAATTTGGAATCGTGCAACTATCTCCTCGTAGAAATATTTTGCCGTCGTTTCGGCCTCCACATCTGGCATAGCTACGCAACTCATATATTTTGTAAGATCGTCCTGAAAAGTTAGAATATAACGGTTTCCTGAATAGGTGACCGGTAAAGGACCCACAACATCCATATAAACTTTCTCAAAAGGTAAAGTTGGAGTGTCAGTTAGCAACATTGGCATTCGCGTTTCTCTAGAATATTTATTTTTCTGACATTTGGTACAGGTTTTTATGTATTTTTGAATATCCTGTCTCATTCCCTTCCAACGAAATTGATCACGAATTCTCATATATGTTTTAGTTGTACCTTGATGACCGCCTAGGGCTGAGTCGTGAAAGTCCCTTATGACTGTTTGGATTTCGCCAGGGTCAGTGAGAAACTCGAATTGTGGTGAATTTGGGGGATCTAACTCACGTGTGTTTCTTTCTGAGCTAGGTTTATTCATTGTCGACTCAGGTTCTTCCAGCCTAGATTGGCTTCTGGTTTGTACCGCTAGGATATCTGTGTTAGTCTCTACATGGGGCATTCTACTAAGAGGATCTGCGTTTGTATTAAGGCTACCCTTCTTATATTCTATTTTATAGTCATACTCGGAAAGTTTATGGTGGAACCGAACTAACCGTGTAGTCGGATCTTTTACGTTAAATATTCCCTTTAGAGGTCTGTGATCCGTGTATACTTTAAACGGTCTGCCAAGAAGGTAAGTTCTGAAATTTTTGGTAGCCCACACTATCGCTAGCAACTCTTTCTCGATGGTGGAGTAATTTCTTTCAGCTTTTGTTATTATTCGGCTAGCAAGATAGTATGAATGAAGATAGGCTATAATATAAGAAGTCGTAACTTGGTAACCAGATAACCAATTTTCTTGAAACTTGGCTGTTATCTATAGCAAAGAATAAACATTAGTTGGCGAAAAAATTATTATCCGGGAACAACTGAGTTCTGAGATATTTAAGAGAGAAATCTATGAATTTTACCCAATTTTGGGGGCTTTATAAAATGCTTAATATCTTTCAAGAACCCAAATTTAAACTTAATATTTTTTCACTCTGACATTGCTCAAGTGTCACTATTTAAAATATATAAATTTCAAAGAAACGGAGTTCTGCGATTTGGAGATATAGTGGTTAAAAAATTAAATAATTCAGTGATATACATTCTCTGAAGTTGTGTTTCGAAAAAACATTTTTTTTTGTTTTTATTATTTTTTATTTTATAGAATAACAATAATATTAGCAAAATACATGCTTATGATTTATTCTGACTCATCGCCGCTTACCAAATCCAGCATTCTTACATCAAAATTGGCAATGGGAAATGTTTCAGTAGAATCTAATTGGTTTATATATAAATCGACTTCTGCGTCTAAATGATGCTGTTTCTTAATTTTTGGTAGCCCACACTATCGCTAGCAACTCTTTCTCGATGGTGGAGTAATTTCTTTCAGCTTTTGTTAGTATTCGGCTAGCAAAAGCGATAGGCCTTTCTTCCCCGGATTTTACTTGGGAAAGGATGGCACCTAGAGCTTCGTTGCTAGCGTCAGTGGTGAGACAGAAAGGTTCACTAAAATCTGGGTACGCTAGAAGGGAAGGTGAGCAGATTGCTTTTTTAATGTTTACAAAAGATTGGTGGCAGTTTTCATTCCACACGAACGGTTCTTCTTTTCTCAGAAGCTTATTGATAGGAGCTGTTTAGCAAATGATGGGATAAACTTCCTATAATAATTCGCGAGGCCTAAGAAGGATTGCACCTGTTTAACATTGACTGGGACTGGAAAATTTTCCACACAAGCAGTTCTACCCGGATCCGGAAGAGCACCTTCCTCCGTGCATTTATGCCCTAAATACACAACTTCTCGACAAAGAAATTGGCATTTGTTGATATTTAATTTTAAATTATTTTCTCTGAGTCTGTCAAATACCCTTGTTAGTTTTTGAATATGTTCCGCAAGATTTTCGGAATAGACGACGATATCGTCTAAATAAACGAAGCAATCTATTCCTTGTAGCCCAGTTAAAACTATGTTCATGATTCGTTGAAAAGTAGCAGGCGCTCCCGTTAACCCGAAGGGCATGCGAACGAATTCATAGTGACCATAATTGTTACTGAAAGCAGTTTTCTCACGGCTGCTCTCTTCGATTTCAACTTGATGGTAACCACTAATTAAATCCAGTTTGGTAAAGTAGCGACTATTTCCCAATTGATTTAATATATCTTCTATCTTTGGGAGTGGAAACGCGTCTTTCACCGTCACTGCATTTAATTTGCGGAAATCCACAACTACTCTCCATTTCTTCGGCTCACCTAGTTCAGATTTTTTAGGTACTAGGAGAAGAGGAGAATTCCACGGGGATTTACTATGTGTTACTATTCCCTTTTGAAGCATATCGTCTATCTGCTTGTTGATTTCCTCCTTGTGTGCCTGTGGGAGACAGTATTGTTTTTGACAAACGGGTGGCTGATCGCCCTATGTGTTGATTTTGTGTTTTAATATTGATGTATGATTTAACTGATCCTCCTTTAGATGAAAAATATCATTGTAGCGTGCGCATAAGTCATTTATAGCATTGGTCTCCTCAAAATTGAGGTTTTGTCCTAGATTGATCATTTGGAGTAGATATTTTACGCGGTCCTCGGGTTTATTTGTTTTAAATATAGTATTAACGTATGTTGTTTCTTTTACAATCCTATAATCGCTGAGTTTCCTTAGTTTTGGATGAAAATCAGTACCCAGTCGGAACTGTTTTTCGCTAGCATTTAATAAGGGCAAATAAATATAATGATTTTTAGCTTCTACAATGGCGTTACCTACGTACATGTTAGTCGCTAGCTCCTGGGATTCCACAACATACTCACCAGATCGAGGTCTGACTCGGATCCGAGCTATGAGATTGCATCGTGGAGGAGACACTATTTCGCAAGATTCTGATACCCTCGATTTCTCTCCTTTCTTCGGGTATTTCTCTTGACAAGCTTTGATCTTTACCATTTCGGTAGGCATAGTAGCGTTGCGATCTGTTAAAGCTAGCCTCACTGTCTGGTTATTGTCGGTTTTTATGGTTATGCTATTGGAGATAGTATCGATTAACGTTCCCTTCCATAAAACATCAAGACCTATTATACCATCAGCAGGTAAATCCATTCCCTTTATAATATGCCATTTAATTTCAAGGTCGGCAGTGTTGGTGGGCTTTTTCCCTGAAGGCAGCGGATGAACACATTTCAATGATCCCTCCGTTGATCTTGTTCCTCCAAAAAGACCACCTACATCTTTAACATCTTCCCTGTTTAACTTGCTCTTTGGGGTTAGCACATCATGATTAAGGATGCTTATGTCAGCGCCAGTGTCTATGAGTACCGCAACTTTCCGTTTTACAGCCTCATTCATTGGAAACGTAACATAAACCTTCTCTTTACTTTCATTTGAGTTGGTGGCAGTGACCCAGTTTTTGCAACATCTCTTCTTACAGACAATTAGACTTGAATGAAAAAATGTTCGCGCCAAGTTCAATGCCAAGGTGATAAGGTACCACGCGACTACTGAAACTAATGCTAGCCATCTAAATGTAGCTTCATATACTTTCCGTATCCTCTTGCAATGTTTTTGAAATCTGATATTGACTCTAGGTATGTAGATTGTTTCATGTTTGTTTTCACTTACTGCTACTAATTTGGTTATATTACCATAATATTTACAATTTTCCCTTGAAATGTTTTTTTCATTTTCTAAATCTTGTTGTGGTTGGTTTATTTGAGCGTTTTCGGGCTCTCTATTAGATTGTGATTTTTCCGATTCGAGCAAAAGTTCTGATATGTGTGAGGCAACTTCTAGTTTGAGTTGCCCCTTGTCGAGTTTCCCTCAGTTTTAGCCAGATAATTCTTCTTACTGAAACAATTCGATTCATCATGTCCTATTCTTGAACACCAGAGACATTTAATTTTATCCTTGTTCCCAGTGTGAAATACCTGTATTTTAGGACATGCCGAACTTTTGTGTCCGTATGAAGAACAACTTTCACAATATGGAGTATTTTTTCTAAGTCTGCAGTCAACATAGGTGTGATTGTACTTTCCGCAAAATGCACATTTAACTTGGGTTGCGTTTTCGCGTCTCGGAATTGAATTACAATTTAGTGAGTGTAGTTCATTGGAGTTGTTATTTGTGGGGATGGTCATTGTACTGTGATAGGGATTTATATTTCCGAAAGAATTAGCGTACGTATGATTTAAATATGGTGTTGCATGCGGATTCAAATGGTTTTGGGTTATTGTCCCAATCTGTGGAAGACTAATATTAGGAGTTTGGTAAAAGTTGGATGAATTACTATCGAGTACGTTAGGAAATATGAAGTTAAAATTTGGCATATTTTGAGAACGCATTTGCGAGGAAATGAACGAAGCCTGCATAGCATTGTCTGTGAGTTTCTGCAAGTCTTTTTCCGATGAGAATATGACAGATTGGCGGACAAAAGGATCAACTAGCCCCATCCTAAAAGCCAAACAAACTGTATTCTCAAGTTCCTTGACGAGAGCTACAGAATCGGTTGCTCGGTAATTTGCATTAATAATTTCCAATGCGTGGCCCCTTAATTTCTCGAGTCGCCGTGCGAACGTTTGGATGTCTTCTGCCAACGACTGCCTAGATTGTCTTATTTCATTTGAGATGTTATCTAGCGTTCTAGGTCGTAAATACGCATAATGAAATATTTTTTTAAGTCCTTCCAGAGTTGTCGGTTTTTGGGCTGCAAATAAATTAAACGCATCCCCAGCTAATCTTGTGGACAGAATTGACACATAGATTGCCTCATCCTTCACATCAATACATTTTAAACCTAATTCGCAGGCATTGAGAAATTCTGATAGTTTGCCCGACACATCTACCAAATTTTCCACGGCGAAAACCGGGACAATTCGCGATACAACCTTTGCAATGGACTCAGTAGACATGCTGCCAAACGATCGAAGTTCTTCAATTGGCGAGGAATTTCGGATATGTGGGGGATTGTTCTTAAGATCTCGAAACTGGTCACGCAAACCTTTAATTCCGAGATATTTTTTATCAAGAGTTTCAGAAACGTTGTTATACTTACTGCGAAGCTGCTCGTTTTCGCTTTCGAATACTTTCACTTTCTCCTCTAACGTCTTGATCTCCTCGGATTGCTTTGCCACCAACGTTTTACTTGTCCCTGGTTGTTTCGCCAACTCCTCCTCCAGCTCGGAATTCCTCTCTTCGGCTTCTACTATTATTTCTGCTTTTTCTTTTAGTTTCGTTTTTAAAAACACAATTTCACTTTCACAGTCTTTCTTACTATCGAACTCTTGTCGTCGCTCTTGTATTAATTGTACTATAAGTTTTTCAATTATTTCACCGTCCGATTTGTCACTATTATTTTGCGTTTCACCGATTTCTTCTTCTAATAAACTCCGAATGTATTTAATTTCACGTGTCACGATTTCTAAATTTTTCTCGACCTTTAAATAATATTTTAATTTCTCTTTTGTTAGTACATTTGTCCCCGACATTTAATATCTTTAACACTAAACCAAAACCATTTCCGCACAAAAACTATTATGAACACTAAGAGGGGATTCACATTATGGGCAGGATTTACTAAAACCATTAAATTAATCGAGTCAACACCCGCCTACTAGATTAAATCGTGTGTCATTAAATTCAAAATACATCGTAGAATGTACTTGCATTATTCAAATTGCAGTACAATATGGTACAACTGTCAACTAAATCTAGGATTTAGTAAATCCTGTCGATAGTCTGAATCGCCCCTTACACTACTATTATGAACTAACACAACAGTTCGTTAATACCGGCTGCGCCAAAAATGTAATGGAATTCTTTTATAATTTTATCATGAAACAGAAACACGTCTACTCTTTTTGATATCTTAACATTTTATTCGCTATTTCTACTTATTCTACTTAAAATTATACTTATGCTGATTAGCAAATTTGTGTCTACAAATCAATAACGACAAAGTTCATTGCTACGATCATTGATTTGTCGACACAAATTTGCACGCGCAATTTTAATAAAAATGCAAGCGCATTATTTGACGGGAAATGCAATGACCGCAGTGGGGTCATTACAACATCGCCCAATCGACTTCCCAAGTCATGCTGATCATATGTATACTTTTTATATGGTAGGAGATGCCTCCTTCAATGCGTTACAAACTTCATGACAAAGTTAATATACCCTTTCACTCTATGAGCGAAGGGTATAAAAATAAATGAATAAAAATTCAGCTTGAATAATCCGATAAGAAACTAATTACCTTGTTTTTTACATCAAATATGTGTAATTACAAAATCCCGCAACGTAAATATGATAAATGATTGGAAAGCCAACATGTTGAAGCAACTTTTATCAGCTTTGCAGAGTTGTATGTATAAAGCACCGTTATGAAATTACGGTTTTAATTTTCAATGAAAAATCTATTTTAAAATTTCTATTAAGTTTGAGTAACTGTATCTTGAAAGTGACAATAATGTTGGTAACAGGAAAAACTTCAGTTTTTGTGAAATTTTATGTAGTTTCTGAAACTGAAATCAAATCTTGGATTAAGTCATCAGCAAGGCTGTAAATTATGATTTTGCATGACAAGTCACGCTTTTTGATGACTTTCACAAAAAGAGCGATAACAAGGTAACGGTAAAAAATTCCGATTGTATTGGTAATTTTCTTGCTGAAACAAGTTGTGCTATCAACCATTACAGTATTGACCACCTAATGCGGGACACCCTGTATAATGTTGCAAGCGCTATATATTTCCTATCCGTACATGTACGGAAATTGACCACGACTAGATTCGATCTTCGGATCTCTAGATTACTAGCATAGCATAGAGTCCGAGTCCGACACAACTACGTGAGCCACAGAGCGGCGACCTTTGCTTCACGGTAATTGTATTCGGTCGGACCACACCCGTTTAATAAGGAAACGACCATGAGTTGCTAAAACACCTTATTTAGTTTATTATTGTGAATGATTCTCTCCTTGGAGGTTGACTTACCTATACCAAGTATGTACAGTACAGTGTATTAGATATAATGTTTGCCGGTTTGTCGGAGCTGCAAGCCATTTCAGTTTTATCAGGTAGCACCAATATCCAAATCTATAATATTTATATTTACATTATGATTGGGAGTGATCGGACAACAGAGCTTCACTCCAGCTGACGAACAGCCTCAAAGCAATCACTACACGCATTCGCGATGGGTTAAATAAACGTCGTCCTTGCGACACAACTATTCTTGTGGCAATTGACCTTTCAAATGCATTTGATAACTTCAATCACTTAATGCTTCTCGCTAACCTGTTATTTATTTATTTATGCTAAACGGACAAATGTCTTTTATATATAAAAAATACAAATTTGCTGCCTTATATATATCTTAATTATTTGTACTTACATCTATTTTAACAAAAGTTGCCGAAAAAATAACAATAAATCATAAGATAATTCAACTCATAAAACGCTTAAATTTCCTAAAAGATTAATCCAGTAAATTTAAAATATATTTTGAATATTTTAGATAAATCCAAATGACTAAAAACTAGATTCCCGATTGCTTTCATTCTTTCTATAGGTGAGTTACATTGATAATTAGTTCTAAAAGTTCTTAGTTCAAACATATCTCGCTGTCGTGTAACACGATTAGGAACTTTGAAAGAAATTTCAAAGAGAATTTCAGGGGCATCAATAGATCCATTAATTTAATTAGTTAAAAAATCGCATCAAAATAGGTTCTTCGCACTTCAAGTGTATTTATATTCAGAATCTTTTGAATATGAGCATAGTTTATGTCATCACTACTTACAAGCAGTTTGTATGCAATGCACCTTAAAAATTTATGCTGAACTTTTTCAAGAGTGGAAGTGTAAGAAATATAAAATGGATTCCATACAATTGATAAATATTCCAATTTACTTACAAGCGAAAAGTATAACGATTTTAAAGCATAAATGTTATTAAATTCTGAAGAGTTCCGAATAACAAAGACTAACATGCGACGAGATTGTTCAGTAATGCCACTGATATGCTATTTAAAACATAATGAAGTAGCCATCAATATTCCCAGATCTTTAATCAAGCTTACTTGATTGAGTGCACGATTATTTATGTAATATGTATGTGCATTGATATTTTGCTGAATCTCTATTAAATATTATAAACTTATATGCTTATTCCTGCATAAGAGATTCGTTAGAACGCCAACTATCTAGCTGGTTGGCACTCCTTCACCGTGTCTCTTGGCAAACGTTCCAAGCTTAGGAAAATCAAAATAGCTGTTCCACGGGAGAGGTACTCTCTCCCACTCTATTCCCCATTTATATGTGAAGCCTTTCTACACCCTCCGATGACATCGAGGTGATTTCCTATGCAGGCGATTGCACCGTACTACATACACACAGGGGCAGATAAGGATGAAATGCTCCTCTAAATTAATCGATACCTAGGACGATTACAGGCATTTTTCCCAAGTCAAACCTCACCGTATCTCCGTCAAAATCTTCAGCGGGATGTTGAATATGCATATCCTGCACAACAGATTCGTTGGATGGTCAATTATCTAGCTGGTGGGCATTCCTTCACTGAATTTCGTGACAAACGTTCTAAGCTGGGGCATCTCAAATTAGGTGATACCTATGGCATCGATTTCCTACGCTGACGACTGCGCTCTGAAAACATAATGACATCGCGCGGCTTCCGTTTATGAAAATGCGAAGTAAATTAAACCCTTAAAGCCCTAGATGGCTGTGGCAAAGATAAAGACAAAGCAATGGGTCGAGCGCCAGTTGATTATGCAGTTCCAGTTTGGTTACATAGTCTATCTGATACAAATTTGTCAAAACTGCGCTGGAGTTATGTTCATATCTTAATGACCCGAAGTTAGATGATAAGAAATCAACCAATTTGAATTTTTCCCAAAAGATAATTTGACCATAGGGTCAAATGTTCTATTTGGTAATACATAGATAGTACCCTCTAGATGATAAGAAATAATTGTAATGCAGCGAGTATAAAAGATATGTCGGATGCATAGTTTAAGTTAGTTCTATAGATACAGCGAAATATATCTTGTTTATTTTTGTTTACATTCTGTTTGTTTCAAAACTGGCGCAGTCGGTAGGATTGCGTCCAACTTAAATTAAAAGCATAGTGTATAAAAATTAAAGGCAGTGTGCCTTTTAAATATGTATATTTACATGCAAAGTGCAATTTAGGTGGAGTTTTTTTTAAACTGAAGACACAATTAGCTACAAATTATTCGAAATAAGCATAACAGAAATGGCTGAATTACGGGATATATTGACGGAAACAAGGTCTATACCCATCTTTACGGGCTCTGGATCGTATGCACTGGATGCGTACATTGAAGACGCGGAGTCAATTATGGAGCTGATATCGGAGCTCACCGTTGCACAACAGGCTTACGTTACAAGAATAATCATTTCAAAAGTTCAAGGTGAAGCACGAGAGGAATTACGGCAGTTAGAGGATCAGAACGACTGGCTCAATGTGAAGACGATGCTAATTAAATGTTTTGGGATCAAGGAAAAGTAACTTTACGTGAAGTTACCCACACATATTCTCAAATTACGCTCGTAACCGTTTGTTCGCCGGTGGCTACGTTTGTTCGTGAATGTTCGCCAATTATTTTCGTTTGTTCGTCTCTAATTGTTTAATAGTAGCAACTTTAAAAATCGGAGTGTGAACTTAGCCCGCAATCTGTAAATATGGTCGTATAGGTATAAATTTGGTACCAATCGAAAGCCAGACGTTTGTTCGTTGTTTTGGGCGTTTGTTCGTCCTGGCAACTCAAAGATTCAGGAGTTATTAAGACAAAACGGAAACCGAGACACAAGCCATTGCCATTTTTTGTCAAATTACGCTCGTAACCGTTTGTTCGCCGGTGGCTATGTTTGTTCGTGAATGCTCGCCAATTATTTTCGTTTGTTCGCCTCTAATTGTTTAATAAAGGCAACTTTCAAATTCGGAGTGTGAACTTAGCACGCCATCTGTAAATATGGTCGGATAGCTATAAATTTGGTAGCAACGAAAGCCAGACGTTTGTTCGTTGTTTCGTGCGTTTGTTCGTTGTTTCGTGCGTTTGTTCGTCCTGGCAACTCAAGGATTCAGGAGTTATTAATATAAAACGGAAACCGAGATACAAACTCTTAATTATAAGCCATTTTTTGAGAGGCGAATTCGGAACGCATTAATATTGCGGCGAAGTTGAATATGGCAGCTCGAATGCTGACCGATGTCAAATATCGTCGACAAGCCGCCTTGTCAGTACGAACGTCTCGAAATCGAGATCCTTTCCTCAAATAGTAGGAATCATTTAGTGAAACGACCCTTTCTCTCCTAAACCTCCAAGCGAGTAGCACGGAGTATTTTGCGCGATTCTTTTTTTTTGCGGAATTCAACTGTTTTTTTTTTCGCTTCCTGGAAGTAATTAGTTGTGTAGTGGATTTTGTGTTTTTTCAATAGTGTTTACTATTTTCTCGTGTGGAAATTTAATTCCTGGAAAACAACAGGTTGGTGAGTTTTTTAATTATTGAGCCAGTTTTTTTGTATCCTGAATGGTTAAATGGAGTTGGGTGTAAACTCAAATCAGCCCCCCGATAAACAAGATGGCGGTAAGGATGCTGTTTTTCATTTTGTAGGCACGAACATTTCTAGTGTTGATGCTAATTTTTCAAGGTCAGTGGTTGGTAATTACTCTAAAAAAGTAAGAAAGTATACGGATACTGATTTTTCTTTTTCTAAAAATGAAGATTTAACAGGAAAACATATGAATCTAGGAAAAAAGAAAACTAAAATGGCGGACGAAAATACAAATTCTATAAATAGTACAAACAATATCCCTTGTTCGGTACCCATTACGAATATTGAAAATCATGGCAAAGTCACGTATAATACTAGTAAAATATATGAAAATTATTTTGTTATAATTCAAAATGATAAAAATGAGTACTTAAATGATATTAAAATGTTTAACAAAGTTTCACTGCCATTAAGGCAGAGCATTGACCACGTGGTCAAATTAAACAAGTCAAGGGCAAAATTTTTTTTCAAGACTGCAAATGAAGCAAACACATTTGTAAATCAGGCTAAATTTGCTGAAGATATTAGCATTTATATCCCAAATAATCATGCTAATAAGATTGGCATTATCCGAGATGTTCCTGTGGACATAGAGGATAAGGAACTTTTGGACATAATAAAATCAGATGTAAAAGTTGTGAGGGTAGAAAGATTTAAAAAAAGGGATCCGGACAATCAAGATAACTTCATTCCGTTAAAGCTTGTCAAAGTTACCTTCAACACTTCTAAGATGCCGAAATATGTCAAACTCAATTATAGTACCAGAAAAGTAGAATACTTCGTTAATAAAATAAAACAATGTAAAAAATGCCACCGTCTAGGACACCTCGAGAAGTGGTGTAAAAGCAGGGAACAAAGATGTTTGCATTGTGGAAACATGCCTCAATGCAATCCTATGTGCACTCTGAAAAAATGCATACTATGCAATGAGGAAGGACATAGTCCACTTTCACCTAATTGTCCCAAAAAAGATTTCGAAAATCAAATCAATAAGCTTATGACCATGAGTAATTTTACTAGGCGTCAAGCTGCTGAAAAATTAAATAATAATAGGTTTAGCTCACTTGATGAGGAAGACTTCCCGTCAATTACTCCTACAACAAATATACTCGAAGAAACACATGACACACATAAAAAAATTAATAAAATACTAACTAAAAAACATACATATGCAGATATTCTAAAAAAGAAAAAAAAATAATACAAAGTCAACATCAGAATCGGAATCAGAGGATTCGCCCAATTTAACTGTAACAACTGTAAAACAAGATAATTCTAGAAAATACAAAATACTCTGTGAAAAATATGAAAAAGTAGTCCAAGACTTAATTAAGCACTCAGAACAGAAATTCTTTGAATATGTTCCTGAGAGCCATAAAGCAGAATTTGCTAAGATCGCTAAAATTGGCAGATCTTTACACCTAACACACGATCATTACAAAATCACTGACATTACCAATCATTCAAAAGAAAATAGACAAAAAAAGACAACATCTTAAATAAACTTATACATATATATATTATAAATTACAATTAAATAAATACATAAAATTTACTTAAATAAAATTAAATAAAAAACATAAAAAAAAAAAGATAAAAATATAAAAAAAAAAAATTAAATTCCTACAATTAAATATACAAAGTATAAACCTTTATAAGGATAATCTGGAGATATTTCTATCAGACAACAAAATTGACTGTGCTCTTCTTCAAGAGACTTTTTTAAAAGACACTAACATAATTAAACTAACAAACTATAACCTATACGTCAACAATAGAGACAATGGAAGAGGTGGTGCTGCCATAGTTGTACACAAAAAATTCAAGATAAAAAAAATAAAAATAGATTCAAATATAGAGGTGGTCGCAGTCCAATGTCTAAACACTAATGGATTACATGTACATGTACCTGCCACCAAGTATGGATTTAGACACATTCAAAAATGAAGTTAAAAATATATTTGAAAAATTTCATTTCCATAATAGCTGGTGACTTCAACGCACATCACAAAGATTGGGGAAACCTGAATAAAATAAAACAATGTAAAAAATGCCACCGTCTAGGACACCTCGAGAAGTGGTGTAAAAGCAGGGAACAAAGATGTTTGCATTGTGGAAACATGCCTCAATGCAATCCTATGTGCACTCTGAAAAAATGCATACTATGCAATGAGGAAGGACATAGTCCACTTTCACCTAATTGTCCCAAAAAAGATTTCGAAAATCAAATCAATAAGCTTATGACCATGAGTAATTTTACTAGGCGTCAAGCTGCTGAAAAATTAAATAATAATAGGTTTAGCTCACTTGATGAGGAAGACTTCCCGTCAATTACTCCTACAACAAATATACTCGAAGAAACACATGACACACATAAAAAAATTAATAAAATACTAACTAAAAAACATACATATGCAGATATTCTAAAAAAGAAAAAAAAATAATACAAAGTCAACATCAGAATCGGAATCAGAGGATTCGCCCAATTTAACTGTAACAACTGTAAAACAAGATAATTCTAGAAAATACAAAATACTCTGTGAAAAATATGAAAAAGTAGTCCAAGACTTAATTAAGCACTCAGAACAGAAATTCTTTGAATATGTTCCTGAGAGCCATAAATCAGAATTTGCTAAGATCGCTAAAATTGGCAGATCTTTACACCTAACACACGATCATTACAAAATCACTGACATTACCAATCATTCAAAAGAAAATAGACAAAAAAAGACAACATCTTAAATAAACTTATACATATATATATTATAAATTACAATTAAATAAATACATAAAATTTACTTAAATAAAATTAAATAAAAAACATAAAAAAAAAGATAAAAATATAAAAAAAAAAATTAAATTCCTACAATTAAATATACAAAGTATAAACCTTTATAAGGATAATCTGGAGATATTTCTATCAGACAACAAAATTGACTGTGCTCTTCTTCAAGAGACTTTTTTAAAAGACACTAACATAATTAAACTAACAAACTATAACCTATACGTCAACAATAGAGACAATGGAAGAGGTGGTGCTGCCATAGTTGTACACAAAAAATTCAAGATAAAAAAAATAAAAATAGATTCAAATATAGAGGTGGTCGCAGTCCAATGTCTAAACACTAATGGATTACATGTACATGTACCTGCCACCAAGTATGGATTTAGACACATTCAAAAATGAAGTTAAAAATATATTTGAAAAATTTCATTTCCATAATAGCTGGTGACTTCAACGCACATCACAAAGATTGGGGAAACCTGAATAACGATCCCAGAGGTAATTTCCTTCTAAACACCTCCTTAATAAATGAATTCAATTTACTTAACAATAAACAACCAACTTTTCTTGCCAATAATAAAAGACCGACTTCAATTGATTTAACCTTCACAAATACAGACACAAATAGTTTCACGTGGTATGTGGTTGACAACCATATATCAAAATCTGATCACAAATCAATAATATTCAGTATTAAAACAAATGATATATTTACGAACAAAATCATCAACTATAATATACTTCAAGAATCTTGTATAGAGATTGGAGACACGGTACAAGAAATGGAAAACTCGTTTAACAAAGCTATAAAAAAGTCCATTTTTAAAACAAATAGTAATGCATATAAACCAAAAAACTGGTGGAACGAGGAGCTGTCTGCACTATATAAAGAAAAAGTTCGCTTACAAAAAAAATACTTCAAAAATCGTAATTATCAAAATCAAAAATTATTAACGGATATTGAGAAAATTTGGAAAAAAAAAGTGGCAAGCGCAAAAAAGGACTCTTGGAAAAATTTTACGAAAAGCCTGAATGGGAAAGAAAACTCCCAGGAAATGTGGCAACTGATTCATTACTTTAATAAAAAATCCGAAGATAAAGAAACTACTCACTGGGATAATAAAATGAACTTAAATTACTTAAAATTGCTGAAAAATCAAGTTCACGAAGATGTATGCATTAACCAACACACATACACAAACAATACTGACAATCTTGATTTCAACGAGTTTGAAGAGATTTTAAATAAAAAATCAAATAAATCTGCCCCGGGGAAAAATGGAGTTAGTTATAAAATTATAAAGCTTCTTGATAAAACTCAATTGACAAAATTCTTTCAAGTTCTAAATGTAGTTTGGAAAAATAATGATATACCGGATAACTGGAGAATCATTAAAATTGCACCTATTCTCAAACCCAAAAAAGATCCCACTGAATTAACTAATTTTAGACCAATAGCCCTAATTTCAACACAACTCAAAATTATAAATAGCATTGTCCTCAATAAATTAAAATCATTTCTAGAAAATATTCAAGCTATCCCACAAAACTCATTTGCATTCCAAAAAAACAAAAGTACTACTACATGCATAAATCATCTTTTTGATATCATACAAAACAATAAAAGTCAAAAATTAGTCACAGCTGCTGTCATAATAGATTTTACAAACGCATTTGAAAAGGTGGACCTAAAAATATTATACAAAACTTTAAACGATCTGAAACTACCAACGAATCTAATAGCTTGGATAATTAATTTTCTAAGTGTCAGAGTTCTTGAGATAAATGGGGCAAATATTACCATCAAAAATGGCATTCCTCAAGGTAGCGTATTAAGCCCGACGCTTTTCAATATTTACACAGCAGTATTGCACAAACAGGTTGATCCTAGAAACTCTCTGCTACAATATGCAGATGATTGTATGATAGTATCTCAAGGTAAAAATGCCATAGAAGCAGCACAGAACGTCAACACACAACTCAATAAATTACTTCTAGTTATAGACAGTCTTAAATTACAAATTAATCCCAGTAAATCTAAATTTATAGTTTTCAATAGAGTCGCACAACAATCTTTAAAAATTAATATATCAAACCAAGATATATATAATAGTATTTCTGTCAAATATTTAGGAATAGAAATAAAAAATACAACAGCTATATATTATCTTTACAATAATAAAATTAAATCCAATAAAAGATCTCTATATGCACTAAACAGTATCACGGCTAAAAACTCCAACTTACACCCTGACTTAGCATTAAGTATTTACAAAGCAACCATTAGATCAAATACAGATTATGCCTTGGGTATGAACAAAATCATTACACCTTCTACAATGGAGAAAATAGACATACAAAACAGAGCAATAATTCGTAAAATACTCGGCTTCACCAGATCAACACCGAAACATATTGTTCATGCACTAGGAGATGATCTACCCACTAAATTCCGTAAAAATATTGCTGATGCAAAACAAATAATCAATAACATACAAATTAAAGATGATTTAAAAATTCAGTTACCAACTTTACAAACTAACACACCACACTTTAATATCTTGGAAATATATAAACATATCTTTAATATCACAATACCAAAAACAGAACACGGTAGACCTGCCAACCTTGCAATAGATTATGATACTTTCTCTTGTAGTATGAAAGACAACGAACTCATTGACAAATTTCAACATTTATACACCAATAACAAGATTTTAGGAAACACTATTTCTTTCACTGATGGATCGAAATTTAATAACGAAACTGGATGTGCGGTTATCTTCCCCGAGGAAAACAACAGCTTTAAATTTAAACTCTCCCCTTTTGCCACTGTTTTTACGACAGAACTCATAGCAATTTGGCAAGCCATTAAAATTACTTGCGAAAAATCTACACATAAAAATTTAATAATCTTCACAGACTGTAAATCTGCCGCGTTAGGGCTTGAAAGCAAGACCAACTCAAATAGTATAGTTAGACAAATTTTTTCAACCATAAGCAAGATCAACTTTGAAATCAAAATAATTTGGATTCCTGGTCACAGGAAGATTGAGGGCAACCAGCTAGCTGACACTGCAGCAAAAGAAGCTACTCAAAAACAGATAATTGATATTAACATCATCTCAAATCATGATGCTATTCTGGAAATAGAAAATGATAATAAATTTAAATGGAAATTGGAATTTCTTTCTAAATCTCGTAATAAGGGTAAGCACTTTGCCATGATTTTCAAAAACAGAAAGAGTTTCAACTGGTTCAAGAACATTGAAGCCGACACCCAAATTATAAAGATAGTAAATAGAGTGATTACCAACCACGGATACAACAAAGTTTTTCTCAAAAGAATGAAAAAAATTAGCAACAGTAACTGTGATATATGCGAAGAAACTGAAGACAATACACATCTCTTGATGCATTGTCCGAAGTTCTATCATTTAAAAATTAAATCATATTTTCTTGGCAATTATAACACATTAGCATTGAATATGAAACATAGTGATGTAGAAGACTGGCTCAATCTTGGAAAACTCATTGTAAAATATAAAGTTAACATATAGGTTAAAATTCACAAAACAACATCTTCCTACTACAAAATATGATGTGTCTACTCATTTCCCTATCCTTCCCATATTCCTATATCCTTAATCCCCAATCAACCAATATCAACCATTAAAAGAGAAAAAAAAAAAAAACAAATTAAATTAATTTAATTAAATTCATACACCTGGCAATACAATCTGCAAAGATTAGCCATCGATTCAAGCTAGGAGCTCCACCTGTGGACTGTTAATTGCGGTGACATCAGGAACAAAGCCCACTTGGATCACAGGAGAAAGAAGAAGAAGAAGTGAAACGACCAGCGAAAATCTCGCCCTCGATAAGAGGGGTGTCATCAGCCCCAGCCGACATGGTCACCCATTAAGGAGAACACGCCTCAACACCTGCAGCACATACAGCCGAAATTCAACTTCCCCCAGAAGAAGGTTCAATGTCAAAAGCTACGCGGAGAAATTCCGAAAGGCGATGAATCACTACCGTTCGGAATATGCTTTCTGGTATCATACACAAGGATCAGAAATTGTTCCGAGTGGAGTTCATGGACGGTAAGGATTCAGGTTTAACGTGGCACGGAGAGATTGTAATTTTTCTATCGGAAAACGAGAAGTTCAGTGTTGAGGATTCGGTCCGATTTAAACTGGAAGAGGATAAATGCAGCAGGATAGCTGGAAAATGTTTTTATTTTGGTTTTAATAAAGTTATTAAAATGTCTAAAGTTGAATTGTGTGCTTTTGGTTCATTTTCAGATCGCTTTAACTTTTCAGTCAGTCAGTTTCTGGCAGAATTGATCGTATGATGCCGCAAATACGGAATCGGTAATATATACATAGTTTGTAGTGCAGCAATCATAGAGGGGTGCGTGTTAAAAATGATATTTATCCAAACGGGTGCTCCAGAGCTGAACGTAGAACAGCCGCCCATACGTTTATAGGTCTTTATGGTTTCAAGCAAGAGCTGGCCTGGCATATAAATTATTTTCGATCACATTTGAGGTCGACGAATTCCCAAGCCTGTGCATAATTCTCTCCTACACACAAGGTCCCAACAAAGTTTGCTTTGCAACATTTTTAAGCGCTCTGACCAGCCAATATCGACCCCATCGTACAAGGAATTGAAGGTATATCGAGTTATGTCCCCACTAAAAAAGGGAATCTCTCACACTGGTGGATTCGGCCTAGGCATCGGCCGCGCGATTCGAAAAATTCTGAAAGGCTATCGTAATTCCGTTTCAATTCTTAACACTCCATTTCCGGCAAAATATGCTAGTGGTAATTGGTCTCACATTTCGAGGGATGATTCCTGATAGGAGGTTCTTGGAGACTCGTGCTAGTCTTGGTTATCGGAATACGACCACAGAACTCAGCTGCAATTTTAGTAGATCAAATAGTCAAGATCAAATTTCTTGAAATACAGCCTCACTTACTGATCCATCCCCCACAAACATAGCTAGGTTACTATACAGGAATAGTTAATCAAATCTCTGGCGAAAGCGCTGAATTAACCAAGCATGCAAAAAACCCTCAGAGAACTTTCAAAACCTTCTGGGAAACATGCTCGACATGGGTGCGTTACCCTGATCATCCAAATATTCATCTCATGGACCATATCCCCTGCCTAGGATCCCCTCGCTGCATTCAGCGAACAAAAAACCTTACTGAAAAGTTTTACTGTAGTTGAATTCCCAATCTGCATATTCAGCGGAGGTTCAGTTCGAGGGCGGCTAATTCCTGTAACATTTCTTGCAGTAAATTTTATCCACAAACATCATTATATGCAGTGACATGCTTTGCTGCGACGCTTATGGGATATACATATATCTTGATTGTTTTACTGGCCTGAAAAAAGAGAACTAATTAAAAAGTCATGTTTCACAAAATGACTTGTTTTTTTATTTATTAAAATAATTTCAATTTTTTACATTCTTTACACGCATTGTTTACGATCACGCTCTATGGCTCACTTGTTTGAGTCGCACTCGACGATGGTAGTAATCTAGAGGTCCGAAAATCGAATCTCGGCGTGGTCCAGGAAATATATAGTGCTTGCAACATTATAATACACTCCTCTATATGCTATGTAACGTTGAGTTGAAGTAGCCTATAAACGGCTGAGTGAACGCACCATGCCCCAAGGGGTTACGTACAGAGAAGAAGACATTTACAAATTCTACAAACTCACATTTTTCTCGACTCAAACTGGCTATGCATCAAATAAGTTCAAGACACTCGTGAGATACTAAATGGCTAGAAGCTGGAGATGTTTTTGCATGACCATCGAAATGCAATCTGGTCCGAGGGCCTTGTAGTCTAAGAAAAATGGCATATTTGTTCGGGAAAAATCCTACATCGGAATTTTTTTTTGCCTTATGGTTGGGGATGGTCCCCAGATTATGGTATTAAAAGTCCCAACCGATTGGGGGGTCCGCAACCTTAAAAAAGGGGGGAAAGGGGGCATTTTTTCGTTTTATTGCGATTATTTAAAAAACCGTAAGAGATACAGAAAAATGGTCTGAAGACGAAAACACTACATAAAATTACATTTGTAATGATATATAACACATTATAGTTAAATTGAATATTTCGGCGTTAGACTAGAACAAAAATTAGAATATTTTTACCCTTAGTTTTTATCCGAATGAGCTGATTTTTGGTGGGTGGGGTGAATATGACCTCCAATCGCAACAAACCAAAATTTAGCACTCTGCTCTAATTTGGGGGGGGGGGGGAGTTATGGACATTCAGTTTTGACAAATTCAAATGGGGGGATAATGGGGCTCCTTGACCGGAGCGACTCAATGTTTACCTTAAGGTGATCTTGAACTTATTGTGAATACTTATGTAATACGGCTGAACTAGCTTTCTTTCAAAAGTTATGGAGCTTTAAAAAAAGGTCTAAAATGAAAATATTCGAATTTATTTTTTTACTCTAGCACCGAAATATTTAATTAAACTCTAATGTGTTATATATCATTGGAAAGGTAATTTTATGTAGTTGTTTTCGTCCTTAGACCATTTTTCTGTATCTCTTGCTGTTTTTGAAATGATCGCAATAAATCGAAAAAATGCCCCCCTTTCCGCCTTTTTTTAAGGTTGCGGACCCCTAATCGGTTGGGAATTTTTATGCCATCATCTGGGGACCATCCCCAAACATAATAAAAAAAATTTCCGATGTAGGATTTTTGCCGTTCGATGGCCATATTTTGGCCCAATTTTCTTAGACTAGTTTGTATGACAGCCCTATGACGTAACGTTCCGATTCCATCCATTCCTAGATATGTTTTGCGACTTTACTAGGAGCAAATTTAGGTGAGGTTTGGTTAAGGTTGGTTCATAAAGACAAAAGCTTTTCTAAGAAGAACCTAATTTCCAGGGGTTAGTTTGTATGACGTAGTGTTCCGATTTCATCCGTTCCTGGATATTTTTGAGGCTTTACTGGAAACATATTCGGGTAAAGTTTGGTCAAGGTCGGATTAAAATAGAAAAAGTTTTTCTTAGAAGAACTTAATTTTCAGGGATTGGTTTATATGGCATCCCTATGATGTAATGTTCCGATTCCATCCGTTCCTAGATATGTTTTGAGGCTTAACTAGGAACACACTTCGGTGAAGTTTGGTTAAGATTGGTACGTAAAGAAAAAAGTTTTTCTTAGAAGAACCTAGTTTTCTGGGGCAGCCCCAAGACGCCAAGGTCCGATTCTATTCGTTCCGACATATACGCAGCGTACACTAAAAAGAAACTTGTATACAAAATATCAGCCCGATAGCTTCAAAACTGAGGGACTAGTTTGCGTTGCAACAGACGGACAGGCAGACATACGGACATCGCTCAATCGATTTCTCTCGTCACACTGATTAACAATATACATATATACTTTATATAGTCGGATGTGCTTCCTTCTGTGCGTTGCAAGCTTCATGACAAAGTTAATATACTGTAATGTGTCTAGGATATGTCAACCCGAATTGGCACCAGATGGCGCTACGCCAACCCAAATTGTATTCCCTACTGGACACCAGATGGCGCTAGTATCACTAGCTACACAACTTACTGGCCGAAGTTTCCAGAACATCGAAAATGGGTATATAAGGGCGTCGACTAGAGTCAGTCAGTCAGTCTAGTTTTAGCAGTGAATAATGTCGAGTCAATAATTAGTGAAGTAATTAGTAAAATTGTAAACCTTGTGGTTGTAATAAATAGTGTTACAGTAAAGCGAGTGTTATTCATTATCGTGTACGCGAAAATCTGTCGAACTCACTGGAACGTCTAGAAAAGACGAGAAATATATAACAATTGGTGTCAGAAGTGGGATTTTCAAGTACGGTGTAGTGACTCATGCGCGGAATATACGACGTGAAACTGCGAGTATTGAGTGAATTCGAGAACTCGACGAGAATTTTCGAGAAAGTTCGCGTTGGAAAGTTCTGGGTTGTGAACTTACGCGGTCGTGTTGAACTAGTGTGGACAGATCTAGTGCGTGAAATTGTGTGTCGAGTGCATTCGGGAATATTGGAGAATTCTACGAGAATTTTCGGGAAAGTGCGCGACGGTAAATTCTAGAAAGTGAACGCAATCGTGTCGGACTAGTGTGAAGAGATCCGGTAAACGTGAAATTGCGTGTGGCTAGTGAACATTCAAGAAGGCGACGAGAATTTTCTGGAAAATTCGCGACAGAAAATTCTGGAAAGTGAACTAATGAACTCCGGGTCGGACTATTGTGGACAGAAAAGCTCTCGAAAGTGAATTAGTGCCGTAACGTGTAGAATTCTGTTTTGTTATTATGATCACTTTGAATAAAACACCCGCTTGACTATAAAAACTTAACTTTATTCATGATGTTTCTGGATGTCTTTTCTACACGAGACGATGTCACCTGCACAAGCGTACACAGCCAACCGGAACTCCGATCCGAGCATCAGCTGTGCTCAGCTCTGTTACAAAACATGTTCTAGTACATAACATCTCCTTCCCTTTTAGCTAATCTTAACTAAGGCAAATAATGTTTTCACAATTTCAATCTTATTGGCTTTTTCCTTATTCTATTAGATCTACGTGGATATATACTTGTATTATTTTGGTCAAAATTCCAACAATCTCTTTTTTTATTTTCAATTTCAGGTTTAATTCGAGACTTCCTAATCTGATTTCGGTGGGCCATCTTCTCCACCCCACTAACAGAGATTCGCCAAACATTATACGACCGTTTACTAATGACTTCACCCGGCAACCATTTTATGTTACCTTTGGAAACATTTTTGTACAAAATTTTTTCTCCTGGCAAAAAGTCATTATTCTGATACATTGATTTTGTGTTAACATAAGTTTTCGTAAGTTCTGTATTAATTTTCTTTGATATGTTTTGTAACTTATAATTCAAATTTCTTTTTGCGTACATAGTTTTTCGAATTCTATTATTTTTTGATACATTAGTATTAAACTGTACATATTTCTTATCATTTAGTAAATCCAAAGTATTTCTCGGTTTAAAACTAAACATTAAATCCATTGGAGATACTTGCGTGACTGCAGTTGGCGTATTTCTATATTTTATAAGAAATTCATTAATTTTATTGTGTAAGGATATGTTACTGTATTTTTTATCAAATAAAAATTTTTTTAACAAATGTTTTGCCGTCTGAACGCTTCTTTCTGCTGAACCATTCGATTGTGGCATATATGGTGGCGAATGAATTAACTTTATACCGTTTCTTTTACAAAATTCTGCAAACGTATTAGAACTGAATGGAGGACCATTGTCTGTAACTAATTCTACAGGTAACCCAAATAACCCGAAATTACATTTTAAAGCGGCAATAACATCTTCGGCCGTTGACTTTCTTAGTATAATAATATCAATCCATTTTGTGTACGTATCATTTATAATCAATAAGGTCTGACCTCCAAAATAAAATAAATCTATATGAACCCTTTCGTAAGGGAAGTTAGTTTGCTTCCAAGACCCTTTCACTTGCTTATTAGTGTGGTTAGCAGTAATCTGGCATACTTCGCATTCATTGACACACCGCTCTATATCAGAGTCTACACCTTTCCACCAGCAGTATGACCTCGCTAAAAGTTTCATTCTAACAATACCTGCATGACCATTATGAAGAACTTTTAAAACCTTTCGTTGGCACACTTGCGGGATGACTATTCTGTTTCCATAATATAAACAATTTCCTTCAGATGATAGACAATTTTTTATAGTATGAAAATATCTTAAACTATCGGGAATTTTAAGTGGCCAACCGTTCGTAATAAAGTTCGTTACTTGAGACAATATGGGATCTGCACTTGTTGACGTTCGAATTTCATTCGTATCCATTAACGCTTCATGCTCATCATTAATGAAGTTGATATCAACAACATCTATATTCGTTGGTTCGTTTAAGGGTAAACGCGATAGAGCATCCGCATTCCTCATCTGGAATGATTTTCGGTACCTAATTTCATATTCATATGCAGATAGTATGACACTCCATCTTTGTAACCTAGCTGCTGCAACCGCTGTATTATTCTTGTTTGGATTGAAAATCTCTCTCAAGGGCTGATGGTCCGTATATATAACAAACTTATGGCCATAAATGTATTTATTGAATTTTTTTACTGCAAAAATAATTGCTAAAGCTTCTCTATGCAACTGACTGTAGTTTTTTTCTGCTTGTGACAAAGATGAGGACGCGAAAAGAACAGGCTTTTCAACTCCATTAACCAGGTGGCTCAATACAGCTCCGACTCCATATGGACTTGCATCACATGATATAACTATTGGCTTATCTGGGTCATACAATTCTAGAAAATTGTGAGTCAATAATAGGTTTTTACTTTCCTCGTATTCCTTGTTGCATTTTTCTGACCAACAGTACTGTGCACCTTTTTTTAAGAGGTCGTATAACGAGGTTAAACGAGCGGACAAATTCGGTATGAAGTGGTTGTAATAATTAAGTAGTCCTAAATAAGACTGTAACTGCTGCACATTTTTCGGAGATGGAGCATTTCTAATGGCTTCGATTTTTTCGCTATTCGGATGGATGTGACCACCACGAATCCGATGACCTAAATAATCGACGGATGTTTTAAAAAATTTTGATTTTTGCAAGTTAATTTTAACATTGAAATCGTTAAGTCTTTTCATAACTTCCATTAGACGATCCCTGCACGATCCAAAATCCTTACCTCCTATTATTATGTCGTCTAAGAAACAACTAACATTTGGTATTTCTTTCAAAATTTGATCCATTACAGCCTGAAATTGATACGGAGCGCTTGCCAAGCCGAAACATAGCCTAGTATATCTAAATAATCCCTTGAAGGTATTTATTGTTAAATATTTCTGGGACTCTTCACTCACTTCTACTTGCGTATATGCGCCTGTCAAATCAATTGTGCAGAAAATTGAGCAATTTGCAAGATTAGCGAATATATCGTCTGTTCTCGGCAATGGGTAAAAGCTAGTCTTTAAATGATTGTTAATAGTTCCTTTGAAATTGACACAAAGTCGTATGTTGCCATCCTTCTTTGCCACAACCACAATGGGGGAAGCAAACTCACTATTTTCGACCGGAATTAAAATTTTTTCCCTGCATAATCTGTCGATTTCTGCACTAACTTTGTTTCTGAGTTGAAACGGTACTGTGTACGCTTTATGAAATATGGGTTTTATGTCCTCCTTTACATGAATGGTAACTTTAAATTTCTTAATAGGTTCTTCTAAGTTATTACTAAAAACATTTGGGAAAAGTTCTTTTAATTGTACTGTTACTGATTCATCATTTCCTAATACGTTTCTACTTGCATTTATTTTATTTATCGGTAGATTTGTGTTACCTGTAAAACTGTTTCTGAAAAATTCACGCCAATTAGGTACTATTTTGTCCAGCCAATTCCTCCCTAACAACGGGGTAAAATAATTCTCCGATTTGACAACAATTAATGGAAGTTCGCCCTTACTGCAGTCACCCAAATTCACTTTTACATAAATAACTCCTACGATGTTTAAACGTTCACCTGAAATGACCTTTAAATTACTTTTGCATTCTAATAAGGGGTTATTATCAAAGTATTTAATGTAATCTTGATAACTTAAGATACTTGCACTCGCTCCTGAGTCCAGTTCCATTGCCAGTGATTTGCTTCCGTTTCCCAGTTGAACACTTAACCTCTCCGGACCATCGGTGTCACAAATGTTGTCTATCCTCTTGTTTCTGCCAAAGTCTTTGCGTGAAAAACAATCACGAGCGTAGTGCCCCTTTTTACGGCAAATATATAGTTCCACCTCCTGTCTACGACCATTATGATATCTGCTCTGTTGTTGACGATTATTATACTGAGACCCGGCATAACTTTTATTTGTTGCTTGCTTTGTATAGTTGATCGAAGTGGTGTCTTGTAAGCTTAATTCTCGGGTTTCTTTTTCCGCTAACTCCAGATTGCACGCTGCACTAAACGCTTTATCGAAGGTTAGATCAGACGTCTTCAAAAGTTCCGTACGAATCGTATTATTCACGATCCCGCACACAAGTTTGTCTCTTAAGGCTTCAGCCAAAAACTTTTCAAATTTGCACGATTTAGCTAATTTTTTTAGCTGAACTACATATTCGGCCACACTTTCACCGGGCTGTTGTTCGCGCTTGTAAAATTTATATCGCTCCGCGATAACATTTCTGTTTGGCTCAAAATGTTTTTTTAAAATGTTTATTAGCTCCTCAAATGATTTGGCCGTCGGTACCTCTGGGAGGCAGAGAGATTTTAACACACTATAAGTCTCAGAACCGATAAGCGTTATAAACAGGGGCACTTTCATACTTTCGTCGACCACATTAACAATAAAGAGCTGTTTGAGTCGCTCGTAGTACGACTCAAAGTCTTCACCCGGTGAATAATGTTCAATATTTCCTATTAATGCCATTTTGAGTTTTTTGTTTTTACTGCGCGTGTGCATCACTAACTTTGCACAAACTTTTTATTTATCACTGTCACTAGTCGTTTTTTTACGTTCATCCTCGTCGCCAATGTTTTGTTATTATGATCACTTTGAATAAAACACCCGCTTGACTATAAAAACTTAACTTTATTCATGATGTTTCTGGATGTCTTTTCTACACGAGACGATGTCACCTGCACAAGCGTACACAGCCAACCGGAACTCCGATCCGAGCATCAGCTGTGCTCAGCTCTGTTACAAAACATGTTCTAGTACATAACAAATTCGAAAACATTCTAGAAAGTTCGATTCGTCTAAAATTGAACTGTGGACAGTTGATAGTCGAAAAATAAAATGCCGCGTAATATCTCGCAATTAACCACGGCTGAATTGAAGCGTGAGCTGGCGAAAAGGAATTTGTCGACTTCTGGAAACAAAAGCGCGTTGCTTGCTCGGCTGATGGACGCACTGAGAGATGAAGGACAGTATCCCGACACGGTGGAGTTTCGAGAAGAGCAAGACCCTAGTGAGGCATGTGCAGAAGAAGCCACAGACCCAATGATGCAGTTGCTGAGAGCTATGGCGGAGCTGAACCAGCGAGCAGCAGAACAGAATGAGCGGTCAGCCAAGTCCGAGGAGGCAATTAGCAAAATGGAGGAATCGATAAAATCTGAACTGAAGGCCACAAAGAACAGCCTCGAAGAACAATTTGAAAAACAGAAAGCAGAATTTCTGAATATAATCGACGAGAAGTCTCGAGAAAATTCAGAGAAAATCAAAACGGTAGCTGAAGAGGTGAATAAGTTTAAGAGTGTGGCAGAAGAAGTCCAGAAGTTACGGAACGATCTAGAATGATTGAAAACAACTAACGTCAACCAACACCCGCAGAATGAAGAAGTAGTCGGAAATATCCAGAAGTCGAATAGCGACCGCGAAACATCGAGAAAAAGTGAAGTATTTAATACTGGCTCGAATATTAAAAGTCTGAAAGCGCCGACTTTTGATGGACAGATGTCTTGGAACATCTACAAGACACAGTTTGAGGCTACTGCGGCGGTAAATGGTTGGTCGGACAGTGAGCGTGCCACGGCTCTTGTTCTAGCATTGAGAGGACCTGCTGCTGAGCTCCTGCAATCAATTCCTGCTCCACTGCAGACATCTTATGTGGAGCTTGTGTAGGCGTTGGATGGGCGATACGGTGACGAGCAAACTTATCGATTACAGCTTCGTAACCGGACACAGAAGCCAGGAGAAACTCTTCAGCAATTGGCGCAAGATATTGAACGGCTGGCTCTTTTGTCATACCCTACCTCGGAGCCAGAACATCGGAACGAAACAACAAACGATGTGTTCGCTACAGCTCTCCTGGATCGTGAACTACAACAGGCGTTACGGCTAGCTGACAAGCGAACGATCAAGGAAAGAAAGCAAAGAGCGAACCGAGTTCGAGAAGTAACGGAAGATTACGTTTGTTTGTCGAAGAATCGATGTATCGAGACAAGTTGTTAACGGAGTTTCGATTCGATGCTGGAAATGCGGTCAACAGGGGCACGTGTGAAGCGCCTGTGAACAGCTGAGGAAGGCAGGCACATTCGGCAAGAAGGTTACAAGCGGAGGTTCGAGACGATGCTGGAAATGCGGTGAACACGGGCACGTGCAAAGTAACTGTGAACAGCTGAGGAAGGCGGGCACACTCTGCAAGAAGGTTGTCAATTCGGTGCTGGAATTGCGGCGAAAATAGTCATCTGCAAAGGAACTGTCGTATGCCGAGAAAAACAGGAACATCCTGTAAGAGATGCGTGCAGCGAACCAGAAGAATGAGTCGGCGAAGTGCGAAACAACCTGCTCCCGTTGTATGTGAATCGGGAAACAAACGATTCTACTGGGTGGACGTTCGAGGTGACGTTGAGGAGTGGTGCATCCCGTGTACGAGTTGTGCAGCTGTTAAAGGACGAGCATCGGAAGCCGAGAGCGGAGATGAAAGCCATACGTGTGGATCGACTGGCACCCTATCGAGGTGACGATACGGAGGAGACCGAAACGTGTGTTTAAGGAGGGGGTAATGTAATGTGTCTAGGATATGTCAACCCGAATTGACACCAGATGGCGCTACGCGAACCCAAATTGTATTCCCTACTGGACACCAGATGGCGCTAGTATCAGTAGCGAGACAACTTACTGGCCGAAATTTCCAGAACATCGAAAATGGGTATATAAGGGCGTCGACTAGAGTCAGTCAGTCAGTCTAGTTTTAGCAGTGAATAATATCGAGTCAATAATTAGTGAAGTAATTAGTAAAATTGTAAACCGTGTGTATCCGTGTGGTTGTAATAAATAGTGTTACAGTAAAGCGAGTTATATTCATTATCGTGTACGCGAAAATCTGTCGAACCCACTGGAACGTCTAGAAAAGACGAGAAATATATAACAATACCCTTTCACATAGTGACGGGTATAAAAAAGACGCGATTAAAAACGAGTTCTGTATTTACCTAGAATCACTCTTCGACTCACTTCCATTCAACGACGTCAAGCTTCTGCCGGGATACTTTAACGCCAAAGTCGGAAACGAAAGCTGGCGTAGGGGAACTACTAAAGGATATAGCCTCTTAGTTGGAGCCTACAGCAACGGTCAGCGACTTATCGACTTCGCGAGCGGCAGAGTCATAAGCTCTACATGTGTCCCTCATCAACTAGATCGACCGCTTACTTATCAACAAGAGATAGGATTCGAATGTCTTAGATGTCCGATCCTACCGAAGAGCCAACTGCAACTTCGATCCCTTTTTGGTGAATACAACCTACCGGCTCAGAATCTCTTCGGAGGAGCTTAAAGACAGCAAAATAGGAGTGGCAGAGGAGGTTGTGGGGTATAAATCCCAGGTAGACGAACAGACTGGCTTGACGACCTAGATTGCGGCGAAAAATTCACACAACGCGGATCCCGAGCCTAGAAAGAGAGATACAATAAATTCCGGCGAGTATCTAATAAGTGAATAAGGCGTAAGCACCGTAAACATCTTGACGAGGAGTTACAGCAAATAAATAAGCCAGTTAGAACATTAATAAAACAATCAAGAATGGTTATCGCTCCGCTCGCATTTTTATACAGGGTGTAAGGAAACTGCCGCATAAACGCACCGGATTGTGATTCCTCAGTTGATTTCCTGCAAAAAAAAGTTGTATAGAACATACCCCCTCAGCTTAACCCTTTAACTGCCACAGGCATTTAAAGATTTTTAAAAAAATCATTTTCTTGCACAACTTAAAGCCTAATATCTCCAAAGCAAGACCAGCTAGAATAGTGATTACAAAATGATTATTACAGCCAACAAATTTACCTATAAAATAAAACTAACCACACTAAAATCCGATAAGAGGTTTTGTTTTTACAGAACTTCAAAGTCAAATTTTGGTGATTTAACGCAAAAACAATCTTTTTTTCCATCTCAATTTTTTCCAACTTCTGCCAAGGTGAGGTGCTTGTACGAATATTTTAAAAATTGGCGCATACTCTTACGATCATTATTCTCGAATAAAAGAAACACCTTCGAGAATAATATTGTGGAGTTCGCGAATTTCATTTCAATAAAACGAACTAATCTTACGATCATATCTTTTTTACATCATTTTATTCTAGCTCCATTATTTCTAACAGTTTTAGTACCTTAAGTGCAGAAAACTAGGGTTAATTTTGGCTCGATTTCGACATACTTTGAATAGATTTTACCAATTGCAGATCTTTAGGGGCAGTGTGAATTAAATTGTATTGAATTCGAGTTAAAATTAACCCTAGTTTCTACACTTAACGTATAAAAACTGTTAGAAGTAATGGAGCTAGATCAAAATGATGTAAGAAAGATATGATCGTAAGACTATGCGCCAATTCTTAAAGGAATCGTACAAGCACCTCACCTTGGCAGAAGTTGGAGAAAATTGAGATGGAAAAAATATTGTTTTTGGGTCAAATCGAGCAAATTTGACTTTGAAGCTCTGTAAAAACCAAACCTCTTATCCGATTGGTTAGTGTGGTTAGTTTTATTTTACAGGTAAATTTGTTGGCTTTAATAATCATTTTATTTCACTGTTCTAGCTGGTCTAGCTTTGGAGATATTAGGCTTTAAGTCGTGCAAGAAAATGATTTTTTCAAAAATCTTTAAATGCCTGTGGCAGCTAAAGGGTGAGGGGGTATGTTCCGTACAACTTTTTTGCTGGAAATCAACTGAGGAAACATAATCCGGAGCGTTTATGCGGCAGTTTCCGGACACCCTGTATAGACAACTACCTGGGTTGTAACTTATCAAAGACGCCAACGAAACCAACAACATTAAGCCCTGGATATGATCACTCATGACATCCACAATGGCCTCAACCAGAAACAGCCCTGTGACAGAACCGTCCTAGTGGCCCTTGACCTGTCGAAAGCCTTCGACACGGTCATTCACTCTGCGTTGTTTGCCGATCTCCTAAATATGCATATTCCTGCACAAGAGGTTAGGTGGATTCCCAACTATCTAGCTGGAAGGGAATCCTTCACAGAGTTTCGGGGCAGTTGTTCAAAGGATAGAAAAAATAAGGGTAGCGTACTCTCTCCTACATTGTTTAACATCTGTCGAGCCTTCCAATACCATCGGAAGGTATCGCACTAATTTCCTATGCAGACGATTGCACCGTACCTTCTTCTGGGGGAATTTCGGCTGTATGTGCTGCAGGTGTTGAGGTGTGTTCTCCTTAATGGGTGACCATGTCGGCTGGGGCTGATGACACCCCTCTTATCGAGGGCAAGATTTTCGCTGGTCGTTTCACTAAATGATTCCTACTATTTTTTTTCTCCTTGATTAGCTTTGTATCGCTGATCGGGATGGCTTAATCCAACAATGGATTGTATAGCCAGCGGGAACCCTTTTCCGTATTTGTATATCAATTTATTAGCATTTTATTATTCATTAATAAGGTTATAATCATAATTTAAATTTATCACTTGATCGTGAAATTAATATCCGCAAATATTATTGTGAGTCTTTTATGGAAAGTCAATTTCCAATTCGTTTAAACACATTAGATTGAGGTTATGAGGACAACACGTGGGTGTCAATTGACTGGTTAAAATTTATATGTATAGTTTAATTCATTGTTTTTAATCAGTTCGTAATACACGCGATTATACTATTAATTCACTGAATGTTATATCAACTTATAACTTAGTAATTAATTCCAAATTTAAAAAATTCATGGTTAGTAATTGCTTACTATTCCCAGCCATGTGGCTTTGGTCTTTTTAGAAAAACTTATTTGAAAATCAGTTTGTTTTGAGTCTTCCATCACGATCGCCCTGAACGCGGGAGTTAAGGAATATCTTAGTGCACACGAACATTTGAATGTATGTTAGAGATAAGGACATTTAATACAATTTGTGCTAGAGATAAGAATTGAATATTCTCACACATGTTAGAGATAAACATTTTAGAAAACATGAATAGATAATAAGAATTCATCTTTAGAGTATAATATTGTATTGATAAGGAAATCTCATAAATTGGAAAGATGTACTGAATATGTATCTTAGTTTAGAACGAGGAATCAATAAAGAAGATTCATGAAAGAACAAATTGTTTAAATAAACTCTGATCAAAACTAACTCGGGCCACTGCACGTGAAACCACACCACAATCACTCCACTGTGTTGCCACTTTGGCCACAAATCCTCAGCACGGTATTTGAGCTTAATGTGCGCGAACAATAGAAGGATATTGCGCAGCAGCTTCAGAACATGGACTTCAACACGTCCATCTGGACGAAAGCTAACAGAAGCAGAAGACTGATTCCTACTATTTGAGGAAAGGATTTCGATTTCGAGACGCTCGTAATGACAAGCCGGCTTGTCGACGATACTTGACATTTGACATCGGACAGCATTCGAGCTGCCCAATGAAAAAGAAGATAAGGAATTAGTCCAAGCCTATACGTGACTGTCTGTGAAGGTAACCAAAATGTTGTTTTCTTTTTTTCCGAATCGGATCAGCTGTTGATTAGTACATCTGTCATTTAAAGTTGCCATCTCGTGCGATCAACATTTCGAAGACTAAAGTTTTCAAAAACGACTGATTTAGTGCAACTAGAAGAGTGTTTTTTTGACGGACCGATCAAAAAGTGTGCGCATATCCTATTAAATTTACATACGTGTTGTATTCCGGTAGTGAAAAGAGCGCAACAGTGTTAAATTTGTTGCAATGGAGTGCGCGATGAAAGGTTGCCGCAATAGGTGGAATTCTCGGCGATTGGGAATCTCGTTTCACAGGTAAATGGTTTAATTATACGTATTAAAAAGGGCTACTTCGCCCTATAGTTGTGAAATATATATCGCGCAATGTATTTCTTCGAGAAAGATATATTTTCACGGAAGATACATTTTCAAATCAAATGTAAACAAAACTCGACGACATCAGCTGGAACTGGTTTAGTCTTGTTCAAGGGAGTAGGGTGGAAAGTGTAATATGGGGGTTCCAATTGCATTGGTTGATTGTGAAATTTAATTTATTGAATTGCAAGCTAATATTTAAAGCATATGAATAATTTACTTGTTTTTTTAGATTTCCTCGAGAACAATACCTCCGTGCGGAGTGGATCAATGCTACGGGTTGGGACGACAGGCCGATAACGAAAAATACATTGGTATGCTCGGAGCATTTCCAAGAGATGGACCTTATATGCTTCGAAAAGAGGAACGAATTACGGCAAGGAGCAATCCCGATGAAATATACGGTGAAAATACATGACTTTATTTATGCGTGTTCCCATTTATTTTTTTTTTTGCGTTACAGATGTTAACTGAAGAGGCTGCTGATGACCGACCGACCACGTTGAGTGAAAAGCGATGCCATGTAACGGAAGCGATGGTGAGATTCAAACAAATTAAGATAAATTACATATGCATATTAATTGTTATATTATTGTCTCTAGGAAGTAGATCTTAGCGCGCCCGAAACATATAGCTTTGGTATTAGTGTTCCGGTGCAAGAGGTGCAAGAAACATATGTTGAACAGGTAATTTCGAACAAATATCATTTCCTTAAGCCTACTGGATTCATTCGGTTTAAATTTTCAAATTTAAATAAATTACATATGCATATTAATTGTTGTATTATTGTCTCTAGGAAGTAGATCATAGCACGCCCGAAACATATAGCGTTGGCATTAGTGTTCCGGTGCAAGAGGTGCAAGAAACATATGTTGAACAGGTAATTTCGAACAAATATCATATCCTTAAGCCTACTGGATTCGGAACATTACGTTATCAGCTCTTGCAAGAAGAATTTCCATGGTCTTCTTATTGAGACTAGCGAAACTTATCTTACCATCCGCCATATAGCGGAAAATATCGAAAACACAAAAGTTCTCCCTATGAGAACGGATAGCAGAACAAGCCCTGGATTCATTTGGTCTAAATTTTCACACGTGCACTAAGCGAAATCGAGTAGGCTTAAGCATATGATAATATCTATTGTAAGTATGTATTTGTCAAGCTTAACAATATTATTTTTAATCCTAGAATGATGCAATATACGCCTGGAATGCCCTGGATGAAAACGCCGCGTATTTCCATACACCTGAATCGATGGTAAGATTAAAATAAAATGTAATATTGACTTAAAATAATTATGGTTGTCTATAGGAAGTACCAGCCGAAGATCCTTCCGCGGCCACCACATTAAACATACTTTCTGTAGTTCCAATACAAGGGACATCTATTGATCAGGTATTAGCATATAATAATATCTATTTATATATGACTGCAAGCCATTTGGTGGAGGTCGTGATCTCTTGTAAGTATATGTCAAGCTTAACAATAATTATTCTAAATCCTAGAATGATGCGCTATACGCCTGGAGTGCCCTGGATGAAAACGCCGCGTATTACCATACACCTGAATCGATGGTAAGAATAAAATAAAATTTAATATTGACTTAAAATAATTATGGTTGTCTATAGGAAGTACCAACCGAAGATCCTTCCGCGGCCACCACATTAAACATACTTTCTGAAGTTCCAGTACAAGAGACATCTATTGATCAGGTATTAGCATATAATAATATCTATTTATATATGACTGCAAGCCATTTGGTGGTGGTCGTGATCTATTGTAAGTATTTGTCAAGCTTAACAATATGATTCTAAATTCTAGAAAAATGCACTATACGGATGGAGTGCTCTGGATGAAAACGCCGCGTATTACCATATATCCGAATCGATAGTAAGATTATAATAAAAATTATTATTGACTTAAAATAATT
The DNA here is from genome assembly GCA_949715475.1 of Microchrysa polita. Lineage (NCBI taxonomy): Eukaryota > Metazoa > Arthropoda > Insecta > Diptera > Stratiomyidae > Microchrysa > Microchrysa polita. The sequence continues at coordinate 78,215,546 of OX454415.1, forward strand.
ATGGTTGTCTATAGGAAGTACCGACCGAAGATCCTTCCGCGGCCACCACATTTAACATACTTTCTGAAGTTCCTATACAAGAGACATCTATTGATCAGGTAGTTTTTAATATTTTTTCTTTATATTAAAAATTCAATTCAATCATTTTTCCAGCTTTCTTCGCTTGCCCCTATGAAATCGATGAATTCGTTCCAAGCTGGAACATGGAATGGTCCGTCATCTACAATCACGGTAAAATAGGTAACCTTCTTTTTTGTGGTGGTGCTTATGTGAGTATAGTATAGTACATATGTAGAATATGCCTTGGTAAATCGTAAGCCACGTGGTGTATCCTAAACTGACTGCTATTAGTGTTTCTAGATGAGAGCTAGTTCACCAAATATGTACAACGCAATTTTGATTGTAGTCTGGCTGGTTTAGCGGTTAGTGCGCGCGCTTGCGATACACAGGGTCATGAGTTCGAATCTCACCTTGAACCATAGTGTTTTTCGAACTCACGAGCTTGTGACGGACTATGATCTGACTCAGATGTTAAACCACTACCCATTTATGGGGATAAATAACACTGCTGAGCGTGACGCTGATCTCGTTAAATCAACAAAAAGCAGATAAGATCTTGGAAATAGGATGTCACTAACATATCCTGCAGTCTTAGTCCAATGTTTAATTGTCGCGCCTGTTATTTATTTATTTATAATTTACGATTTACCATGCATCAATTCCCCTAAATAGTGTTAGATTGTAGTTATAGGTATACAATAGCATGCCACTAACCGTGAGAATAAATATGAATAATTGTTAATTAATTTTCTGTCGTCGCAAGGGTAAAATGTTTGTTTGCAATATATATATACTTAAAAGTAATAATTTTATATAGGATGAAAAGCTAGTTTCGGCAACTACTCGAATAAACCATTTACAATTAAGAGTGAAATCTTTGGAAGCGAAACTTCGCAAGAAAAATTCACTCATTAGGTTGCTCAGAAGACAAAATAAGAGGAGAGAAGTGGAAGTCTCGAGTATGAAGGGACTACTGACTTCCCTTAAGAGTAAAAACCTTCTCTGTGAAGCGGCGAGTGAGCAACTGGAAAGGTTTTCTGACATCAATAAATCAATTTTTCAACGAATGTCTTTGAAAAAGGCCGGCAAAACTGTTCCCAAGTCTTACAGTCCGGAGATTAAATCATTTGCGTTGAACCTCAATTTCTTATCTCCGAAGGCTTATGACTATGTCCGCAAGACCTTTGAAAAATGTTTACCGCATGACAAAACGCTTTGCAAGTGGTATTCGCGAGTAAATTGCGAACCCGGATTTACGGAAGAATCGTTAACCGCCCTTGAAAACGTCGTCAAAAACCAACCGGATGGTCAAATTGTGGTCAATCTTTGTCTCGATGAAATGCACATCAGACAAAATGTGGACTGGAACAGAAATAAAGCATATGGTTTCCAGGATTTCGGAGATGATCAAAATTCGGATGTTATCGCAACACAAGTTCTTGTTTTTTTGGCGGTCGCCATAAATAAATCCTGGAAAATACCATTAGGATACTTCCCCATCGCTAGCGTAACAGCGGAACAGAAAGCAAATCTGGTTAGGCTATGCATAAGGAACCTTCAACAGACAGGCGTTCGAGTTATCGGCGTAACGTTCGATGGGGCGTCGACCAATCTAACAATGGCGAAAATATTGGGGTCAGATATCAGGGACATGCAATCTGCCGGCTTCATAGAAATTAATCAACAAAAAATGGTTCTTCATCCTGACCCCTGTCATATGTTGAAGCTGGTTAGGAATGCTTTGGCGGAAAAAGGGCCGTTTGTTGATGGTGCTGGTAACTCCATTAAATGGACTTACCTGGAGGAGCTTGTCGAACTTCAAGAAAAGGAGGAGCTGCATCTGGGGAACAAGCTACGGAAGGCTCACATTTATTTCGGACGACAAAAGATGAAAGTAAGGTTGGCTGTGCAGACCTTAAGCAGATCGGTGGCAGACGCCTTAGACTTTTGTCGGGAAATCTTGAAATTGCCCACGTTTCAAGATAGTAAAGCTACCGCAGAATTCATCCGGATTTTCAACGACATTTTTGATGTTTTGAATAGCAGGAACATAAGTGAATTTCAACTGAAAAAACGAGCACTGAGCGCGAGCAACATTCGAGTGGTCAATGATTTCACATCCGAAGCCATAAAATATATTATGGAGCTAAATTTGTCATGTGGAACAAATTTAATCCACTCAGTAAGGAAGATTCCTTTCGTAGGTTTTATTACCTCACTAAGAAATTTATCATTCAGCTATGACAATTTCGTGAAACCTGGAATTCTCAAGTACATTCCGATGTATAAGATGAGCCAGGATCATCTGGAACTTTTTTTCGCCTCCATTCGATCAGGCCTAGGTTATAATAACAACCCGACCGTGCGACAATTCATGGCTTGTTACAAGAAATTATTATTCCGCTGTCAACTGCGCGATGGTGGCCTAGGAAACTGCCTCCCATTGTCCAACATCCCGATTTTGAATGCCACGTCTCCTGCAAAAGAAATCAACGCCACTACTTCCAGAAAATCATTGGAAGATGATAATGAATTGCCGGATTTCTCGGCTATCGACGAAAGTTTTTTTTATGAACACAACTACGCCGTAAGTCCCGGGCGATTGTCCGAATATGCGAAACATGTAGTCGAGTACATAGCGGGTTTTGTCGTGTTCAAAATCTGTGAAATGATAGTTTGTGATGAGTGCATATCTGCGTTACAAGGTCCACTATCAACATCATCGCTTATAAGTTATAAGAGTAGAGGTCGCCTCAAATCGCCATCAAAAACTGTTACCATGCTATGCACCGAAGTAGAAAGGCGACTACGAGCGGTACAGCACCTCCAAGACGACAACATCTTGAACAGAAGAACATTTGACCAAATAAGTAATTCGGTTCAAAGGCATTGCGTTGGAAAAAATCTTTTTGAAGATTACGAGGACCATATGACTTCCACCTGTCACTACATTCATCTTATCAAACTGGTCCTAGAAAAATATCTGCATACTAGGTATTTTTTTTTAGCTAAGTCTAAATGTTCGAAATTATCGGTTAGGCAGCATCTGACTAAATACATCCACTTTAGTGGCATGTAAATGCAGAAATGCTTTATTGGCATATAAACATCATTGCACGTGGAAAGGCCGATACAGAATAATTCTTCACGCCGCTGCAAACAAAATCGGACTACGCATTAACGAGCAGAACACAAAAATAGTATTTCAATTATTAACAACATTGCAAGAAACATCATAGAAAGTGTTATTAATGAAAATTGATGCATCGGCCCTAATTCCGCCGACGACGGTCCCAAGCCCGTTAAAGGAAGAGGGGGGTCGATGCTGCGATGCATTTCTAATCGAGGGAAATAATGAAATTTTTAACGAGACATGTTTTTAATCGCTGCCGGATATAGAGCAAGCGTTTGATACTCAAGAGTTGTGACCTACTTAACAATCAAAAATCGCGAAGCGAGCACTTGCACAATAAAAGTTGGAATACGCTAAATAAAACCTATTATTTACCAAAAGCTAAAGCAAATACTCTGAAAAAGTAAACCAGGAATGTACCAATATGATATTTAATATCAATTTTTTTAATACTAACTTTATTGAAACAAATCTTAAACGAGGTGCTTATATAGCGCAATTGAGTGTTTATTTTCTAGACACATCATACAAGTTAAAGTAATTTCTCTCATAATTTCTCATTTAACTCGGGAACTTCCCCGAAATTTGAAATTAATGACTTTTAAATTATTTTATCTTACGTTGTTTGTCTCGGTGTAAAATAATTCCGCTCACTCCGAAAATAACACGACTGTTTACTTAAATTAAAACCCTTATTACCTAAAATTCATACCATAGGTCGAGATTTTTAAGTAAATATGACTTCTTTCTTTTACATGTCTTGCTTGATGCAGTCCATATATGGTACCAGAAAGCTCACCTGTAGCTTCTTAGCATACTATATATATTTTCCGTTAATAATAACTAAATCAAAAATGTCGGGCAAATTTACCCCCTTCCCGAATATCCCCCTACGCCAATGGTCAGTGCAATAGTAGTTGTGAAAAAAGCATACATAGAAAAATGGTCCCACGAATTTTTGCTTGGACTACTTCCTTATCTTCTTCTTCATTGGAGCTGCCATATTCAACTTCGCCGCAATATTAATGCGTTCCGAATTCGCCTCTCAAAAAATGGCTTATAATTAAAAGTCCCTCTAGATTAGGCGCCAAATGGCTGCGCGTCCAAAAACTAGCATCGCGTGCAGCCATTTGGCTGCTACTTAGCATCCACACTAGCAGCCAAATGTAGACAGAAAATGACATATGTAACCAAAATTTCATTTTGGTGATTTTTTTAAATTCAATTATCAAAATCGGACTCTGCGCGTTTGTATTATTACACGGCCATTCAAGAATTATGCCTATGGGCTCCATTACACAGTCATATTTATATTATAATATCTATTATAATAGATATGATCATATCTATCATGGAAAATCAAATTTTTACATATTACACTACATCATATTTATATCATAATATCTATTGTTTATTCAAGTGTCAAATACAAAATTTGTTTTCTAGGCCAAGCAATGAACGCATAAAAAGCGGGTGTAGAGAACATCGAAGGAGGACGATTTTTTTCTTCAGTGTTTTGTTAGGAGCTGTCAGGAGGTAAGGCTACTAATTTTACTCGGAGCTGAGGGGTGCGCTAACGCGGGGAGGGGGGTTTAAATGTGCAATTTAGTGCTATTTTTTTTGTGTTTTGGGCTATATCTCGAAAACGGTGAGGCGTAGAGAAAAAGTTGTGAGTAAACATTAAAGCTTTCTAAATGTCTTATTTATTTGCCCATACATATGCAAAACTCCTAACGGTTCTTCAGATATTGTTAATGTATGTTTATGTATGTTTATGTATGTTGTACTCCGAACCATCCATTATGGATCCATGAAATAAAAACAGTCACACCCCCCCCTTTCCCCTCCCTCTTTATCACAGCGTTTGTCTTTATCCTTGTAAATAGAGAAAATTGAAAAAATTTAAAATTTTCGACTTTTAATAAACAATATTGGAAGAACCGTTAGCAAGTACGGACAAATAAATAGGACATTTACAAAGCTTTAATGCTTACTCACAACTTTTTTCTCTGCGACTCACCGTTTTCCAGATATAGCCCAAAACACAAAAAAAATGCACCTTTAACTGCCACCCCCCCCCCCCCCCCCCGCGTTAGCGCACCACTCAGCTCCGTGTAAAATTAGTACCTCCTAACTACTCCTAACAAAATACCGAAGAAAAAAATCGTCACCCCCTTCGATGTTCTCTATAATGTCTTCTTTGATTGGCCTATTCCTTTAGTCGCGGAAATGCATCAAATAATGGTGAATTGTGCGTTTTTCGGGTCGCTTATTACTCTCTATTTGATTCTAAGAAAGAAGAACAGGTAGAAAAAGCCTCTTTGGGTACGTCCCTGGGTCGCCAGACGCGAAGAACACGGAATTGTTACGAATTTTTATTTTGACATTTAGATATGATGATATGTTCTATTTATAGTACATATGATAATATCTATTATGAAATGCCATTACACGGTCATATATATGATAATATTTCTATTTCATAATAGATATTATAATAGAAATATGACTGTGTAATGGAGCCCTATGACAGATATCCAAATCATTATGACGATAATCCGTCATAATGATGAAAGTTCGAAATTGCGGTGACACATATGTTTTCGTCATTAGGATTCGTCATTTACTTTTGACGTTTGTGTAAACGATGAAAATGCCCCTTACAACAGCGATATTTTGATGAATGTTCTGTTCAATAATTTAAAAACACACTTTTCTTGAAGATTTTGAATAGAAATGTGTAAAGATTGATAACAAATTTAATAGTTTTGCACAAATTCTTGTTCTTCAATTTTGCAACAGATGGCGTCACCTGTCATTATTGAGCAAATGATGGTCCAAATGTGTAATTTGGAACTCGTCATAATGATGGTAAATTTTCGTCATAATGACGTATTTGCGTCATTCGAAGTTAAGTGTGTCAAGCTTGTTATTCATTTTCACACAAAAGAACGAACAAAAGTTGGAAAATTGTCACTTTGAGTTTGACAAGCGGTTGGTTGAGTTGCCATATTGAATATCAAAACTGGACGCACAGCCAAATGGCGACATGTTTCGATGGAATGACAACAGCCATTTGGCTGCACGTGTCGCCATTTGGCGACTAATCTAGATGGACCTTAAGAGTTTGTGTCTCGGTTTTAATAACTCCTGAATCCTTGAGTTGCCAGGACGAACAAACGCACGAAACAACGAACAAACGTCTGGCTTTCGATTGCTACCAAATTTATACCTATCCGACCATATTTACAGATGGCGGGCTAAGTTCACACTCCGAATTTTAAAGTTGCTACTTTTAAACAATTAGAGACAAACAAACGAAAATAATTGGCGAACATTCACGAACAAACGTAGCCACCGGCGAACAAACGGTTACGAGCGTAATTTGAGAATATGTGTGGGCTAACTTCATGTTAGCCTTACTAAAACCTGACGAATTTATTTTAACGCGCGTGTAAAAGAACTATTTATTCCGACGGGGACTTTTTACACTGCCATCTAGATAGACAGGCCGAACTGCAGAAAGGAGGATGGGCACTTTTGTATGAAAGTTGGTCGTTGAGTGAACAGCAATGAAACTAGTGTCAAATGAAAGGGCTATATTAGAGGGTAACTTATATATAAATTTTAGGCCCGTAAACACTGGGGTTCATGAGAAAGGACGACTTTTGTTCGTCCTTTGGGGCAATTTTGCCGATCTATAACTTTTGAAAGAATGAAGCTAGAGAATTGAAATTTTGTACAAGTGGTTTTTACTATAGGATCTTACTTTTTGTAAAGTATGAATACAATGCCACCAATATTTCCTCTACCTCCCCTACATTTTTTTTATTTTTTTTTTGGTATTACTTTCGTCCGGATAGCAGTTGAATTGTCTTAATTGGTCAAATTATTCCCTACTATAGTACTATGCTACTGTAAAAGAATCGGGACGATTCCTTTAAAACAAAGGGTACTTTTGATACAAAAACCGTTTTCCCCTATATTCATTTTTTGCTTCTAAATCTGCGAAAAAAGCTCCAATTGAGCTGATTTTTTGGAAATTGCCTTCTTATTGCGTTCTCGCTATGTCCTTTTCGTGGGAGCTCGCCAACACAAATATTAAGACCCCCTCCATACAAAAGTCCATTCCTTAAAATGCATTCATTAATGTTATGGGTTGTTATGTGAGTATATAAAAACCCAAACGCATTTTTTTCTCATCCCCTCGTCAAATTAGTCACACATATGGGAAAAACATACATTGTTTATTGCACTTAAACAAACCAAACATTAAAATTAGGTAACAAAAGGCTAATTTGGTCATTATTACATTATTACATCTAGTAAATGCTGCTCTGGAGGATTGAATTCTTCAAATCTGAATAATCCTACATACCATAAAACTGGCAGAATATGGGCGCAGCTTCTCACTGTTCCTGCCAGTATGAAAGTTGCAGTAATGCTCTATAATGGAATGTATACCATGCTGTTCTCTGCCAATTAAAATATAGACATAATAAATTCGTTCTCTCACATGCCGCGAATGCAGTCGAACCCGTAAAACCATACATTAGTCTACGTAATGTTGCATTCGCTTAAACCTTCAAGTGTATCATGCCTACACATTTCAACATAGTAAATCCCCTCCCGCAAAATGCTCTGCAACATACGACCTAGCTAACTTTATATGATACATATGTGTCTAAAGCGTGCAAAATCAAACAATCCTCTGTTAATCGAAGAAAGTATTCTAAAAATGAGAGGTTTGCTTCCATACCCACGAAATTACTTCGATGCCTATTTAAATTATCATCTCTACATATTTATAAAGACGGATTGATTCGGCTTATTAATGTTTTCATTAATTATATTAATTATTTCAGGAGCCAAACGATGATCCTTGTAAAAGGCGTTTAAGAGACTAGCTCCTATTTTAAAGTCGTCAAACATGTGGGGAAGAGATCTATTAAAGTTGGTTTGACGAAACAGCATATAAGATTGCTTCATCTTTCCGTTCATAACTTCTACTACCCACCGGCATATGATTATAAGTCTTGATCTATTCGCATGTTCCGTGGTTAATTGGCTTTCTCCCCTTTCCTTTGTAGGAGGTACATTAGCTTCATAACCATATGCTTCTAAAATACCAAAACTATCCCTAAATCCACGATCGAGAATCCTTTAACTTTTTACCCATCCGTTTCCATTGATAGTCCGATTTATTCGACATACACGTTCAACGTTATGATATATATTGGTAAAATTGTGTATTTTTTTGCGAGACTTTACGTCGTTTAAGCCCAATTAACTTCTCAACTTTTGAAAATGGACTAAACATATGTAAAGAGGATTTGTTCACTACAAAACAAAGATTTCATTTTATGAAATATATTTTATGTAATGATTTCGCAATATAGAAAGAATTAGATAAAAGTAACAAAAACAACATTAAAAATTCGAAACTTTTGACTTTGAACGTGTATAATTTCAAAACGACTTAATATTTTTTAATCATTTTTTCCATCAATGATAGTGAAAACTGTTAGGTATATTAGAAAATTAACTTCAAGTCTCTGAGTTACATATTTTTTCGGTAAATGTGATTTTAGTGCAGTAAGATTTTTCATTTTTTGTCAAAACTTAAATAGCCCATATCTCCGATCTCCCACTGTTTAGCTAAATATCGCTGGAACAAACGTTAATCTACTCGTCCCAAGCTTTCATTTGACATACGTTTCATTGCTGTTCATCAAACGACCGTTTTGACCATCCTCCTTTGTTCGTCCACGAGTGGACAACGTGCGTGCGCATGGAATGGAGAAATAAAAAGGAATGATAAATCAGCTGTCACCCATACAAACTGCATGGCACGATTTTAAAAAGCGGTTGTCCCCATCTGTCGAGTGTTATTGTGAAGTTATTACGAAGTAAATGGGGGAAAGATTGTTGCTGGAGGAAGTCAGGAAGTGTATCTATAAAATGTAATAGTCATATCGCAGTTTCAGTGCGACACAAAGGTAAAAAAGACGAATTGTCCCCACCTGTCAGATCCAGTCTGATATGAAAAATTCAATCATTTATCGCTTCTACGGGGCAATCCTCTTAGTTGTTAGGATCAATGTGCGTGCGTGACCAGTGACAGTTGACATTTCTAGAGCTCACAAACTCCAGTGCTTCGGAACCCAAGTTTAAATGTGCCGAGCGTTTATTGCGAAACAAAGGTTATGGTTTGCTTTCGTGTGTTTTTGATGTGCAAGTGGTAAAATAGTATACATCAACATCGTACTAACCATATTTATCTCAAAAATCAACGCACTGGCATGTGTATATCATAGCAAGTCACACGAAATGACAGGCTGACAGTCACTGATATTTGGATTGTGGACAATTTGTGGATTGCACCGAGCGGTACTTTGGCAGTACTAAGCGTGGATCATGACTCACCATGGCAGTACTTGTGTTGCATGACGACTGACAGATCAGCTGATAATCCGGCCTGTCTATCTAGATGGGAGTGCTTTTTACCATCTAGTTATAGAAATAAAAGTGATTACCTGTGAGAAGATACCCCATGGTGATTGAATCTCTTCTGATTCCAGCATCCACTCACTGTACACTTCATTTCAACGGAAAGTGTATCGCGCACGAGAAACAGCACTTGCACTATGGTTGTTTACAAAGCACCACAGGAACACATTCCGCAGGATACGTTATCGATAAAAAATTTCACGGTATAGTTAAAGACTCAAATCCTATCCGCGTTAAAAAAACGTAAGCCGACTGCAAAGACAATTGACGTTTGGGTGACAATAGTCTGAAGTGGGCGGAGCAAATTGACACGCTTGGGTCACGGGGCGGGCATTTGGCGAAAAGCGTGAAATCATTTTCTATCCGTGAACATTTTGCACACATACATTCACAGTGGGCATGGGCGTAGGTAATTGAGAAATTTGGGAGCTTGTATTTGGCGAGAGATTTTTTGAATTTAGTTGGAATTTTGATTGCACTACTAACTTTCTTCATGAATTGATGAAAATAGTGAAATATATAAATGGAATTTGAATTTGTAATGAATAAAATTAATATAAAAACGAAAAAAAAACCAAGCATAGCTGTCTTTTTATACTGATTAATAAATCAGAATTCATGGTCTTAGTTGAAAAAAAAAACGCCCAAACAATAAATTGGGGGTATTTTTATTACATATTGATGCGAATCAATAACATTGCAGCGAAACTAACATTTTCAATTTCATTGGCCCCCTGTCTAGCAAATTTTAGAATTCATGCTCGCAAATATATTTAGACATTTAATATTATTAACATTTTTGCCAATTTGGTAAAACTTACTATTCTAGTGGGGCTGATTAAAATTAAAACGCCAATTTGATGGCATCGAACACTTTCCCCAATGTGTAATGCGGAAATATCCCCTTTTCTTATAAAATTACTTAACTGGCTTCATAGAAAAGTCAAAATATGACATTGAATATCTTCGGTCGTTTCAGGCCAATATTAATGAAATGGCATCACCAAAATTTGGCGCCACAGATACTGAAATCTCAATGAATAAGGAAACAAAGGAAGTAGCATTACCATGTATGTGACTGTACATGAAAGTAACCCAAAATTCGTTTTCTTTTTTTTACAAGAGAATCAGCTGTTTGTAGTTTCGTGACAGTTCGAGTTGTTGTCGCCGCGTAGTTAAGTGCTTATTTCCATTGTGTTCCGAAATTTTGTGTTAATTGCTCGTTAATTGCCATTAAAATTATCGGTTTGTACTCCAGGCATTGTGTATACATCCATCTAATAGTGAAACAATAGAATATCTTTTACAAAATATTATTTTGCGTGTTGTTTTACAGGATGAAGTGTGCAGCGCATTGCTGTGTCAATAGGAGAAGATCTGCGCGAAAAGGAGTATCGTTTTACAAGTAAGCCTCTTGTATAATAATATTTTGAAAGTGTACTTTCATACGCAATGAACAAATTACTGAAGTGTGCATTTATAAAAGAAATATCAACAGTTTAAATTGGTGTGTCTGTACGAATTGCTACCATTTGCATTGACCTTGAAACAAAAATACATTGACGTTTGGCATTGTATTTACACGACAGTGGCGTATCATGATAACATATCAAATGGGGAGATATTTAGTGGACATTTTGAATTTATATTGTGTAGTGTGTATTTCTAACTAGCCGTGCCTTACCAGTTTTGAGAAATTTTAATACATATTACAAATAAGTGTTATTTACTTGTTTTATAGTTGCCTGATTTCACATTGAATGTATACGCAAAATTTGATAACTTTACCAAAAAATTTTCCTTTCGAAATTAGTATACTCATGATACAATATTCAACTTATATTATGTCAAAATCAACATCTTAAATTATGAAATTTATTGTTTGGATTTGTATTGCCCCTACCACGAAAATTATGACACGCCACTGGTGGGTTACATTAGTAGTGGTGAAATGCACACTAGTAAACAATTGGTTACCATTTCGTTCGGTAATGCTACTTCCTTGTCTTCTTATTCATTGTGAAATCTCCACGTGTCATTTGTTATTGTTGGTTCCGAATAATTTCTTTTAAAAAAAGCGCAAGCGGAGTTTTCGCGATTATTTGTTGAGCCCAGTTGAGCCCAAAACAACATATTAGGTGTGTTTTTTTGGTTATCCCGTGCGGGTTTGGGTAACGAAACTCCATATAAAAAAATTACAGCTGACGCACCTGTCATTTTTTTATATGAAGTTTCGTTACCCAAACCTGCACGGGATAACCAAAAAACACACCTAATATTGTTCGAGTGACGGTGTTCATTGTGTATAGACTAACTATTATCTTTCTGTCAGCGGCAGACTGTCCGAAAATGAAGTGTGTAGTGTATGGCTGTATGGGGGCAAAAGACTTCTCCATGTGTCCTCCGCGCGGGCGCCCCCTGGTAACGGTATTGGGTAAAACCTCTAACGGCTAAGTCAAATCATCTGATGCGACATTTGGAAGAAGCACCGCTGCGCCTGAGTGCTGTATTTACATCTGCAGCGTCTCAGGTTACTTAACGTGATAGGTGACAGAAACGTCTAACTCAACCACTAAAGCAGTATCTTCGAGGCATGCCCATGATGGCCTTTACTAAACGATTAAACCCTATCATGGTTTAGCGATGTGCCGACAACTCATCCTAAGAAAAACTTCAAGTCAAGAAACCTGAAACAAAAGCCTCGGATTGGACGGATAGAAAACAACGACGACCTCGCAAACGCACAACTGATTACTCTTTCGGATCCTGGAATGTACGCTCCCTGAATAGACCGGGGGCCTTAAGGGCCCTTCTGGATCAGGTAGAACAATACAAGCTGAGCATAGTTGCAATCCAGGAAACTAAATGGCTCAAAAGCGAGATTAACGACCTCAATTCGCACACTATTTTTACGAGTGGTAAAGAGGAGGGCAACAAGGAGTTTGGAGTAGCTTTCATCGTGAATAACCGGCTCAAGGACCACGTTATCGGCTTCAAACCCATCAACGAGCGGCTATGTGCAATCCGCATTAAGACCCGTTTCGCTAATATCTGGCTCATTAAGGACGAGTTCTACAACTACCTAGAAACACTCTTTGACTCACTTCCATCAAACGACGTCAAGCTGCTGCTAGGAGACTTTAACGCCAAAGTCGGAAACGAAAGCTGGCATAGGGGAACTACTGGTGGTCATAGCCTCCACGACGAAAACAACAACAACGGTCAGCGACTTATCGACTTCGCGAGCGGCAGAAACTTGGTCATAAGCTCTACATGCTTCCCTCATCGACGAATCCATAAGCAGACCTGGAAATCTCCAGATGAATACACCGTGAACCAGATCGACCACGTACTGATCAGCAAGAGATGGGCTTCTAATGTCCTAAATGTTCGATCCTATCGAGGAGCGAAGTGCGACACCGATCACTATTTGGCGAAGACGACCTACAGGTGCAGAATCTCTTCGGTGCACCTAACGAGAATCAACCCTGCCAAGATCTTCGAGGTTGACAATTTGATTGATGATGCCACGGTGGCTGCGTATACTACAGCACTTGAGGAAAAACTGTCGCCCATGCTTGATAACATCAATAATCTAGGCATCCATGAGTTCTGGGAGGAGCTCAAAGACAGCATCAAGGGGGTCGCAGAAGAGGTCGTGGGCTATAAAGGCCGGCGCAGACGAGCAGACTGGTTCGACGACGAATGCAGGGCCTCTATTGAGGCGAAAAATGAAGCCTACCGCCAATACACACAACGCGCATCCCGAGCCAAGAAAGAAAGATACATCGAACTTCGGCGAGTATCTAATAGGTTAATTAGACGTAAGAAACGCAAAGGAACATTACGCTATCAGCTCTCGTAAGAAGAATTCTCTCTCTTCTTATCGACACTAGCGACACTTATCTAACAGCCCGCCATATAGCGGACACATAGCGGAAACACAAAAGTTCTCCCTATGAGAACGGATAGCAGAACAAGCCAACGCAAACATTTTGACGAGCAGTTGCAGCAAATAAACCAAAGATTAGCCAGTAAGAACATTAGACAGGCGTACAAACTTATAAATAATATCAAGAACGGATATCAACCCAGGACAAGCCTATGTAAGGACAAGGATGGTAACATCATCAGCGACATCGAAAGCGTCAACTAACGATGGGGCTCGCATTTTGAAGAGCTCCTCAATCAACATCCCCCGCGGAGCTAGCTCTTGAGCAGTTAGCCGAACCAGGCCCTCCCGTTCTACACCCAACAGTAGAGGAGGTGAGTCTTGCCATACAGTCGCTCCAAAATAATAAAGCGCCCGGCGCTGACGAGATCCCAGCAGAACTGCTGAAGCATGGTGGAACGTGCCTGACCAATGCTGTACATGTGCTACTGCTGAAAATATGGAACGACGAGGTAATCCCCGAAGATTGGCGCAAAAGCATAATCTGCCCAATCCACAAAAAGGGTGACAAGCTGAAGTGTGAGAATTACAGAGGCATATCATTAGTTTGTACGGCCTATAAGATTTTATCAAAAATTTTTGAAAAGAGAATCAATCCGTACGCAGAACAAATCATTGGCGAGTATCAAGGCGGCTTCAGACCTGGTCGTTCAACGACCGATCAGCTTTACACAGTGAAGCTACTCCAAAAGTGCTGGGAAAACAACATCGACGTATACCAAATCTTTGTCCACTTCAAGCGGGCATACGACAGTATCGACCGAAGTGTACTGTACAACATTATGCTGAATTTTGGTATACCGGCAAAGTTAGTGCGACTCACAAGGATGACGATGACTAATACCGTCTCGCAGGTCAAAGTGCAGAACCGACTCACTGACCTATTTGAAACTCGTACTGGACTCAAGCAGGGCGACGGGCTGGCGCCAACGCTCTTCAACCTGGCCTTGGAGTATGTAATTCGAGCCATGAATATGGACAGCAGCGGAACGCTACTCATCAAGTCGACTCAATTAGTAGCGTACGCCGACGATATCAACATCATGTCTCGAAGGCTGGGTGATGCAGAAAGCCTCCTGCATAACCTCAATAACGCCGCAAAGGAAGTTGGACTACATATCAACGAAAGCAAAACAAAGGCCATTATGCAATCGAAAACAAGGACGCCAGCAAATTCAAGCATCACAGTGGGGGACCTTAATATCGAGTATGTTGACAACTTCAACTATCTGGGTTGTAACTTATCGAAGGACGCCAACGAGACCGACGAAATTAAGCGACGGATACAACTAGCCAATAAGACATATTTCTCGGTCCTCCCTATAATTAATTCGAAACTTGCGCACAGGAACACGAAGCTCCGCGTGTACAAAACGATCATCCTACCCGTGCTATGTTATGGCTGCGAAACATGGACCCTTACCCAAGCCTCCGAAATTTTGCTAGACCGATTCGAACGAAAGGTCCTTCGGCGAATTTTCGGGGCCGTTCGCGAGCGAGACCAATGGCGTATCCGATACAACCATGAGTTGTATCAATTGTACGATGAGCTGGAAGTATCGAAAATCGTGAAGCTTCAACGTCTGCAATGGGCGGGGCATGTACAACGGAGGGACGACAATCGCATGCCAAAGAAAGTTATGAACGCACAACGAATTGACGGAGCGAGGTTGCGTGGACGACCGAGAGCTCGCTGGGAGAACACCGTAGGTGAAGACGCCCACCAGCTGCCGGGCTTCCGAAACTGGAGGACAAGGTCACGTTACCGCGACAATTGGAGGTCAACGATTCAGGCGGCGAAGGCCCGACGTCGGGCTATCGTGCCACATTGATGATGAGTTTATGGCTGTAAAAACAACGAGAGGGAAAAGAAGACTAGTATCTTTTCACCTGTGAGTAACTACAAAAGTGTTCACTTATGGCTACTGTCGGTGATAGGATAGAGACTTTTATTAAAATCAACTCGCTAATTGGAAAATTTTAAATTGTTCTTTGCAAATACCAAAACGCGACCATTGTGTTGATATTTTATAATTTTTAAACCCCATAGTAATCTCTAGTGTACGCTAGGGATGGACCAATATTCCGGTAACTGTTACTAGTAACAGAATATCTACCTGTAACCGTTACTACCCGTTACCGAAAACCAAAAATAACTGTTCCTTCGCATAACCGTTCCATAACATAGTCACAATATCTAAGCACGAAATCACATGAAACACAGCGGCACAAAAAAAAAATCCTAATTCAAATTCACTTCTCAAAACATTATCATCTTAACGAAGAAAAAACATCTCCGCTACGACACAGAAAACTTCTCATCACATAAATTATTCCTCCTCTTACCACACTTTTTACCAAGAGTAACAATTCCGAGTAACATATACTGAAAACGTTCCTAAGTAATAGTTCCAAAGTAACATTTGCTGAAAACGTTCCTAAGTAACAGTTCCAAAGTAACATACAATGAAAATGTTCCTTAGTAATGAAAACAATAACTCTCAAAATAATGAAGCTAGCGGTTTGAAACTTTGATCAGATGTTTGTTTTGATAAAGTCTTGGGCGGTATTGAAAATGGGCCAAATCAGACCAAGGGTTCCCCTACTTCCCATACAAAATATTCCTCCTTGATATTTTAATTCGGCCATAACTTTCGATACAGTATCGCTATCGACTAGAAATTTTGATCAATGCCTAACTCGGTATATACTTTAAGTTGATGGAAAGTGGAGTAGGTCCGGCTACCCCTTCCCCTACCTCCCCTACAAAGTTATATTCAGCCATATCTTTTGTTAGAATGTCGCGATGAACTTCAAATTAGTATTAAATGGTAGCTGTTGGATGCCTTGATAAGATGTTAAAGATGTGTCAGGTCCGACCCATCTATGTATACCCTCCCGCCCCTATAAAAAACATGAAAATGAAAATTTTGGGTTTTGCATGTCTTCTAGGTCTGTACGTGGGTACACCATGTTTTGATAAAACCTTGAACGGTATTGAAAATGGGTCAAATCGGACCAAGGGTTCCCCTACCTTCCATACAAAATCCCCTCCTTGATATTTTAATTCGTTCATAACTTTCGACAGAATATCGCTAGCGACCAGACATTTTGACCAAAGCCTAATTGTGACAGATCCTTGAAGTTGATGGAAAGTGGAGTTTGTCTGACTATCCCTACCCCTACCTTCCCTTCAAAACTATATTCAGCCATATCTTTTGATAAAATATTGCGAAAAACTTCAAATTAGTGTCAAATGGTAGCTGATGGATCTCCATATAAAAGATGAAAAGTATGCCGGATCCTACCGATCTACCCCTCAAAAAATAAAAAATAACAGGCGCGACAATCCAACATTGGACTAAGGCCGCAGGATGTGTTAGTGGCATCCTATTTCGAAGATCTTATCTGCTTTTTGATGAGGTAATGAGATCAGCATCACGCTCAGCAGTGTTATTTATCCCCATAAATGGGTACTCGTTTAACATCTGAGTGAGATCATAGTCCGTCACAAGCTCGTGAGTTCGAAAAACACCATGGAACACGGTTAGATTCGAACTCATGACCCTGTGCACCGAAGGTGCGCGCACTAACCGCTCGACCAGAAAGACTTATCTAATCTAATCTACCCCTTCCTCCCCTGTAAAAAACATGAAATTGAATATTTCACGGGATAACCAAAAAAACACACCTATTGTTGACTTTCTGTATTCACTCTCTTAGCCTACTTCCGGCCGCGCGGGCGTATAATATAATATAATAATAGGTATCACTGTGTTGGCGTGTCTTCTACAGGATGTCTTTAGCTGATAATCCGGCCTATCTATCTAGATGGCAGTGTGTAAATCCAAAACTTAGTAGGCAAACTATGACGGCATGGAACGGCTGAGTTACGGCCTTGATGTATCTAGATGGCGTTGCTTATACTTCCATTATATCTTATATTTCCATTATATCTTATACTTTCATGGCTGGGGTAGACTAGAGGGAGGTGTAGGTATGGTAAGGGGAATCAGTCCGGCGACCATACACCACTGACCCTAATAACTAAGAGGATTGCCCCGTAGAAACGATAAATGATTGAATTTTTCATATCAGACTGGATCTGACAGGTGGGGACAATTCGTCTTTTTTACCTTTGTGTCGCACTGAAACTGCGATATGGCTATTACATTTTATAGATGCACTTCCTGACTTCCTCCAGCAACAATCTTTCCCCCCCCCCCATTTACTTCGTAATAACTTCACAATAACACTTGACAGGTGGGGACAACCGCTTTTTAAAATCGTGCCATGCAGTTTGTATGGGTGACAGCTGATTTATCATTCCTTTTTATTTCTCTATTCCATGCCATACACGTACGCTCACGTACAATATATCGGCCGTTCCATGTCCGTATTTCGGTGATCCCGTGCAGGTTTGGGCTCGGAATAAGTCAACGAAACCAAGACATAATAAGTAGATAATGGAACGGCTTACTTCATACAAACGCTTGTTCATATGTGGGTTCAAATTTGTAGCGTATGTATATCAACTGTAAATTAGCCCCGCTTCGAAAACCCACGAAGATAGCACGAAGCTTGACGTCGGTAACATGCCATTGCATGTGCGCCTGCGTGCGATTTGTTTATTTGGTACAAACTCATAGGGGTATCATAAAAAAAGCAATCGTGGGGTTTATCTAAAAATATATGAATTAAAGTCGCTTTCTCTTTTCATCTTTTTGTTGGTAGTTTTTTATTCAATTTGATGAAAAAGTATGTATATTGATCGTCCAGGTGTTAATAGTTTGGAAATTATGCATTCAATCCCGAAAAAACTTTGCTTATTACCGAAATTCGAATTATCCAATGTGCCTGTCTAGACAGTTTCAATTTTCGGTCGTCTTCATCATTTTGACAATTGAAACTTGAGATGCCTGCGTTATTGAAGAAACGCATTCATTCTTGAATGCGATTGCTAATGTTAAATAAAAACAACTCATCATCTATTCATACTATTCATGAAAGAATTTATCATTTACCCGTCCTGATCAAAGCCGCGACACATATTTCCCGATAAATAATCAACAGATGTGGATAGAACATGGGGCGGCCTTTCTGCCAAATTGTTGGCACGATTTTTGTCGACTTGTGTGCGTGTTATCATAGTAGTTGTAAATTTCCAGTGGAGCCGGTAATTAGGGATAGATTGTAAAAGAAGGGTCATGTATTTGGCGCGAAAAAGTTTAAAAGAGAATTTTCAATAGAATCATAAAAAAAGGAAAAAGAATTTTTATTTTATGTAGTTATACTATACCGCCGCACAGTGGGTCGAAATCGATGATTTTTCGGACATCGCATATTTGCGAAGATGTCCTGTTGCAAAATCCACCATGTTAAAGCTATAAGTTGCATTTTTTTGTGCTGAATCGAATGGTGAATTCCATTTTCAAAAAGAAAATACTTTCTTCTATAGCGGCTTTAAGGATGCTTTTACCAACCCCATAGTATAGATATACCGTTTCTTCTTTCTGATGTTACAAATGATGCTAATAGATAGTACGGCTAATTTAGAGTAAAATATTATATGGCCATATGGCTTTCTCATTAACCGTTACAAAAATGCACTATTATTTATTCAATCTTTAGGAAAACTAGAGTTACCAAACAAAACCCAAAGTTATTCCGTCTTGATTGGTGCAATTTAGTATTTGGGTTAAGGTTCTACAAATACATTTATATACATTTGTTGTAATTTCACTGCTCCCCCGTTAAAAAACTCACTGTTATTTCGAAGATATAGTAATGCAAACATCGAAAAATTACAAAATTTATGAGACGTAGAAAATGCACACGCTTATATCATAACGGTTCTTTGAATGGATAAATCTGAGTAATTCACAAAAGGTCGTCGCGTCTTTCAACGGCTGTAACTTCCGAACGGAAATTTGCAGTAAAAACTGTCCCAAGCCATCCTCTACGTCGAACCATTCAAACATTTTCATTTTCGCCAAAAAAGGGCGATCGATGTTTCAGAGTTTAGAAGTTTTAATAAAAAAAATCATCAATGCTGGGATTATACCACACGCCTCCCTCTTCCTTTAAAGGACCACATATATTTCAAACATAATTTTGAATCTCATAGTTTATAAACGGGCTTGGGACCGTCTTCGGCGGAATTAAGGTGTTGGCACCCTTGTTTCAATTGTGTGAAAAGAAGCAATAAAAATAAACCATACATTCATTGAAATATTTATTACATAATAACAAAAATGGGGGGATTTCAGTTTAAGTATTTAAGTAATTTGATGAGCAAAGGGGGATATTTTCGCTTTACACATTGGGGAAATTGTGTGATGCCATCAAATTGACGTTTTAGTTTTAATCAGTCCCTCAAGAATAGTAAGTTTACCAATTTGGCAAAGATGTTAATAACATGAAAAGTCGAAATATATTTGCGGGCAAGAATAGTAAAGTTTGCTAGACAGGGAGGCAAATGAAATTTAAAATGTTATATGCGGTGCAATGCTATTAATTCACATCAACATGTAGTAAAAATGCCCCCAATTTCCCATTAAACACTGATTAACCCCATATAAATGTTAAACTTTGACAGTGAATATCTGGAGAACCGTTACGATTTCGCAAAAAAGGACTGCAGATTCGGTCGTTTCAGGCCAATATTAATGAAATGGCATCAAAATTTGGCGCCGCAGATACTGAAATTGTGCCACAAAAATTATTAATCATGACTTGCCCCCAACAGCAAAACGAAAATTGTTACGACTATGGACTGCGATGGACACATAACAGAAAAAAAATGATATATCCTCTGAATGTCAAACAGACAGTTCGGTCAAAACAAAAGTGTTCTGCGGGTTGTACGTTTCTTTTAAAACGCGGAAAAAAGGTATTTTTCGTGCTGTGGAAGTAAAAGTGAAACTTTTCAGCGAAAGTAGATACAATATAGAGAACAATTCTAAGGTTTACCTGTGGAAAGACACTCCCTTCGAATAAAGAGCTCTCGAGTTCCAGGATCCGGCAACAACACACTGCATTTTACGTGTTTTTGGAGACTATGCGTTTGAAAACATTCGTACAAAGGTACACTCCTCGCAATATAGTATTGTTAGGCACCAGAAATCACTCAAAAATATTGCAATACGCACAGATAACTAAAAGTTTTTTTCGCAACACTAGGTGAAATCGTAAGAATCGTAAACACTAGCTGGCAAGTGACATTTGTAGGTGACAAATGGGCGGGGCAAATTGACAAACAGTTTTACGTTCCTGGATATTTGAGGGGTGAAGGTGAGGTAAGGGGAGTCAATTTTTGTGCCAAACACGTACGCTCATATACGGGAAGTAAACCTTTCCATCTTATCTTGTGTTCCGTGGGATAGAATGAGGCATTGATCTCTTCTGTTCACTTGACGCAATCAACGACACGTTCAATATTGAAAGTGGATACGAAGCTTGAAGACGATAGTGAAGACGAAAGCGCACATGTGTGGACATAGCCAATGATCAAGCAATACAGCCAGTGAGTAGGAAGGTCATAGAGTTACGTACTGGATACGCTTCTGTTTTAAATCAAATAATATGCAAAATCTATACCCCCTGAAATATTATCCCCACCGGCGCTAATGTTTTTTTTTCATATATGTAGCGTTGTGTATAGTTAGAGACACATTTTAACAGCTGTGCCCATTCCATTTTCTACTTGTTCCAGTGGTTTGGGTAGAACTTCATATAAAAAAATGACACTTACCCAGGTAAAGTTCACGCGTGCAACTACCCTACACGGGATAGAATCAAATGTAGATGGCGGACGCATAGGGGAAATATGAGGGAATTTGTTTTTTCAAACCAAATGTGACAGTTTTTCTAATCACGAGAAAAGATTTTGCAAAGAAATAATCATTTTTTGTGATAAAATCTAAAAAATAAGCCGACGATGGTTAGTCAAAAGCTCTTTGCACACTATAGAAGATTTTGCATAATCTTGAGATTTTACAAAATCTAGGCGAAAATCTTGTAGATTTTCCATACATTTTCATAGATTTTGTACGGAGATTATAACCAAAATCTCGGAGAAAATCTTTACAAAATCATGGTGAAGTGTGGTGAGCTTTGCATTTGACAATTCTACAGTAGAGGTCATCTCATCCATTTTCGCTTGGCACATGGTTTTGTACACAAAATTGTGATGTTTTCACCATTGATCCTAACAACTAGGAGGATTGCGCCGTAGAAGCGATAAATGAGTGAATTTTTCATATAAGACTGGATCTGACAGCTGGGGACAATTCGTCTTTTTTACTTTTGTGTCGCACTGAAACTGCGATATGACTATTACATTTTATAGATACACTTCCTGACTTCCTCCAGCAGCAATCTTTCCCCCATTTACTTCGTAATAACTTCACAATAACACTTGACAGATCGGGACAACCGCTTTTTAAAATCGTCCCATGCAGTTTGTATGGGTGACAGCTGATTTATCATTCCTTTTTATTTCTCTATTCCATGGTTTTCACCTATTGACGAACATAAATCATTTGACATAATTCCTATAAGATAGATTCTGTTTTTTTTTTTAACAATTTAATATAAATAACAGTTTCAGTCGTGCATGAAATTGTCGGAGTTTGCAATTTAGACGGATTGTACTGTACTGTCAAGTCGTGGAACAAGATTACGACCATAGTGTGAACAGCATACGAGATTACATTTACATAATCTACGTAGATTTTGCGGCTATATGTGTAAAGCGCTAAAGACGCGCAAAAACTGTCAAATGTCAGCTGTTTGGTCTTAACCGGGATGTTACCCGTGATCGTTTTTTTTGAGTCAGATTTACCCGCGATACGAAAAAAACGTCGCTGAAGTAGCTTCTTTTCCAAAATTTATTTATAAACTTTACCCGTAAATATAAAACTGCCCATTCTTTATTGAAATAAGAAGTAGTAACTACCAGTTCTGTTATTTTTTTCGCAGCTGTATTTGGATTGTACTCATATCAAGGTGATAAGAATTGACTCTCATCTCACTGAATCTGAATGTCACACAGGTCACAGTCGCAAATGAATATCGTCAGTTGTGCGTATAGTCATGGAAGGAAAAACTATTTTAATTACTGGCACTAGCCAAGGTGAGTTTCCCAAATAGCATTAATGTGTATAACTTTCTTCAATTTTCGGATAAGCCACTAATGTACTCATTGTAGCACTTATATGTATACTTTATGTATAACAGGTATTGGAAATGCATTAGCTCGGACTTTGCATTCACTTGGGGCCACTGTCATAGCTCAAGCAAGACGACAAGAATGCTTAAAAGAACTTGAAAAGGATTGCCCGGGAATAACTACAATTTGTGTTGATTTGAAAGATTGGGAAGCAACAAAAAACGCTTTCTTGGGTGTCCCAATTTTGGATGGGCTTGTTAATAATGCTGGAGTTGCAATAATTAAACCATTTGAAGAATTAACCGAAGCCGATTTCGACGAGTAAGTATATACATATATGTGTAAAGCGCGGTTTACACGAGTCGAATAACCGTTTGAGTGTAGTATTTCCCATTCTACCACTGTACTAGTCCTAGTCCCTGCAACTCGACTGTTTTGAAGTCGGTCTAGCTCATGTGAGTTCATGGACATATTGTTTTTAGGGTTTTTTAGAATTTTTTCAAAAAACCCTTATGAAATCGATTTTGTCCGTCCGTCCGTCCGTCTGTTCACTAAATAGCTCGCGAACGGCTCAACCGATTATCATGAAATTTGGTAGAAATGTGTAGAATGGTTACCTTAGATGTTGGTAGGAAGAAGATAACAGGGTGCCCCGAATGTTTGAAAAAAGTAGACTTTTTTTTGTTTTTATCGGAGATTAACGTATGGGTATTTAAAATTTAAATCAAAGATCTGAACGAGTACATCTCATATCGGTTAAAATTTTTCAGTTTCGAGTAACGGTAAAAAAGTTATTGGCGTTTAAAGTTAAACTTCCTTTTCGACCTCGGTTTTTCTAAACCGTTATAGGGATCGATATGAAACTTTGCACAAAGATTGGTCAGTATGGCCTTATATACGTTAAATATTAAGACTGTTAACTTTTGCTAAGGAAAAGTAAATAACAGTAAATTTGTGAAATTTCAATTTGTTCGTGTGTAGCCCCTTTTAGGTTTCCAAATATGAAAGGGTTTTTAGAAAATTACATAGGGAATATGTCTACGAATTTTCATTCGAATAACTGTATCCAAACCGGAAATATAGCCAAGCAACTATTTAGTAAAGGCCTTTCACAATGCAAGGGAAGCCTCTGCATTTCTTCAATGCATATCTTTTAACTTTATGAAACAATGAACATGAAATTTGGTAGAATGGCATAGAATGGTAATAGTGTTTGCCACAAATATTTTTGAAGTTTGTAGGACCAAGTTAACAGGGTGTTCCTGAATAGCTGCAAAAGTATACTTGTTCAATACTCATAGGAAAGCTTTCGTGGGCTCTTATGTCAGGGGACACAATGAAATCATTTCTTATAAGTTGCTTTTCCTTGATTAAAAAAACAGTAACAGTAGATTTACAGCTAATAATTCAGTTCATATATAAAGCCAAGCCATCCAGACGTTTGCCTGAGTTTCTTTTTGCTCAAAGGCCATCAGAAATCTTAAGTCGAAAAATGCCTGTAGATTTGCCTTGGAGTACTTTTATACAAACAGGGTAAATAGTAAATCTATAATAAACGCGTTCCAGAATGAAAGACTAGCGTTAGTGCCTTTCATTCTGTTCCACCTTTAATTAAACCAATCCAAAAATAGATTTACAGGAAGCATTTCATCAGTGTTGTGCACAATTCTTATTTATTGTATATAAAATATATGTACAACAAATATTCACTATGCATTAAAATTCTAAAAAAACCCTCGTATAGCGGGCGCAGCCCTCTGTACGCCGGTATTTTTTATATTATTGTGAGGTCTAATTATACTCATGTGAAACGAGCTTTGTCTGGTTGGTGTTGTGGTTAGTGCGCACACCTTCGATGCACAAGGTCGTGGCTTCGAGTCTCACCGTGAACCAAGTTTATAGTGTTTTTCGAGCTCACGACCCATGTGACGGACTATGATGTTAAGCGAACACCCATTTATGGGGACAAATAACACTGCTGAGGGTGCTGTTGATTGCAACACCTGTCAATGGCTACAAACCTTAAGTACCACGTATTACAACAATTGCAATAGCAACAACAACAGGTACTTATGCATATTTAACTTATTATTATTATTATTTATCGATTCTCAAAATTTACATTATAACATTAATTCAATAATTCCGCGCAAGGAATGTTGCTGATTGACGATACGGCAATTTGTAGCAGGATGCGAGAGTATTTTGACGAACTTCTAAATGAAGAATTTCCTCGAGCAGCTTTTCGAGATGTTGAGCCGAATACCACAAATATTGAAGATATCTCAGAGGAAGAGGTGATGGAGGCAATGCATCAGATGAAACGCGGAAAGGTAGTCGGACCGGACAAAATCCCCGCGGAATTTTGGTTGAAAATGGAAAATGTCGGGCTTAGTTGGCTCACAGTTTTCTTCAACAAAATCAAAGGCGGGCAACCGATGCCTGATGCTTTCAGGGAAAGTTTTCTTCCTCCTTTCTATAAGAATAAGGGAGACTCACGCAAACTCAAAAACTATAGCGCTATAAAGTTAACACCTCATACACTGAAGATCTACGAGCGAGTTGTCTGCAACCGATTGAGAAAGATTGTGCGGTTGAATGACAATCAATGCGGCTTTGTTGAAGGTCGATCTACAGTCGATGCGATTCAGTGCATTCGTATTGCAATGGAAAAGTATAGAGCAGCACGAAAGGACTTGCACTTTGTGTTCATCGATTTGGAAAAGGCATTCGATAGAGTACCTCGTGATCTGATATGGTTGGCCTTGAGAGCACTTAATGTCCCTGAGGCATATGTCAGGATGATACGAGACATACTACGACTAAGGTTAGATCATAGACCTACATACTGGACCGGACATATGCTTAAAACGTTGAAGCATTTTTGTGCGATCCGCGCCTATGTATGTGTGACATGGTCATAGGCGCCGCAAAAAAAGTATAAAATGAAAAGTTTGAGCAGCACTATCAATTATTGTTGATTCAAACCCTAACTAGAATTTAGAGGAAATTATTTTGCAAAGTTTGAGTATTTCATCTTGGAATAAATTAACTCATACAAATGCTTTAGCATTAAAGATACATAGAATTATTATTTAGATATGTGTAAATGGGTGTATTATACTTATGAATTATAGCATCTCGTTTTAGTTGCTGTATAGTTTTTACAATGTCGGTATGTGTATGTGCGTGTATGATAATGGAACTATAATTATGTAGTTAAAATGATGAATAGGTGTTTTCGGATTATTTGTTAACGTACTTAAAAAAAATTACAAACATCTTTGAAATAAACCCAAATATGTAATCAAAGAAGGGTTCAGAAGGTCTAATAAATTCCTTTATTTCAATTCAATTCAATAAATATGTAGTTTATTTATATTATATTTTATATAAATGGAACCATTGATTTCTTTATTTCCAAAATCACCTGAAATGGTGGTTATTTCAAAAAAGTAAAATTAAGTTACAACCTAGGTCAAAAAAATGTGCTGTGAAAATTCGGCGACAATTGCAAGAAGAGTTTCAGATACATGTCACACACGATCAAACCAGCAATAAATACTAAGCCTGAAACGGTTACTCAGCGAAAAACCAAATAATTTATTGGGTTTATTTATTACTGTATTCAAAAAAATTGATGAATTCACTTTCGAGGTTAAAGTGTTAAAGTGTTTGTGACATATTCTGTTTTGTTTCGCAGTTATATTGTTTGTTTTGTTTTCATTCGGCCTTTTAAAATAGTTAGCCATTGTCTCCTTTGCCGCACTTCTAATAGAATCCTAAAATATATCAAAAATATTATAACACGATCCCTTAAATTTACAAAAATTCACTACACCTCATTCTAATTTTTAACAAATAAAATACATGAACTACAAGTTATACTTAGTTTTTTTTAGAGTAAAAAAGTGTCTGCGAAAACACACAAATCCTCCCCGGTTTCGACCAACAGCATATGACACCGCATATCAGTAAGTGCCAGTGCTTTGCGGCGCCATGCACTGCCGGGAGTGGCATGACCGGAGGTAATATATCTTGGTTCCGATTATATGCCTTTAACAATCATCTAAACTCGGCAGGGAAACGAATCAATGCAATCATGATCCCTGGCCTGTTTTGGCGAACAGAGCATTTCACGTCGCATCTCATCAGATGCCACTTCTTTGCGACGCAATAAATTGCGGTTAGGAATTGCAAATCTGCACTTATGTTATTCTTAAGATGCATATTCACACATTTCGGTTATTAATCACAATCACATTATAATGTCTATACCAATCGGCAGAATGTGTTATAAGATTCCATTTATGGAACCCATAAATGGGTACTCACCACTAACCGCTAGACACTAACGCACTAACCGCTAGACCAGCCAGACTACTGGCTGGCTGTTTGAAATGGAAAATTATAATATTAGATGATGTTGCATTATGATTTTGAAAGGTCCAAAATCGATAGTTGCTGTTTTTATTTAAGCAATATTTAGACATTTGACGCCAGCAATAGTTACGTTTTTTGGTATCGAGGTTTACTCTGACTCAAAACTCACGATCGTGTTTAACAACGCTGCCCAAAACTACACGGGATGTATAGCAATAAAATGAGCCTGTTTCTTTAATTTATTATAAATAAATAACAGGCATGACTGTCCGAATCTGTACGAACGCCGCAGATGTGTGACATCCAATTTCCAAGATTTTGCTGTTTTTTTTGTTGACGGGTTGAAATCAACAGCACGCTCACCAGTATTATTTATCCTCATAAATGGGAACTCGTTTAACATCTGAGTGGGATTATCGAAAAACACCATGTATAAACTGAATTTGTTCACGGTAAAGGCAAGTACTATGCTCACCGAGCGAAAACTTGCATTTATGTCTACCATGAAAAATGTGCCGTTGAGACATGCCTTTTATTCTCTAAGATAAATGAGAACTCGCGGGCTAATTGATTGTGGATGACACCTTTTCCCTGTGAAATAAAGTGCAACGGCATTGTTATCGCAGGCGAAATGTCAAAATACGGTGTGGAGACTTTCGTGTAAAGTAACTACAACCAAGCGAATTCGTTTTCACGATCATCAAAATTTTGACAGTATTTGCATGGATTTCACGTGAAATGAAGATGTTAGTACCTACTCTAAGTGTCCACCCCATGACCCTGTGCAACGAAGGCGCGCGCACTAGCCAGACTACTAAATATTTTGACTGCAACACTTGTTAAATTGTTTTTGCATGGGTTTAAATTCATGCGGAAACGCAAAAATATTTCAAATGAGGAATAATTATGCGTTGAATAAAGCTCTGTAATGTGTTTGCACATAACGTAAGTCAAACATTTAGATTTTTGTTACTTAAAAGACAATTTTATATGTTATTATGCAATGGCGAAATTATCCTCTATTAATGTAACAACTCCACTTCACATGAAAATTTCCACACCGGTTTTGCCGGTTTTTGACATTTCGGCAGCGAAACAATGCAGTTTCTCTTTGTTTCACAGGAAAAGATGTGATCGACAATCAATCAAAACGCGAGTAAACGTTTATCTTAAATTGACTAAATAAAAAGCAAGTCTCCACGTAAATTTTTTCACGGGAGACATAAATGCAAGTTTTTCGCTCGGTGAACTCTGTACATACTTTTAATGTAAATTTAAGCTTTGCTGAATTTTCTGGTTGAAATTTGAAATATAAACTAACCTGTAAAAAAGGATCTGCTTTTATATTAGACAGACTAACGAAAAGAACCGGAGATTATTTCTGATTCGCAAAATTGTAGTTAGGGAATCAGAACGGCACAACACAACTGTTTTTTTTCGTAACCTCACAATTTTTTACAATGACTGTGATTGATGGCAAAAACAACATTAGTTTTTATCAGCATTTTACCTGGATTGTATTGCCCCATATGGTTTCAGCGGCTAGTAGCTCAAAATCGGAATCAGGGTAATTAAATAGATACGTCGAAACCACTCTCTAAATGATACACATTATCATTATGATAGGACAAAAACAACGACACAATTTTAAGGTAATATGTATCAACGGTATCAACATTCAAAGTAGCTAACAGCAATTTCTATGAACATTCTAAAACGTAATTTCGGTTAAATTTAGTTTAGTTTACCTTTTTAGCGAACATCCGAAATATTCTAATTAGTTCACAATTCGAATCTTTCGCGCCATATTTTTATCATAAACAATCACCAAAAAAGGTTTGAGGTGAAGGTGAAATTGGAACGATTGGAACAAAAGAACGAGAAAATACATACTACACGGCGCTACTGTGAATTCACCCGAATTTTCCGAGAAAAAATCACTTTTTATCTATGAAATATGCAACTAAAAACATTCTCACATATTTCATTTTCACCGCCACTAATTCAGTTTTTCGGATTAATAGAGCCTTTTACGAGATTCACTGGTTAGCATCATGAAAAATACATAGAAATCCGTGCCACGCATGGGAAAGCTCACCGAAATCATATTTTTACCGAAAATATTTATGGCACTGATAGTACCATCTATAAGAAGGTACATGCGATATTCAGTAATATGTTGTTTACACCTTACAAGTTATCAGTTTACCAGCCGACGTGGTTAGCTATTAAAAAATCTTCAATTTGTATCACCAGAACACGAAGCTTACACGAAAAATGAAATTCAGGCTCAAAGTTTTCGGTAAATCACTTGCACAATTCTTTACAGCGCACTTCATTATTTAAGTTTAAAATGTTGTTAAGGGATTTGAATTAATGAAACTCACTAAAAACTTTAAATTTTAAAGTTATCCCTGAATACAATTCTTAACGATGTGAAAACAGACGGGGACTTGTCACTCATGTCAGAAGTTGGAACGGAACGGAATGAGCGAATTCCCCGCAATTTTCCAGTGTTTCTCAGCATTTTGCGGAAAAGAGTTTTGTAATCAGATTTTGATAATGCGATTTTGTTGTACTAAAAATAAGTTACAGTATAATTCCAAATAAGTGCTAGCTTTAATAATCCAGGAAGAATGTACAAAAATGAAAAAAATGCGGAATCAACGTTAAATGTTCAATGATTTCTTCCGAAAAAAATCAGTTCAGAAAAAAGGTTGAGAGCCAGTGTTATAATCGCAATTTTGGACAGTGACGTGAGAGGGGAGAAAAAAATTGCCGTGTACGAATACGGGAAAATCAAAGTATGTGTGTGGCTTCACGGGTTGCAATAGAACGATATGCTTTCTTCTTATCCAGTATGTATATCTATGCTCGGTACCAAAAAACCGACTCGTCGGTTCTTTTTAACTCGGTACCGAAAAACCGACTCATCGGTTCTTTTTAACCCGGTACCAAAAAACCGACTCGTCGGTTCTTTTTAACTCGGTACCAAAAAACCGACTCGTCGGTTCTTTTTAACTCGGTACCAAAAAACCGACTCGTCGGTCGGTTTTAACCCGGTACCAAAAAACCTGAAAAAAACCGGCTCATGGTTGAAATGAATCGTTCTTTTTAACTCGGTACCAAAAAACCGACTCGTCGGTCGGTTTTTAACCCGGTACCAAAAAACCGACTCGTCGGTCGGTTTTTAACTCGGTACAAAAAACCGACTCGTCGGTCGGTTTTTAACCCGGTACTCAAAAAAACCGGCTTATGGTTAAAAAAACCGTCGGTACTGAAAAAAAAACCTGAGTCAGGGAAACCGCTTGTGGTACCGGGTATTGAAAAAAACCGAAACCCGGTACTGAAATCTCGGTACCGAACAGGCCTAGGTACAGACACTGCATACAATTTTAGCTACACAGGTTCTTTCAATCTTTTCCGCGCACAGTAAACATTTCATTTTCGGTAATTAGAAAAATCAAGAGCGAATATTGACTAAACGATGCGCACCCCACGACCGTCAACTGTCAATATTGATAAAAAGGGTACTAACAGTTAGCTAAAGTTTCAAGCTTTTAAACGACATACGACTTTTATGGATAACTGTCATACTTTCCAAAAAACACGTACAAATACACGCGCTTTCAGGTTGAGTCGATAGTTTTGCGGCCGAGTGTATTTGTTATAATTGTTTTTCTAAATTATTATTATTTGTTTCATTATTATTTTTATAATAATTTATACAATTATTTTGTTAAATACTGCGACAATTTTAATTTTTATTTTAAAACAATGTTTTCTTTATGACTTTTTCTCTCTACATGAATTTTTAATTTTTTTTATTTTATGTCTAGAAAAATCAATGATAGAATTGATAATTTTTTTAAATTTTTATTTTAATTTTGCAAGTGCTTTTCATTCAATAAGAAAACGTAATTTGGAAAACTTCCTCCACAGTCCTTTTTTTCCTATAATAAAAACAACGTGTGCCATTACTTTTGATTCTTAAAAATAGCACCATTTTCATATTTTTATTTGCGATTTGTTAATTACTGTTCGAATTCTTATGATTTTATATTTTATTATATTATTTTATAATAATTTATTTACAATGAATAAAGCTTTGATTTGAGACCTTCCTTAAGCTCTTTTCAATTCTTGAAACTTACAGATATATTTTGAGTCACAAATCATATTTTAAAGTGTGCCTTCACTATTGATTCTCACAGTATATTTCATAATACAGTTTTGAGTATTTCTCATTTTTTTGTTACAAATTTGTCATCAATCATTTCAGTATTTAACGTGTAAAGGGCAAAACAGAACGCTTACGTTATCTTACGTGCCGAACACCTGTCAAAGATGATTCAATGGAGTTTGTATGCACAGAACGCACGTAACGGAACGGAAGCTTTCGGAAAACTATTCGAAATGTCAAATTCCACAGAAATCCATGTCAGTTTGTTTGTCATACTTACGATAATGTTAATGCTAATCTATTTATTTCTTTTTTCTATCTTCCGTATAGTTTGTAAAGTGCATACAGTTCTGAAAATACTTATAAAAATCGATTACTACCATTTTGTTTTTAATTTTTCCAAATTTTAAATATGACATTTGACGTTTCGGAACGGAACGTATGTAAACATATAAAAAATGTCACGAAACGGAAAGGAACGGCACGTAAAGTAACGGAAACGTTCTGGTTTGCCCTTGAGAAGCGAACAATTATATTAATTAATTGGAAAGGTTTTTTCTTGCCATATTGTAAATAAGATACTCAATAAGACACTTTATTATGAAAGGTGTCTGTTTAGAAAAGGTTTACTGTACATAAAAGCAACGTATTTAGTGAGCTGTAATTGCATACGATTTGTTGTTGATTTTTCATAGTAATACGAGTATAGAAATCATAGTAATCGTTCTCATTCAAGTAGTATACGGTCTCTTTCGATTGATGACGTCATAGATCGAAAGTGCCATTGAATTTCTAGTACATGGAATGAGCATACAATATGAAAATGTCATCAAAAAGTGGCTCCAACATCTGAGTAAACTTTTTGAATATTTAGACCAGATTTTCAAATGTATACTAGTTAGCGAGTTGTTTATTGTCACTATCAGAAATTCGTCAGGAGTGCGTTCCGGAATTAACTATAGTCGTAGCTGTAGTCATCGCATGACTACCCTGCAAACCATGTCATGCTGACATAGTCGACTACGTACCCCTGACTCGCGGGCGGAGTCAGGGGTATTAGACAACCTAGCTTTCGAAGTAAAGCTAATGGAGAAAGAAGAAGAAGAGTCAGGGGTACGTAGTCGACCGTTGTTCGGCGTTCGGGACTAAAGTAAGCAGCTTATGTCGAAGCAAAATCCTGACACCGTCTATGACAGCACACGTACATGGTAGTACATGGTTACATCATCGAGTGGTTGTAGATGAAGTACACGACGACTGTCAGTACAAAGATATTCTAATTGTAGTAGATTAAATATGCGACCATTGTCAAAACTTTAAAATAGCGCCCTGCGAGAAATCGCTAACCGAAACTACTACTACATACAAACTTTTATCAGCGAAAACTCACACAGACAAATACTTTACATATTTTTTGCTTTCGCCTTCAGAGTTTTCAGGAGCAAACCTGGTCAAATGACTAGCTAAATATCTAAAAAAAACGCTCACTGTAATTGACTAGTTAACGCACGTATACGATTGGGCCATAAATAACCTATATATTCCCCATAGCATTATTTCCCCTGGTGAAAAAGTTCATAATTATTAGGTAAATTTCAGCCAAAATATCAAGTATTTATGGGAAATAAACACGTTAAATACCCAATAAAATATCGGTAAGTTTGTCATATTATTTTTACCCCTTAAAATTGAGGTATATTATCTCTTAAATCCAACAAATGTTACTATTTAATAATAAGAAAAATAGCCAGTAAAATTACTAGTTATTTAACCACTTAATTAACTCGTAAGATTTATAGTAAATGCCAGGTCATATTACTATTTTATTAACAATGTTTTACCACACAACTGTGGGTAATTTATATGAGGACTTTTCTTTAAATCTATAAGCAGCAGGAATTGTTCCATGTGCAATGTCATTTCTCGGTATAAAGCAAGAGAACGGTACTTTTTTTCTTCAGACAGACGGACACATTTTAATTTTTCGTCAGTATTCAGCGATCCTTGGTGAAAGTGTGAAGTTTTAGCGATTATTTCGAAAACGGTGATAGCTACAAAAAAAATTTACTGAGAACCGAATAAACTGAATAAAATTACCTTTGCAATAATACGACGGATCTTTATTTGAAAATTTTATGCTTTGAAAAAATGCTCGATAACTCCCCGAAAATGTGAGTTAACCAATGAACTTTAAAATGCGAGGTTTTTTTTTCCAAGCTAGCATAGAGTTTTTAAAAAACGGTACTTCCTAAAGGTAATTTGATGTAGTTTTTTCGTTCTTAGAACATTTTTTTTGTAACTATCGCCGTTTTCGAAATAATCGCTAAAACCGAAAAATTACCCCCATTTCCCCCTTTTTCCAACTCCCGGTCCCCCTATGGGTCAGAATTTTTTCCTCATAATCAAGGCACCGTCCTCAACAATATTACCAAAAATCCCATCAAATGACGTTCGTTTACTCTACTGCATACATATTTTGGTTACTAGCAACTTTATAGCCGCTGATTTGATCTAAAATAGTGGCTAACGTAGTAGTAATATTACTAGTATTTTCCATGATCTGTACCATAGGACTACCAGCTAATTTACCTGGTAGTTTCATGGTAAATATCACTGAAAATACCAGAAATATTACCAGTATAATATTTACAATGTTACCGGGCAATTAAATGATTAAAAATACCAATAAATCTATTGTATTTTGGTCAGATTTTATCGGTAATATATCATTATAATACAAGGATTACTACCAGCTTAATAGCCGCTAATTTGCATTAAAATAATGGTTAAAGAAGTAGTAATTTTACTGGTATTTTCCATGATATTTACTATAGTACTACCAGCTAATTTACCTGATAGTTTTATAGTAAATGTCACGGAAAATACTGGTAATATTACTAGTATAATATTTACAAGGTTACCGAGTGATTAAATGGATAAAATAACCAATAAATCTATGGTATTTAACGCAAAAATACCGGACAGTTTGGTTGGAAATAACTCAAAGATTGTTGCCTTTTCACTATATAACAATGTAGGGGAACTCTCACGTACGAGTGCTGTGTGAAGTATATAGGTCAATTTTTTCCCGACGGCCTATGCACGGTACCCAGAAAATTAAACGGATTTGACTAGATAAACATTAGTAATTTAACCAGTAGCTTTCTTGCTGGGCGGGGTGCGGTGCGGAGTGCGGGGTTCTCTTTCCATGAACGACGTGCAGGGTGCACTGTCGTCCATTTTGCTCAGGTTGCAAAAAAGTATAATCAAATGAAACGCCCAAAACAATTCCCAAAATTCAAGAAACATGTTTATTCATTACAACATACAATAAAAACTTATTTTCTAAACACTATTCGTCTCCTTGTCCGTGGCATTTTGCGGCATGTATAAGCTGACACCACCGTAGCTGCATTCGTTGTCGCTTGTATGCACCGCAATTGTCTTTTCCATTCTTAGTGGCAAACGGCATCTATCCACATACACGCTCTGATTCGAACAAAATGTACTCGAATAAGTCGCCATAAAACTGTGTTATTTCGACTGAATGTCAAACAGACAGTTCGGTGAAATTAAAAGTGTTCTGCGGGTTGTACGTTTTTTTTTAAACGCGGAAAAAAGGTTTTTTCGTGTTGTGGAAGTAAAATTACACAACAATATCGCAATACCCACAGAATGATATAAAATACATTAGAGTTTATTTAAATATTTCGGCGCTAGCCTAACAAAATAAATTAGAATATTTTCATTTTAGACCTTTCTTAAAAGCTCCATAACATAAAAAAAACGCTAGTTCAGCCGTAATGTATATGTACAAGTATTCACAATAAGTTCAAGATCATTTTAAGGTAAACATTGAGTCGCTCTGGTCAAGGACCCCCATTATCCCCCCATTTAAATTTGTCCAAATGGCATGTCCATAACTCCCCCAAAATTGGAGCAGAGTTCCAAATTTTGGTTTGCTGCTATTGGAGGTTATAGTCACCCCACCCACCAAAAATCAGCTCATTCGAAAAAAAACTAAGGGTACCTCCCATACAAAGTGACCCAAGACAACTTACAGTTTATAAAATGAGTAGCATGTAGAACAAACTCCTGATGGGTCACTTTGTATGGGAGATACCCTTAGTTTTTATCCGACTGAGCTGATTTTTGGTGGGTGGGCTTATTATGACCTCCAATCCAACAAACCAAAATTTAGCACTCTGCTCCAATTTTGGGAGAGTTATGGATATGTCGAGCTTTTTGACACTATTTACAAAAAATGCGAATACTTTATAACGGTTAAAGAAAGAGGGGTTATGTGCAACACTAATTCTACCCAAATGAGTTGTGCTATCATCCAGTATTGTATGTACCATGAATCGTGAGACACCCTGTATATTTGGAAATGCCTTAATCATTATTTTTATCATCACACATTTTTTCAGAACTTTTAATGTCAACATCAAAGCTGTTTTTAACGTCACACAAACCGTCTCTCCGAGAATGAAAGCCGGATCAAGTATTGTAAATATTTCTTCTTTGGCATCTCAGCGGGCATTCGTCGGCCATAGTGTTTATAGTGCTACTAAAGCAGCCGTTGATTCATTAACAAAGTCTTTTGCATTGGAATTTGGAAGTCGCAGAATCCGCGTCAATTCGATAAACCCTACCGTTATACTCACAAAAATGGGCCGAGAGAATTGGTCCGAACCAGCAAAAGCCAACTCACTATTAAGCCGTATTCCATTGGAAAGGTAAGCTAAAAATCTAACTATACTTCGCATACGATGATTTTTTTTTCTATTAGAGTAGGTACTAACATTGGCATTTCAAGTGGAATCCATACAAACACTGTCAAAATGTTGATGAGAGTATGTGGGTACTAACAACGCCATCTATACATATCAACTAAACGCCATCTACAGGGTGTCCCGCATTGGGTGGTCAATACTGTAAGGCTTGATAGCGCAACTTGTTTCAGCAAGAAAATTCCTAATACAATCGGAATTTTTTTTACCGTTACCTTGTTATCGCTCTTTTTGTGAAAGTCATCGAAAAGCGTGACTTGTCACGCAAAATCTTAATTTGCAGCACTCCTGATGACTTAATCCAAGATTTGATTTCAGTTTCAGAAACTACATAAAATTTCACAAAAACTGAAGTTTTTCCTGTTGCCAACATTATCGGCACTTTCAAGATACAGTTACTCAAACTTAACAGAAATTTTAAAATAGATTTTTCATCGAAAATTCAAACAGTAATTGCATAACGGTGCTTTATACGTACAACTCTGCAAAGTTGATAAAAGTTGCTTCAACATGTTGGCTTTCCAACGGTATATCACTTTTCTTATTTACATTGAAGAATTTTAGGTAAACACGCATTGAATGGTCAAAATCATGGCTTCAGTGGAATCGTTAACAATTTTCCCTTGACTCGAAAAAAGACATACAAAGCCAATCATAATTCGGGATAGAATCTCGCTACATTATTTTGACCAGAACTGTAAGATATTTGAAATTTGGTACATTGTTTGGCAAATGCAACGGTACTTATAACGGTTAAAATTTAATATTTGCTATTTATGGCAGATAGACGGGTGCCCGCTTATAATACGAGACCTTTCAAAGAATATTTGGAAAACGAATTTCCCGGAAAGTGGATTGGCATATCTGGGACAGTTGCGTGGCCTGCGACAAGTCCCGACCTTACTCCCCTAGATTTTTATTTATGGGGTAACTTAAAAAGCAATGTCTATTCCGAGCCGACTACCTCCCGGGAACAGCTACTGCAGCGAATTAATGATGCTTGTGACAACATTAAGAAAACCCCTCCTGAAATCCTTCGGGACGTTTCTTCCATGCGCCGAAGGTGTCGACTCTGCATACAAAATGGAGGAGGCTAATTCCAGCAGTATTATTCCAATTCATCAAACAGACCCATTTAATCATTAGTTAATATTTTTAGTTTATTGGTTCTTTCTCATATTCGAAACTTTATTTTCATTTTTATTTAACAAATTTTCAAAATTGCGATAGTAAAATATGAAAAATAAATGAATAAAATTTCAGTTTAAATAATCCGATAAGCAAATAATTACCTTGTTTTTTTATATCTAATATGTGTAATTCTAAAATCCCGCAATGTAAATATGAAAAGTGATATACCGTTGGAAAGCCAACATGTTGAAGCAACTTTTATCAACTTTGCAGAGTTGTACGTATAAAGCACCGTTATGTAATTACTGTTTGAATTTTCGATGAAAAATCTATTTTAAAATTTCTATTAAGTTTGAGTAACTGTATCTTGAAAGTGCCGATAATGTTGGCAACAGGAAAAACTTCAGTTTTTGTGAAATTTTATGTAGTTTCTGAAACTGAAATCAAATCTTGGATTAAGTCATCAAGAGGGCTGAAAATTACGATTTTGCGTGACAAGTCACGATTTTTGATGACTTTCACAAAAAAAAGCGATAACAAGGTAACGGTAAAAAAAAATTCCGATTGTATTGGTAATTTTCTTGCTGAAACAAGTTGCGCTATCAACCCTTACAGTATTGACCACCCAATGCGGGACACCCTGTACCGAACAATGCCGTCATAGCTACCACTAAATTTATTGGGGGATGCGAGCAAACAACAAAACAAGCATATCTTCTTCTTCTCTGTACCGTAACCCCTTGTGGGGCATGGTGCATTCACTCAGCCGTTTATAGGCTACTTCGAGTCAACATCACATTGCATATAGTTTCGGAGTGTATATAATGTTGCAAGCACTATGTATTTCCTATCCGAACATGTACGGAAATTTCCGTCCACGCCAAGATTCGATCTTCGGACCCCTAGATTACTAGCATCGTAAAGTGCGACTCAACCAAGTGAGCCACATACCGTGAACAAAACAAGCATATGACGTCATTAAAAGCAAGAACAAAACAGTGCAACCATGGCGAACATAACCACAATTTAGTAGTTGATTTGGACGGTTTTTTTTTAAGATTCTGCATTGTGGCCTTAATATCTAGACGGCGTTGGTACATCGTCATTTCGCGTGAAATCCATACAAATACTATCAAAATTTTGATCGTGAAATCGAATTCGCCAGGTGGTATGTAGTCTGGTTGGTGTTGTGGTTATTGCGTACACCTTCGGTGCACGGGGTTGAGGGTTCGAGTCTCGCCATGAACCAATTCAGTTTAAGGTGTTTTTCGAACTCACGACCCATGTCACGGACTATGATCTCATCCAAATGTACCCGAGTACCCATTTATAGAGATAAATAACACTGCTGAGCGTGCTGTTGATTGCAACACCTCAACAAAAAAGCAGTTAAGATATTGGAAATTGGATGTCACTAACACATCTGCGGCCTTAGTCCAATCATACACAAATCATACATAGTATCTTTCTCCGCTGACCCATGCCATGCAATACCACGTGGTTTATGCAAATATTCCACTGCGCCTGCCAAAAATGCATATAGAAAAAACACGGAGGATGACGCAGACAGCCGATGAGACCACGCCAGGCTTGTTGCCAATGTATTTCGTGAGGATAAGAAATAATACCTCTTTGTATTGGATTGAGTGCAGGACAAGGCAGCACAACTTCCATACACATTTGGCAGGAGTTGTTCTATACAGAACATCAACTGCAAATTTGTATGGAAGTTGTTCTGTTCTGTCCTTGATCCAATCGGATGGATATGAGTACAAGAATGTCAAGAAGAATACGATATTTGATCGGCAAAAATCAAATACATATCTCTGAATTTTTGGAGAATAGTTGGGTATGGCCCCCTTATTATGGGAGAAAAAGTCCCCACCGATTGTTGGTCCGCAACCTTGAAAAAGTCACAAATGAAAAAAATACCCAAGACTAAACTTCAACCAAACCATTTTTGACAAAAAATCTCTACGGTTAAAATCTATATTAGGCGTGTTTTTTTTTGTGCTCGGGTGTAGGTTAGTTTAGGGTAACTACATGGGGTTACAATAACAACATAACCCAGATAAACCCAGTAATGTATCGAGGGTACGTACTCTGACCAAAGTTAACCCGGAAGAATTGTTACAGATGTGACAACCAGAGGCGCTCTAACACGAAAAAGCATGAGCTAATACCAAAACCATTGGTTAAATGTTCATTGTTGTTTTTGTAAGACATGTTAATTTACTGGTTATTTATTTATCACAACTTTGAACCTTCAACTTTGTAAAAAAGTTCATGGTTGGTGCAATAGATCTAAACAGCTTTTAACCCAAATCGTTTTTTTGTGCTTATATACCCTAACCTGCACCTTTTTTTACAAAAAAACACGCTTAATATTCACCGATTTGAGGTTGTTTGTCAAGCGGAATCAAGTTCGGTAATTTTAGGGTGGAATTCATAGTCCCCACTTAAGTTATAAGGATTCCTTTACGGAATAAGGGTTTTCTCTATACAGGGTGCCCTGAAACTGCCGCATTTACGCACCGGATTGTGATTCCTCATGCGATTTACAAAAAAGTTGTAGTGAACTTACCCCCAAATCTGAACCCTTTAGCTGCCACAGGCATTTGAAGATTTTTGAAAAAATAATTTTCATGTAAGACTAAAACCTCAATATCTCAAAAGCTAGACTAGCTAGAATAGTAAAATAAAATGATTATTACAGCCAACAAATTTACCAAAAAAATAAAACTAACCACACTAAAATCGGATAAAAGGTTTGGTTTTGACAAAACTTCAAAATAAAATTGTTGTGATTTGACCCAAAAACAATATATTTTTCCATCTCAATTTTCTCCAACTTCCAAGGTGAGGTGCTCCTACGATCCTTTAAAATAGCATAGCATAGCATAGCCTAACGATCATTCCTTTTTTATATCATTTTATTCTAGCTTCGTTATTTTTAACAGTTTTAATGCCTTAAGAGCAGTAAACTAGAGGAAACCCAATTTAATTTAATCTTTATAAGCATATTTCCACTAGATTTAATTACATTGTAACACACTGAAACCCATCTCTGATTACAAGCCCATTGAACTAAAGGACACTTTTTTAAATTTGAAAGAAATTCCAATCAAATGTAATCCTTTCCTTTTTTTAAATTGCTACATGCGCATATACGCAATCGATAAGACGATATCCTCGCACACCCTTGGTGTGCCTGTGCATAACCGCACATGCACATGTCACATGCCATAAGAGGTTTCGGACGAATTTTTTTTTTAAATAGTACTTTGTAAAATATTGACCCTGGGTAGATACCCAGGGTCACCAGCAAAAGCCAACTCACTATTAAGCCGTATTCCATTGGAAAGGTAAGCTAAAAACCTAACTATACTTCGCATACGATGATTTTTTTTCTATTAGAGTAGGTACTAACATTGGCATTTCAAGTGGAATCCATACAAACACTGTCAAAATGTTGATGAGAGTATGTGGGTACTAACAACGCCATCTATACATATCAACTAAACGCCATCTACAGGGTGTCCCGCATTGGGTGGTCAATACTGTAAGGCTTGATAGCGCAACTTGTTTCAGCAAGAAAACTCCCAATACAATCGGAATTTTTTTTACCGTTACCTTGTTATCGCTCTTTTTGTGAAAGTCATCGAAAAGCGTGACTTGTCACGCAAAATCTTAATTTGCAGCACTCCTGATGACTTAATCCAAGATTTGATTTCAGTTTCAGAAACTACATAAAATTTCACAAAAACTGAAGTTTTTCCTGTTGCCAACATTATCGGCACTTTCAAGATACAGTTACTCAAACTTACAGAAATTTTAAAATAGATTTTTCATCGAAAATTCAAACAGTAATTGCATAACGGTGCTTTATACGTACATCTCTGCAAAGTTGATAAAAGTTGCTTCAACATGTTGGCTTTCCAACGGTATATCACTTTTCTTATTTACATTGAAGAATTTTAGGTAAACACGCATTGAATGGTCAAAATCATGGCTTCAGTGGAATCGTTAACAATTTTCCCTTGACTCGAAAAAAGACATACAAAGCCAATCATAATTCGGGATAGAATCTCGCTACATTATTTTGACCAGAACTGTAAGATATTTTAAATTTGGTACATTGTTTGGCAAATGCAACGGTACTTATAACGGTTAAAATTTAATATTTGCTATTTATGGCAGATAGACGGGTGCCCGCTTATAATACGAGACCTTTCAAAGAATATTTGGAAAACGAATTTCCCGGAAAGTGGATTGGCATATCTGGGACAGTTGCGTGGCCTGCGACAAGTCCCGACCTTACTCCCCTAGATTTTTATTTATGGGGTAACTTAAAAAGCAATGTCTATTCTGAGCCGACTACCCCCCGGGAACAGCTACTGCAGCGAATTAATGATGCTTGTGACAACATTAAGAAAACCCCTCCTGAAATCCTTCGGGACGTTTCTTCCATGCGCCGAAGGTGTCGACTCTGCATACAAAATGGAGGAGGCCAATTCCAGCAGTATTATTCCAATTCATCAAACAGACCCATTTAATCATTAGTTAATATTTTTAGTTTATTGGTTCTTTCTCATATTCAAAACTTTATTTTCATTTTTATTTAACAAATTTTCAAAATTGCGATAGTAAAATATGAAAAATAAATGAATAAAATTTCAGTTGAAATAATCCGATAAGCAAATAATTACCTTGTTTTTTTATATCTAATATGTGTAATTCTAAAATCCCGCAATGTAAATATGAAAAGTGATATACCGTTGGAAAGCCAACATGTTGAAGCAACTTTTATCAACTTTGCAGAGTTGTACGTATAAAGCACCGTTATGTAATTACTGTTTGAATTTTCGATGAAAAATCTATTTTAAAATTTCTATTAAGTTTGAGTAACTGTATCTTGAAAGTGCCGATAATGTTGGCAACAGGAAAAACTTTAGTTTTTGTGAAATTTTATGTAGTTTCTGAAACTGAAATCAAATCTTGGATTAAGTCATCAAGAGGGCTGAAAATTACGATTTTGCGTGACAAGTCACGATTTTTGATGACTTTCACAAAAAAAAGCGATAACAAGGTAACGGTAAAAAAAAATTCCGATTGTATTGGTAATTTTCTTGCTGAAACAAGTTGCGCTATCAACCCTTACAGTATTGACCACCCAATGCGGGACACCCTGTACCGAACAATGCCGTCATAGCTACCACTAAATT
This sequence comes from Microchrysa polita, assembly GCA_949715475.1. Classification (NCBI taxonomy): domain Eukaryota; kingdom Metazoa; phylum Arthropoda; class Insecta; order Diptera; family Stratiomyidae; genus Microchrysa; species Microchrysa polita. Next base: position 78,258,088 of record OX454415.1, read on the forward strand.
TATTGGGGGATGCGAGCAAACAACAAAACAAGCATATCTTCTTCTTCTCTGTACCGTAACCCCTTGTGGGGCATGGTGCATTCACTCAGCCGTTTATAGGCTACTTCGAGTCAACATCACATTGCATATAGTTTCGGAGTGTATATAATGTTGCAAGCACTATGTATTTCCTATCCGAACATGTACGGAAATTTCCGTCCACGCCAAGATTCGATATTCGGACCCCTAGATTACTAGCATCGTAAAGTGCGACTCAACCAAGTGAGCCACATACCGTGAACAAAACAAGCATATGACGTCATTAAAAGCAAGAACAAAACAGTGCAACCATGGCGAACATAACCACAATTTAGTAGTTGATTTGGACGGTTTTTTTTTAAGATTCTGCATTGTGGCCTTAATATCTAGACGGCGTTGGTACATCGTCATTTCGCGTGAAATCCATACAAATACTATCAAAATTTTGATCGTGAAATCGAATTCGCCAGGTGGTATGTAGTCTGGTTGGTGTTGTGGTTATTGCGTACACCTTCGGTGCACGGGGTTGAGGGTTCGAGTCTCGCCATGAACCAATTCAGTTTAAGGTGTTTTTCGAACTCACGACCCATGTCACGGACTATGATCTCATCCAAATGTACCCGAGTACCCATTTATAGAGATAAATAACACTGCTGAGCGTGCTGTTGATTGCAACACCTCAACAAAAAAGCAGTTAAGATATTGGAAATTGGATGTCACTAACACATCTGCGGCCTTAGTCCAATCATACACAAATCATACATAGTATCTTTCTCCGCTGACCCATGCCATGCAATACCACGTGGTTTATGCAAATATTCCACTGCGCCTGCCAAAAATGCATATAGAAAAAACACGGAGGATGACGCAGACAGCCGATGAGACCACGCCAGGCTTGTTGCCAATGTATTTCGTGAGGATAAGAAATAATACCTCTTTGTATTGGATTGAGTGCAGGACAAGGCAGCACAACTTCCATACACATTTGGCAGGAGTTGTTCTATACAGAACATCAACTGCAAATTTGTATGGAAGTTGTTCTGTTCTGTCCTTGATCCAATCGGATGGATATGAGTACAAGAATGTCAAGAAGAATACGATATTTGATCGGCAAAAATCAAATACATATCTCTGAATTTTTGGAGAATAGTTGGGTATGGCCCCCTTATTATGGGAGAAAAAGTCCCCACCGATTGTTGGTCCGCAACCTTGAAAAAGTCACAAATGAAAAAAATACCCAAGACTAAACTTCAACCAAACCATTTTTGACAAAAAATCTCTACGGTTAAAATCTATATTAGGCGTGTTTTTTTTTGTGCTCGGGTGTAGGTTAGTTTAGGGTAACTACATGGGGTTACAATAACAACATAACCCAGATAAACCCAGTAATGTATCGAGGGTACGTACTCTGACCAAAGTTAACCCGGAAGAATTGTTACAGATGTGACAACCAGAGGCGCTCTAACACGAAAAAGCATGAGCTAATACCAAAACCATTGGTTAAATGTTCATTGTTGTTTTTGTAAGACATGTTAATTTACTGGTTATTTATTTATCACAACTTTGAACCTTCAACTTTGTAAAAAAGTTCATGGTTGGTGCAATAGATCTAAACAGCTTTTAACCCAAATCGTTTTTTTGTGCTTATATACCCTAACCTGCACCTTTTTTTACAAAAAAACACGCTTAATATTCACCGATTTGAGGTTGTTTGTCAAGCGGAATCAAGTTCGGTAATTTTAGGGTGGAATTCATAGTCCCCACTTAAGTTATAAGGATTCCTTTACGGAATAAGGGTTTTCTCTATACAGGGTGCCCTGAAACTGCCGCATTTACGCACCGGATTGTGATTCCTCATGCGATTTACAAAAAAGTTGTAGTGAACTTACCCCCAAATCTGAACCCTTTAGCTGCCACAGGCATTTGAAGATTTTTGAAAAAATAATTTTCATGTAAGACTAAAACCTCAATATCTCAAAAGCTAGACTAGCTAGAATAGTAAAATAAAATGATTATTACAGCCAACAAATTTACCAAAAAAATAAAACTAACCACACTAAAATCGGATAAAAGGTTTGGTTTTGACAAAACTTCAAAATAAAATTGTTGTGATTTGACCCAAAAACAATATATTTTTCCATCTCAATTTTCTCCAACTTCCAAGGTGAGGTGCTCCTACGATCCTTTAAAATAGCATAGCATAGCATAGCCTAACGATCATTCCTTTTTTATATCATTTTATTCTAGCTTCGTTATTTTTAACAGTTTTAATGCCTTAAGAGCAGTAAACTAGAGGAAACCCAATTTAATTTAATCTTTATAAGCATATTTCCACTAGATTTAATTACATTGTAACACACTGAAACCCATCTCTGATTACAAGCCCATTGAACTAAAGGACACTTTTTTAAATTTGAAAGAAATTCCAATCAAATGTAATCCTTTCCTTTTTTTAAATTGCTACATGCGCATATACGCAATCGATAAGACGATATCCTCGCACACCCTTGGTGTGCCTGTGCATAACCGCACATGCACATGTCACATGCCATAAGAGGTTTCGGACGAATTTTTTTTTTAAATAGTACTTTGTAAAATATTGACCCTGGGTAGATACCCAGGGTCACCAGCAAAAGCCAACTCACTATTAAGCCGTATTCCATTGGAAAGGTAAGCTAAAAACCTAACTATACTTCGCATACGATGATTTTTTTTCTATTAGAGTAGGTACTAACATTGGCATTTCAAGTGGAATCCATACAAACACTGTCAAAATGTTGATGAGAGTATGTGGGTACTAACAACGCCATCTATACATATCAACTAAACGCCATCTACAGGGTGTCCCGCATTGGGTGGTCAATACTGTAAGGCTTGATAGCGCAACTTGTTTCAGCAAGAAAACTCCCAATACAATCGGAATTTTTTTTACCGTTACCTTGTTATCGCTCTTTTTGTGAAAGTCATCGAAAAGCGTGACTTGTCACGCAAAATCTTAATTTGCAGCACTCCTGATGACTTAATCCAAGATTTGATTTCAGTTTCAGAAACTACATAAAATTTCACAAAAACTGAAGTTTTTCCTGTTGCCAACATTATCGGCACTTTCAAGATACAGTTACTCAAACTTACAGAAATTTTAAAATAGATTTTTCATCGAAAATTCAAACAGTAATTGCATAACGGTGCTTTATACGTACATCTCTGCAAAGTTGATAAAAGTTGCTTCAACATGTTGGCTTTCCAACGGTATATCACTTTTCTTATTTACATTGAAGAATTTTAGGTAAACACGCATTGAATGGTCAAAATCATGGCTTCAGTGGAATCGTTAACAATTTTCCCTTGACTCGAAAAAAGACATACAAAGCCAATCATAATTCGGGATAGAATCTCGCTACATTATTTTGACCAGAACTGTAAGATATTTTAAATTTGGTACATTGTTTGGCAAATGCAACGGTACTTATAACGGTTAAAATTTAATATTTGCTATTTATGGCAGATAGACGGGTGCCCGCTTATAATACGAGACCTTTCAAAGAATATTTGGAAAACGAATTTCCCGGAAAGTGGATTGGCATATCTGGGACAGTTGCGTGGCCTGCGACAAGTCCCGACCTTACTCCCCTAGATTTTTATTTATGGGGTAACTTAAAAAGCAATGTCTATTCTGAGCCGACTACCTCCCGGGAACAGCTACTGCAGCGAATTAATGATGCTTGTGACAACATTAAGAAAACCCCTCCTGAAATCCTTCGGGACGTTTCTTCCATGCGCCGAAGGTGTCGACTCTGCATACAAAATGGAGGAGGCCAATTCCAGCAGTATTATTCCAATTCATCAAACAGACCCATTTAATCATTAGTTAATATTTTTAGTTTATTGGTTCTTTCTCATATTCAAAACTTTATTTTCATTTTTATTTAACAAATTTTCAAAATTGCGATAGTAAAATATGAAAAATAAATGAATAAAATTTCAGTTGAAATAATCCGATAAGCAAATAATTACCTTGTTTTTTTATATCTAATATGTGTAATTCTAAAATCCCGCAATGTAAATATGAAAAGTGATATACCGTTGGAAAGCCAACATGTTGAAGCAACTTTTATCAACTTTGCAGAGTTGTACGTATAAAGCACCGTTATGTAATTACTGTTTGAATTTTCGATGAAAAATCTATTTTAAAATTTCTATTAAGTTTGAGTAACTGTATCTTGAAAGTGCCGATAATGTTGACAACAGGAAAAACTTTAGTTTTTGTGAAATTTTATGTAGTTTCTGAAACTGAAATCAAATCTTGGATTAAGTCATCAAGAGGGCTGAAAATTACGATTTTGCGTGACAAGTCACGATTTTTGATGACTTTCACAAAAAAAAGCGATAACAAGGTAACGGTAAAAAAAAATTCCGATTGTATTGGTAATTTTCTTGCTGAAACAAGTTGCGCTATCAACCCTTACAGTATTGACCACCCAATGCGGGACACCCTGTACCGAACAATGCCGTCATAGCTACCACTAAATTTATTGGGGGATGCGAGCAAACAACAAAACAAGCATATCTTCTTCTTCTCTGTACCGTAACCCCTTGTGGGGCATGGTGCATTCACTCAGCCGTTTATAGGCTACTTCGAGTCAACATCACATTGCATATAGTTTCGGAGTGTATATAATGTTGCAAGCACTATGTATTTCCTATCCGAACATGTACGGAAATTTCCGTCCACGCCAAGATTCGATATTCGGACCCCTAGATTACTAGCATCGTAAAGTGCGACTCAACCAAGTGAGCCACATACCGTGAACAAAACAAGCATATGACGTCATTAAAAGCAAGAACAAAACAGTGCAACCATGGCGAACATAACCACAATTTAGTAGTTGATTTGGACGGTTTTTTTTTAAGATTCTGCATTGTGGCCTTAATATCTAGACGGCGTTGGTACATCGTCATTTCGCGTGAAATCCATACAAATACTATCAAAATTTTGATCGTGAAATCGAATTCGCCAGGTGGTATGTAGTCTGGTTGGTGTTGTGGTTATTGCGTACACCTTCGGTGCACGGGGTTGAGGGTTCGAGTCTCGCCATGAACCAATTCAGTTTAAGGTGTTTTTCGAACTCACGACCCATGTCACGGACTATGATCTCATCCAAATGTACCCGAGTACCCATTTATAGAGATAAATAACACTGCTGAGCGTGCTGTTGATTGCAACACCTCAACAAAAAAGCAGTTAAGATATTGGAAATTGGATGTCACTAACACATCTGCGGCCTTAGTCCAATCATACACAAATCATACATAGTATCTTTCTCCGCTGACCCATGCCATGCAATACCACGTGGTTTATGCAAATATTCCACTGCGCCTGCCAAAAATGCATATAGAAAAAACACGGAGGATGACGCAGACAGCCGATGAGACCACGCCAGGCTTGTTGCCAATGTATTTCGTGAGGATAAGAAATAATACCTCTTTGTATTGGATTGAGTGCAGGACAAGGCAGCACAACTTCCATACACATTTGGCAGGAGTTGTTCTATACAGAACATCAACTGCAAATTTGTATGGAAGTTGTTCTGTTCTGTCCTTGATCCAATCGGATGGATATGAGTGCAAGAATGTCAAGAAGAATACGATATTTGATCGGCAAAAATCAAATACATATCTCTGAATTTTTGGAGAATAGTTGGGTATGGCCCCCTTATTATGGGAGAAAAAGTCCCCACCGATTGTTGGTCCGCAACCTTGAAAAAGTCACAAATGAAAAAAATACCCAAGACTAAACTTCAACCAAACCATTTTTGACAAAAAATCTCTACGATTAAAATCTATATTAGGCGTGTTTTTTTTTGTGCTCGGGTGTAGGTTAGTTTAGGGTAACTACATGGGGTTACAATAACAACATAACCCAGATAAACCCAGTAATGTATCGAGGGTACGTACTCTGACCAAAGTTAACCCGGAAGAATTGTTACAGATGTGACAACCAGAGGCGCTCTAACACGAAAAAGCATGAGCTAATACCAAAACCATTGGTTAAATGTTCATTGTTGTTTTTGTAAGACATGTTAATTTACTGGTTATTTATTTATCACAACTTTGAACCTTCAGCTTTTTACAAAGTTCATGGTTGGTGCAATAGATCTAAACAGCTTTTAACCCAAATCGTTTTTTTGTGCTTATATACCCTAACCTGCACCTTTTTTTACAAAAAAACACGCTTAATATTCACCGATTTGAGGTTGTTTGTCAAGCGGAATCAAGTTCGGTAATTTTAGGGTGGAATTCATAGTCCCCACTTAAGTTATAAGGATTCCTTTACGGAATAAGGGTTTTCTCTATACAGGGTGCCCTGAAACTGCCGCATTTACGCACCGGATTGTCATTCCTCATGCGATTTACAAAAAAGTTGTAGTGAACTTACCCCCAAATCTGAACCCTTTAGCTGCCACAGGCATTTGAAGATTTTTGAAAAAATAATTTTCATGTAAGACTAAAACCTCAATATCTCAAAAGCTAGACTAGCTAGAATAGTAAAATAAAATGATTATTACAGCCAACAAATTTACCAAAAAAATAAAACTAACCACACTAAAATCGGATAAAAGGTTTGGTTTTGACAAAACTTCAAAATAAAATTGTTGTGATTTGACCCAAAAACAATATATTTTTCCATCTCAATTTTCTCCAACTTCCAAGGTGAGGTGCTCCTACGATCCTTTAAAATAGCATAGCATAGCATAGCCTAACGATCATTCCTTTTTTATATCATTTTATTCTAGCTTCGTTATTTTTAACAGTTTTAATGCCTTAAGAGCAGTAAACTAGAGGAAACCCAATTTAATTTAATCTTTATAAGCATATTTCCACTAGATTTAATTACATTGTAACACACTGAAACCCATCTCTGATTACAAGCCCATTGAACTAAAGGACACTTTTTTAAATTTGAAAGAAATTCCAATCAAATGTAATCCTTTCCTTTTTTTAAATTGCTACATGCGCATATACGCAATCGATAAGACGATATCCTCGCACACCCTTGGTGTGCCTGTGCATAACCGCACATGCACATGTCACATGCCATAAGAGGTTTCGGACGAATTTTTTTTTAAATAGTACTTTGTAAAATATTGACCCAGGGTCACAATGATTAAATTCAGTGAGAAGAAATAAGTCAAATGATAGATGAGCGTATTTCCATATCCGTATACATAGGTATGAATGTATGTACATTTTAGAATAGGTTACATAGATTTAGATAAAAGAACATGTCGAAATAATAAAGATTCGATACAAACATCGTATTGGTTTCTCATCCACCACAGGCAACGTTCGGAATTACCTTATCATTTGTAGTGCCACTGTATACGGCATTGATACGGGTAATTAGGATTAGGATTAAGAGCCTATCCAAAGGGCTTTAATTCAAGGTCACAAAGCATCCAGGAGTCGTACCGACCATTAATCTCCTTTCTTTTCTTCTTTCTTGTTCCTCTCTCTATCTTCTGCAATGGCAGAGTGTATAGGCAATGTCGACTACTGCCAACGCCGTCTAGATATTAAGGCCGCAACGTAGAATCTTAGACGTCAAAATCAGCTTATAGTTTTAGGTTATGTTCGCCAATGTTGCACTGTTTTGTTTTTGCTTTTTATTACGTCACTACTTGTTTTTGTTGTTTGTTCGTGTAAATAAAAAAATTAAGAGCTAAACTATGACGGCATTGTCCAGCTGAGTTGCGGCTATGGGTGAGGTTATAAAACGCAACGTTTCGCGCAACGTTTCAAATCAACCGGCCGTTACGGATCAGAAACTTCTCCCTACAAACAGATCCTCTAAGCGCCCCCTTGCGAGGCATAGCTTGATTGATTGGCAGAAATTTAATTTTTAAATCTGCCGTCGAACCGTGCATTTCCGCCCTCATTTATTTATTAAACTATTTATAATCAAAATAAAATGTATCTGCATCTCGTTTAAAACTGGAAATTTTAATTTTCGAGCAAAACGTATCAGCTGTGATGTGTCAATTGTCACATTTGTCACTTTCCGAGAGATGGCGATGGGAACACCAAGTCTGATCCGGATCTATGCGTTTACAGAACACAATAGGAAACGTTTCGGAAAACGCGAAACGTTACGCGAACGTTGTGTTTTATAACCTCACCCTATGATATATCTAGATGGCGTTGCTACTGCGCCCGCTAAATATTATAATAGTGTATTATGGTGGAAATAGAATGGCTGCAGGGACAGCAACAGCAGCAGCGCGAAATGTCAAGCACAATGCATTTTAAATTGCTGAATAGCATTTTTGGGGACGTGGCAGTTAACTAATTTCAAAAGGACGATTATGGACAACTTACATATATAACCACCTACAAACACTCTTCGACTCACTTCCATCAAACGACGTCAAGCTGCTACTGTGAGACTTAAACGCCAAAGTCGGAGACGAAAGCTGGCACAGGGGAACTACTATGGAGGTCATAACCTCCCCTTTGAAAACAACAAGGGTCAGCCATTTATCGACTTCGCGAGCGGCAGAAACCTGGTCAAGGTCTACATGTTTCCCTTCTTCTTCTTCTTGTAGCGGTGCAGAAAGGTGTGTAACCTTCAGGGCTCCTGCCGGGGCTCTTGCCAGGAAGGCATATTGGCAGCTTTTGGCCGTTTTGTAATACAAAACGGGTGTGGTCCGCCCCGTAGAGGCAGTTGCCGTAAGACCACATACATGTTTCCCTCATCGACGCATCCATAAGCAGACCTGGAAATCTTGTTTGTTATTTGATATACTGTGCATTCATTGTCTCTTTTTAACTTTTCACCTAGTTTTGAAATTGGCAATAATTCGAGAACATGAAGTGTGTATTAAGCCGGCCCCAGACCGACCGCGCAAAAGACCGGTTCAAAGATAGATACCTTGGAGTCGCCCAACGACACTGCTGCTGCACGATTTTTCGTATCAATCTTTTATGCGGTGTTTGCCACACTCCTGTCGGTGTAGGGCTGGCTTTAAACGGGTGCGCAGCTAACGAAAGACTAAAGAACGGAGTATTTTTTCTACTGCAAATGTATGTGACTTTCTTTTTGCATGTTTGTGGTTTCACGCATAATTTGTGAAATCAGAAATTTGGTTTTGTTATTGTCGATTTGAAATCGAGATACGAACCGGTTTTGCGAGCCCTTGGGCGTAGTAAACTCAAGGCTTTCAGGCTTTCAGGCTTTTGCGGGTTTCCCTTCTCTCACGATTTTCGCCTGTGACATTTATTTTTAATTAATTGAACAGACAAGTCTCCACGGAATATTTTTTGCGGGATACATAAATGTTAAGTATTTCGCTCAGTACCTTACTGTCGAAATTGGTAAGCCATTCAAGCAGTGGCATATTTGCAAAGAAATAAGATACCTAAGGATATTTTCCAAGGTAAAATTCTATATTGAATTCATTGTGCACATCACGATCACTGTAATGCATGATAAATGAAGCGGAACTCTGCACCTCCTTCAAGCTCCAAGCCATTTTCTTTTAAATCGCCAGAACAGGCACAATCGCACAATATAAAATAAGTAGATTAGCATAATCTGTAAAACATTTTTGTAACCATATATTTCTTCATAATTTTCAAATTTTTATTATTTTCAAATTTTCCGCTTCATATGGTTATTTTCTCAAGAAGCAGGACAATTTTCAATTTAGGGATGACAAATATTATCATCCCAATATAATTAGCACCCTGGCTTTAAAAATAATGCAAGTTAAGTAATTAAATCTTGTGGAAATGTGCTTATTAAGATTTAAGTTGGGTTTCCTTCAAAAATTAAAAAAAAAAGAAACAAAAATTAAAATTACCGAACTTGATTTTGTTATACTAACAACCTTAAATCGGCGAATAATATAATGTAGATTTGAACCTTTATCAAAAAATCAGCTTTATTGGCCATTTTTTTCTTGACTTATAGGCAAAAAACGAATATGAGGGAAAAAGAATTTTTGCAGCAAAGAACCCTTGGTTTTTAATTTATCGGCCTATTTTTTTAGTAGTAGTCTGGCTGGTCTACCGGTTAGTGCGCGCACCTTCGGTGCACAGGGTCATAAATTCGAATTACCCATTTATGGGGATAAATAACACTGCTGAGCGTGATGCTGATCTCATTACCTCAACAAAAAAAGCAGATAAGATCTTGGAAATAGGATGTCACTAACACATCCTGCGGCCTTAGTCCAATGTTGGATTGTCGCGCCTGCTATTTATTTATTATTTTTTATAAGACAATAGTATGTCTGGCAACAATAGGTTCCTATTTTAGATGGGAGTAATGCTGATTTATGCGCAAAAATTAAATTAATTTGCAGGGGAGGTGATTTCTAAGTCCAATTGTATTCATATCTAACACCAAGTATACTAACTTTCGATAAAAATCATAAATACAAAATGTCAATTCTCTACCTGGAAGCAATAAAAATGGTCAAAAGGACGAACAAAGGTCGTCCTTTCGCAGGAACCTCATTTTTTTCGTTCGTTACTCTCTAATAGAGACTTTTTCCTTGACACCAATTTCATTGGTGCTCAGTCGAAGACCAACTTTCATACAAAAGTGTCCATCCTCCTTTGTTTAAAAAAATTCAATTCATTCATTAGTGTTGAGATCGGTAGAATAAAACGCCCGCGTGTCTAATCCAAATAGTGTATTGAGTACGACTGACTTTGTATAAAACGTTATAATTCATAAGAGTGCAATATGCAATTTAGTACATTTACATTAGTATAGAGAAATAGAGAGAGAAACAGCAAGGGAGAGTTAGAACTTGTATTGGTTACAGTATGAGCTATAAGTATTTCAACAGTTCCCCTCAATACAAGGTCGATCCATTGCTTTTTCCATCTTTACATTTTATAAAATAATTCATTTTCTTGTAATTTCCAAACTCAAAATACAAACAATAATGGATATTTATGATAATCCTAACAAAGTTACAAATTTTGTATGGTTGTTTTTTGCGAGAATCTTCGTCAGGATATCGGCAACCATCTGTTCGGTGGAAGTATATTGAACGCCAATAATACCTTCGTTGAAAAATTTGTCTGATGTGATGAACACGCACGTCAATATGCTTTGTACGCGCATGGTAAACAGGATTCTTCACAAGTTGAAGGGCACCTTGGTTGTCTCCATGAAGTACGTTTGGTCCATCTATGACGTCAGAAAACCCCATCTCAGTCAATAAGTTCCTTATGAAGATTATTTCCTTTGCAGCTTGAGACATTGCTATGTATTCAGCTTCGGTAGAGCTAAGAGCGACGACGTGTTGTTTTCGAGACTCCCAGGATATAGGACCCCCACCAAGGGTGAAAATATAACCAGTGAAAGACTTCCTTCCATCATTACAGCCGGCCCAATCGGCATCTGCATAACCGACCAAATGATAACCTGTTTTCGAATAAACTATTTTAAGGTTAATAGTAGAGTTTAAATATTTCAAAATATTTTTTGCAGACTTTAAATGTGTATTATGCGGATTTTGATTGAACTGCCCAAGCCTTACCACGCAATGCAATATATCTGGCCGCGACATGAGTGCCAGGTACATAAGAGATCCGATGAGAGACTGATATACTTTCACGTCAGCCTTCTCGCAATTTGTACAGTCCTTGCAAGATTCAAGCATCATCCCTCGATTGAGTGGCGTCGCCGTTGGCTAACAATCCAACATTCCATTCTCTTGAAGAATGTTTACGATTAACTGTTCTTGGTTGATTGTAATGTCACCTCGGTCTCCATCTCTTCGTATCGCGATACCAAGAAAGAATTCAGCAGGTCCCTTGTCGATTATATCAAAAACGGATGATAAACTATGATTTATGTAATTCAAATCATCCGAATTGGAGCTGGCAATCAATAAGTCGTCTACATAAACGATGACAATGTTGATTTTTCCGTCTCTATTCATAACATAACCACAAGTGTCGACATTGCATTGGACAAATCCGATTTGTTTCAACGTGTGGTCCAGCTTTCTGTTCCATTCGCGTCCAGATTGTTTTAGACCATATAGGGCCTTTTTCAATTTACATACTCTCTCCGGATGTTTGGTGTCGATGAATGGTGCAGGCTGCTCCATATAGATCTCCTCTTCGATTGTACCGTTAAGATATGCAGCAGTAACATCCAGCTGATGTAGTAATAAATTGTACTCCGCTGAACACATCTCACAGTCGAATAACGTGCTACTGGCGAAAAGGTATCTTTATAATCAATGTTTGCTTTTTGGCTACAGCCTTTCGCTACCAACCTCGACTTGTATCGAACTACTTCTCCATTCTGGTTACATTTAATATTAAAGACCCACTTACATTTTATAGGTTTCCGTCCTCGTGTCAGGTCAACTAAGTCCCAAGTTTGATTGTTCAAAATATTATCGTATTCTGCTTGCATTGACTTTCTCCATTCTTCCGCCTCCGGGGCCGAGAGAGCTTCTTCCACAGTTAAAGGATTTTCTATCCTATCTGCTTTTATCAGGCCTACTAAGTTCTGGTTTCGATTTCGAACGATGCGTGGTCTTCCTGGTTTACCCGTTCTAATAATTCGTGGCCTTCCTCCCTTGTTAAGGGGCTTTCAATTTTCATCATCTTCGCTTTCGTGAATTTCGTCCGTGTCGTTATAAGGCACAATCGACAACTCTCGCTTCACTTCCTTTAGCGTCTCTCCAGGTACAGTTGCTTGTACATCTTTCACAGCTGTATCACCTTCGCCAGTATTATCAAATAGGATTAGCTAATAGTCATTCTTTTCATTTGTATCTTTTTCATATTCGAGAAATGTTACATCCCTAGTCTTATACAACTTACGTGTAAGGGGTTCATAGATCCGATACGCCTTTGACTCTTCGCAATATCCGACAACTATGCCTTCGATTCCTTTGGGGGCAAACTTTGACTTTTCAGGTTGCTTATTTAACATTACTACTCGGCATCCGAATTGTTTCAAGTGTCTTACGGATGGTTTCGATCCATACCAGGCTTCGAATGGTGTCATCGTCCTTAACGTCCTTGTGGGTGCTCTATTTCGTAAATAGCACGCCGTATGTACAGCCTCCGCCCAATATCGTTCAGGAAGTTTTGCTTGAATAAGCATGCAGCGAGCCATTTCAACCAGCGTACGGTTAGCGCGCTCAGCTACGCCGTTTTGTTGTGGTGTATATTCCGCGCTTAACTGACGACGAATTCCATGCTCGTTTAGGAAATTAGTGAAATCACTACTCAAATACTCATTCGCGTTGTCACTGCGGAACATTTTGATTTCATGTCCTGTTTGATTCTCCGCGACATTCTTAAAATTTTTAAACGCATTAAGGACTTCACTTTTTTGCTTCAAAAACACTACAAACGTCATTCTTGTACAATCGTCTATAAAAGTCACGAAGTACTTTGCCCCGCCAATCGAATCGTGCCTCATGGGGCCACAAATGTCACTGTGTATGAGTTATAATGGCTTTTGATATCGATTCTCAGGACACTTTGGGAACGGTTTCACTGTAATTTTTCCTTTTAAACAAATGTCGCACTTTTTACGCGGTCGGGGTTCGTATTGTCCAAATCAATTCCATGGGCCATTCCATTTCTATGGAGTTTTTGAAGACTGTCACTATTCAAATGGCCATACCGAATATGCCACTTTAAAAAATTATCCTGAATAATACTATTTGCACATTGTCCTTTATGTTCACAAATATGTATATAAATTGCCACTTCTGCGAGCAGTTAACACGATATTATGTCCAGTTTTGATCAAACACTTATTACGTTGAAAATGTATTTCCATGTTATTTGCAGTTGCTCTCGACACTGAGATGAAATTTGCACGTAGATGTGGGACAAAGAGTACTTCTGTGAGAGTCACTGATTGATTTCCGCAAAGTAAATCGACTGTTCCTCTACCTTTAGCCTCTATCGTTTTACCGTCGGCGAGTGAGATCGTTTCAGTGTGTTGCTGAAATTGAGCAAACATCTCTCTATCTTTGCACATATGAGCTGTTGCTCCACTGTCCAATATCCAAGTGTTAGTGTTGACGTCATCACATGATGATTGCGAGACAAAAATGGAGTTTGTTGCAACAAATGATGTACTGGATGGCTTATCTTTGCGCTTATTTCTGCACTCTGATGCGAAATGGCTTTTTTTATGGCACACGAAACATTCAATACGTTTTCGGCTTTTACTGCGATCTTTTAACTTTTCCCGCGTCAGCAAAATTTGCTCCGGTACATCTGTATACTCTTTTTCGGAATCTCTCCACCGGCCTTCGTCAATTAATTTCGTTTTGAGATTTTCGATACTTGGGAGCTCGTCCCTCGTTTCCACTGCAATGACGTAAGTGTCGAATGATTTCGGCAGGCTTGCCAATAAAATTATCGATAGAAGATCTTCTTCAATCGAAACATTTATTTCTTTAAATTTTTCGGCAACATCCGAAAATTCATGGACGTGTGTGGCGATGGACGAACTTTCCGCCATTTTAAGGCTCAGCAACTTTTTGAATAACGTTACTTTTCTGCCGGGGCCTGAAGGTTGTTGAATCCTCTCCAAAATGTTCCACGCGTCTTTTGCCGTCCTTGCATTCTTTATGTGGATTAATTGGCATGTACTCACGTTAAGTATGATCGTGGCCAACGTTTTTCGTCCTTATGAGCCCAATCTACTCTTTGTGCAGCAGCATCATTTTCTTCCGGCGCGAACTGGCTAATATATTTAAATAGATCCAAGCAGATCAAGGCACTTTTCATCTGCAGTTTCCACGACGGATAATTAGTATCATTCAATTTTTCGATAGTTGAAACAGGAGCCGCACTCATCTTTCGCGTTATTTTATTTAACTTTTTTCGCGCGAGATTCACTTGCAAAACTAAATTGAATATCGGACTGGGCCCATAACCTGTTGAGATCGGTAGAATAAAACGCCCGCGTGTCTAATCCAAATAGTGTATTGAGTACGACTGACTTAGTATAAAACGTTATAATTCATAAGAGTGCAATATGCAATTTAGTACATTTACATTAGTATAGAGAAATAGAGAGAGAAACAGCAAGGGAGAGTTAGAACTTGTATTGGTTACAGTATGAGCTATAAGTATTTCAACAATTAGCCGAAGAAAAATAGGAATATAATAAGAAAATTCGGCGCTAGACGAAAATATAAATTAGAATATTTTCCATTCTATATCTTTTTAAAAAGCTTCATGACTCTTGAAAAAATGCAAATTCAGCCGTGAAATTTTGGGTGAGTATTCACATTAAGTTGAGGATAATTTTTGCTGAAAAGAGAGTCGCTCCTATCCAGAACTCCCATTATCCCCCCATTTGAATTTGGCAAAATTACATGTCCATAACTCCCCCATAATTGGAGCACAAAGCTAAATTTTAGTTTATAGCCATTCGAGGGCACTATTTCAACACTCACCAAAAATCAGTTCAATCAGATCAAAACTAAGGGTGCCTGCCATACAAAGTGACCCACTAGGAATCTGCTCTACGCACAGCTCATTTTATAGTACTGTAAAACAAAGTTGTATTGGGCTGTCACGGCTGAACTTGGATTTGTTCAAGAGTTATGGAGCTTTTTAAAAGATCTAAAATAAAAATATTGTAACTTATTTTTTAGTCTAGCGCCGAATTTTCCGATAAAATTCTAATGTGTTATATATCATTGCAAAGGAAATTTTATGTATATTTTTTTGTCCTCAGACCATTTTTTGTTTCTCTTACCTTTTTAACATAATTACTAAAACCTCAAAAAAGCCTCCCTTTTCCCCTTCTTTCAAGGTTGCGGACCCCCAATCGATGGGGACTTTTTTTTTCATAATCAGCCATTCCCAAATCCAGATATGTTTGATTTTTATATTTTTGATTTCTTATCTTCACGAAATACATTGATAACAAGCCCGGCGCGGTTTCAGCGGCTGCCTGCGTCCATGGTTTTTCTGTATGCAGTTTTCGCAGGCGCTGATACCGCGTAGAATACTTGCATAAGCCACGCGGTATTGCATGGCAAGGGTCAGCGGAGAAAGATACACTCATGAAGTCAACACATGCACAAAAACCTGCTCTGGCAGAGAATTTCAACTCTCTTCAACTGCGCAATGGCTCAATCGCTCAAAAAAGAGCAATGGTTCAATCGCTCAATCGCCTATATAAGTGTGTCGGCTCGGCTGTATTTTTGAGATCAGGCGCAGATCAGACGACTAGGCAAAAAAAGTGCATCCGATTTTGAGTGAGCTTTGGACATCTATGTATGAATTTATCGATGATACAATGTTAGGGTTCTACAGCCGTCGTGCTCCATGTCCTTGACCGTTAGGTCGCCACTCTGTGATATAGAGATTCATAGAGAAACGAGATTTGAATACTCGGCATGGCTCGTCGCACGTTTATTATTTAGAAGAAGATTAAACATATTCTTACCATAGAATAATAAACAAAAATGCGACTAGGAAGTGCTATATGCCTGACAACTGAATCACACTCCGTATTCAGTTGTTCTTGGAACGTTGACAACTACACGCGGTAGTCCTCCCATTGATTTGGGGCCTAAATTGAATGCAATTGTTACCTTTTAATAGAGACCTTTCATTTGACACCACTTTTCTTACTGTTCAGTCAACAACCAACTTTCATAAAAATGTGCCCATCCTCCATCGTATAAGCAGGGTGTTCGGAAACTACCGCGTAAACCCACCGGAAAAAGAATGCTCATGTGATTTCCAGCACATACAAGGAATTCTTAACCCTTTATTTGCCACATACCTACATTTAAAAAAATTATTTTTTCACACGACTTAATAATAATAACTCTAAAACTAGACTAACTAAAACAACCAATTAAAATGATTATAACATATCCAACACATTTTCATAAAAAAAAAACTAAGCGCACTAAAATCGGATAAGTGGCCTAATTTTTACAGAGCTTCAAAGTCAAATCGTGCAAACACCTTACCTTAAAAGATGTTATTGTTGAGTTTGACAAATTATTAATTTTTGGTCCAATCACAAAACTTTGTTTTGGAAGTTCTGTAAAACGAAACCACTTATCCGAATTTAGTGCGGTTAGTTTTTTCTTATGAAAATTGATTGGCCATAATAATAATCATTATACCCTATATCCATAAGATGGTATAGGGTATATTGTTTTTGTTACGCCGATATTATGTAACACCTCAAAGAAGTCACCAGAGGTATGGCAAAGTATACAGGGTGTCCCGCAACTGGTTAGCCATAGACCAATCGTAGACTCTACAGGATGTTTTAGCAAAAATGTCGCCAAAATTATTTCTCTAGCTTTTACCGTTAAGGAGTAATCGCCTTTTTTGTGATTCTTGTCAAAAAACACGACTTTTTTCGAAAAACTCCTATTTTCTAGCTTCCACTTTAACCAAATCAATGTGTTTCATATTCTTCTGAAAGTACATAAAATAGCCAATTGATGCAGCGTATATCATATTTTTTTTCCAGAATGAAGAATATTACGATAAGAGTCGTTGCCTATCAAATTTATTAGGATCTCATAAATAAAACAAAATATTCTGTGAGTTTTCATTGTTCTTCTGGAACAAGAAGAACAATCCTTCCCAAATTTTCTTGAACCGTCAACACGTTTTGTCGTCTCCATGGAAAATTCTAAATTTTTTTGCAAAAACTGCTTTAATTCTTGTATTCTTCGATTAACTTTTCAAAGAGATTCTAAATTTTCAATATTCGCTGCGGAAAGCATCAATCAATTATGCCAAGGGAACTTTTTTTGCCATAGTGATAATGAGATCGACAGTTATCCTTCAGCTCCTTATATGGGCTTAACATTTGAAACTGGTTTTATTTAGTTTTTAATGAATTATACGGTGAAATCAATGTTTAGCTGGATTATTCCGTTATTGAGCGAATACTTTTTCCGCCATTTCAAAGTTTGGCACTTAAACGTCTTTCTTCGCACCTACCATAAGTTTTTCGCGCCTGAAGTATTTTTGTTTGTTTTTGATTGAATGCTTGTTGCATACACAAATGAATAAAAAGGCAAAACCTTACGGAAAATACCAAGCTATTATCAAAAAATTAAAAAAAAAAAAACGACGGTGTACTTATTATTTTGACCAAGCTGAAAATCACTTCAAAGTTTATTTCGGGAGGGACTAAGATTATAGGGGGATGCCATTTAGTTTTTCGGTTTCGTTGGCATTGTTGTATCCTAATTGCTATAATGGAGTATTGGGAGTAATACAATTTTAAAAAGGCTATGAAAATTTGGCATAAAAAGATTCATGAGGAGTGTACTTATTTTTTTGTCCATATGTGTATATAAATAATCAAATCGAACCAAGTGATCTCCTACCTACCATACAAATGACCCCTCCATGATAGTTTATTTCGGCTATAATTTCCGACAGAGTATCGTTAGCGACCTGAAATTTTGATCAATACCATGGAATAGAGAAATAAAAAGGAATGATAAATCAGCTGTCACCCATACAAACTGCATGGGACGATTTTAAAAAGCGGTTGTCCCGATCTGTCAAGTGTTATTGTGAAGTTATTACGAAGTAAATGGGGGAAAGATTGCTGCTGGAGGAAGTCAGGAAGTGTATCTATAAAATGTAATAGTCATATCGCAGTTTCAGTGCGACACAAAGGTAAAAAAGACGAATTGTCCTCAGCTGTCAGATCCAGTCTTATATGAAAAATTCACTCATTTATCGCTTCTACGGCGCAATCCTCTTAGTTGTTAGGATCAATGATCAATACTTATTAATGATAATGACATATACTTCGAGTTGATGGAAAATAGAGTGACCATACCCACTGCCATCTAGATAGACAGGCCGGATTATCAGCTGATCTGTCAGTGGTCATGCAACACTAGTAGTGCCATGGTTGGTCATGGTCCGCGCTTAGTACTGCCAAAGTACCGCTCAGTACAATCCACAAATTGTCCACAATCCAAATATCAGTGGCTGTCAGCCTGTCATTTCGTGTGACTTGCTATGATATACACATGCCAGTGCGTTGATTTTTGGGATAAATATGGTAAGTACGATGTTGATGTATACTATTTTACCACTTGCACATCAAAAACACATTAAAGCAAACCATAACCTTTGTTTCGTAATAAACGCTCGACATATTTAAACTTTTGGGTTCAGAAGCACTGGAGGTTGTGGGCTTTACATATGTCAACTGTCACTGGTCACGAACGCACTTGTCCACTTGTAGACGAACAAATTTCTGCAGTTCGGCCTGTCTATCTAGATGGCAGTGCCATACCCATACCCCTACCTCCACTACAAAGCTATATTTAGCACATATCTTTTGATAGAATGCCGCGAACAAATTCAAAATTGTAAAATGGTGACTGTTGAATGACCTTATAACATATTGAAAGTGTACCAGATCCGACTCATCCATCACCCAACCATTATTAATACAAATAATTATTTGTTTTATCAATTAATTGTTTTCTGCATCTATATTTTTACAGGTTTGGTGAAGTTAATGAAGTAATCGATGCCATAATATTTTTACTAGGCAATAAGTCCAGCTTTATTAACGGTCAATCATTACTATTGGAGGGCGGATACTCCGTGTCATGAGCAAAATCATTGATACACACTTTACCTTTTTTTAATCAAAATACAAAAATTTGGTAAGAACAGAGTACCTAAACAATAATATAATAATAAAAATCATACTTTCCCTAACTTTTATCGTTTTCTTAAAAAAAATACATGCCAATTCTCAATAAATTGATGTACTGATCGGAAGCATTATGTTCCCGCCTTAGAGAAAGAATGCGTTAGTCCAGAGTGGGCATCAGAAAATAAAAATGGCACCGTTTTCACACTATTGCAGTTCATAGTATGTGTGCAAATTTTATTCAAATGTCAATTTTTTGTTTACAATTGAGAATATAAAATCCGCGTAATATTTATTACTCTCTCAAAATGCCAACGTGATAATTAACCCTTTGGTTGGCACATAGACCTAGACAGACCATTGGTTCTATATCTAGATGAAAAATATCATTCAACAACATTTTCGAGCCCTTACCATATATATTTCAATGGAACTGACGGTCATAAATGCGATCAAACGTTCGGCGAAATATAAAATATGTCTAAAAAAACGAAAAAACGGCGTATCATCGTAAGACATAGTATGTAAACTGTTTCTACAACCAAAATTAGACCTCCTCAAAAAATAAGATTGATTTCACAGAAGATTCAGCTACACCTAAGGCATAATAGCTCGTAGGCGGCGACAGAAGGGTTAATAGTTGCATCGACAATATTTTGACGTTTGAATTATTTCGTGGAGTGTAGTGTAATAAATTTGGAGTCATTTGTGTGATCACATAGCCACTCTGGACTAACGCATGGCATGGGTTGCTTTGCTTTCTCTAAGGTTCCCGCTATCCTACACTTCATCCCAACACATATCAATCAATATCCCATCATGATACCAGCCATTAGGGATGGGACTTTTTGACAAAAATACCGGTTGTCCGGTTATTCCGGTTATTTTCCTCATCGGTTATACCGGCTCGGTTTAACCGGCCAAAAATACCGGTTATTGAAATAACCGGTTAAAAACCGACTAACAAAGAAAAGGCCCTCCTGTTCTATATTTTTCCATATTTTCCATATATTTTTTCTATATTTAAGATAGCATTGTGACCGCAGCGTAACTTATTAGGAAGCCAGGCACCTAGCATAATCATTATTTCGTAAAACAGGACATTTTGCACAAATGTGAAAATTTGCACAAATAATGACAAGTTTCAATAGGAAACAATAAATTTAGGCGATACGGAATTTCTAATTTTAATAGAAAAACTCAACTGCATTCGATGTGATAATTTGATGGTGAATTAATTAATTAATTGAAATTCCATTCGTTGATTTGGCAGAGTGCAGAGTTTAACAGGTTGAGTCCCGGCGTCCAGTTACCTGGACACCTGAGTCAATAACTATAGCCCGCGTCCAGTATACTGGGCACTTACATTCATGTATTTCTATGGCTTTTGGAATAACTTTGGGATATATGTAGTTTTGGAATGAAATGAAAGCCTCGGTCTATGGTAAGAGTTTCGTTCTTCTTTCACCTTTGAAGTTGTTACCAGAGAGCATGTGCAGCTTGCAGAGTTGTGCATCTTATTTGGACCTGTATTTCTGTTCCGTTTACCTTATACGTAAAAAAAAAATTTGAAAATATAATACCCGATATCGACAAATGATAAAAATATAATAATAAATTGGTATTTTGTTAATATTCGAGTGTCGAAGCTGAGCCGTTTGTATGGGCGTTCGGTTTATATGGACGAAATACTTTTGTATAGCCCAACCGCCCGACGCTATCCGAAACAATGTCGGGACTCAACCTGTTAAGCTTTATCCACACTGCCAATTGGCAGCTCGCGATGCCAACTGGCAGTTGTCATTGCATCTACTCTGGCTGCCATTTGTGTGGCCAAATGGCAGCTCACGACGCCGACGCCTGTTTTTTGACGAGCTGCCATTTGGAGGTAATGTAGGAACAGCTTTAAATACATTTTAATTTGTGGATTCGCCACTTATGTGCGCCGTTCGACTAACTTACTCCATTAAATCGAACACCCAGTGCAGTGAAGTTTTTTTGGAAAAATTCTAAGTTTAGTTTTACCAAATACTTAGACATTTTTATTGCACTAGCTGCTTGTTCTCTGTTGAAATATTGTGTGGAAATTTGGAATGTGCGCCAATTTTAAAAGTAATCACCGGTTATTCTCGGTTTTTCCATTTTAAAAATAGTACCGGTTAATAACCGGGCAAAAATAGTACCGGATATAACCGGTTTTTTAAAATAAAACTACCGGTTATTCATAATAACCGGTTATTAATTCCCATCCCTACCAGCCATGACCAGCTGCATAAGCATTGATGCATCAATATCGCGGTTAACTCTGACTCGAACAAAAAACAATAGCGTTTAACTTCCCGGTTAAGACCAGACCAAGGTCGTTATCCAAAACTACGCAGGATGTTGAAAAAACGGAACTATTATCAACATGATGCAAACATGAAACTTTTTATGATTTCTCTAAGGTCTGGATATTTCAGATGTCCACTTTTTGGAGCTATCCGTTACATTTCGCTGGGAACATTACGCTAATATCCGGAAATATCAGAAACATATGAACGGATAGCAGAAAAGGCAATTTTTTGTACATTCATGAAGAAATATTAATAACACGATCAGCGAAATATAGTATAAGAAGGCTAACATGTT
The DNA here is from genome assembly GCA_949715475.1 of Microchrysa polita. NCBI lineage: Eukaryota > Metazoa > Arthropoda > Insecta > Diptera > Stratiomyidae > Microchrysa > Microchrysa polita. The sequence goes on from OX454415.1 coordinate 78,280,424, forward strand.
ATTATATTCAATTCTAAAAACCATTTAATAAAAATCAATATTCGCCTCGCTCCGAGGCTTTCAATTAATTTTTGTTTCTCAAAGTGTTTGTGCGGTGTACGCACTTTGTGGCAAGGTGTAAACCTTCCATCCCTTCCAGTTCGAAAAGAGCTTCCACCTATTTATGTAAAGCATTACTGATTAACTTTATTACATATTTCATAAAAAAAATACTGCACACCCTCCCATTTATACGCACAAAAAAGTTACACTAATTTGACCGTCAATTAGTAGTAGGAATTTTTCCGGTAAGCCACCCCTCCCTTGTACCTTCCAAATTTAGAGAAATTTCAAAGGTATGCCTTTTCGAGAAATGTGAAAGAAGCGTGGGAGGTGTTCTTGGCCAGAGCAAGCGCTTTTTTATGTTTGGGTCTAGAGCTAATTGCACACTAACACTTTTCATCGCTATCTTTGAAACTAAGGTGGCTTTTCGGTTGGGTAGAGGTAACGTCAGATCCCTGAAGCTGAGTCATCTTTAATTTTGTTGCAGCTCTATCGAAAGTCACACCTACTATTTCAACACCAGTGTCCAAGAAATGACTAACGCACATTTTAAATTTACTAAAAACAAGCTGTGAGAGCTCGCTGTCGTTTTATTGGAAATTTTATGTAGTTTTAGAATAAGAAGTCATATCCTGGATGAAATGTTTGGTGGTGTGGCAAATTTTAATTTAGTTCAGCAAGTCGGGCATTTTGACGCAATTAACAAAAACTGCTCTTACATTGTAACGGTTAAAAATAGAGGGGTCCCGTTGTACTAATGATGGTAGCGGTCAAGGTTATTTTATTGTAATGCGCCTCGTCTATACGTCAACCCAACTTGTATTTCCGTAAAAATAGATTACAAAGAATCGCCTTTTTACATGTAAATATATTTTTAAGATTGTAAGTATTTACTTTTTTTGTAGGCGATCGTTTGCATATTGGAAAAAATCTCATCGAATCGAAAATCTCCCCCTACTGAGTATTTTGGATGAAAAGCACCTAAGAAATATTATTTATTTATTTATTTAAAAAATAGTAAATAACATGAATGCTACAGACTATGTTTCAATTGCAGCACTAGCAACTAAGGCCTTAGGCTAACTTATCATTATCTTATACATATCTACATTATACTTATGTTATGTAATTTAGTTAGAAATTAGTTTAGGTCAGTTCAAAAAAACAAATGAAGATTTACATTTTAGGTTAAATTAAAGTAATGAAAACAAAATTCAATATCAGATTTTAATATTGGCCGTATTAAGAAGTTTATTATATTGGTAACATTTTGGACGTCGGAAGGCTCACTTAGTAGCGGAATAATATTAATCGGCAAGTTCAGGTTAGGTTTTAATTGGGTGATATAGCGACATTCGTTTAGGATGTGAGCCACTGAGATAAGTGTTCCGTTATTGCAGAGGTGGCAGGTTGGTTTTGGCTTACGTTCCATTAAATGGCCGTGCGTTGCAAAAGTGTGACCCATACGAAGTCTGCTAAACTTAGTCATTAGGTGACGTTTCAGTGAGGTTGGGTAAACTACAGCGTTTCTCGAGGGATTCACATGACTGTAATGGTGGTTAAATTCGGACCATTTCAATTTTAGTTCCTCGTGCATCGCTTTTTTGACCAAATTGCGTAAGTCTGTCGGACTATATGGCAGTTGAATATAAGTTGGTGTTCGGTACACATTGCAGGCAATATGATCCGCAAATTCATTCCCTTGTATGCCTGTGTGAGCCGGTACCCACATCAGTTTCAACTTATTCTTTTTTTCAATTAGTTTGTCGCGAATGGTGGAGACAATTGGGTCGTGGTTACATACATTGCGTATGGCTTCAACACAGGAGCGGCTGTCGGTGCAAATGATAAATTTTCCTGGATTCGAGAAGGTAAACTTTATGGCGTTGTGTATAGCTGAAAGTTCGGCGGTAAAAATCGAGCTGTAATCGGGGATAATCCCTGTTCCTATTATTTCTTTGAGTGAAGTTATTGCGAATGCTGTACCATTTGATGATTTGGAGCCGTCTGCGAAGATTAATTTCCAGCCAACAACAGTGAAAGGTTCCGTTAATGCGTGAAATGCCTGTGTATACTGATTATTGTTGGTGCTTTGCTTTGGCCACGCCATTAAGGAGTCAATGATGGATTTATCGGAAAGGTGCCACGCAGGATGGTTGGTTGTTTTTGTTTTCATTTGAGAAGCCGGAAAGTTGAGTTTTTTGGCTTGTTTAACAGTGCGAAAAAGACACGATTGCAACTTAGGTGTTCTTTTACGATTTGAGATAGATTTTACATCATTTTTGATAATGGAATCATTCGCCGTTTGCAGTTTAGAAATAAGATGACCCAACAGTTGCGAATATCTGTCTTCAATAGAAGTCATACCTGCTTCTGCTAAGATGCATTTGATTGGGGTTGACCTGAATGCACCAACGGCCATGCGAATGGATGCGTGGTAGATCGTTTTAACTTTCTGCAGCTGTGTTTTGGAAACCGTACCGTAGATTGCTAGTCCGTAGTCGATTCTTGATAAAATCACCGATTTGATAACGTTGACGAGGGTAGTTGGGTGAGCTTCCGACTTAAAATTACAAAAGTATTTAATTACATTAAGCCTAGGTATAAGTGTTTCTATTAAGTTTTTGACATGAGCGTTCCAGTAATGTTTTTTGTTAAAAGTAAGGCCAAGTATTCTTAAATTATCAACATTGCTTAGAGTTACATTATGTATGCTAAAAGATGGATTGGCGCATTTTAATTTCCTACATATGTGGAGGTGTTTGCATTTGGTTATTGAAATTTCTGCTCCAGAAGTACGACACCAGTTTAAGATAAGTTGGAGTAGATTATCTAATTTTGACTGAAATGTAGCGACGTTATCAAACTTAGCGAAGATGAATAAGTCATCGGCGTATAAACAGAAACTAAAGAATTTACAGTTATATATAATCTTGCATAATTCTTCGAAAGCGATTAAAAAAAGTGTGACTGAAAGTGGGGAGCCCTGGGGAATACCATTGAAGAAGGAGAAGATATTTGAGTGACAGTTGTTGACTCTTACTACAAATTTACGGTTTTTTAGAAAGTCTCTTATGAAGCAGTATATATTACGGCCCACTTTGCAGTCACTTAAGAAGTTTAATATCAAATGCACCCCTATCCTATCAAAAGCCTTACAGAAGTCAATACTAATGAGCGAGGCGTGGTTATGTTGTGAGAGGGTGTTGGAAATAAAGTGTTCAATGTGGAGGAGGGCGTCAATTGTACCTTTGCCTTGTGTGAACCCGACTTGATTTTTGGATAGTAGGTGGTTTTTCGCAAGAAACCAATTGAGGCGTTTAGCAATTATTTTCTCAAGTAGTTTAGAGGTACATGAAAGTAAGGATATTGGTCTGTATGCATCAATTATATTTGCTGGTTTATCTGGTTTCAGTAGAGGGAATACACATGCTGTTTTCCAGGATTGTGGGATTGTGGATTTGAGGAAAATGTTGTTGTACAGATCAAGCGATCAACGATTTTTAAATATTCTGGTTGTATTTTTTAGGATTGGATATGAGATTCTGTCTAAGCCAGGGGTTTTGCCAGTGAGCTGGGAGAGACACGCATTCATTTCAAGTTCTGATATTGGTGATTCGATTTTTTTTCGCTGAACCGGAAATTATCGCTGGGTTATACGGTTTACGCAAGGCTGAGTTTTTGGAGGTGACAAAAGAATGGGAGAAGTTGTTATCATTTGAATACTCCGACCATTTGTAACCGACTAGGTTGGCAATTGTAATGGGGTCAACAGTAATTACGTTGTCGTGTTCCAAACATTTAATATGGTACGGAGTGTATGTGCCATTCACTTTTTTAATGTTTTGCCAAATTTGAGTCGTGGTGTTATTTGGACTAATGGTATTAGAAAAGGCTTTGAAGGCTTCAGATTTTGATTCTTTACACTTACGCTTAAAACTACTATTGGCCTTTTTGTAAAGAAGTAACTTGGATAGAGAGGGGTCAGATTTGAATGCATTAAACGCTTTTTGTTTTATCGAGCGAAGACGGGAAAGCTCTTTATTCCACCACGGTGTACACTTTTTACTGACTCTGGGGCGAGTTTGTGGTATTGCGCTGTTGGCACTGCAGATTAATACTCTTTTAAGAATCGAGGCTTCTTTGTTGATGTTCTGACTTACGGGATATTTTACTATTACCTTATCTAGCGTGACTTTAAAAACATTCCAATTTGCGGCCTCGAGTTTAAATTTGGGTGTGAAGTTGGTGTTGTATGTGTTCTGACAGCCCATTGTAATGAGTATAGGGAAGTGGTCGCTACCATGTAAATCATCTAACCTCGACCAAGTACACATGGGTAGTATTGAAGAGGAACAAATGGAGATGTCGATATGTGTGAAAGTATTATGAGTTGAAAGGTGGGTAGGGGATCCGTCATTCAGCACACACAAGTTGGAGTTGAGTAGGAATAGATCAATTACTTTTCCGCGGGAGTTAGATGCAGGTGAGCCCCAGGATGGGCTCCAACCGTTGAAATCCCCAACCATAAAAGTGGGCTTAGGCAGGTCGTTGTATATACTTTCTAACTCTTGGTAGTTTATAATTGTATCAGGTGGTATATATATGCATGCTAAAGAAAATTTTAGTAGAGAGTTAATTTGTACCTACTGAGATGCATTGAATGTTGTTTAGACTGCTAAAGGTGGATAGAAGATTGTGGGGAATGTTTGCTTTGATTAACAAAGCTACACCTTGTTTTGAATAGGTATTATCGGCTGAGTTGAAGAAAATGGCTTTGTAGTTAATTGGTGGTGTGAATGCTTTATTAGCAAGAATGTGGGTCTCTTGTAAGGCAATGATATCTGGATTGTGGTCACGGAGAATGATTTGAAATTCGTGTATATTATTACGGTAACCATTTAAATTCCACTGAAGAATTTTAAGGACCATAATTATACAACGAGAAAAAAAAAATGAAAAGAGCTTCAGACAAGTTTTTCAGAGAAAAACGTGCAGAGAAAGTTATATACTTTGTTCCGTGTCACTATCAATTGTATCAATATTCATATTGACGGCATTGCTACAGGTTTCGGTTGCAGTATCATCGGCGGTGTGTGCGTTATTAGGATTTGTGGAATTAGTTTTGTTTAATATTTCGTAGGTAGTTTTAATTTTGAGTGGTTTGATTGAAGTAGATGGATTGGCGGTATGTGAGGAATGTTTTTGTGAGTTGGTTACGAGTGAAGTATTGGTTATTGCAGTATCGGTAGTGTTCGAGGACGGAGTAAATGCAGATGTATTGTTTTGATTTGCAGTAGTCGGTATGTTTAAATTAAGACGTCTCTGACGTTTTGTAATTGCATCGGACAAGTTGTCTGATACAGTTGGTGGCGGAGATTGGTTGCAATTATTTTGCGGTTTTGTTTTTTCTGTGGCGGTGCGGAAGGAACATTTGTTCAGCGTTTTATATCTAATTACGGCTTGTTTATTGATAAACGTTGGGCAGTTTTTATTAAGAGCTGAGTGCGGTTGTTTACAGTTCACACATCTGATTTCTGTGCACGGAGTAGGATCATGTACAAGTTGCGAGCATACGTCACAAGATGCAACACCTTTGCAAAATTTCTTTGTATGAACGTATTTCAGTCAATTTTTGCATTGCATGGGCTGTGGAACGTAAGGTGTAACTTTGACATTCAGAAAGCCGATTTTAATTTCATTCGGGAGTTGGTACTCGTTGAAGCTTAAAATATGAAGCGGAGTGTTGATGACTTTACCGTCCACGAATTTTGTGATTCTACGACATTCTGTCACATTTTGCTCCTTTAGACCTTCTGTAATGTCACTAATGTCTAAATTCGTTAGAATTGGAGCGTAAATCATACCTTTAACCGTGTTCAGGCTTTTGTGAAAGCAAATCTCGACATCACCAATAAAAGGCATCTTTTTTATTTTTATCAGTCTCAGTGCGGTGGTCTCACTCTTCACTAAGAGCAAAATATCGCCGTCGCGCGTGAAAGATGTTTGGATAGGATCGGAGATCAATTGGCTTAGCGATTTAGACAGAGTAAAAATGTTGAACTGCTTTAGTGGGGTTTGCGTTTTGCTTTTGATTAGGATAAATTTTGGAGTTTGAGTTTTTTTATGCGGTAAAGGTTGATTGAGTGGTGGGAAGTTGGTCGAGTCGGCAAGGAAAAGATCCCTGGGAAACGTTTTTTTAGTCGGTGGTGACTTACTAATGTCACAATCGGCTCCGAGCAATGCGAAGTAATTCGCATGCTTGCGTTTGCCTCCTCCTGGATCAGAGGCCATCGCAGTTAAACTGCGATGGAAGGTTATTGGGAAAAAGCGTGTGTCTACTTACTCAAGAGATGCAAAGCAAAAGATATTAACAAGCGAAACGAAATTTAACAGCAAATGCCGATATAATTGATGAAGAACGAACCAATAACCTCAAAAGCACAACTTGTCACTATGGGCTCTCAGTGTCGACTGACCTAAGAAATAAAATGAGTTAACTATACAATAAATGAATTGATATATCTTTAAATATGTATACTTACTTTTTAAAGCGGAGGTTATAATAAGTCCTCTTATGCCTGGCTTTTCCTTAGTGCCCCGCCATGAAAACAATGTGGCCACTTCATCGGTGATAATCCTGCGCCACGACGTACGAATGAACGTTTTAGGGTCGACGCAGGATACAGACGTGAACGCTTGTATCTGAATTACGAAATTTTAATTTGCTTTCGAAGTTTTTCTGGTATTTTTATTATTACAAGGGCTCCGATTTTGTCTTCATCGCGCTGCAGCTCTACCTCGAACTGAACAAAGTCCTCTTTTGTTGTGTGCTGTGTTATAACTAGATACCGGATTATATGCAACTTAAAAAGGCTGAAATAAGCATGCAAATAAGCATAAAAAACCTTTGAAATATGCAACTAAAATGACAAAATATGCAACATAAAATGAAAGAACAAAATTATTATTCAGTCTTTATTAGCACTTTAGAGCACGAAAAACACATTTTAGTTGGTTCCAGCCAAAGATTGGTTGTTTTTATAATAATTATTTATTTATTTTTGTCCAAAAATGTCAATTATTGGAGAAACTTTTTCATCTAAGATTTTTTTTACAGATATTTTCCGTTAATAAGAATAGAGAAATTGTTAAATGCTAAGAGTTCGCTGAATCACGAGCACGATGGCTTGCCGAACCCCGAGCAAGCACTTTAGTTAGAGGTTTGATGAATGAACTTTGTTTTCTGCAATGAGTTTTTCTCGTGGTTCGGCGGGCCCCAAAATTGAAATGAACTTTACATTAAAAAGATAAAAGCGTAACGATATTAGCGGCATATGCCTCAGCAGTTTCTCGTTTTACCATTACCGTAACTCCTTGAGGAGTGGTCTTCTCTACTAGTATCTATGTGTGTGTTGGTTGAATTTGGAGTATGATGCAGTTGACAGACACACTTAATACTGAATAATAAACACGCGGCGGTTTTTTTTTGCAACGCGAGTTTTGATCAGTCGTTTAACTGTGAATCTACAGAATTTCTAGAATTACAGAAAATTAAAATAACAACAAGAAAATGGACAAAACTAGGTTTTTATGCGAATTTCAGCGAAATTTCTAATATACAAAATTAGTTTATGCGAAATTCCTGTTTTTTATTTGCGAAATTTCCGTACCTCTAACGATTAAATATTGTTCCAAATGCTCCGTAGTAAGATTTTGTCTCCTGTCATTTAAAATTGTCTTATAATTTGAGAAGGAACATTCAACATCAGCCGATGTCACTGGACAATATTTAAATTTAGGCGCCATATTAGCAAATATTTTGCCAGGTAAAGTTTTGCCGGTACCGTTGATATAATTGTCAATTTCACGTATTTCTTCGTATCCAGCTCTACCTTGTTGTTATTAAGGATTTTGATTTTTTCCTTGAGTTCTTCTGGGAATATAGCCGGTAACTCAGCGTTCAATCTTTGTACACTTTTCATTAGTTGGATGGAGTCCTTTAACTAGGAGATGCTACATTCTCAAGGTTGGCATAGAATTGAGTACTCGCATTTGATGGTAATGCTTTCTTTTTTCTATTTTCAAATGCGCAAATGGAGAGCTATACTAAAAAATATGCATTATCAATATAATATGCAAAAACCCAGTAAAATGGGCAATATATGCAAATGCATATGCAGTTATGCATTTTCATATAAACCGGTCTCTAGTTATAACACTGGTTGGTAACTGAAGAGTCTGCTTTCCTTCACGGATCTCTTTTCGAAGTGTAATTACCTCTTCTGTTAGCCTGGTCATAGCTTTTGTTATGGATTCTAGCTGATCCTGAATTTTTTGGCAGCAGTCACACGTTTTTCTTTTTTTCTTACATGGCTCCTCATTGTTCTCTTTTGGGTCAATAAAGAAGAACATTGACAATATGCATTTTTCAATTTACAAGATAATTTAACAAAGGTTACCTTTATTTTTTTTCGTTTATTTTTATATCTAGAAAAAAAAAAGACAAATTGAAATGAAATAGGCAAAATATTTGCAAAATCGTAAAATACCAGAATTTTTTAAGACGGTGTACACCTGTGTTTTCTTTGATAAGACAGAGGGCGAGGTTTGAGGTTCATGATCTAGAACGCTATACACAAAATAACATATCTAAATTTGTTGAACAAAAATGCAACTTACCAACACGTTTGGGGGTTTCTTGTTCCATGGGTGAGTACAGTGTTGAAGTCGTACTGAGTTGATGTTATAGGTAATTGAGATCCTGAAACCAATGAACTGACATTACCCCATATTTTGGCATAACTGTGTTAAATCTAAATACCTTCAACCATCAGGAATCTTCTGTAAGACAGCTCTTCATTTTGAGTATTGGAAGTCATTCTGCTGGTGTACTGCTGCGCGGATATCTGATGTGTTTTCGTACTTCCGTAAGGAAAGCATCAATTAAAATCATACTTGCAGTTAAAACTTTCTATTAATAAGTTAACGATTCCATTATTAAAAAAAAAATCGATCAATTCATGAAAAAAAAAAATTGAATATAAAAATATTAAAAAATTGAAAATGTATGTGTTTATGATCGTTAATCAGAGATACCATGTATAAGAGGCACGAAAACACAAACGCTGCTTTCATGTGATGGTATCATCATGATTTTCTCATCTATTTCTTCCAAGAAATATTTGGATTCTTCAGATGAAAGTTGTATGTCCACCGAAGCAAATATATTAAAGCAGCCTGACTTAATTGGATATTCAAAATAATTGGTTAAATTTAACACAGGACATCCATAAACAACAATATTGTCATCACACGATACAATTCTTTTAATTTGAATAACATCTTTTTTGACACATATAAAATTATTTGGTCTTCTTGTGGATAATTTGAAGGAAGATGTTAACACAAAGTTATAAGACCCATCTTCTTCTTCTTCTTGTAGCGGTGCAGAAAGGTGAGAAACCTCTGTGCATCTATGTGGGTACGATTTATGGTTCGTCAATGTTTGTGTCCGTGAGGTCTAAGGACAAAAACATAGCTGCGGCGATAGGGGTTTCCCACAGCGATATAGGGGTAAGATCAGTGGGCGCAGCGGGGCATTGAAACAAGTGACCCACATCATGAGGAGTACCATTGCAGTTTGGACAGATGTTTTGGATGTCCGGGTTTATGCGAGAAAGGTACGAATTAAGGCGTGAACAAAAGCCCGACCGAAGTTGAGCTAGTGTTACTCTAGTGGCTCTCGGGAGCCTAATCTCCTCAGGCGAAATTGGTGGTGGGCGCTCTGAGAGGACTCTATTCGCACCTAAACTCGCGATAGACCGATTCACTTCTTCAGTGTGGATCGCTGCAATGGCGGCTCGGTATGTAACTTCATCGTAAGGGTCCCGTTTGTATCCCTGAACCTCTCTCTCAAGGTCTCGTAAACCACGCCTGACATGTCGTGGTGGAGGAATTCGGTCCATGAGATGATTATTGGGATGATCCTCACGGTAGCAACCAACAAGATACTGTTTTGAGAGTAGGAGATTGTGATCACGTATTGGCATCAATTTTGTCTCCTGATGTAAGTGATCCTGGGCAGACATCAGAAGGCAACCTGTCGCGATGCGTAGAGCGGCATTTTGGCAGACCTGAACTTTGGACCAGTTTGTGTCACATAGACTATGTGTCCAAACTGGGGCTGCATAATCAGCGGCCGCTCGACCCACCGCTTTATAAGTAGCTAGCATGGTTTCTTTATCTTTGGGTGCTGCATGTGTTCTAGCAACAAGAGTGGGGTGAATAAGGGCCTCCAGCGTCTTTGCGACAGGAGAAAGTATCGTAATGGGGCGGTAAGATTCCCCGAGATTTGCGCTCTTCCCTGGCTTGAGACAGGCATCAATTCGACCTGTCTTCCAGATTTCAGGGATGGCAAGCGTGGACATCGACAAGTTTAAGGCGGCCGTGAGATACTCAATGGCTGGAGGGTCGAGATGTTTCAACATGGTCATCGAAATGCCATCTGGTCCGAGGGCCTTGGAGTTTTCAGCATTCTCGATGACTTTTTTAACCTGGTCCACAGTAAAAGATGGTATGGTGTCAACATTCCGGCTGCGAATCCGTCTTCTAATTTTGCGCTTGAGGCCGTCAGCCTTGGGATGTTCAATAAATTGTTTATTGAACAGGCTCGCACACTGAAGAGGATCGCAAGTTTTTGTGTTGCCAAATTCAATGGCGTTGTTGGCCTTTTTTTTTCGAGGATTGGAAAGGGCGCGGGCGGTAGACCATAATTTGCTGACACCTTCATTGAGGTTACATTCATCGAGGTGCTGACTCCATTTCGCCCTCCTATAGTCTTTAACTTGTCGGTCGATTTCGGAGTTAAGCTCCTGAATTCTGGGATCATCAGGGTGAGCGCTTCTGATCTGATCACGTTCATCGGCTAATCTGGCGTCACTAGTGGGGAAGTTAGGCCGAACTTGATTTGAGGGTGGTACGTACTTCCCATCGGGAAGCAGCGATTAGGCTGGCACTGACAATAGTTATGACAGGAGAACTACTGCAAGTGCCCACGACTCTAGTCGGCGAGTCTTCATTAAGTGAACAGAATTCTGAGGCGTCAAGTGATTCGGCGATAGTTATACCCCTGGCATTGTTGTTGAGGTTCGAATGCCAGAGGTCATGGTGCGCATTAAAGTCGCCCAGGATGACCCTGTGCTCTCCGGAAAGGAGAGGACCAATATCGAAACGATAGCCAGAAGGGCAACTAGAATGAGGTGGTACATATATATTAAAAATTTCGATATTAGTACTCCCTGATGGAACTGAGATGGCTTGAATTTCCGCCGTACCGTCAGCAACTACATCTAATACACAGTAATGTACGGACTTGTGTATTAGGAAGGCAAGTCCACCTCCAGGGTGAGAATCATCCGTGGCGGCCGCTCGATCTTTCCGCAGTATAACATATTCGCTATGGATGCTTAGAGACGAGTTTGCGTGAAGCAACGTCTCTTGGATGGCGGCGATGAGAATTCTGTTGGAACTCAAGAAGTGTGTGATCTCAGCGATTTTTCGGTGGATGCCATTACAGTTAAACTGTAATATAGATAGTGCAGTGAAAACTGCTGAAGGAGGAGGGCCAGGCGTAAGACTGGGTCTGGCATTCCTAATCATATTATTTGGCGGTGTAGGGGGCAGTGGTGGAGAAGGTGGGCTGGGAGCAGCCCTGAATTGCCCAGAATTTATACAACCAGCCGCAACATAGGCTTAGGAGTGTTGCCCTTGTCTTCGTAAACCTGAACACCTAAAGTGAACCCATTCCAAACAGCAATTACACTGTATTGATCTGGCATTCGAACCGATACGTTGGTTGCAGACACTACAAATCCATACCATTGGGCCTGGATTTGTTTCAACACCGGCGCGATTTAGTAAAATTGAGAGCACCCGCGCCGAGATGTACGTATAATGCTCCCAATATGACGAAAAACACATATATCGTACCCACACAAATACAAAGACAAACACAACCTTCCTGCATCGAACCTTCAGGGCTCCTGCCGGGGCTCTTGCCAGGAAGGCATATTGGCAGCTTTTGTCCGTTTTGCAATAACAAAACGGGTGTGGTCCGCCCCGTAGAGGCAGTTGCCGTAAGACCCATCGATGAACTTACCTAGCTTAGGAAAGCCATCTTTGCTTGCTTTAGTGAAAAATATACTTTTTTCCACCGTGCGGTTGTATATTTGTTGGAGAACATGGTCGCCATTTTTAATAAGTTTTTTAATTTCCTGAAGCTTATTTTCATATTTAAAGGCGCTTACATTTTCTAATGAACCATACAATTCAGCGTCAGCCGCTAAGTGCAATAAGGAGTGAAAATTATAAGTTAGGATATTTTCTGAATACAGTTCAGGAATTCTTTCTATAAAGTGTTTCAGCAATTTATTTGCGCATTCGGTTTTAGAGGGTATTAACTTTTTGTCCAAAAGTATCCGAATACCCAGGCTAAATAATAGAAAATGAAAATATCTTTCTTCGTCTAAGATTCCCATTAATATAGCAGGCCCTGTGTACAACAGAAATTGTCGAAATTCGGTAGCTTTCCATCTTTAAAGTTCGTCTAAGCCTCGAGGTAATCGACAGAATTCGCTGGGAATGTTGCGTCTTATTGAGAGGAGTTTTGTATTTAGCAGTCGAATTTTTGCGGTATTTAAGGAAAAGTGCTGATTTCTTTTCTTCACCCAAAGAATTAGCAAAGACTTCATGACACCCAAACAAGCGGTGTGCATGCATCCAATCGGAAGTTGTTCTATTGCTAGCAAATTTTCGTCGTGATGATGTTCAAGCTGAGACCGACTGCGGAAAGATTCATTAGTTCTTAGCATACATTCAAATGCTAAATTCATTTGAATCTGAAGGTTTACAATTTCCTCCATAGACACCAACCAAAAATACCGACGAAAACCCTACAACGCTTGCTAAAATAGGCCACACTTGACTCTTGGAACTTTTTGCTACTGGAACACCATCTGCATTAAAATCTAATTCTAGAACAGTCGCTTTGCCAATATTATTATTTAAGAAAAAATCTGTAAGGGCCTCCTTAAGACCATAATGCAAATACTCGCCATTTGCCATGGTGACTTTTAAATTTTCCCCTTGTGTTTGTTTTAGAGTTCGACCATCCTTGGGAAGGTCTGGAATGACTGACCTGAGGATTGCTAACAAATCGTTCAAAGCAGATAAATGTATATTATGATCAGTGACGGAACAACTCATTGAATTTATAGAACATGAAATGCGCTTACACTATGAAAATCAATCAAAAAGTGGCTCCAACATCTGGGTAAACTTTTTGAATATTTAGACCATATTTAGACCAGATTTTCAAACGTTACTAGTTAGCGCGTCGTTTAACGTCACTCATCGAATTGTCATCGTCAAAAATTCTTATTTAGTGTCACTACCTTCAATTCAAGTGCTAGAAGTATGTCCAACAATTTGACGGATCCAGACTTCGTGAACGGACGGGAGCCTGATTGGAATATTCAGAAGATGAGGGTGCGATTTGCTAAGATTCCGAAAATACGAGTAATATACGATGTTTCGTGACCGCATCAAGTCCTACGTCAGTTTACAATGCTATTTGATATCCGTTTGAAGGCCTCTCTTTATATTATGGGCATATATTTATTTTCCTAATACAATATACAAATACGTGAATGTAATTACGAAATATCTATGTATATTTACTATTATGCACATATTTGTAAATATATAACCAATATTAGTCAGATTTAAAATTACGTCGCTTTAATGCTTGAAATACATATGAAGAATCAACAGCAACATCAGCATCGCGAAATCTCAAGCTCAAAGCATTTTACATTGCTGACAAGAATGCTGAGCAGTAAGCTATTGCAGCTACGTTATTGTCGCTTGAGACTATAGGGATGAATATACCTCGCGAGTGAAATTTTTGTCCACTGTTATTTTCTCAAAGAAAATGTATACTTCTTCTTCTTTATGGCACGATAGCCCGACGTCGGGCCTTGGCCGCCTGGATTGAAAACCTCCAATTGTCGCGGTCACGCGACCTTGTCCTCCAATTCCGAAAGCCTAGCATCTGGTGGGCGTCGTCACATACAGAATGCTCCCATCGGGTTGGTCGTCCACGCAATCTGGCTCCGTCCACTCGTTGCGCGTTCATCACCTTTTTGGGAATGCGATCGTCGTTCATCCTTTGTACATGACCCGCCCATTGCAATCGCTGCAATTTCACGATCTTCGACACCTGTAGCTCATCATACAGCTGATACAACTCAAGGTTGTATCGGATGCGCCATTCACCTCGTTCACGAACGGCCCCGAAGATTCTTCGGAGAACCTTTCGCTCGAATGTGCCCAACAGGTGTTCAGAGTTTTGGGTTAGGGTCCATGCCTCGCAGCCATAGCATAGCACAGGTCGGATGATGGTTTTATACACGTGGAGCTTCGTGTTCCTGTGCACCAGCTTCGAATTCATAATTTGGAGGACCGCAAAGTAACACTTATTAGTGTTAGATATACAACTTTATTATAATTATTGTACTTGTTATTTTTAGTTTGAATGCAATAGTAGTAACCTTCTCATAATTTTGTCAATTGTAATTTTCTTAATATAAAATAAATTATTCAGAGTTTGTAACTGGCGACGAATAGACTTTTATTCTCCAGTCAGCACAACAGGTTATGGGCCCAGGACCCCAAGCGCAAATCCAGTATAGTCTTTGTTTAAAGTCATTAAAGTAAAAGTCGCCATGGAATCGGAACTGTTGAGCATTAATAAGGAAATAACTAACAAAAATTGTCGAGCTTCAAAATGAAATATTCCTACAAGCGTCCAAGCTGAAAGCAATTATGGCTGAAAATGAAATTTACAAAAAAAAAAAAGAAAAATTGGATTTCGACACAAAATACAATGAGATTGCCACGAAATTAGAAGAAGAAGATTACTGTTAAAAGTTGAAGTTGGGATGTTTATTTTGTATTTTAGAATTTTTTTTTAAGACGATTTTTTAATTCAAATGGAAGCTGAATCTCAAAAAGACCCACCAAGTGTGGAAAATGTAATTCAGGATACAACAGATGTGCCACTGGAAACGAAAAGTGAGAACGAAGACAGTGGTGAAAGGACTACATCAACAAGCGTGAATTGTTTGGAGGAGGATACAAATGAGAAACTTACTGTACTGGAAAATGAGATAACACAGATGAAACTGCTGTTATCACAGAAAGACGAGTTGGCCTCATTATACGATCGAGAGAAAAAGATATTAAAAAAAAAAGTGCGCTCAAACGTGAATTGGAATTGGCCGTTAAAGAAAAAGAAAATGCCGTCATGATCTATGCAACAAAAGAGAAGGTGTTGCTTGATGCACGCAAGGAAAAAGAGAATGCAGAGAAATTGTTGAATGAGAGCAAACGTGAAGTGAAATTAATTACAACCAAATATCAATCACTGAACGATAAAAAAAACTCGTCTCTCCAACATTATCGAGGATAAGTGCAATGAAACCTTTTCAGCGTGATAACGAAAAACTTAAGACGGACTTTGGTAATTTAGAGATGAAACTCAAATGGATTACGTTGAAATTGACGCAAGAGACAGAAAACAAAAATGCTATTGAGAAACGACTTAATGGGGCACTTCAGGAGAAAAATGTACAACAGACCGAAGAAAAAGTAACAGAACAACAGAAAATGGAACAAGAGGCCCACGTCATTCTTTTGAAGCATGAAAATGAGAAAAAAAGAAGAACAACTCGAAACACTCGACAAAGAAACAACTTTCGAGCAAACACAAAGAGCTCCAGGAACTACTTCCACGAGAACAAGAAGAGAAATCATTTTTATCAAAACAACTTGATGACGAAAAAGCACAACATAATCTTGCAGAGAATTCTTTAAGCCAGGAACTGTTGAATTCGGCCAAGCTCCGTAGTCAATTAGAAGATTTAAGGATACTACTCTACAGGCTCAAGATGTTATTCAAAAAGAGGAGATCCAATCATTGCTTGCAACTAAACGAGATCTGGAACAGAGAATTGAAGACTTTAAATCGGATTTGGTACAAATACGTAATAAGGAACAAGGAATAAGGAATAAGGAATAAGGAATGAGGAATAAGGAATAAGGAATGAAACGAATTTTCCGATATCTAAAAGAAACCAAGAATTTAAAGCTAAAACTGGGCAATGATGGAAACAACCAAGGACTTATATGCTTCGTTGATGCTGATTGGGCAGGAGACAGAACGGACCGAAAATCAAATACAGGATATATTTTACTATATTGTGGCTCACCAATTAGCTGGGTAAGTCGTAAGTAACAAACAGTAACCATGTCATCGACTGAAGCTGAATTTGTGGCATTTAGCGAGGCTTCTCGAGAATTGATGTGGATAATCAAATTATTAAAAGACTTCAATCAACTAATAGAAACACCTATTAAAGTATACGAAGACAATCAAAGTTGCATTCACGGATTATACAACAAAGGAGGTAGTCAACGTACGAAACACATTGATACTAAATATAAATTTGTTCAAGAGCTAGTATCAAACAATGTTATTGAATCTGTTTATTGTCCAACTAAAACAATGACAGCTGATATATTAACAAAACCATTAAATTCAACAAAGTTTAATATATTGATTAAAAATTTAAATCTTATATAAAGTTGAGAAGGGGTGTTAGATATACAACTTTATTATAATTATTGTACTTGTTATTTTTAGTTTGAATGCAATAGTAGTAACCTTCTCATAATTTTGTCAATTGTAATTTTCTTAATATAAAATAAATTATTCAGAGTTTGTAACTGGCGACGAAAAGACTTTTATTCTCCAGTCAGCGCAACAATTAGCTAGTTGTATCCGTCGCTTTATCTCATCTGTTTCGTTGGCGTCTTTTGAAAATTGCAACCCAGGTAAGTGAAGTTGTCTACATATTCTATATTGAGGTCCCCCACTGTGATGCTTGAACTTACTGGCGTTCTAGTTTTTGATTGCATCATGACCTTGGTTTTAGACTCGTTGATATGTAGCCCAACTTCTTTGGCGGCGTTATTGAGATTATGCAGAAGGCTTTCTGCATCACCCAATCTTCGAGACATGATGTTGATGTCGTCGGCGTAGGCTACTAGTTGAGTCGATTTAATGAGTAGCGTTCCGCTGCTGTCCAAATTCATGGCTCGAATCACATACTCCCGAGCCAGGTTGAAGAGCGTCGGCGCCAGCCCGTCGCCTTGCTTGAGTCCAGTACGAGTTTCAAATAGGTCAGTGAGTCTGTTCTGAACTCTGACCTGCCAGACGGTATTAGTCATCGTCATCCTTATGAGTCGCACTAGCTTAGCCGGTATTCGAAAATGCAGCAAAATGTTGTACAGTACGCTTCGATCGATACTGTCGTATGCCTGCTTGAAGTCAACAAATATTTGGTATACGTCGATGTTGTATTCCCAGCACTTCTGGAGTAAAAGCTTCACTGTAAAAAGCTGATCTGTCGTCGAACGACCAGGTCTAAAGCCGCCTTGGTACTCGCCAATGATTTCTTCTGCGTACGGATTAATTCTATTTTCCAGAATCTTAGATAAAATCTTATAAGTCGTACAAACTAATGAGATGCCTCTGTAGCTCTCACATTTCAACTTATCCCCTTTTTTGTGGATTGGGCAAATGATACTTTTACGCCAATCTTCCGGGATTATTTCGTCGTTCCATACTTTAACGATAAGTGTGTGTATAGCCTTAACAAGGCTCTCCCCACCATGCTTCAGCAGTTCAGCTGGAATCTCGTCAGCGCCCGGGGCTTTATTATGTTTTAGTGCTTGCATGGCGAGATCAACTTCTTCTACTGTTGGGGGTTGAACGGGAGGGCCTGGTTCAGCCATCAGCTCCGGAGCTTCTTGTGTGGGGTTGTTCGGTTGAACATTGAGGAGCTCTTCAAAATGTGAGGCCCAGCGTTTATCAACGCTATCGGTGTCGCTAATGATATTGCCATCCATATCCTTACAGAGGATGGTCCTGGGTTGGTATCCACTTTTAATTGAATTGATCAGCTT
Organism: Microchrysa polita; assembly: GCA_949715475.1. Lineage (NCBI taxonomy): Eukaryota > Metazoa > Arthropoda > Insecta > Diptera > Stratiomyidae > Microchrysa > Microchrysa polita. Next base: position 78,298,556 of record OX454415.1, read on the forward strand.
GAACGCTTGTCTACTGTTCCTACTAACTAGTCTTTGGTTTATTTGCATCAACTGCTCGTCAAGATGCTTACGTTTCTTACGCCTAATTAACCTATTCGAAAATCGTCGAAGCTCGTCATATTTTGTTTTTTTGGCTCTAGCTGCGCGTTCAGTCCATTGGCGATATGCCTCGTTTTTAGCATCTACCGCGTTTTGACATTCTTCATCAAACCAATCATTTCGGGCTCGCCGGGATTTGTATCCCACAACCTCCTCTGCGACCCCTTTGATGGTGTCTTTGAGTGTATCCCAAATCTCAAGGGCGCCTTTGTTGCTGATGTTATTTAGCAAGGGCGTCAGCTTCTCCTGAAGAGCAGTCGTATAAGTGACCACCGTGGCATCATCCAACAATTTGTCAACCGCAAAAATTTTTGCCGGGTTGAACCTCGAATGATGCACCGAAGAAATTCTGCACCTATAAGTCGCTTTCACCATATAGTGGTCAGAGTCAATATTTGCTCCACGATAGGACCGAACATCCATTATGCTCGATGCCCATCTCTTGCAGACAAGGACGTGGTCAATTTGGTTGACGGTATGTTGATCTGGAGATCTCCAGGTCTGCCTGTGAATGCGACGATGCGGAAAACAGGTAGAGCTAATGACCATATTTCTGCTGGTCGCAAAGTCTATTAGTCGTTGGCCATTGTCGTTACAGTCTTCATGGAGGCTGTACCCTCCAGTAATCCCCCTATGCCAACTTTCGTTTCCGACTTTGGAGTTAAAATCCCCTAGCAGAAATTTGACATCATTTGATTGAAGTGAATCGAAGAGATTTTCTAGGCGGTGATAGAACTCGTCTTTAACCGCGTCTTCACTGACTTCGGTGGGGGCATGCGCGTTTATGAACCAGAGATTGAAGAACCGGGTTTTAATGCGAATCGCACACAGCCCCTCGTTTATGGGTTTGAAGTCGATAACATGCGGCTTAAGTTGATTGTTTACAATGAACGCCACTCCAAACTTCCTGTGGCCCGAAGGTTTTCCACTTGTGAAAATTGTGTACGAATTTCGGTCATCAATCTCGCTACTAAGCCATTTAGTTTCCTGGAGTGCAACAATGCTCAGCTTATATTTTTCGACCTGATCCAAGAGGGAATGTACGCTCCCTTAAGGCCCCTGGCCTATTCAGGGAGCGTACATTCCAGGTTCCGAAAGAGTAATCAGTTGTTCGTTTGCGATGTCGTCGTTGAGTTGTATCCGTCCAATCCGAGGCTTTCATTCCAGGTTTCTTGAGGTAGAATTTTTTCCAAGGATGGGTTGTCGGCCCATCGCTTAACCATGATAGTATTCGTAAAACGAAAGAGTTCCATCATGGAGGCCTCGGAGGTGCTGCTTCGGTGATTGACTGTTCGGTTTTTGTCACCCTAGTACGTTTAGTAACCTGAGACGCTGAAGTTGTTAATAGAGCACTCAGGCGCAGCGGTTACTCGGATAATGCGGGAAAGTAACGCCCCGTAGAGAAACATAGAAAATGGCTGGAGGCGTTCACCCTATGAAGCTCCTCCTGCATAGCTAAGGGTCCGCAGTTATGCCACAACTGAAGAGGATATAGGAATCGGCCTGAGCCTTTCAACCTTTATCCTCCCCCCTACGGAAGGTGCTGCTTCGGTGGAAGTTGTTAATACAGCACTCAGGCGCAGCGGTTACTCGGATAATGCGGGAAAGTAACGCTCCGTAGAGAAACATAGGAATTGGCCGGAGCCGCTCACACTATGAAGCTCCTCCTGCATAGCTAAGGGTCCGCAGTTATGCCACCACTGAAAAGGATATAGGAATCGGCCGGAGCCTTTCAACCTTTATCCTCCCCCTTACGGGGAAAATGTATACTTACTGTCGTGGAATATGTGGCAAATGCTGGGGAATCGGAATTTCAGAAGCTACCATCCGAAAACGTTTCACTTCATCGTTGAAAATATCTTATGACCGGGGAATCAAAAAATAAAACGTAAAATGGCCGTGAAAAATTACGGAACCGTTTTCGAATTAATGCTTATAGAGTTTCCCAGCAATTGATACATTATTCCACGACACTAAGTATACATTTTCATTGAGAATGACGAAGAAACGCGAGCCGCGACTACGTTCAAGACCAAAAACATTTCAAAAATTTCACTGACAGACCGAAATTGTCAATTTGAAAGCTCGGATATTTAGACTAGTCAATGACACAGTTTCATTGAACTTTCATTGATTAGTCATTGCACTGAAAATTTAGACCAAACAAGTTTACCCAGATGTTGGGACCCTTTTTAATTGGTCTAAGCGTATTCCATGTTCTATAAATTCAATGGAACAACTTCACTCGGGGCCCTCCCGCCAACCTCTTGAGTGGGCCCCCTACACTGAGAAAAAAGTAGAGTGAAATCAATCGAAAACGATTAATTGATTGACTCACAATCTGTCAATTTGTAGGTATGAGGAATGACTGTGACTGATGACTAAAAAGTGTGGATCGACCTTAAACCAGATCTTTTGAAACATGATTTTGACGTTACAGTGTTTCTACTAAAATTAAGAACGTCTTACTTAAAATAACTTTTTAACAAAAACGCTCACGCAGCGCATAGTTGACCTCTATAGGCGTTGGTGATATTTGAGCAAAGTAAAATACCTGCACCTACAATGGGATTCGATCAAACCTATGATTTGAAAACGATCGCCCCTATCTACCCTTATCTACCCTAATGCCGCACACACACAATCAATCCGAATTAATTTTTATACCCTTCGCTCATAGAGTGAAAGGGTATATTAACTTTGTCATGAAGTTTGTAACGCATTGAAGGAGGCATCTCCGACCATATAAAAAGTATACATATATGATCAGCATGACTTGGGGAGTCGATTGGGCGATGTCCGTCTGTCCGTCTGTCCGTCTGTTGCAGTGCGTTTTTCTCGGCCGCTATAAAAGCTATAGAGCTGAAATTTTGTACACATGCTCATTATTGTTGCTGGCTGATTGTATGTTTGAATCGCTTAAATCGGACAAAGGGGTCATGGGGCTGCCATACAAACTTAACCCCCCCTATTTAGGTTCTTCTGAGAAAAACTTTTTTATTTCTGTACCAATTTCAACCTAACTTCGCTCAAATGTGTTTCTATTAATGACACACAACATATGTAAAGCTGGATCAAATCCGACCATGGGGTCATGGGGCTGCCATACAAACCTAGCCCCCAATTTGAGTTCTTCTAAGAAAAACTTTTTTATTTGTGTACCAATTTCAACCAAATTTCACACAAATGTGTTTCTAAAGATAACACAAAATATATGCTAGAATGGATAAAACCGGACCATGGCGTCATGGGGCTGCCATACAAACTTAACCCCCCAAATTAGGTTCTTATAAGAAAAACTTTGTTATTTGTGCACCAATTTCAACCAAATTTCACACAAATGTATTTCTATTGATGACACAAAACATTGAATCAAATCGGACCATGGGGTCATTAGGCTGCCATACAAACCAAACCCCCCATATTGTTTCTTCTAAGAAACATTTTTTTACACCAATTTCACAAAACCTTGAAATAATGTGTCTAAAAAGTTCAAAACGAATGGAATCGTACTGTGGCGTCATGCTCTGGCAACCCCAATAAAATTTTCCGAGTAAATATTTTTATTTGCCCACTTATTTCAACCAAGCCCAAAACTTTTGTCAAGACGGAAGAAAAAGAATGAGGAGGGGGATTAAATACAAGTCATAGGTACGCCCGAAAAAACTTTTAGCCCAAGCGAAGGGTATCCGAATTTCGGCCGCGCCCGAAATTAGCCTCGGCCCCGGGGGTTGGCGAGCGTAGCGAGCAGGGGGCGAAGCCCCCTAGTTTTAATTTTCGTTCTGCCAAAATCGAAGAAAATTACGAAAAATCAAAAAAATGGATTCGGACGCTTCGTCTGTGGGTGACCTAAGTTTGTAACTTGCTAGACATTTGAAAAAACCGACACGTTAATTTAATAACGTATAGTTAATTTAATAACTATACTCCTTGTTTCAGCTTTAAAATTAAGCGTGCTCTGATTTAAATGTTTCAATTTTAAGAACGTCTGTACTTAATATAAAATTAAATACAGCATGACGATAATCCGTCATGATGATGAAAGTTCGAAATTCGGGTGACACATATGTTTACGTCATTGGAATTCGTCATTTACTTTTGACATTTGTATAAAATGGTATCCCTCACATTAGCGATATTTTGATGAATATTCTGTTCAATAATAATTTGAAGACACACTCTTCTTATGGAATTTGAATAGAAATGTGTAAAGATTGGTAAAATTTTTGCAAAAATTCTTGTTCTTAAATTTTACAACAGATGGCATCTCCTGTCATTGTTGAGCTAATGCGCAATTTGGAATTCGTGCAATGATGGTAAATTTTCGTAATAATGACGGATTTGCGTCATTCGAAAATATGTGTGTCAAGCTTGTAATACCCTCTCAAACTATTTTGTTATGTTTGATAGCTCATGACAAAGTGGATTGGAATTTAATCCGTAAGTTTAGAAAAGGTACTATCACCAAAAATGTTTTAAGATATTCTTTTTTGCAGTGGGACCTAAAGAATCGTTTCGCCCATATGATACTTGGCAACGAAAAGGGTGGGTCGGATTACAAACCACGGCAACAGTTATAGCAAATAGCGCAGTCATGCCATGAGCAAATTTTTTTTTTTGTGAAAATTAGGGGATTCGGATTGTTTCATGAACTTTCAGGACATTGTTAAATTTGTTTATCTAACGCACCCCGTGAAAGATGGACAATATATTAAGCATTTGTTTTGCATTCGAAAAGTGTATATCTCCTCGTGCTTACAAAAAAATCTTCGTCGGATTGTTGTTTTTCGCATTCCTGCTATTCGATAAATCTTTCATGTGGCTTTTGGGCCCCTAAATCTTGTGGGCCCCCCGCCACGCGGGCCCTGCGGGCCCTTATGCGCCGCCTGTGATTATGATGTGTGCTCCATTCAGCGATTCTTTTAACAATGGGAATGCTAGAATTAAATGAATTCTGCTGTATATTGGGGTTGCACATATTTACATCATTTTCCGAATTAGTTTCCATATGAGGATCAGAATTAATGCTTCTATCAGTGAGCGAAATTTCCGAATTACCCGTATAGGTAGTGTCTAACTTATCCAAAGAAATTAACCGCAACATTTCTTCCGCCTCCCTTTTAATGTTATGCCGGCTCATTTTTTAGCAAATATTTTCGATTTGCAAAACCACAACAAACATGCAATTAAATTCCCTCCTCAAGTTTAAAATAAAATGCAAATTACTCACCGCTTAAATCACTTTTTAGTAATGAACACTTTTACACTTTTCCAATTTTCCAATTTGCGCTTAACGGCTCTGTAAGAAAATCGTAACTGAACAAACGAATCATGCATAGACTTTTAGAAACCAGATGCCAAATTCACCTCAAGTGAATGGAATATCCCCCTTTGGTGAACACTGCTTCGAAAAAATGTCCGGTTATTTGAGCAAACGACTATATCTTCGCGTACCTTCAGTCTTAGCGATTTTTTAGCGAAGTATAAAGAAGTGAAAATAATAAAAAAGAGCGAATGCAGAGTTCTTCGCTTATTATCCTTTTGCGTGATTTACTGGCAAATCATATACGTTCGTCCGAATGAAGATACCACAAGTCCTCGATTATCTTCACCAAAAGCGAAAGAAAAAGTTTCACTAACATTCTATTGCTTAATATTAGCTCAAAAATATCCATTGAAATAATTTCGAAAGGATATGATGGTATCGTATGCGTAATCATTGGTTCTTGTTGCTGCTGTGGTGAATTTTTTAGACAAGTGCTGCAGTTCTCGATAAATTCCTTTATGTTGTTGCTTATACCTGGCTAGAATACCGTTTCTCTTGCTAACTTCAAAGTATTTTCAATTCCCGAATGGCTTGTGTGTAGACGATTTAAAATCATTTTCTGTAAAGAGTTTGGAATGATGATTCGATTTCCTTTCAAAATTAGTCCATCTTGAATCGTAAGAAATTCCTTGTAAGCAAAATACTTTTGTATCAGTTCGTACATTTCGTGCATAGTAGGGTCTTTACGTGTTTCCTCTTTTATGATTTCCAGAGTAGAATCGGTGACTGGTCTTCGATAGCATTGATTTGTTTAATACATTGGAATATGTTCTCGATTTCGTAAATGTCGTATACTTTCTCTTCGTTTGCTGTGCTCTGCGGGGCTCTCGATAGAGTGTCGGCAATGTACATTTCCTTGCCTTTTTTGTATTTGATATGTAAATTGTATCGCTGTAACATCAAGATCATATTTTGTAATCGCTTGGGTGCTTCTAATAATGGTTCAAATATTCTTACCAAGGGACGGACTATGATCCGTCTCTACTGTTACATCTGCCATTCCGCAAATATATTAATCAAAGTGTTTGCAGGCAAATAGGACGGCAAGCATTTCCTTTTCTATCTGTGAGTAGTTTTTCTGTGTCGGCGATAGCGTTTTTGACGCATATGCTATTGGTTGATTTTCTTGAATCAATACGCTTCCCATACCGAAAGATGATGCATCCGTTTGGATCGTTAAAGGTTTAGAAGAGTCGAAATATTTTAACGTTGGCGTTGTAGCTAAGATCTTCTTTAATTGAACAAATTCCTTTTGGTGTATGTCTGTCCACTTAAAATCTGCTGAGCGATGTGTTAGTTCCCGCAAGTTGTAGGAATTCGAAACTAAGCTAGGAATGTAAGTTCCAAGATACGTAATCATTCCTAGAAATCTGGTGAGTTCTTCTTTACTACTGGGGCGAGCTAGGTTACGGATTGCTGACGTCTTTGTTTCATCTGCTTTGATTCCGTTGTTAGTTAAAACGTGTCCATAAAATTTGACTTCTTTCATACATAAGTTAATTTTGTCTTTGTTGAGTTTCACGTTTTCAGATCTTAGTCGTTTCAGTAAATTCGTTAAGTTTTTGTTGTGATCTTCTAGTGCTTCTTCGTCGGTTTCGCCACTGCCAAATATCAGGATATCATCTGCCATGTTGATTACATCGGATAATCCATTCAATATTTCAGTTAACGCAGTTTGAAATATTTCCATTGCTGGCTTTAGCCCAAATGGTATTCGCAAAAATTTTTAATTGCCGAAAGGAGTACGTGAGATCGCTGCTCTGTTTTTCGAGTTTTAAATGCCAGAATCCTTTTTCGGCATCGACAGTTGAAAATATTCGCGCTTTGGTAAGATACGGTAGCACTTCTTGAAGAGTCCTTGCTGTGAAACTGTTGTTGTAAGAACGTATCAACTCCATCACACTGATCACGAATTAAACTCTCTCTTATTCTATACCTCAATCAGACAAGACGTGTTTGTTATTTCTAACAAAGTTCACCCGGTATATTTCGCTCGACAACAGGTTATGGGCCTTACTTAGAGCAAAAATTTATAAAAGCATTTGTTTTAAAACTCTGAATTGATAAGTGTAGAATTTTATCGGAGATCGATCGCGAGCATTTATTGTGATTTTTCGAAATATTTCAACAAACACCATCGTCATCGCAGTCGCGTGTGAAATTATCGCATTGCAGTGAGAGAACAAAAATCAAATATGGCTAGTAACAGTGCAAATATTAGCATCGAAAAATTACGCGGTCGTGAGAACTTTTCCGTGTGGAGCAGACAGGCCAAATCGTATTTAATTATTAAAGGTCTGTGGTCATCTCTTGAGAAAGGAGATCGACGTGGCTTCGGTAACGGCATCACAAATCGAAGCCGATAATAGAGCGTTGGCTGAAATTACATTATTAATTGAGCCTTATAACTATGGGCATATTGCCGATGCCAAAACAGCTCATAGTGCCTGGAAAGAACTAGAAAAATCATTCGAATCAACAGGCCTAACTCGAAAAGTCGAACTTTTAAAATCACTGGTCAGTATGATATTAGAGCACTTCGAATCAATGAAGGACTACGTAAACGAGTTCATAATGACTTCGTTTCAGTGTAAATCTATCGGTTTTCTTCTTGACAACGAATTTCTAGCAGCATTAATGCTTGCAGGTCTGCCCAGTGAGTGTGACTCTCTTGTGATGACATTAGAAAACCAAAAAGAAAAACTGACAGTGGATTCAGTGAAAACCACCTTGTTGCAGGACAAAAAATTCGATTCGACTTGTAATAGTGCATTATTTTTGAAAGGGAAACCTAATGAAAAGAAATTCAAGTGCCATATATGCCATAAAATCACTTCGCTAAGAACTGCAATAAGAGAAAAGAATATAAAAAAGAAGCAAAGAGAAGTGACGTAGTTTTATTTGCTCAAAGTGGAACTGCAATGGTTGCATCAAATAATACAAGTCGCGACGACATTTTTGTTGATTCCGGCGCAACATCTAATATGACCAATGAAATAAGCAATTTGAGCAATACTGTGAAATGTATGGATGTAATAATAGCCGCCAACAACAAGAAAATGAATGTAGAGTGTAGTGGTCAAATGTCACTTCTAGTAAACGCGGGAAATTTGCAAGCAACTAGTGTAGTTACTACGTGATAAACCTAGTACATCAGATTGCAAAATGTGGTGGAGACAATTTTTTTTTTGTTTCTTATGTTTTTTGGGGTGCTGAACACGAATCCGGAGCTTCCCACCAAAATTTCGTTGCGGAACAGGGTCAAAATCGTGAAAAACCCTACAATTTTTGCTGTTTTTCCGTTATTCGCCCCCTAGCTCTGCAACTATTTATTTCGGCGAAAAACTCTCCATGAATATTTTAGAGAGCACATAATTGCGCGTCCAAAGAGACATAAACATTAAAAATCTGTTGAGCGGTATTACTACAGTGGATAATATAAATTTGCCATTTTTAACATAGTTCCATTTTATGAAAAAAAAAATTGAGAATTTGAGGTTTTTCATTTTTGGTCGTAAAAGTTGCATTTATCTTGTACATTGTGCATTTTAGAGTGCAGAACCTGAATCTGTAAGTTTCCACCTAAATTTCGTTGCAAAACAGGGTCAAAATTGCAAAAAACGTCAAAAAAATGACTATCAATTGTAGCAATACCGCTTAACACATTTTAATGATTAATGGCGCGTTGGACCCGCAGTTATGTTTTGTCTAATATTTTCATGGACAGGTTTTCGGAGAAATGTACACTTTCGGAGTTATAAACAAAAAAACGGGAAAACTCCGAAAATTTTGGGTTTTTCCGCAACGAAATTTTTGTGGGAAGCTCCGGATTCGAGCTCAGCACCCCAAAAAACATAGGAAACAAAACAAAAATTTTCTCCACCACACTTTGCAATCTGAAATCACCTCGGAACTACACTAAACAGTGAAAAATGTGAAATACGTTCCGAATATATGTGCAAATTTACTCTCTGTGAGCCAAATGGCAAAAAATGGCAAACGTATAGTCTTCGAGGGTGAAAAATGTGAAATTTTCGACGAAAAATTTAATTTGATAGCTACTGCTTCAATGGTAAACGGTCTTTACCGTCTCAACTGCAAAATTGTGAAGCCTCAAAATGAAAGTGCACTAGTTGTAGCCTTGGATTCAACAATATGGCATAGGCGATTAGGCCACATTTGCAACGACAATTTGGCAAAAGTCAAAAATTCAACGGTTGGCGTGGAGTTCAAAAATCTTTGCGGAAAATGCAAAGTTTGTGCAAAAGGCAAGCAATCTCGTATACCTTTTAAAAACAGTGGATCGCGTGCTAAAGGTGTACTTGATTTAATCCACTCTGATGTATGTGGCCCAATTCCAGTTAAGTCCAAAGGTGGCGCCCGTTTTTTCGTGACTTTTATTGATGACTGCAGCCGCAAATTCACAGTTGTGCCGATTAAAGAAAAAACAGAAGTGTTCGACGCGTTCGTAAGGTTCAAAGCTCTTGCTGAAAACCAGTGCTCCCGTAAAATAAAAATCTTTCGGTCGGACAATGGAACTGAATATTGCAACAAGCGATTCGAAGAATATTTTCAAAAGTTCGGCATCAAACAACAGAAAAGTACCCCGTACGTTCATGAGCAACATGGTGTGGCCGAACGAACAAACCGAACTCTTGTTGAACGTGTGCGATGCATGTTGATTGACGCCAACTTGCCGCATAGTTTTTTGGGCTGAGGCAGTTACTACGGCTGCTTATCTCATGAATCGCACGCCGTGTAGAGATAATACACGAATCACACCAGAAGAATTATGGACTGGAAGGAAGCCAAACCTGTCACACTTGCGAATCTTTGGTAGCACAGCAATGGTGCATATTCCGAAAGAGAAGAGAGCCAAATTGGATGCAAAATCAACTGAATGTATACTAATGGGATATAGCGAAGAATCCAAAGCATATCGACTGTATGAAAAAGCAACACAGAAAATCATCATAAGTCAAGATGTGATTGTTTTTGAGAATCCAAGCGAGGTAAATATCAAAAAAACTAACGAAATTAAATCTGTTTTCTCGCCGCTAGTTGATGGTGTCAACGATTCAGAAGAGACTGCTGATAGTGGGGATGAATCACTAAATCAAACATTTCAATCTGCCGACGAAAATGAAACAATCACATCTACAAAAGCACTGAACCAATCTGACATACCAGCAGCAGAGGATCATTCGACCGACGTAGACGATTCAAACGATCCCGAAGAAACCGTGTATGATGATTCAAATGAAGATGCAACATTTATACCAGACGAAAGCACCGATGAAGAGAATGGGATTCGACACTCCAGTAGGATTGAAGGTAGGCCAGCCCCAAACTATTTGCCACCACAATACAATTTTAGTGCAAAGGACTTGCTAAATGATCCGATCACCGTTGAACAAGCACTATCAAGCCCAGATTCTGAAGAATGGTCGCGAGCCATGCAAGAAGAAATGAATGCCCTTGAGTCGAATAATACCTGGACACTAACTAATTTACCACCGGGTAGGAAAGCCATTCGCTGTAAATGGGTGTTTAAAACGAAACGGGACATTAGCGGAAGGGTCACCAAACATAAAGCACGTCTAGTTGTGAAAGGTTGTTCACAACAGGAGGGTATCGACTTTAAGGAAACGTTTGCTCCAGTTGTGAGATACAACTCATTACGTTACCTAATCGCCCTAACCGCTAAATACGACTTGAATATACATCACATGGATGCAGTTACGGCCTTCCTAAATGGCGAAATATACATGAGCCAACCCCAAGTATTTGACGATAAATCTGGCCGTGTGTGCAAGCTCATAAAATCACTGTATGGCAGTGGCGGCTCGTCACAGTGGGCCAGGTGGGCCCGGCCCACCCAAATATTATTTATTAAACATACCACTAAATATATTCCAAAACACATACCTATATTTAAAGCACATACTGTTCAAAAATCAATCAGGGTGCTTCATTCATTCTAAATTGCTATTAAATCCCATATAAAAAACGTTCCACGGCTTTTATCCTTCTTTTGTCATCATGAAATTTTCTACTTTTTTTTTATCGAGAACACTCATTAAATTGTTTGAATTTTTTATAGGGTTAAAACCTACGTTTTTCTATCTCGCCCAAGGTCGTCTTTTTCGTTCTACTAACGCCATCTAGATGGCAATGGTTATACGCAAAATCCATTGACTTTGAAAGCTTCGAGTTGCATGAAATTAAGGACACTGACTGCAAGTGACCACCTGCTTGCATGCTATTTGTTGGATGCAAGGGAAATTTTGCATGGAAATTGTTGGTGGGATTTTAGACAAATAAATGCCACATTAAACCGCCTCTTGGCCGGCCCAAAAGCTCAAGAACACAGTCGAACTTATAGAGTGCGAGTTTTATATGCGAGAAAAATGAGAATGTCATCTCGTACATTGTCTTTTTTCTCGCATACAAAACTCGCACTCTGTGATTTTCGAATTAATAATAGAGAGAGGTGTGTTAGATCGGACTTTTTTTTAGGTTAGTGAATGAAAATAAATACATAGCTGTTTTTTCATTCATAGGAAAATAAATGCAATTATTATGGGGTTAAATTGTGGATGAACTTTTCCTTGCTAAAAATTTGGAAAGGAATATTTTATGACTCTTACCCCATTTTTTAAAAATTAAATTGAATCGTAGTGTTTAGCCCTTTTTTGATTCTTGTGGCGCTCAAGCATTTTGTATTGTCGTGCACGGATTTAACTTTTGAATAATTTGCAAGAAATCAGATTGTAGTGTCGTGCATAATCGGTTTTTAAATTTGAAGGTTTGGTTTTTAGCCTGTTTTTGTGCCATTCCGAAATATTGTGCCTAGTGCACGAACGGGAAACTTTTGTTGAATATTTGTTTTAGCATTTCCTGGATTGAAAATACATTGTAGTGTCATGCATGGCCGTTTATCCTTTGAATTTGCGTTTTGTAGGTTTTTAACTACTCTATAATAATAACATATAGGGTTTTCCAATAAGGGCGGGTAGATATTGAAATGGACTAAAACAAGCTATGTGTGAGATATATACGATTCTTTTATTTTATTTGAAAGATGCATATATGTACCATTGTGTGGGTAGGGAATTTAACATCATTCAAATGTCCGCCGTGGCTTTTCACGGTGGCAGGGATCCGAGTGACTCTCCCGCATAGATCCTGCTGAATTTCAACGAATGGTTGATTGATATTGACTTTAAGGGCATCGGTCGATTTCAACTAAAGAAACCCCCACAGAAAAGGTTTAAAGGGGTCAAACCACATGATCTTTCAGTGCATAACTATTTATTATAACCCTGATTTTTATAATTTAATATTTGTTAGCCTCATGAAATGCCTAAAATTGTTCACAATTTTAAAATTCAAGTTGGTATGCAGATACTGGCATAGAGCACAAATAAAATCAACTCCAACTATTTTTTTATGCGTATTCTTATTGCAGTTTGCAAGATAATTTAAGACGCAAATGTATTAATTCTTACAATAGTATACAGTAATATTTCGAACAATATTTGAGCTCATTTTTTTACTGTTTTTTTTAGGCGGAATCGGTATGGGGGAATAGGTATCAATACTTTTCTTAGTGGCCCACCCAGATTCGCAGAGCACGAGCCGCCACTGCTGTATGGGTTGAAACAATCCAGTCGTGTTTGGAACGAGAAGTTAAACGAAGTTCTTCTGAAGCATGGTTTAAAGCGAAATGAAGCCGATCAATGTGTTTATCATCGAGTCGAAATGGGTACGGAATTAAAAACCATAATGTTAATTGTTGCCATTTACGTCGATGACGTACTCATCTTTGGTAATGAGGAACACGCGTTGAACGATCTGAAACGTGTTTTGTCACAAAATTTTCTTATGAAAGACCTCGGAAGGGCCTCATCAGTTTTGGGGATGCAAATTGTACACGACACCAAGGCGCGAACGATATCAATCAATCAGAAGCGATACATTCAAGAGACCCTAGCGCGTTTCGGAATGACCGATTGTAATCCAGTATCGACTCCATTCGATCTGAACCAGAAGCTATCATCGAGACATTGCCCAACAAGCGACATTGAGCGAAAAGAGATGGTAAATGTCCCTTATATGCAACTAATTGGTAGTCTTCTATTTTTAGCACAAGTTTCACGCCCCGACATAAGTTTTTCTGTAAACATTTTAAGCAGATACTGTACTAACCCAGGGAAAGCACATTGGAGTGCCGCGAAACGTGTGCTCCGGTACATCAAGGGTACAATCAACCATCAGTTAGTATACACCAAGCCGACAACTGAGATAGAAGGTTTCTGCGATGCGGATTGGGCCGGGGATCCTGACATTCGAAGCTCCACGACTGCTTACGTTTTCAAATATCAAGGTGCAGCCATTTCATGGATGACGAGGAGAGAGAAAACTATTGCTCTCTCGTCAACCGAATCTGAATTTATGTCAATGGTTGCAGCGATTAAGGAAGCAATTTGGCTCAAGCGCCTGGATCGAGGTATTTTCCCAAACGCAGTTAAAACTGTTATCCTGCATTGCGACAACAAAGGCGCCATCGAGACAGCAACTAATAACTCATATTCGAATCGTACTAAACATGTTGACGTAAAAGGGTCATTTATTAATCAAAGAGTCACTAATAATGAAATTAAACTTGAGTATTTATCTACGAATGAAATGTTAGCGGATTTCTTAACTAAAGCGGTTTGTAGCGCAAAGCATGCTAAATTTTGTAACTATATTGGACTCCTTGAATAAATTTTAGTTTTCTCTATCATCTTTTGTAAAACCATTACAATTACTACATATACATATAAGGATTGAATTGCTTTTTTATAACTTCTACATACATATATAAGAATTGAATTGTTTTTGTAATCAATTATTTTTGTAAAACTATTAGAATTATTACATAATTTTGAAATGAATTGTTACGTTCAGGGAAAGTGTTGTTGTAAGAACGTATCAACTCCATCACACTGATCACGAATTAAACTCTCTCTTATTCTATACCTCAATCTAGGCCTGTTCGGTACCGAGATTTCAGTACCGGGTTTCGGTTTTTTTCAATACCCGGTACCACAAGCCGGTTTTTTTAGTACCGGGTTAAAAACCGACTCAGATTTTTTTCAGTACCGACGGTTTTTTTTAACCATAAGCCGGTTTTTTTTTAGTACCGGGTTAAAAACCGGTACCAAAAAACCGGCTCATGGTTGAAGTGAATCGTTCTTTTTAACTCGGTACCAAAAAACCGACTCGTCGGTCGGTTTTTTTTTAACTCGGTACCAAAAAACCGGGATATCGGTACTTCAGAATATCGGGTCCGGTACCAAGTGAACACCGGTTTTGTACCGGGATCCCGGTTTTTGGAACAGGCCTACCTCAATCAGACAAGACGTGTTTATTATTTATAACAAAGTTCACCCGGTATATTTCGCTCGACAACAGAAACGAACGTCTTTTAAATTTTTATTTAACTCTCTTGGGTCCAAACATAATCGAAATTTGTCATTTCTTTTCACTAAAACGATATTATTTAACCAAGGCGTTGGTTTGTTTTGCTTCACTATAATGTTTTTAGTCTCCATTTCACTCAAAATTGTTGTTAGATTATCATGTAGGGCTATTGGAACGCGGCGCGGTGATTGTTTTTTTGGCACGACATTGTCATTTAGTTCGAGTTTCACTTCACCTTTAAACTGACCGATTCCACCGAAAACATCAATGTATTGTGATGTGTCTAGACTATACGTCAACGCAACTAGTATTCCCATACTTGGCAACAGATGGCGCTACGGCAACCCAAATTGTATTCCCTACTTAGCGCCAGATGGAGCTAGTGTCACTAGCGAGACGACTTCCTGACCGTTGCTAGAAAGTGTATCAACGAAGTTTCCAGAACAGTGAAAATGGGTATATAAAGACGTCGATTAGAGTCAGTCAGTATAGTTTTACTCGTGAATTATGTCGGATCTATAACTAGCCAGTAATTAGTAAAATTGTAAATCCTGTATATATCCGTGTGTGTTGTAATAAATAGTGTTACAGTAAGGCGATTGTTATCGTGTACGCGAAAATCTATCGACCCCACTGGAGCGTCTAGAATAGACGAGAAAAATATAACAATTGGTGTCCAGAAGTGGGATTTTCAAGTGCGTGGTAGTGTAACTCGTGCGCGGAGTATACGACGTGAAATTTCGAGAAAGCTGTTGGAAAGTTTTGGATTGTGAAAATTCAGTACGTGAAACCATATACAAATAATACATATATGTCCAAATTGGTACAAAATGTTGTTCCTATGAAAATGTATCTGAAATTGCTTAGAGCTTTCAAGCGATTCGCATGAGCCTGTGTGCGTGTGAATTTGAGAGAACGTTTTCCAGTTCAAGAGAGTCAAGAGACTCTTTTTATGGTATATTTTAAGAATCACTCATCGCTTGCCATTGCCTGCGACTTCCGTGGTGTGTGATGGATGATGGATATCTCTGTGACGCATGACAAGTGGACCGAGTGGGTCCGAGGAAGAGAGCAAGTTGCCGTTGCGGACTATATGTTTTGTTATGAACACAGAAATGATTATGAAATTAATTTACTGCCACGTACCTTCCGCCCGCGTCTTGTGTGGTGTGCGATGTATGGCACTGCGGCGCATGAGAAGTGGACAAAGTTGGGTAGAGAGAAGGAAACGACACGAGAACACGTTGCTGTGAATGACCTGTGCATGCGCCTACGAAATTTATAATTCGTCTGTCTGTGGCATGTGTATCTGTATTTTGAGGTTCAGATTATCTGAGCCGATATTTAAATATGATATTTGAGAGTCAGCAACCCAAGCGATGCGACCAAGTCTAAGAAAAATGGCATATTTGGTCGGAAAAACTCGGAATTCGGAATTTTTTGGATTATGGTTGGAGATGGTCCCCAGATTATGGCATTAAAAGTCCCAACCGATTGGGGATCCGCAACCTTAAAAAAAGGGGGAAGGGGGACTTTTTTCGGCTTTTTGCGATTATTTCAAAAACGGTAAGAGATACAGAAAAATAATCTGAGGACGAAAAAAACTACATAAAATTACCTTGATGATATATAACACATTAGAGTTTAATTGAATATTTCGGCGTTAGACTAGAAAATAAATTAGAATATTTTTTTTAGACCTTTTTTAAAAGTTTCATAACTTTTGAAAGAATGCTAGTTCAACCGTAAAATTTTTTATAAGCATTCACAATAAGTTCAAGATCATTTTAAGGTAAACATTGAGTCGCTCCGGTCAAGGACCCCAATTATCCCCCTATTTAAATTTGTCAAAACGGCATGTCCATAAGTCTCCCCAAAATTGGAGCAGAGTCGTAAATTTTGGTTTGTTGTGATTCGAGGTCATAGTCACTCCACCCACCACAAATCAGCTTATTCGGATAAAAACTAACGGTACCTGCCATACAAAGTGACCCATCAGGAGTTTGTTCTACGTACTACTCATTTTATAAACTGTAGAACAAACTTGTCTTGGGTCACTTTGTATGGGAGGTACCCTTAGTTTTTATCCGAATGTGCTGATTTTTGGTGGGTGGGGTGAATATGACCTCCAATCGCAATAAACCAATTTAGCACTCTACTCTAATTTTGGGGGTAGTTATGGACATGCCGTTTTGATAAATTCAAATGGAGGGATAATGAGGGTTCTTGACCGGAGCAGCTCAATGTTTACCTTAAAATTATCTTGAACTTATTGTTAATGCTTCTCCAAAATTTTACGGCTAAACTAGCATTCTTTCAAAAGTTATGGAGCTTTTAAAAAAGGTCTAAAGTGAAAATATTCTAATTTATTTTCTAGCCTAACGCCGAAATATTCAATTAAACTCTAATGTATATATATCATTGCAAGGATAATTTTATGTAGTTTTTTTCGTCCTCAGACCATTTTTCTGTATCTCTTACCGTTTTTGAAATAATCGCAAAACACCGAAAAAAGTCCCCCTTCCCCCTTTTTTAAGATTACGGGCCCCCAATCGGTTGGGACTTTTAATGCCATAATCTGGGGACCATCCCCAACCATAATCCAAAAAAATTTCCGGTGTAGGATTTTTGCCGTTCGATGGCCATATTTTGGCCCAATTTTCTTAGACTATGAGAATAGATTGGTTGATATTTTTAATCTAAGTTGCATACATACTTAGTTACAATAGAGAATAATTATTTTTTGCCTTCTCCTTTTTTTAAACACTGCGTGAGGAGAAGTCTATTCTTAAATTTACCTTATTTTAGTGAAATATGCATTTAATATTACATTTAACTCTGTTCCATAAACTATTAAAATAAAAAGTAATTACATAATCGGAAATTACAAAAATATTAGTACATTATGTATTATCAATAATTTTTATATAATCAGAAAAGGGGGATATTTAACAGGCTATGAAGGCTTTCATGTCAAAATGAAAAGTCTCTATTGGAGACGATAGTTAATATAAATGTAGGTATGAGTTTTAGGGTCATAGACATGGAGTTTCTGAAAAAACATCTTCATTGTTAGTCCGTTCGGGCATTTTACTTACTCCATAACTTGTGACAGAATAAAGGAAGTTCAAATTTTGCACATATGATTTTTGTAAGAAGCTCTGCATGTTGCGAACAATTTATTCAATACCTTGTCTAAACTTGCATTTATGCGAAGTTATGCCCAGTTGGATCAAATGGCATAGTTGTACGTACAAAAATATGTACATGGGTATGTACACTACAATTCCATTGTAGTTTGGACAATGGTCAGTGGACTAGAATATTGCTGAAATGTATGTATAAGAGTGTGTATATTGATCCAGAGATAATGATCAAACTGTGAGGTGTTGCCATTTTAGCTGTTTTTAAAACATTCGAAAGGAAAAAAATGCAAACATTACAGCGTGCCACGGCTCTTGTTCTAGCATTGAGAGGACCTGGTGCTGAAATCCTGCAATCGATTCCTGCCCCACTGTAGACATCTTATGTGGAGCTTGTGAAGGCGTTGGATGGGCGATACGGTGGAGTCGATGCTGGAAATGCGGCGAAAACAGGCACGTGCGAAGTAACTGTGAACAGCTGAGGAAGGCAGGCACACTCTTCAAGAAGGTTATCAACGTTATCAATTCAGTGCTGGAATTGCGGTGAAAATGGTCATCTACGAAGGAACTGTCAGAGCGAAAATGAAAGTCATACATGTGGGTCGACTGGCACCCTATCGAGGCGACGATGCGGAGGAGACTGAAGCGTGTTCTGTTCGGGACGAACAGGTTCAAGGAGGGGGTATTGTGATGTGTCTAGACTATACGTCAACGCAACTAGTATTCCTATCCTTGGCAACAGATGGCGCTACGCCGAAGTATTTGTGGAATCTCGTCAGCGATCGCTCTGCCACCTATTTGTAGGTATATTTATAATCAGTGAATTGACTCACTTTTGACTCGAGAAGTAAACTGGCAAGTCGCGACGAGACCACACAGCTCCCAGCATGATTAGAAGCGGCAATAAAAAGTGTGTAAGGAAACTGCGTGTTTGATTACATTAATTAGGAAGCACAAGTCCTACAGTGGTGACACTGCGTTTGAACGTATACCGCGTGCGCAAGTATTTCGCGTTCGTACGTACATAAATATAGTAGCTTGGAAAACAACGCAGTTTTCAACATGCCGACACCCGGAGAAAAGGACTCCGTCGTTGATACACCACAAGTCACCGTGCCACCACATACAGCAACAGGCCAGCCGGCGGCCATTTTGCAGACTATTTGCAATTTGGATACGCGACGTTATTTTCCAGGAAATTATGTGGATGCAATCCAAGGCAAAATACCTACGTTTTGGAAGCAGCGACCGAAATTATGGTTCAAGTATATTGAGTCCCATTTCGCCACCAATCGAGTTGTCTCCGACGCCTCGAAATTTCATGCAGTTGTGTCAGCGTTGGACATGACAGTTCTAGATGAGGTAGCCGACATAGTGGAAAATCCGCCGCATGAAAATAGGTACGTGGAGATCAAAAATAAATTGATTTCGCGATTCTCGGACTCCCGCAAGACGGACTTACTAAAGCCTTGTCTGAATTAGAGCTAGGCGACTGCAATCCGTCGCAGTTGCTGCGCTGAATGCAGTATTTAGTTGGGGAACAAATCACCAGTGAGACGCTTAAAACGTTTTGGCTAAAAAAAACTCCCCACTCGGGTTCGCGAAATATTGACTGTCACGTCACATGTGGAAGTCAATGCATTGGCTGAGATGGCTGACAAGATCCTTTTGTGAAATTCCTCCTTTTCCACCTGTCGCTTCAGTAGCGGATGCAAGGCAGCCCTACGACTGTCCTAATGACAGTTTCGACATAGCCAGCCAAATTGCTGCTATCAGTGAACGCCTTGGTAAATTCGAATGCGATTTTCAAGAGGTGATTCACAATCTAGCAGGCTTTCTCGTTCTCGCACACCCAGACGACAAAACCGAAACAATGAAAACCACAATCCATCGTTCTGTTTTTATCATAAGCGATTCGGGTCGAAGGCTCGCAAGTGCACAAAACCGTGTTCCTACTCGCACTCGGGAAACGGGCCAACCCGGCGTCTTTAAATGCGATTGGCGACGACGGGATGCCTAACAATCGCCTGCTGGTACGAGATATGAACGGAGGATTTTTGTTCCTCGTAGACACCGGAGCAGACGTCTCCGTTTTCCCACCAGGGAAAAATTCCAAGCGCGTGGAAACGAACAGTACCAAATTATTTGCTGCCAATGGCTGTACAATCCGTACGTATGGAGAAAAGTTGTTGACAATAGACTTAGGCTTGCGCAGAGCATTTAAATGGGTGTTCAGGGTAACAGATGTTTCACGGCCTATCCTAGGAGCAGACTTCCTTAAATTCTTCGGGTTGCTTGTAGACCTTCGAAAGAAAAGGCTTGTTGACTCTCATTCAAAACTCATGACACACGCTATATCGACATCTAATACGATCGAAACAGTGTCGACAGTCGATAGAAACAACGAGTTTCACAGAATTTTATCTGAATTCCCGCAGCTGACTTCAGCAAATTTCTCAGTCGATATAGCCAAGCATAATGTCCGTGCCACCATCGAGACCCGGGGACCACCAATCGCCGACCGTCCTAGAGCCCCCGGATAAATACAAAGCCGCTCGGATCGAATTTGAGTACATGCTAGAGCATGGAATATGCCGACCGTCCAAGAGTCCGTGGGCCAGCCCCTTGCTGATGAAAGAAACGGTAAACGGATGGCGACCATGTGGGGACTATAGAAGACTGAATGCTGTAACAGTCGCCGACAAGTATCCAATCCCACACATCCATGATATCACCCAGCATTTGCAAGGCAAACAAGTATTTTCGAAATTGGACTTAACGCGTGCGTTTCACCAGATCCCTATATCTGAGGAAGATATACCGAAAACAGCGGTCATAACCCCTTTCGGCCTCTACGAATTCAACGTTTTGACCTTCGGACAGTGAAACGCCGCGCAAACATTTCAAAGACTCCTCGATTCCGTGCTGCGAGGTCTAGATTTCTGTTTTAACTACTTGGATGACATACTTGTGGCTTCAGGCTCACTCGAGGAACACAAGCAGTACCTGCGAATCGTGTGCAAACGCTTAGAGGAGCATGGTCTCCGGATTAACCCGGACAAATGCATTTTTGGCGTTGACCGAGTCGAATATTTGGGCCACTTGGTGACTAAAGATGGGATTGAAACATTGCAGCATAAAGTCCATGCTGTACAGAATTTCCCAAAACCGACAAAAGTGCGAGATTTGCGACGATACCTAGGGATGGTAAATTTTTACCGACGGTTCCTGAAAGACGCAGCATCCATCTTAGCACCGCTGAACGGATATTTACAAGGCAGTAAACGCAATGACAAAAGCGATATCATCTGGACTCCGCAATCAGCACAGGCGTTCGAATCAAGCAAAGAAGCAATCGCTAAGATGTCATTACTGACATATCCGGTTGACAACGCACCGCTTCGCATATCCACCGATGCATCTGATACAGCCGCAGGCGCTGTTCTTGAACAGTTCACCAACAAGGAGTGGCGACCACTTGGGTTCTACTCCAAGAAATTTACCCCGGCGCAGACGAACTACAGCGCTTACGATCGCGAGTTGTTAGCGATGTACTTAGCTGTAAAATTTTTCCGGCATATGTATCCAGCATATGAGTCCAGTATTCTGTGACGTTTCACAGGAACGGATTCGTCCGTACATACCGTTTCACGAGGTGGCCTGAGGCGGTTCCTATCGCAGGCGTCACGGTAGAATCTGTTACAGCCGCTTTTTACAACACTTGGATAGCTCGTTTTGGTGCCCCATCCAAGTTCACAACTGATCAAGGGTCACAATTCGAGTCTGCACTTTTCTGCAGCCTCTTGGAACTGACGGGTTGCAAGCGAATTCGTACCACCGGATATCACCCGGCTTCGAATGGAATGGTGGAACGTTGGCACCGTTCCCTCAAGGCCGCACTAACTTGTCATCGATCCGAACGATGGACCGAATCGTTACCAACAGTGCTACTCGGTTTGCGAACTGCTTTCAAGTCGGAATTGAAATGTTTGCCAGCCGAACTCGTGTATGGCACCACATTGAAACTTCCTGGCGAATTTTTCGTTAGCAGCAGCAATCCTGTCGAGGCCCATGTTTTTGCTGATAACATCCGACAAGACATGGAAAGGTTGCGACCAACACCAGCATCGCATCATCTTCAATCGAACGTCTTCATCCACAAGAACCTGCACACTTGTACGCACGTCTTTCTACGGCAGGACGGCGCGAAACCACCCTTCAGGCCCCAGTACGCAGGGCCTTACCAAGTCATAAATCGCATCAACGACAGAGTTTTCACCATTCTTGTGGGCAACAAGAACACGAACGTTTCGATACAGCGTTTGAAACCAGCATTTATCGAATCTGATGTGAGAAGCACCGAGACGTCAACATTAAGTCCAGCGATGAATATTAACCAACCGGTTATGCCGAGAACATACAGTGGATCAGCAGCTAGAAAAGTAACAGTCAACTTGTAAGTTTTTTTCCAAATTTATTAACGTAACATTCCCAATTTATGTTTGTTTGTTTTGATTGCCAAGAATTAATGTCAAAATCAAATGTCAATGTTACTCCCAGGGGGGTACTGTGGGATCTCGTCAGCGATCGCTCTGCCACCTATTTGTAGGTATATTTATAATCAGTGAATTGACTCACTTTTGACTCGAGAAGTAAACTGGCAAGTCGCGACGAGAACACAGAGCTCCCAGCATGATTAGAAGCGGCAATAAATAGTGTGTAAGGAAACTGCGTGTTTGATTACATTAATTAGGAAGCACAAGTCCTACATATTCCCTACTTAGCGCCAGATGGAGCTAGTGTCACTAGCGAGACGACTTCCTGGCCGTTGCTAGAAAGTGTATCAACGAAGTTTCCAGAATAGTGAAAATGGGTATATAAGGGCGCCGACTAGAGTCAGTCAGTATAGTTTTACTCGTGAATTATGTCGCATCTATAACTAGTCAGTAATTAGTAAAATTGCAAAGCGTGTATATATCCGTTTGTGTTGTAATAAATAGTGTTACAGTAAAGCGTTATCGTGTACGCGAAAATCTGTCGAACCCACTGGAACGTCTAGAAAAGACGAGAAAAATCAGTATTTTTCGCAAATTTGATCTGTTATTGGATACACTTTGTTATTGTTTTGCTGTTGATACACTTTGTTTATATAGTTGTTAAGATTAAAGCAGATTTTTATTAAATGCATGCGTTGACAGGTGCTCGCAGATAACAATGGAGGGTGTTCGCCTGAAATTATCTCAAATTCCTCGTTGTATATGTTATTGTTGTGTTTCAAATTTATATTTATTTTACCTAAAGGCATAATTATGTTGCTGCCAAATCCGGAGTTTTGTAGTCGTTGACGTTGCTATTATTTCTTCCATTCTCGTAATTTGTTTAAGTTTGTTGTGTTTCGTTTTCGATGTGTGCTTACGGATATTGTTAATTACATCGTTTTTAGAAACTTTCAAATTTTGGGCACTATGAGATTTGATTTGTTCCAGCTGTTTTGCTGCATTCGCTTTAGAACGACATACATGTATTGCCTTCGACAATGATATCTATGTGTCTAGCCAGAGTTTTTCACGCAGACTAGTATCCTTAATGGAACAAATAATTTTGTCGAGCAGAATATCATCCGATAGGTCGCCATATTGAGTATTTTTATTGAGCTCTCGTAGGCGTGCAAAATATTCATCATATGTTTCGTGTTTTTGCAGGTTAACAACTCAATAGTTTTCTTCGTTTCTTCCGCCAATTTTCGGGTTAGCATGGGCACTTTCGCTTAACCTGACACCATGTTATAATGTTGTGATATAACGTACATATATTTGCTAATACATTTGCATTTGAATATTTCGATGTCATGTAATTCTCATTCTTGCTTTCAGTCGTCACTCAATTCTCAATAACTACACTTCTCAATTTCTATTCCGCCACTATTTAATTATCCTATTTAATAATGTTAAACCTTAATGAATTTTATTAAATAATATCATACACATTAAAATAACAGTCTTGTGAATAACGACCTCGGAGCCAGATCATGGGAACGAAACAGCAGTCGATGTGTTCGCTACAGCTCTCCTGGATCGTGAACTTCAACAGGGTTTACGGCTAGCGGACGATTAAGGACGCACTTGCATACAGTCTGACATTTGAAGCTGCGAAGCAAGCCGCCCGTAACTGTGCGCGAGTTCGAGAGGTAGTGGAGGATTGTATCTGTCAGCGAATGGAGGCATCAAGACAAGTAATCAACGGAGATGGAATTCTGTTTTATAAATATACTAGCTGAGAGAGCTCGCTTCGCTCGCTCTCTTATCTAGTGCTCGCTCACAACTTGACACTAATTTAACCTTATGAGCGATTTTAATTGCCAATCAACCTGTTAATTATAATTTATTGTAATCAACGTATCGATGATGAAACTAAAGTGGATATGTAAACAAAGCGATAAATAATTTGCGTCGCGCCACTACTTCTTTAGGGGTCAAGGCAACAACATCATACTCAACCCCCTGACTGACTGATCAGACTGCACTTGCCCTTCAAAAATATTGGGAGTGTTATTATTAGCGTGAGTTATTTCGAAAATCATTATTTAGTATTATTGATTCCAAAATAGTAAATGAAAGAAATACTCGATCTGATCGACCGATACATTCTCGTTTGGGAGGCATAATCAAAAACTAAATTTAAATTATATATTTCAGTTTAATGTGAAGAATTAAGCACACATCACACTTTTTTATTGCTATAATCACGAAGCACGCTCATTTACTCACTTTTCACCAAGCTTACTAAAATGTGCGCGCGCCACCTATCGAAAACTGTTCATACTAACCTAGAAACCATCATACATCCAGGTTGACGGTTATCGTTGACCACCCTCTGTACTGCTCGGAGAAAAGGGTCAGATAACCCTTTAGACAATTTTGTGGCGAGTCCGGCGACACCTCAAAGGTGTCACTCCGCCAAAGGATTGCGGAGATATCGTCAGATTTCTGAAGTAGTACGAAGTTGATTGTGAAATAGCTGTGACAACATATAGGATGTATGTACGTAAAAACGTAGTCACCTTGAATGCAATTTATCGGAAATATCGACGGACTTCCGACCACCCTGTGCTCTAATTGGGGAAGAGGGTCCAATTACTCTTTAGGCAATTTTGTGGCGAGTCCGGCGACACACTCAATAGTGTCGCTCCGCCAAAGGATTGCGGAGATGGCCAACATCCAGGTTGAAGGTTATCTCTGAACACCCTGTGCACTGATCGGAGAAGAGGTTCCGATTACCCTTTAGGCAATTTTGTGGCGAGTCCGGCGACACCTCAATCGTGTCACTCCGCCAAAGGATTGCGAAGATATCGACTGATTTCCGAAGTAGTACGAAGTTGATTGTGAAATGGCTGTGACAATATCCAGGATGTATGTATGTACATAAAAACGTAGTCACCTTGAATACAATTTATCGGAGATATCGACGGATTTCCGACCACCCTGTGCTCTAATTGGCGAAGAGGGTCCAATTATCCTTTAGACAATTTTGTGGCGAGTCCGGCGACACCTCGCTCCAAAGAATTGCGGAACTTCGATATTTATTTTTGGTCCATAAAGCTTCTCCAACGCAAGACGGATAAAACAAAAAAGAATCATCCAAATCGGTCGAGTGGTTTAGACGTTTTTACTATGGTAACAGACACAAATACACATTCATTTTTATATATATAGATAGAAGATAGATAGAAGATTATGGCATATGGCTCCATTATACTACGTCATATCATCATATTTCTATCATATCCTTAAGCCGGTTCGATTTCATTTAAAATTTAAAGCGTATGAATCGAAAAGGTTTAATCACTTACTGTACAAAATAGTAAAATAACGATAAAAAGAAGAGGAGGGCACTTCGGGGCATGAAATATAATTTACGACGGATTACCATACCTAGCAAGGATATATACAAAATTTCATAAAAATCGGTCCAACCGTTTCGAAAAGATCGTATCCTTAACCCTCAGCTACACTCGCTATTTCCGGCCTACACAACTACACTCGTGGGACACCTAGGTCCCCCATTACCAAATGTGATTTTTAATACATTTAATTTTGGAAATGATGCCAACTCCTAATCTAAAACAAATCATAGACGTGTAATAAATGCAAAAATATCATTTTTTAAAGATTTGAAAACTGCATGGAAAGTTTGCAGTTTTAATTATAGAAAGTGGCCATTTCGCATGGTACACTTTCAGTACATACTTCAAACGTCGAGTCTAAAATCAAATGTTATTACACAAAGAAGCAAAACTGTTTTTTACGTTGTTTACATAATAAAGAATGAAAAATATAACTATAATTTTAAATATAGTTAGGAATCTTGAAAATCACAAGCGGAAAATACGGCCATTTTTTCATGAAGTTTTTCCTTAGAAATTGGTAGTTGTTCTGCGAGAACAGCTACCATCTGTTATTCTTAGAAGTTATCTGCAATTCTTAAAATAATTAAGAAACTGTTCTAAACTCAAAATATTGAAAAATAGGGATTGCGTTTGATTCTGATGATACGAAGCCATACATGGTTCGACCTCCGGCCCCTGTCCATCAAATTGAATAATATTGCAAAAGTTGTCCTGATTTCAGTTCCATTGGAACAATGAAATATATTCTTTATTTACTATAATGTCAAATTCTAATCAAAACTGCAAAATACAAGAAAAAATTGCAAATATATCGGAAGTGCAAAAAAAAATTTACTTACGTAAGTACACTCGTGGGGGACCTAGGTCCCCCAAGGGCTTACAGCTTCTAACCTATAAGCTGCAGTCCAGCGCTTTTTCTCTGTTTGCAAGCTCTTAGGCAGTGCTACAAATACGCGAAAATTCAACCGCATCAAATTTAAAACATTTGAGATAAGTCTAAAAATGTTCACCTTGGGGGACCCTAGTCCCCCACGAATGTAGTTAAGGGTTAAGCCGGTTCGATTTCATTTAGTACACGTATAGAAATTTAAAGCGTATGAATCGAGTAGGTTTAATCACTTACTCTCACAAAAATGGAATTTCGATATTTAGCACCACTTCTTTTGATATTTTCAAAAAAATGTTGGTCCATAAACCTTCTCCAATGTAAGACGGATAAAACAAAAACAAGAATCATCCAAATCGGTCCAGGGGTTTAGAAGTTTACTGGCAACAGACACAAATACACGTCCATTTTTATATATAAAGGGTCCGCCAATAAGCGCGCTCGAACTTTAAAATGAAATAAAGCAAGTTGTGTGAGAGGTATAAATGAAATTTATTTTTTGTTTGAAAGAGTATTCGAAGGCATTATGTATGGAAAATAACATCGTTCAAGTGGCCACCTCGGCTTCGCTTGGTGGCGCGCATACGAGAAGTCCAATTTTCAATGACTCTGGCGCACAAATCGGGCTGTATTTCATCGATGGCGTGGCGTATGTTGACTTTGAGGTCATCAGTGTTTTGTGGTTGGTTTGCGTAGACCTGCGATTTAAGAAAACCCCACAAGAAATAGTCCAGTCGGGTTAAATCGCACGATCTCGGTGGCCAGTTGATGTCGCCTCCGCGCGAGATAACCATTCCTCCGAAGCGCTCGTGCAGAAGATCCATTGTATCGCGCGCTGTGCGGCTCGTAGCGCCGTCCTGCTGAAACCACATATCCTCGACATCCATATTATCGATTTCATGTCAGAAAAAGTTCGTTATCATGGATCTGTATCGCTCGCCGTCGTTCTCGAAAAAATACGGCCCGATGATGCCTCCGGCCCAAAATCCACACCAAACAGTTACCTTTGCTGGGTGCATTGCGACCTGTTGGACCTCCTGTGGATTGTTCTCGGCCCAGAAACGGCAATTCTGCTTGTTGACATTCCCATTTATCCAAAAATGTGGCTCATCGTAAAATTGGCGGAGCGCGCGGAACGTTGCTCGAACCGATGAATGATTTTCGTAATAAGTTTTAATGATTTGCACATGTTGCTCGCGGCTGAATTGTTTCATGGTGATTTGTGAAGATACACTGAATAATAACAACTAGGTTTGATAACTCTACCACAAACAACATGGCCGCCATGAGCTGTCAAAGATCGAGCGTCCCTATTGGCGGACCCTTTATATGTACATAGATTAAATATATGTAGTGTCGCGAACCACGGCACAAAAATCGTAGGTCGATTAACATTGCAGATGCACACAGCATATTGCAATATCAACCTGACCTGCGACAACTGCACATCATCCGCCGTCAACATTGTACACGCAATGCAAATTGTACCAACAACAGTATTGCATTTGTAGAGTTGTATGGACAAGTGTCTCATGTACATGCTGTTGTTGATGTGATTTGCAATGGCAAGCGTTGCGTTGATCACGATAGATGACTATGTGTATGCATCAATGCACAATTGGTGATGATCGTAGGCAATCGGGGGGGGGGGGGGGATGATCTACATTGCTTGCGGAGTGATGCATTTTTTTTTTTTTGAGTGCAATGCAGCCGCTATTTTTTTTTTTTTTTTGGTGATTGACCTATGGTTTTGCATTGCAGTCGAAAAGATGAAATGTGAGTGAAAAAAAAAGGTCAGTCGGAATATAGCGGGCGCATGGGACGTTGTCCCTAAGCATGCCGCGCTGCTACGTGGCCGGCGGGATTTTTTTTTTTCTTCAGACAAAGATATCTGCGCCTGCGAAAACTGCGTATTGAAAAAACATGAAAGATGATTTGATGACAATGCATTTCTTGAGGTTGCGGAACAGGTAGCCATGCGTTCATTGACCTCATTAGTGCATTTCGTAAGTTGCATGCCGCGCTGTTAATGCAATGTGGTGGTAGCATGCGGTAGAGTGAGTGCGGATTTAGTGCAGGAGAAGGCAACACAACTTCCATACACATTTGAAAAGAGTTATATTTCTATACAGAACATCAACTGAAAATTTGTATGCAGGTGCAGGTTGTTCTGTCTAGTTCTGTACTCGATTCAATTAGAGGGATATGAGAACGAGAATGAGTTGAGTATTGATCAAATAAAAATATGATATTTGATCGGAAAAAATCGTATATCGCTGGATTTTTGCAGGATGGTTGGTGATGCTGATGGCGTCCTGATTATGGAAAAAAAGTCCCCAACGATTGGAGGGCTACCTTGAAAAAAGGGGATAAGGGAGTATTTTTTTACTTTTTAGCAAACATTTCAAAACCGACCAAATATACAGAAAAATGGTCTGAGAACGAAAAAAAAATACATAAAATTACCCTTGTAATTGTATATTGTATATAATACATTAGGATTTTAGTGAAAAAATTTGGCGCTAGACTAAAAAATAAATTAGAATATTTTCATTTTAGACTCTTTTAAAAACCTCCATAGCTCTGAAAACGCAAGTACCCCTCCTCCCTTTTCAAGGCTGCAAACCTCTAATCTATTGGGAATTTTTTCCCAAAAATCCTGCAAAAATCCATCGATGTAAGATTTTTGTCGTTCGACGACCATATTTTTTTTCTTCGGCTATAATAAAATCATATTGATTTAATTGTTTGAAACAAATGAGAATGCCCACTTTTGTATGAAAGTTGGTTAACGAAATTTGTATCAGAAGTCTCAAAACGCAAAAGTCTCTATTAGAGAGCAACGAATATATGAGTTTCAATTTTGGATCCATTTTGATATAATTTGAATAAATTTTACCAAATTGCAGATCTTTAGGGGCAGTTTTAGTTGAATTGAATTGAAATACATAGAGCTAAAATTAACCACAGTTTTCTGTACTTAAGGCATTAAAACTGTTAGAAATTCGGAAGATAGAATAAAATGATGTAAGAAAGAAATAATCTTTGGACTATGCGCCAATTTTGTAAAGAATCGTACGAACACCTCACCTTGGCAGAAGTTGCAGAAAATTGAGATGGAAAAATATTTTGTTTTTGGGTCAAATCACAAAAATTTGAATTTGAAGTTCTGTAAAAACCAAACCTCTTATCCGATTTTTTTTTTTTTTTTTTTTTTTTTTTTTTGCCTCACAGAAACTTTTGTCCCGGGACTAGGCTTCTCGGCATCACTTTACTTACTATCCGTACGTAAGTGACTAATCAATCAATCGAGTGTAAACTCTAGCAGATCGTAAAAAAAACTGAAAACAAAATATATTAATAAGGAAATTTATCACAATAACTTCTTTTAAACATTAGTTTATTAGTACAATTAAAATTAACTAAGTCCTTCAAACTATTATAAAGAATAATTGACCTTGTAATTGGTTCATTAAGCCCATAGTTTACTCTATGATAAGGCTGAACAAGAAGGTTGTTCCGCCGTAAATTGTGAGGAATATTTCTGACTTGAAAGTTATTTAATATATCTTCACAAACAATATGAGAGCAAAACAGGTCTCTTATAAACATAGCGTTTAAAAATGTTCTTCTATAATCTAAGGCTTGTAAACCCAATAAGGAACAGCGAGTTTTATAATCTGGCTTGAAACGCCAGCCAATTTGATAAATGGCAAACCGTGTAAAATTGTGTTGAATTCTTTCTATACGCTCGATATGCACCTTATAGAACGGATTCCACACAATAGAACAATACTCCAGGTGCGAACGAACGAAAGCTGCATACAATATTTTTAAAGTAAAAGCATCATTAAATTCGCGCGCATTACGTTTAACAAATCCTAACATACTATTCGCTTTTGAAATAATGTAATCAATGTGTTGTCGAAATGAAAGCTCATGGTCGAAAATTACACCAAGATCTGATATTTCGACAACCCTTTCAAGAACACTACCTGTTAAGGAGTACTCAAAGAAGACCGGAGTTTTCAATTTATATATGCTAAGTACTTTACATTTACTAACATTTAAATTTAAATTATTATCGCGGCACCAAAATTGCAGCTTTTCTAAATCGGATTGCAACTTAAGGCAATCATCAGTGTTGCGTATTTTCATAGCGATTTTCATATCATCGGCATACTGCCATACACGCACGAATTTAAAATTTTGGATGATATCGTTTATGAAAACTAAAAAGAAAAGTGGTCCTAAATGGCTTCCTTGCGGAACCCCTGATGAACACTTTATAACAGAGCGAGATGTACAGCCATTTAACTTCACCAACTGAGTCCTATCCGTTAAATAGGATCTCACCCAGCTTAGAAAAATTGACTGTATTCCTAATTGTTCTAGTTTTTTAAGTAAAATATTATGATCTACTCTATCAAAAGCCTTCGAAAAATCGGTATATACCACATCAACCTGCATTCCCTGCTCAATACCATCAGCAACAAATTTAGTAAATGATACCAAATTTGTTGAAGTTGATTTTCCTTTCAGGAATCCATGTTGACATGGCGATATCAAACGGCTAATTAAAACATCTATTTTATTTTTAATAAGCATTTCAAACAACTTCGGTATTGCAGATATTTTAGCTATGGGTCTATAGTTATCTATAAGGTGCTTCGGACCCTTTTTGTGAACAGGCGTTATGTATGAAACTTTCCATTCATCAAGAAAAACACCTGAAGTCAAGGACAAATTAAAAATAAAGGCTAAAGGACGACATAACGATTGCATGCAATTCTTCAAAAATATATTAGGAATGCCATCAGGTCCGGCCTGAATACTAACATCAAGATCACGCATAGCATTCAATAGGTCATCCTCAGAAATCTCAAGAGCACTCGTAAGGTCCTCCTGAGCTATCCGAGGGACCAATGCACTCTGACTTCCATTGATGTTAGCATTCATTTCTGATGAAACGGAGTCTGGCACTTTGTAAACTGAACTGAAAAATCTAGCAAATCCGTCACAAACCGATTGAACATCTTTGTAAAAATTGCCATTGAATTCTAAATTTTTTGGGATTCCCGTATTCTTACGCTTGCTGTTTATAAAATTCCAAAATGTCTTACTGTCATTCTTTATATTATTTTCAGCTCTCGCAATATACTGTTTGTAAAGATTTTTATTCATTAATTCATACTCTCTTCTCAATCTAAAGAAATTTTCTTTATTGGCAAGAGAGGATGACTTCTTGTATAATTTATGGGCCTTATTTTTTGCTCTCTTAAGTTTGAACAATTCTTTGGTAGCCCAAGGATTTTTTGCTTTTATTTTGTTCTTTTTTAAAGGAACGTACTTGCGAATAGATTTATTTAAAATTGAATTAAAAATTGTATAACTTTCAATAAGATTACTATTCGATATAACTGGAGCCCAATCCATATTAAAAAATGTTGAATTTAGTTTTTCAAATTGGGCTTTTTGAAAATTTCTAGTAGGAATAACTTCGGGCTCTTCTTCAATGTAATCATAAAAAACAAACTCAAGAAGAAGAGCACTGTGATGGATTGAATTGGGCAAAATTGGTTTATCTACTTTAATTACAGAACCATTCAAGCAAGTACTAACAAAAATTAGATCTAAAATTCTACCAATCGAATTTTTAACAAGATTCATTTGCATCAAATCCATTGCAAACAAACAATCTGTTAGAACAGATTCACACTCAAGATGTAAATCACGCGGCAGAATTTTTTTCTCGTCGTCGTTCCAGTACCAACTTATATTACCAAGATTGAAATCCCCAACAACGATCAATTTGTCTTTTTCCTCAAAAGATGCAAATAGCTTGGAGATATTATCTACATGTTTGTTATAAACATCAACTGAACTCAAAGGTGGTAAATAGCTATTAAAAATATATACTTTTTCGCTGCGAGAAACATTGATAGAAACACATATCTGTTCTACGTCCTTATGAAAAAGCTCAACTTCATGAGATGGGAATGTTGTTTTGATAGCTACCAAAACACCACCTCCTCTCTTAGTCGAAGCCTCATAACGGTCGCGACGATAGACATCATAGTCTCTTATGAAAAGTTCTTCATTTGAAATGTCTGTGTGAAGCCAAGTCTCGGTTAAGCAAATGGCAGCATAATCTTCTTGTGAAGCTGCAAGGTAAAAGTCATTTGTTCTTGAACGAAGACCGCCAACATTTTGATAATAGACCGAGAAAAATGAATTGGAAATTATGTGTTCTGCTGGACACTGTTTTGGCGTTTGTCGTTTTTTGAAAATTTGAAGGGTGATATGTTGACGCCCTTGGGCCAGAAGTTGGCACAAAACACTTGCTTCGAATATTCATGAGGAAGTTTCAAACCGAAACTGATTGAAACTAATTTGGATATATCACAATCTTTTTTTATCAGAGGATAAACCGAAAGAAAGCTGTCATCTGTTAAATTAAGCTTTTTCATCACATATTCCTTTAAATGTTCTGCTTTTACCGAAGCATGTAGCTTAGAAACATGGAATACCTTGAAACTGGGGACACTTCGAAGAGAATCATTAGCTTGATCGATACCGAAGATTCTTTTGTGTCGCCTATTATTATTATCACTCTTTTTGGGAATAACATCACCAACAGGAGAAGGTTTTTTAATATGTTTCCCTTTCTTACGAACTGTGACAAATTTATCAATCGGAGATTGATTTTTGTCAACGTTGGAAGGAATTGTAGAAGATGAATCTGAAATAACAGTGGAAGTCCCCGCTTCATGGCTAACGAAAGATTGCTCAGAAGATATTGAAATAATATTTTTAGTTTTTTTCTTAGTGTCTTTCACTATATTACTCTTCTTATTTTTTAAAGTTACGTTTCTATCTCGCAATATTTTGGAATTGTTTTCACAACAATTTACAGTTTTCATAAGGGATCTCAGCTTGCTAAGTTGGCTCTGCAACGACGAAACGAGCTGAGATAGACCGTCAATTTGAACTTTGTAAAATTGCTCGCAAACACAATTCATTTTAATTAAAGAACTAAACTAATAAATTAATAAAAAGAGAAAAAATGCAAAAAGAAAAAAAATTGTAAAAACTGGGATTCGAACACAGGACCTCACGGGCGTGAGTCGTACACGCTACCACTGCGCTATATGCTTGTATGAAAATCTATGCCCAGATAACTCAGTTAAGCCGAGTTGAAATAACTACTGGACCAAATGAAAACAAAGAACAAAGACCGCCCGAGCGGCAGGTAGAAAATGCAAACCACCAAAAACTTTTCAAACAAATTTATGATTATTCACTAAACCGATTCGCGAAACCACTTTTACCGATGAAGCGAACGAGTAAATGAATCATAAAATAATGAATTTAATATTAAATCTTATGAATTTAATGCAAATTATGAAATTTAATATTGTGCGAAAATTTTGCGTGTGTTTGTTTTGATAAACGTCAAACGTTTTAGTGCGGTTAATTTTATTTTTTGGATAAATTTGTTGGCTTTAATAATCATTTTGTTTTGCTATTCTAGCTAGTATAGCTTCTGAGATAATGACGTTTTAGTCGTCAAAGAAATTTTTTTTTTTAATTTTCAAATGCCTGTGGCAGCTAAAGGGTTAAGCTAAGGGGGTATGTTCGTTAGAACTTTTTTTTACTGAAAATCAATGAGGAATCACAATCCGGTGCGTTTATGCGGCAGACACCCTGTATATTTTCCTAACTTACGACTAATGAAAAAAAACTATCGGAAAATTGGTTTTGATACCGAAATTTATACTTTTAGGCCCGTATTTATAAACATAGCTTAACTCAAGGCGACCTTTAGTCAAGTATACCGAAATTCAAAAAAATAGATGTCATTTCCAGTAGTTTATATTACAAGTCAAATTAAGTCATTTAAGGCGAAACTCAAGGAGACCTTAAGCTGTTAACACAATTGTAATATAATAATAACTCAAGGTAGGTAACTAGCTACATTGACTTCAAGTGAGGTTCAAGGTTTCCTTGAAATCGCCTTAAGTGAAGGATGCATTGACTCGAGAAATTAAATTATTTCAATGAAAAACTACTGGAAATGGCATTTATATTTGAAGGTAAGGTATGTTTAAAAATACGGGCGTTAGTTTTGGCTAATTTTTGCTATGATTGTTGCCACGGCCGGTCAAGAAACAATACTATGTATACTACAAATTAAAAACTCTACAGCTGTCTAGACGGGAATGCATACATGCAAATTTAGAGAAAGTATTGAATAAATTGGTCGCAACATGCAGGAAGAGCTTCTTACAAAAATCATATGTGCAAAATTTTAACTTCCTTTATTCTGTCAGAAGTTATGGAGTGAGTAAAATGCCCGAACGGAATAACAAAGAAGGTATTTGTTCAGAAACTCCATGTCTATGACCCTAAAAATCATACCTACATTTATATTAATTATTATCGTCTCCATTAGAGACTTTTCTTTTTGACACCAAAGCCTTCATAGCCTGCTAAATATCTCCCTTTTCTGATTATATAAAAAATATTGATAATACATATGAATGTGCTAATATTTTTGTAATTTCTGATTATTTACTTTTTATTTTAATAGTTTATTGAACAGAGTTAAATGTAATAATTAATGCATATTTCACTAAAATAAGGTAAATTTAAGAATAGACTTCTCCTCACGCAGTGTATAAAAAGAGGAGAAGGCAGACCATTTTTCTGTATCTCTTACCTTTTTTAAATAAACGAAAAGAGTCCCCCTTTCCCCCCTTTTTTTAAGGTTGCGGATCACTAATCGGTTGGGACTTTTATTGCCATAATCTGGGGACCATCTCCACCCATAATTCAAAAAAATTTCCGATGTAGGATTTTTGCCGACCAAATATGCCATTTTTCTTAAACTTGTCGCATCGCTTGGGTTGCTTGGAATTGACTCTCAAATATCATATTTAAATATCGGCTCAGATAATCTGAACCTCAAAATATATAGATACACACGCCACAGACGAATTATAAATTTCGTAGGCGCATGCACAACGTGTTCTCGTGTCGTTTCCTTCTCTCTACCCTTTGTCTTTGTCCACTTCTCATGCGCCGCGGTGCAATACATTGCACACAACACAAGACGCGGGCGGCACGTGGCAGTGAATGAATTTCATAATCATTTCTGTGTTCATAACATAACATATGGTCCGCAACGGCAACTTGCTCTCTTCCTCGGACCCACTTGGTACACTTGTCATGCATCACGGAGATATCCATCACACATTACGGAAGTCGCAGGCAATGGCAAGCGATGAGTGATTCTTAAAAGATACTATGAAAATAGTCTCTTGACTCTCTTGAACTGGAAAACGTTCTCTCAAATTCACACGCACACAGGCTGATGCGATTCACTTGAAAGCTCTAGGATATTTCAGATACATTTTCATAGGAACAACATTTTGCACCAATTTGGACATATATGTATTATTTGTATATGGTTGGACATTTGTTTGAGTTTTCTGAAGATTTGGCCGTTTGGTTCATTGGTGTTTCTTTTATTAAAAGATTAAATTGCGGAACGCTTCTAAAAAAAAAAAACAAAAACAAAAGTTCGATTCGAAGTGCGTGCTTAATCAGAAGTAATGTCACGATTTGATAAGTGTCTGTTGCCGATCAAACTTAATTTTTGTGCAACAAACATGGAATGTGCAATTTACACGCTAGTGTACAATATATACATTTTTGAATCGCGCCCAGCAAAAATAACAAAAAAAAGAAAATTTATAACATACTACGAGAAGTGATCACACACACGCACAGTGCGCCCATTTTGTTTAACCCTTCTCTTGGCCCATAGTATTCCACAGACCTTTCCCAGTAAAGAATGTGGTCATGTTTATGCTCTTGGTGCCCCCGCGTGGAAGGGACCTTGACGTGGTGCGGGGGCTTAGCGCTGCATACTGACCGAACACAGGACAACTAGGACAGTATACTTACAAATGACAGAACAGAACTTCAACACACAGCCAACTAACATCTTCCAAATCCTAAACCTAAGGTGTAATGCGATCCGTGCCGATGGGTGAATGGCACCAGGGACAAATGGTGTCACAAACGGAGCTTCTGAGGAACCGGGCGAAACCTCAGAATAACTAGCCTTGCGTACTTAAGGGGTCACTGAGCACGTGTACCCTCATTACCGCCATACTCGTGGGACCAAAATATGGATACTAACAAGAACAACACAAAAACAAACACACAAACAACAGGGGTAGAACAAAACCAACCCGCCCAAGCTGAAGGTAATGGTTCAACCATAAGCCTAGCAGCGAAAGGTGAGGGAGGCATGTCCCAACCCTCGACGACACCCTCTCAGGGAAGTGCTTTCTGCACAAGACCAGAGAGGTCCGACGTGACAAAAACAACAACAAAAATGGGCCAACTAACCCTGAAAAACAAGAAACCGACGCTTTCCGGAGCTCAACGACGAAAGATTGCGATCGAAAAAGCGAGGGAAAGGGGTGAACCGATCAGGCCGCGACATAAGCGAACCCACGGCAAGCCTCAAAACCAGCCCGAGGGGCCTAAAAACAACCCCCCCAAAAGAACAAGGTCAGAGTCCCAATCTCCCGCAGAAGGAGCAGAGAGAAAACGACCGAACACCGGGAACAGAGAAACTCCGTCGACGAAACCCGGACCATCAGGAGTAGCATCAGGGAGTACTTTTAAGGAAGCCCTCTGCTCCCTCAAAATGGCTGTGGTCCTGGACAGTTACCCAGCCGAAAAACTAACCACTGAGCAGGCAAAGGACATTCAGCGGGCTATCGTGACAGAGGTCTTTAAGTGTGAGCCATCCAAGGCCCCACTCTTCACCAATAGCTACCCGGACAAGGGCGTCCTTTATGTAACCTGCGCTAATCAGGAAGCCAAACACTGGTTGAAGGTCACAATACCTTTCATCAACCCATGGGAGGGAGCAATCCTTCGCGTGGGCGATGCGAGGGAAGTGGTCAAAACCAGCAAAATAATGTTTCGGATTCCGAATACGGACGTAGTTGGTACGGAGGATCCGAAGCAGATCCTGACGCTCCTCAAGACCCAAAACCAGGGGCTGCACACCGAGGAATGGAATGTCGTCGCATCCACGAAAGATAAAACCGGACTGAATCTGGTCGCCTGGATCGACGAAACTAGCCGGAAGGCGCTGGAGGCCAGAGACCACACAGGTTACTTTGGCCTAAACCAGATAACCTTTAAGGCGATATCCAAGCGGCCTCATGATGCTGAAGGTGGTCCAAATCAATCTTCAGCACAATAAAGCTGCAACCGCAGCACTAAGCCGCCTCATCGCAGCCGAGGGTCTGGATATAATCCTTATCCAAGAACCATGACTGTATAAGGGCAAAGTAGCCGGCTTAGGAACCACCGGAGGTAAGTTAATATACGATATAGCTTCTGGCAACGCCAGGACCTGCATCTATACTAAGCCTAACATTAACATACTGTCACTATACAACCACATTTCCAGGGACCTAGTAGCGGTGTAGTCTGGCTGGTCTAGCGGTTAGTGCGCGCACCTTCGGTGCACAGGGTCATGAGTTCGAATCTCACCGTGTTCCATGGTGTTTTTCGAACTCACGAGCTTGTGACGGACTATGATCTCACTCAGATGTTAAACGAGTACCCATTTATGGGGATAAATAACACTGCTGATCGTGATGCTGATCTCATCACCTCAACAATAAGCAGATAAGATCTTGGAAATAGGATGTCACTAACACATCCTGCGGCCTTAGTCCAATGTTGGATTGTCGCGCCTGTTATTTTTTATTTATTAGTAGCGGTGAAGATAAATGGGAGTAGTAATCGGGAGCTCATCCTAGCTGCCGCATACTTCCCATACGATTCACAGACGCCTCCACCACCTCAAGAGCTGGAGGAACTGTTAACTAGCAGCGGAACACATACACCGCAGCTCATCATCGGAGCGGACGCAAATGCTCACCACACAGAGTGGGGAAGTTCCGATACGAACAAAAGGGGTGAGTATCTTTATGATTTCATAATCAAAGAAAACCTTGAAATTCTAAATAAGGGTACTGAGCCCACTTTTGTAACAACACGTCGAAGAGAGGTCATTGACATTACTTTAGCCACCTTCAACGTATCCCCTAACGTCCGCCATTGGCGGGTTTTACCCGAACCATCGCTATCGGACCACAGATACATAAGTATGGAAATCGATAAAGTTGATAAGCCAACTGAACTGTATCGAAATCCGAGAAAAACAAACTGGGACCTCTACAGAGAGTGCCTGACCATCAATCTGAATGAAATGAATGAATCCTGGAGGAAGTTCTGCGAAGAAATAGAAAACTTGCATGAAGGAGCGAGACTCCAGAAGATTCTAGCCAAGGATCCAACAAACCCCATCGGAACACTTAAAAACTCCGATGGAAACCAACCAAAAACAGGTAAGGGGACCCTGGAAGTCCTCCTAGGGTCTCACTTTCCTGGATCAACGATAACATCGAAGCGCACAGACCAGTTGGATGACAACTCCCTTTTTCTCAGGGCTAACAAAGACGACTGGCGGATTGCGAACCAAATAGTAACTTATAATAGGGTGGAATGGGCGATCCACTCTTTCGAACCCTACAAATCACCAGGACCAGACGGTGTCTACCCAGCCCTGCTTCAGCAGGGTTTTACGACCCTGGCTCCGCTTTTACTAAGACTATCCAGCATAGCCTTACGATACATCCCAATCACTTGGAAGCAGGTAAACGTAGCATTTCTGGCAAGGCCGGGGCGTGACCAAACCCTAGCGAAATCGTATAGACCAATAAGTCTAACCTCCTTCCTACTTAAGTCATTGGAAAAGCTCGTCGATAAACATATCAGGGAAAGGTGCCTGTCGCTTTTCCCGTTGCACCCAAACCAACATGCTTATCAGACAGGGAAATCATGTGAATCAGTACTACACCATCTAGTTGGGAAGATTGAGACCACATTAGAAATCAAAGAAATAGGGCTCGCGGCCTTCCTAGATATAGAGGGGGCCTTCGACAACACTTCCTTTGAATCTCTTGTACACGGCGCCTCGAGTCATGGAGTTCAAAACACCCTATGTCGGTGGATAAAATCAATGCTTCAAGGACGACAAGTGCATGCAAAATTATTCGGTGAAACGATGTATACAGCTGTCCTCAAAGGTTGCCCACAGTGGGGTATACTTTCACCCCTCCTGTGGAACTTTGTAGTGGACAGCCTACTGGTCCAGCTAAATAATACTGGCTTCTATACCCTAGGGTATGCCGATGACATCAGCATTCTTATAAGGGGAAAATATCCAGGAGTTATTTCTGAACTCATGCAACAAGCTCTAACCCAAGTGGAGGATTGGTGTAGGAGGGTAGGCCTATCGGTCAATCAAAGATACAAGCCAAAAATCACGATATTTTTGTTAATTCATCAAAAACAAAAAATGGCCGTAGTTGGCCGGGAAATGAATTAAACCATATTATTCTACAATTAATGGAGTCAATAAAACCACAGAGTTTGGCTGCGACCACCTGCGACCCCGGCTATAGTAGCTATTTTTATCGACTAACCTTTGTTGTTTCATGTTTGACTTTTTGCATAATAACTTCCACTCTGATGTAGCTTTCGACTTTAAATTGTGTTTACATGTTAGCAATGTTATAAGCTTATCTGATTCTGAAAATGGGGTAAATCGGAGCAACAGGTTCCGCACCTCTCCTACAAATTGTATGTAGAAAACATATTAAATTAGTAAAACTCTTCACGAAATTAAGCTAATTCGGTCAAGTTACTCTAATAAGTTTTAAATCGAATACCCTTCGACAGGACCAAATGTAGGTTCGATTAAATCCAATATTCCACAACCTCCCCTATAAAATATCTTACTTTACCAGAAAATGGTATTAGCTGCTCGTAATTCGTGAAGGGGAAAAGTCGTTTGTTTCGATATTTGCATATTTTTGATAATTTGTTATAAACTACTGAAAAGCTTACATAAAAGAGTAACTTTTGTGAATTATTCAGATTTATCCGTTCAAAGAACCGTTATGATATTAGCGTGCGCATTTTCTATGTCGCATGAATTTTGTAGTTTTTCGAAGTTTGAACTACTGTATTTTCGAAATAACAGTGAGTTTTTAAACGGGGGAGCAGTGAAATTACAACAAATGTATATATTTCTAGACCCCAACCCAAATACTAAATTGCGCAAAGCAAGACGGAATAACTTTGGGTTTTGTTTGGTAACTCTAGCTTTCCTAAAGATTTCATAAATAAGGGTGCAGTTTTGTAACGGTAAATGAGAAAGCAAT
Source organism: Microchrysa polita (assembly GCA_949715475.1). Lineage (NCBI taxonomy): Eukaryota > Metazoa > Arthropoda > Insecta > Diptera > Stratiomyidae > Microchrysa > Microchrysa polita. The sequence continues at coordinate 78,339,717 of OX454415.1, forward strand.
ATGGCCATATAATATTTTACTCTATATAAGGTGTACTATCTATTAGCATCATTTGTAACATCAGAAAGGAGAAACGGTGCATTATCTATACTATGGGGTTGGTAAGAGCATCCTTAAAACCGCTATATGTTCTTTCGAACAGGACATATTTGAAAACAGAATCCACCATTCGATTCAGCACAAACAAATTCAACTTATAGTCCTTTACATGGTGCATTTTGCAGCAGGACATCCTCGCAAATATGCGATGTCCGAAAAATCATCGATTTCGCCCCACTGTGCGGCGCCATGCGCAGTGCACCAACTTTAACTCTAGAGAAACTACTAGACCTGCCACCACTGGACCTCAAAATCACAGAAGAGGCTAGACTCGCAGCGTACAGACTCCAATCATCGAACATGTGGACACCACAAAGGGTAGGACACTGTACGATCACAGAAATCATTGCAAACCCAATCTTAGATATGGGCAGCGACTATACCCCGGCCATGTACACCTTCGACTCCAACATCCAAACCTCAACGGTTAGGGAAGACTGGAGTAAATGGAACGACAACCATCTATCAAATCACATTTTGTGGTACACTGATGGGTCGAAGACAGACGAAGGAACGGGGGCAGGAGTCTATACTAAAACCAACAACTATAGTATCTCCAAACCCCTAGGGCAATATACAACTGTCTTCCAGGCAGAACTTATAGCCATAAACCTTGCAGCAGGGGAGAGTACTCGAAAGGGATATACCAATAAGACCATATATATTCTCTCCGACAGTCAAGCTGCTATAAAAGCAATTGCAAATCCCAAAACAACCTCTAAATTGGTTTGGGAATGCCAACAAAATCTCAAAAACCTAGCAATCCGAAACAAAGTAACTCTGAAATGGGTGAAAGGACATAAGGGGATCGAAGGAAATGAGAAAGCGGATGCCCTTGCAAGAGAGGGCTCCGAACTACCCTTAACTGGTCCTGAACCTGCAATCGGGATCAGTAAATCTACTGCCAGAACCGTTGCCAGACGATGGACCGAGGATAAATTCCAAGACCGATGGAGACTCGCTGAAGGGCTCAGGCATAGCAAGCGCATGCTGGAATCTAACTGGCATACCAGGTGCACCGAAGCCCTCAGTCTTAGTAAAACGAACCTCAGGGCAGTGACAGGCCTTATAACCGGTCATTGCACCCTACGGAAACATCTGCATACAATAGGGATCTACACACAAGACCCACTATGTCGCCTCTGTAACGAAGATGAGGAATCAGCCTCGCACGTTATTTTCGAATGTCCCGCTCTTATGAGCTGGAGACAAAACTTCTTTGGGGCTCAAACCACCAGTATGGGTGCACCCAAAGTAAACCTGGTTAACTTTCTTCTAAGCCTTTTACGTAGGACAGAGCTCATAACCTGACATTTTCTCGCTTAGATGGAAAATACAATAAGCCAGCAGGCTGCAGTATCGGGCGCAACCAGCCCAACCTATCTCAGCGCCATATCCATCCATCCATCCATGCTCTTGGTGGAAAGTGTGTGAGCCTTGAAGATTGTCAGACGGAAAATCAAAGACGGATCGGATGGTGGCTCTAAAGCAATTGTCGAGATCATTTCTTTGTGATGTTACTCATAAGACGAGGAAAATGCCAGGATGGACTTCTTTTTGGATTTTGTGCATTTTTTTTAGGGGATTTTTTTTTACTATCTTTTAGATTTTTTTTATCTATGTAAGGATGATGCTGCACGATCGATCGCTGACAGCGGAGTTCATGTAAGTTTCCTATTTGATTCATTATTTTTTTTATTCTTAATTTCGATATTTTTTTTTTATCATGGTGCATTTGGATATTTATATTGAATTTATTTTTGTTAATTAGTTTTGCGTTTTGAATTACTGCTCCTTTTCTTGGACTTTTTTTTTCTTTCATTTTTATTGAATTCCCCTCTTATACTATTTGTTTTCTTTTCTTTGGTTCAATACATTGTTTTTATATAATTTTTAATTATTATCTTCTTTTTTTTGATTATTCTGTGTCCCGAAGGATGGACACATCCTTTCATTCTCCTTCTCCTCTCCTCCTCTCCATATTCCCTATTTTCAAAGGTGGCTAAGCTAGGATCGTAACGCTCTGGCCCAAACAACCCGCGACATTCGCTGGCCTCGCCGGGTCAATATGCCACCGGGTCAGTAGCGTACGATTATTTTTTTTGTTGCAGTGACGGCGGCTCGACATATAGCCGTGGTCCGCGACAGAATGGCGCCCAAATTTTGGCTTTCTTATCCGACGGCAGAGGCCGTTGTTTGATTTTAATGTAGAAATCAGCTCGAATGGAGTCTTGTGGTCCATTTACGCGAGCCACGCGTCGAGCGGTCGTCATTGCAACAATGGCGTCCAACTTTTAATCCTTTACAGGCTGGAGTGTCTCGTCGTAGGATGGATCGACTATCGAGACTGTCCCTAGATCTTCCGCGTGGGATAGGCCCATGAGTGGCCGTTGGACTTAGGAGGCAACTCGGTAGTTGACCATCTGTGTTCTCAGGTGTTTACATTCTCTTGTAACTATATCCGGCTTTGGGCTGTCGAATTTATTCATTTTAAATCCAATCGAATTAGTTTACAAAAGAGATTGTAACCCTGAGACTTGACGAGGTTCTACCTCCTTATTATTATTATTTTCTGTCCAAATTTCAACCTTCCTCCTCCCCGTCCCATTAGATTTCATTTTTTTCGTTTTTAAATCGCTATTCAAATTTGAATATTTTTTTTTGGAATTGATTTTACGTTTTTGTTGAAATGCGTATGGTTTTAATTTTTTTTTTCATTCACCGCTTCACTTCCTCTCTTTAATCTTCGTTTTTCCTTCTCATCTTCCTGCGCGAATTAAATTTGTTTGAGCCTAGTAAAAAAACCAAAACACAAAAATATTAATTTTTGGTCAGCGTGGCCTGTTTATTCATTATAATCACTAGACTGACTTATTACAATAATTCAAGGCATTATATATACTCTTACAATTAATCTTATCTTAATACATTAACAATACAAATAATTGATAGTTGATGATAGCTGATGCATCTTTGAACCATTTCTTATCACGGATAAACATGGTTCGAAGATACATCTTTTCCTATCTCTGTTTGCACATAGTTAAACCTATCTTGTAACATTTTAATGTTGGGTCGAAGTTAAGCATAGATAATGATGTGCATTAACTCTCCTCTCCCTTAGAAAAAAGTGTCCTCACTTTTTATGATATTCTTTTAAGGCTTTTAAATAAGTTTCATATTCTTGATTTTTGATTTTATTTTGTTTATATTCATTGTATCTCTTCATTAATTTAACGGCTAAAATTATTATTATTATTGAAACTATTATGACACTAATTATTATAAATGTGCTTGTTATAGGATTGTTTTCAATTGGTATTATAAATTTGTTCAATGATTGGATATTTGAAAATTTGAATTCAGTTTCTGATTCTAACACTGTTAATATGTCTACTTCTTCTACTTCGAAATCGTGCAAAATTTGTTTAACCTTGTTTTCATAATTTACATAAATTTCTTCATTTATTGTTACATGATTTGTGAATGTTATTAAATATACACCAATTAAACTCTTATTATCAATTTTATTTTTTCCTGATACAATTATTGAACCAGAGTTGATTCTTACAAAGTTTGCATTATTTTCCTGAATAATATTACAATAGGATTTTCGGTTTTCAAGCATTGGTATAGTACAATTGTTGGATTTGGATAGTTTGCATATATTCTTGTTTAGAAAATTTTTACACTGTCCAATAGAAATATATTTATTATTTAGTACTCCAATTTCTTTGTTCATAGTATACTTTCCATACTTAGTTGCTAAGGTGGTTATTTGATAGTATTCCATTTGGTTGGTTATGACAGGGTATTTGTATATAAATATAATTGAATCATTAATTTGGGTAACGAAAATTTTTGAGTATTCTAAAACATTCATAATAGGTATAGTGGCTTGTTCTTTTTTTATTAAACTCCGAACTTCGTCTAAATTTAAAATTGTCGCTAGGAAAATTTGATTTCGTGCTAAGTTAATGGCTTCGATCAAATTCTTCAATTCGATATAAACTTCATTTAAAATGAACGAATAATGAGTACTAGTTTGTTTGATTATTTGAATTCGTTTTTCAAAGTCGGCGTTTATTGTACGTTGTTTCTCATTATTGGCTACTAATATGTTAATTGCGTTCTTAATTTCAAGAAAGTCGTCATGATCAGGGTTGCCTGCTATTAATTTGATAATAGATCCTAAAAAGTTTAATGCTCTTTTATTCCTACTATGTTCTGTTAATTGACCTAATAATGTTTCTATCTTTCCTAATATAATTTTATCTACTTCATCAATATCCCTATTTTTTACATCTTCTATAGCTGTTTTGAAATGTGATAGATTGGTTACATGATACAAAAAATCTGATTTTTCAAATGTATATACGTCGTCTCCCTTAGTTAATTTAAAATTTTTATTCTCTAGGTTTGTAATATTTACTTCCCCTTTAGCCTGACTGATTATTATTATTAGTAATAGAATTATCTTTGTTAGCTTCATATTGATTTTTGTTTTTGCGGATGTTGTCTTTGTGAATAATCTTCCCTGTGGTAGTTAGAATGCTGCTTTAACAGTGTATTTGTTATACCTCGACGTTAGTTTGTTTCGTCTGTTATTTTTTACGAAAATGTTCTCGTTGGGCTGAAACGATTTGAAGATCCGATTTTTATTCTGGTAATTAATGACTTTTTCTTGAGTTTCTACTAATAACTGTTTGATATGAAGGTGCTTTTCTTGATTAAAATAAATCTCAACTGGTTTTAGATTTGTTACCGAATGTATAGTATGATTATATTCGAAAGCTGCATTATACACTTCTTCTTGTGGTTGTGTATTATTTTGGGTAGCTAGAACTCTGCTTATTTCTAATAGGGTTGAGTGTATTCTTTCTACGCTTCCATTAGTTGTGGAATGGTTGACTGGGGTTGTATGATGGCTAATTTTTAATTTTTGTAATAAAATTTTGGCTGCGTTACTAACGAAGATACTCTCATTATCAGTTACAAGATTTTTTATTTTTGGAAATACCTGTTTAAAAATGTGTTCTAAATGTACTGTGAAATTGGTTTTATCTGGAATTTTGTGCAAATAAATATATTTAGAAAAGTTGTCAAGGCTCGTAATATATAGCTCTTTTCCTGCATGAAATATATCCATGTGGATATTCTCTCCTGGTCGCTCTGGTAATGGTGTTTTTCCCAATGAGTGCTGATTAGGGTGTCTTTCATATTTGTTTTTTAAGCAATTTTCACAGTTATATGTAAAATCCTTAGCGTCTTTCTTCATATTTGGCCAGTAAAATTCCATTTCAAGCTCCTTGAGATTATTTTTATAATTTCTATGTGCTCGATTGTGAGTGTCTTGGATTATATTTAATTGTTTTTCCCTATCTTCCACGTTCTCTAAGTGGATTTGAGTGAAAACTATTTTATAGTTTTGGTAATTTTTTTGTATTTCATCTTTAACTTTGTGCCAAAGTTCTAAATCTGAATGTATGGCAACGATAATGTTCGGATTCATGATTGTTTTTAATTGTAGTATTAAAAATTGTAGTTTAGCGAATGAAATAGTCCATTGGGCTATTAGCTAGAATTATTTGCGTTTTGAATTTATTCAGTGGTTGAGATACTGTTTTTATTTCTTGCATTGAACTTTCCTCTGAGTGATCACTGTGATCAGTAGTGTTAGTATTTATTTTTTGTCTCGACAATGCGTCTCTCAGTTATTGTCTGAGCGTTGAGTTTTTGAAAATCGATCACTAACCGACGTTTCGGGTTACCTTTATCGTCAGTTCCCTTTTTTGGCACGACCCATACTGGTGAGTATGTATGGTGGTATGGTGACTTGCTTGGTCTAATGATTCCATTTTTCAACAACTTCTCTATTTCTTTGTTTACGAATTCGTTATCACTATAGGGATATGGGTACTGCTTAGTCCAAATTGGAGAGCTGTCCTTTGTCCTGATAGTTGCCTGAATTGTGGTCGTAAACGGTAAGCAATCATCTACCCTATGGTTGTTCATTATCTCGTCAATTTGTTTCCTGTATTTCTCGTCATTCAATGTATAATTTATCCTTTGTATTTGTTCTTTTTTCATACTACTGAATATTGTGAGCTGCATGTCTGCTAAATTTAGATTCATTCTTAACTGTTTTATTCCATTTACTCCGATTAATGCTTCATAATCATCGAAATTGTCTAATACAAAAAATGTCAACTTCTCCCCTAGTATATATATTTCCCTTTTATATTTAATCTTGCTTGACCCGGGCATTGTACGAGTTTCAGTGGATTTGTCTAACTTTATATTTTTTCCTAATTTACAACTTTCTCTGATGTAATTATTCGTACTACCAGAGTCAATTAACATTAAAATTTCAACAGGCTTGCTATCCGATTTTAATCTAAGTTTAAGACAAGGCAAGCCTTTCATAATTCTAAAAAAGGACTAGCGTCTATTTCTTCCCTAACATTCTTTCCTATATTAACTGTAGTTGAATAGTTATCTTGATCTGCTACCTGATTTATTCTTTGGAACTTTTGTGGATGTCTAAATTTGTTAGAAGAGCTTCCAGCTTCACGTTTGAAGGAAGGATTATTTTGAGGTCTCCTAAAACTGTTACCACTATATGTATCCATAGGCTCCGGTCTCTGTTGATTAAAATCGTTATGTAGTTGGTTGTGGTTGTTAGGTTGAGGAAGTCTCAAGTTATGATTTAATCCAAATTGGTTATTATTATTGTGTCTAAAATGTTGCTGTTGTAGAAAGGTATTATGTAATCTTGGAGGTGTATAGCGTAGTCTAAAATTTTGTTGGTCTAAATTCTGATATTCTATATCGTGGTACATGGTTTGTGCGAGAGCATAGGCTTCCCCTAAAGTTTTCGGAATTTGTCCGTAAAGCATGTTCTTAGTTGCCACACTGTTTATACCTATCATAAAAGTACGAACTGCTTTTGATTCCATTTCACGAGTAAAAGCATGAATGACTTTAGAGTCAGTATAGGACATTTCGATTTTTGAAATAATCAAATTCAATTGCTCATTCAACTTATTATGGAATACTTCCAAACTATTACCACCTTGCTTAATAGTAGTCATCTGGTTTTCTAAAATATACAAAGGCCGTTTATCGGCATATGTTGCATCTAAACGTTCGATAAATTGAAATAAAATGATGAGGAGTGTTATTATTAAGTAATACTTGAGCTGCTGTGCCCGTGATTTTATTATTAATTAAAACTAATGCTTCTTTATACATATTCTCATTTTCTAAATTTGCTATTGAATCAAAGAGAATCATAGCGCGTTTCCTCCATGAACGGTACTCTTTTCCTTCACCACTAAATGTAGGAAGACTCTTAAACATATCGAAGTTGACTTCTTTTGGATTCTGATAATCACAAATTTGATCTGCCCTTTTCTCCGAGGTGGCAGGATTTAAATTGTGAATATTAGTTAATTCTTCTAATAATAAATTTTGACTATCGATAGTTGCTTTCTGCTGAGTGACGATTTGAGCTAATTGTGCAATTTGATTCTCGAGAATCTCTTGTTTAGCTCGTAAGGTTGGGAGATCCATGATGGATTCGATTTCTTCACTTTTAAAACTTAATTCACAAAACGCCCTAATGATATCCTCCACTTTGATTATTTGATATGCCCCGGAAAATTCGGTTGGTTTCACCCTCTCTTGAACCTCAGCGTCAGCGTTAGACAAATTATAGCAGCGCTTCAGTCGCCGTAACAAATGTAAATTGAAGTCCTTAGCCTTACTTACTTTTTGCAAGATGCCTCAGGAATCGAATTTTATCGTCTTTCGATATGTGGGTGACGTCTCCTGGATCACCTCGTTGATTTAACTGCTTCGTTTTTTATCACTGCAGGATCACTTGTGACAAACAGGAGAAATAAATGGCTGGACACGGTCACTGATAAAGATGAAGATTTATACAATTTTTCGCGGCTTACGCTGTTTCGAAACGGCGGTACTAAATTTCGATATTTTTCACTTCACTTTTTTGAACCGTATCCCGGTTGAGCCCCCAATTAAATTTGTTTGAGCCTAGTAAAAAAACCAAAACACAAAAATATTAATTTTTGGTCAGCGTGGCCTGTTTATTCATTATAATCACTTGACTGACTTATTACAATAATTCATGGCATTATATATACTCTTACAATTAATCTTATCTTAATACATTAACAATACAAATAATTGATAGTTGATGATAGCTGATGCATCTTTGAACCATTTCTTATCACGGATAAACATGGTTCGAAGATACATCTTTTCCTATCTCTGTTTGCACATAGTTAAACCTATCTTGTAACATTTTAATGTTGGGTCGAAGTTAAGCATAGATAATGATGTGCATTAACTCGCGCATACATATTATCATTTGCTCATTTCAATCAGGTTGCACACCTTTCGCTCTTAGGTCAGGTCAGTCGGAATATAGCGGGCGCATGAGACGTTGTCCCTAAGCATGCCGCGCTGCTACGTGGCCGGCGGGATTTTTTTTTTTCTTCAGACAATGATCGGTTTGATTGCATAGTTGGACATTTGTTTGAGTTTTCTGAAGATTTGGCCGTTTGGTTCATTGGTGCTTATAAGTTTTTTTTTTTTTGTTACGCTACGATCTACATTGCTTGCGGAGTGATGCATTTTTTTTTTTTTTAGTGCAATGCAGCCGCTATTTTTTTTTTTTTTGGTGATTGACCTATGGTTTTGCATTGCAGTCGAAAAGATGAAATGTGAGTGAAAAAAAAGGTCAGTCGGAATATAGCGGCCGCATGGGACGTTGTCCCTAAGCATGCCGCGCTGCTACGTGGCCGGCGGGATTTTTTTTTTCTTCAGACAAAGATCGGTTTGATTGCATAGTTGGACATTTGTTTGAGTTTTCGGAAGATTTGGCCGTTTGGTTTATTGGTGTTTCTTTTATTAAAAGATTAAATTGCGGAACGCTTTAAAAAAAAAAAAAAAAAACAAAAGTTCGATTCGAAGTGCGTGCTTAATCAGAAGTGATGTCACGATTTGATAAGTGTCTGGTGCCGATCAAACTTAATTTTTGTGCAACAAACATGGAATGTGCAATTTACACGCTAGTGTACAATATATACATTTTTGAATCGCGCCCAGCAAAAATAACAAAAAAAAAAGTAAATTTATAACATACTACGAGAAGTGATCACACACACGCACAGTGTGCCCATTTTGTTTAACCCTTCTCTTGGCCCATAGTATTCCACAGACCTTTCCCAGTAAAGAATGTGGTCATGTTTATGCTCTTGGTGGAAAGTGTGTGAGCCTTGAAGATTGTCAGACGGAAAATCAAAGACGGATCGGATGGTGAATGGTGGCTCTGAAGCAATTGTCGAGATCATTTCTTTGTGATGTTACTCATAAGACGAGGAAAATGCCAGGATGGACTTCTTTTTGGATTTGGTGCATTTTTTTTAGGGGATTTTTTTTACTTTCTTTTAGATTTTTTTTTTATCTATGTAAGGATGATGCTGCACGATCGATCGCTGACAGCGGAGTTCATGTAAGTTTTCTATTTGATTCATTATTTTTTTTTTTATTCTTAATTTCGATATTTTTTTTATCATGGTGCATTTGGATATTTATATTGAATTTATTTTTGTTAATTAGTTTTGCGTTTTGAATTACTGCTCCTTTTCTTGGACTTTTTTTTCTTTCATTTTTATTGAATTCCCCTCTTATACTATTTGTTTTCTTTTCTTTGGTTCAATAAATTTTTTTTATATAATTTATAATTATTATCTTCTTTTTTTTTTGATTATTCTGTGTCCCGAAGGATGGACACATCCTTTCATTCTCCTTCTCCTCTCCTCCTCTCCATATTCCCTATTTTCAAAGGTGGCTAAGCTAGGATCGTAACGCTCTGGCCACTGCCATCTAGATAGACAGGCCGAACTGCAGAAATTTGTTCGTCTACAAGTGGACAAGTGCGTTCGTGACCAGTGACAGTTGACATTTGTAAAGCCCACAACCTCCAGTGCTTCTGAACCCAAAAGTTTAAATATGCCGAGCGTTTATTACGAAACAAAGGTTATGGTTTGCTTTAATGTGTTTTTGATGTGCAAGTGGTAAAATAGTATACATCAACATCGTACTTACCATATTTATCCCAAAAATCAACGCACTGGCATGTGTATATCATAGCAAGTCACACGAAATGACAGGCTGACAGCCACTGATATTTCGATTGTGGACAATTTGTGGATTGTACTGAGCGGTACTTTGGCAGTACTAAGCGCGGACCATGACCAACCATGGCACTACTAGTGTTGCATGACCACTGACAGATCAGCTGATAATCCGGCCTGTCTATCTAGATGGCAGTGCTCTGGCCCAAACAACCCGCGACATTCGCTGGCATGGAATAGAGAAATAAAAAGGAATGATAAATCAGCTGTCACCCATACAAACTGCATGGCACGATTTTAAAAAGCGGTTGTCCCCATCTGTCAAGTGTTATTGTGAAGTTATAACGAAGTAAATGGGGCAAAGATTGTTGCTGGAGGAAGTCAGGAAGTGTATCTATAAAATGTAATAGTCATATCGCAGTTTCAGTGCAACACAAAGGTAAAAAAGACGAATTGTCCCCACCTGTCAGATCCAGTCTTATATGAAAAATTCAATCATTTATCGCTTCTACGGCGCAATCCTCTTAGTTGTTAGGATCAATGTTCACTGGCCTCGCCGGGTCAATATGCCACCGGGTCAGTAGCGTACGATTATTTTTTTTGTTGCAGTGACGGCGGCTCGACATATAGCCGTGGTCCGCGACAGTAGTAGCCTTGAAATATTATGTCAGTTTTAAATTAATATTTATAAAATATATATACATTCAATAAAAGATATTATTAACATATACAACATGGCGCAGCCGATAATTGGACTACATGAAAATTATGTCCAAAGAACTTTCGCTCAAATCCGAATGCGAGAAAATTTAAAATTGAAAGAAAGTTACAGAAAGATTTTACAGAAACATCGAAAAGAAAATGAAGTTTGATCCTTTATCAAGAAAAAGGAAAAGTATATAGAAGAATACAAATAGGAGAGGAAAGAAGAAAAGAAAAGGAAAGAAAAATAATGATAAAAGAAAGCAGAAAAGAAACGGAAAGAAAAGAAAAGGAAAAAAGGTAAAGGAAAAAGAAAAAACTTGTCTTCGTTGTTAGCTTTTGCCAAAGTAACACCAAAACAACAAGCGAAACGCAAGAAAAATAAAGAAGAATATAGAAAAGAAAAAAGGAATGAAAAAGAAAGAAAAAGGAAAAGTGAAAGGATTAAAAGAAAAGAATATGATGAAGGATCAAACTGAGGCCTAATTGATGTTGTCTAATGGAGTCGTAAAAAAAAAGAATGAAGAAGGGAGATGTTTTATAAATATATTAAATGTTATGAAATGTTATGTCAGTTTTATATTAATATTTATAAAATATAGATATATACATAGGCCTACAACTTAATAATGAGACTTTTTTGGAATTTTGGGCATTTATTCATAGATTTATTCATATAACTAAATTAATCAAAATATTGGTCATCAGCAGCGATAACTTTCTCCCATCTTTCGGGAAGTCTACGAATTCCGTCGCGGAAAAAATCTTGGGTTTTCGAGGCTATCCATGAATCGAGCCAGTTCTTAGTATCCTCATATGAAGTAAAGTGCTGATCAGCCTACGCATGAGTCATCGAAGCGAACAAATAGTAATCAGATGGAGCAATGTCGGGGCTATACGGCGAGTGGGGTAGCACTTCCCATTTGGTTGTTTCCAGGTACGTTTTCACGACTCGCGCAACATGAGGCCGAGCATTGTCATGCTGAAGAATTATTTTGTCGTGCCTTTCAGCATATTGTGGCCGTTTTTGACGCAATGCTTGACTCAAACGCATCAATTGCAGTCGATAGCGCTGCCCGTCAATGGTTTCATTTGGTTTTAGCAGCTCATAATACACAACACCGAGCTGGTCCCACCAAATGCAGAGCATAAGCTTGGAACCATGAATATTTGGCTTCGCGGTCGAAATGCGTTGTGTTTTTAGGTCTAGTATATAAACTGCCAAGAGAAGGTATATGATATAATAGGTGTGTTTTTATACCCTATACCCATAACATGGTATAGGGTATATTGTTTTTGTTACGACGATTTATGTAACACCTCAAAGGAGCCACCTGAGGTATGGCAAAGTATATATATAAATTATCAGGGTCGGTCCCTGATTCGAATAAGCCATGTCCGTCTGTCTGTCTGTCTGTCTGTCTGTCCGTCCGTGTGTCTGTCAGTTCGCACGATAACTCCCGAAATAATGGAGCTAGCGTTTTGAAATTCCGGTCAGATGATTGCTTTGATAAAAGCTTGGATGGTATTGAAAATGGGCCAAATCGAACCAAGGGTTCCCCTACCTCCCATACAAATGACCCCTCCGTGATAGTGTAATTCGGCCATATTTTTCGACAGAATGTCGCTAGGGACCTGAAATTTTCATCAATGCCTAATTGTGACTTATGCTTGAAGTTAGTGGAAAGTGGAGAAGGTCTGCCTTCCCCTACCCCTACATCCCCTACAAAGCAATATTACACCATATCTTTTGATAGAATGTCCCGAAAAACTTGAAATTTATCGCAAATGATAGCTGCTGGATGCTGTTATAAGATATTAAAGATATGCGAGATTCAGCCCATCTACCCCTCCCCCCTTAAAAAAAATTAAATTGAATATTTTCGGTTTTACGCGCATTCTAGGTCTGTACATGGGTATAGGGTATACACTCATCGTGCTATTCGCACGATTAGAACTCGGTCTCGTTTTTGGTTATCCCGTGCAGGTTTGGGTAACGAAACTCCATATAAAAAAAATGCCAGATGATCCACCTGTCATTTTTTTTTATATGAAGTTTCGTTACCCAAACCTACACAGGATAACCAAAGAAAACACACCTAATATATCATTAGAAAGGAAATTTTGCGTAGTTTAAATCGTCCTCAGAACATTTTGCTGTAAATATTACAATTAACAAGATATAGGCGAAAAGGAGCTAGAGCACCAAATGTAACTATAAAAAAATCGAAATTACACCGAATGTTTTTAGGTCTAGTATATAATCTGCCAAGAGAAGGTATATAATATAATATATCATTAGAAAGGAAATTTTGTGTAGTTTAAATCGTCCTCAGAATATTACAAAATCATAATTTCACCCCTTTGCCACCCCCTCCTCCCAAATGTGACGCGCAAAAAATCTAAGTCAGGCCATAGAACAATTTGGCATCAAAAGTCAGCTCTTTTTTTTTATGTTTGGGTTTCATCATTTTTTCAGCTAAAATCACTATACTAAATGTATGTAGGCAAAAACGTAGCCACCTTTATAACAATTTATCGAAGTAACACTGTATTTGATTCAGTGACAACTAGATATTTCTATTAAATTCAAATGTCGATGAAATCTTGATTGCAACAGGCATACAAAATGGAATTCCGGTTTACCACCACTTCTTTTGAGAATAAAAAAGTATCGTGAAATTGCTGTGGCCAACATCTAGGATAACGGTTTTCTCCGACGCTTTGTGGCGAGTGTGGTGACACCTCGATCGTATCGCTTCGCCAAAGGATTGCAGAGATACCGACAGATTTCCGAAGTAGTACGAAGTTGATTATGAAATTGCTGTGGCCAACATGGGCCAACATCCAGGCTGTATGTACGCAAAAACGTAGTCACTTTGAATACAATGTGTTGGAGTTCCACTGTATTTGATTTAGTGACAACTAAATATTTCCATTAAATTCAAATGTTGGCAATGAAAACTTGATTGCAACTCTAATAAAAAATGGAATTTTTATTTACTGCCACTTTTGTTGAGATTTTCAAAATTTTCTCGGTCTTTAAACCTTCTCCAGCGTAAGACGGATTAAACAAAACTAGGGGGCTTCGCCCCCTGCTCGCTTCGCTCGCCAACCCCCGGCGAAGGGCGAAGGCTAATTTCGGGCGCGGCCGAAATTTGGATACCCTTCGCTCACCTTGGGCTAAAAGTTTTTTCGGGCGTATATATGACTTGTATTTAATCCCCCTCATTCTTTTTCTTCCGTCTTGACAAAAGTTTTGTGCTTGGTTGAATTAGGTGAACAAATAAAAATATTTACTCGGAAAATTTTATTGGGGTTGCGGGAGCACGACCCGAAAGTACGATTCCATTCGTTTTTAACTTTTTTGTTGCTTTGGTAAAGACACATTAATTCAAGGTTTTGTGAAATTGGTGCAAAAAATGTTTCTTAGAAGAACCAAAATGGGCGTTGGGTTTGTATGGCCACCCCATGATCCCATGGTCAGATTTGATCAATTCTTAGATATGTATTGTGTCATCAAGAGAAACACGTTTGTGTGTAATTTGGTTGAAATTGGTACATAAATAAAAAAGTTTTTCTTAGAAGAACCTAATTTGGGGGGTTAGGTTTGTATGGCCGCCCCATGACCCCACTATCCGATTTGATCCATTCTTAGATATGTTTTGTGTCATCGAAAGAAGTTCATATGTGTGAAATTAATGCACAAATGAAATAGTTTTTCTTAGAAAAACCTAATTTTGGGGGTTAGGTTTGTATGACAGCCCCATGACCCCATAGTCCGATTTGATCCAATCTTACATATGTTTTGTGTCATCCATAGAAATACATTCGTGTGGAATTTGTTTGAAATTGATGCAGAAATAATTTGGGGAGTTACATTTGTATGGAAGCCCCATGACCCTATAGTCCGATTTCATCCAATCTTACGTATGTTTTGTGTCATTAATAGAAACACATTTGTGTGAAATTTGGTTGGAATTGGTACGCAAATAAAAAAGTTTTTCTTAGAAGAACCTAATTTGGTGAGTTGGGTTTGTATGGCAGCCCCATGACCCCATTGTCCGATTGTGCCGATTCAAACATACAAACTGCCTGCAGCAAAAAGAAGCATTTGTGCAAAATTTCAGCTTCATAGCTTTTAAATTGGCCGAGTAAAACGCGTCGCAACAGACAGACAGACGGACATCGCCCAATCGACTCCCCAAGTCATGCTGATCATATATGTATACTTTTTATATGGTCGGAGATGCTTCCTTCAATGCGTTACAAACTTCATGACAAAGTTAATATACCCTTTCACTCTATGAGCGAAGGTTATAAAAAGAATAATTCTAAACGGTCCAGCGGTTTTCGAGTTTATCCAAGTTTATCCGTGATAAAGAAATCACGTTCCATTTTTTATGTACAGGGTGTCCGGAAACTGCCGCATAAACGCACCGGATTGTGATTTCCAGCAAAAAAGTTGTACCCAACATACCCCAAATACTTAACCCTTTAGCTGCCACAGTCATTTGAAGAATTTGAAAAAAAAAATTCTTGTTAGACTAAAACTTCAATATCTCAAAATTTAGACTAGCTAGAATAGCAAAATAAGATGACTAATTTAGCCAACAAATTTACCTAAAAAATAAATCTAACCGCACTAAAATCGGGTAGGAGGTTTGGTTTTTACAGAACATCAAAGTCAAATTTTTGTGATTTGGTCCGAAAACAATCTATTTTTCAATCTCAATTTTCTCCAACCTCTGCCAAGGTGAGGTGCTCGTACGATTCTTTTAAAAATTGCCGCTTAGTCAAAGGATCATTTCTTTCTTACATCATTTTATTCTAGCTGCGTTATTTCAAACAGTTTTAATGCTGTCTATTCCATGTTTTATTTAAGGAAGTCATGTTTCCGCGGAAGTCGAAGCAAGGTAGAATGATAGTATAGTTCTGTCCTAGCAAATGGAATGGAAAAAAGTGACAAGGGACGGGTTGCACGGTTGGGTATTCTTAGAGGAATCTCTTCCGATAAATCTGTAGAAAGAGTTCCTTGGCAAATGCTGTACAGAAGACACTCATCCAGGTACACTCTGCGTAGTTCGAGTGAGAGAATTTTAAGGTGGGCAAGTCGTTGAGGATATTCGCAATAGGGAAAGTGACTGTTGAAAAATAAAATTCGTGTAAACTTAACTTAACTTTAGGGGGGCAAAAGACTTCTCCATGTGTCCTCCGCGCGGGCGCCCCCTGGTAACGGTAGTGGGTAAAACCTCTAACGGCTAAGTCAAATCATCTGATGCGACATTTAGAAGAAGCACCGCTGCGCCTGAGTGCTGTATTTACATCTGCAGCGTCTCAGGTTACTTAACGTGATAGGTGACAGAAAACGTCTAACTCAACCACTAAAGCAGTATCTTCGAGGCATGCCCATGATGGCCTTTACTAAACGATTAAACCCTATCATGGTTTAGCGATGTGCCGACAACTTATCCTAAGATAAACTTCAAGTCAAGAAACCTGAAACAAAAGCCTCGGATTGGACGGATACAAAACAACGACGACCCCGCAAACGAACAACTGATTACTCTTTCGGATCCTGGAATGTACGCTCCCTGAATAGACCGGGGCCTTAAGGGCCCTCCTGGATCAGGTAGAACAATACAAGCTGAGCATAGTTGCAATCCAGGAAACTAAATGGCTCAAAAGCGATATTAACGACCTCAATTCGCACACTATTTTTACGAGTGGTAAAGAGGAGGGCAACAAGGAGTTTGGAGTAGCTTTCATCGTGAATAAGCAGCTCAAGGACCACGTTATCGGCTTCAAACCCATCAACGAGCGGCTATGTGCGATCCGCATTAAGACCCGTTTCGCTAATCTCTGGCTCATTAATGTGCATGCCCCTACAGAAGTAAAAGAAGACGCGATTAAGGAAGAGTTCTACAACGACCTAGAAACACTCTTCGACTCACTTCCAACAACGGTCAGCGACTTATCGACTTCGGAAGCGGCAGAAACTTGGTCATAAGCTCTACATGCTTCCCTCATCGACGAATCCATAAGCAGACCTGGAAGTCTCCAGATGAATACATCGTGAACCAGATCGACCACGTACTGATCAGCAAGAGATGGGCTTCTAATGTCCTAGATGTTCGATCCTATCGAGGAGCCAACTGCGACACCGATCACTATTTGGTGAAGACGACCTACAGGTGCAGAATCTCTTCGGTGCACCTAACGAGAATCAACCCTGCCAAGATCTTCGAGGTTGACAATTTGATTGATGAAGTTTGATCCTTTATCAAGAAAAAGGAAAAGTATATAGAAGAATCCAAATAGGAGAGGAAAGAAGAAAAGAAAAGGAAAGAAAAATAATGATAAAAGAAAGTAGAAAAGAAACGGAAAGAAAAGAAAAGGAAAAAAGGTAAAGGAAAAAGAAAAAACTTGTCTTCGTTGTTAGCTTTTGCCAAAGTAACACCAAAACAACAAGCGAAACGCAAGAAAAATAAAGAAGAATATAGAAAAGAAAAAAGGAATGAAAAAGAAAGAAGAAGGAAAAGTGAAAGGATTAAAAGAAAAGAATATGATGAAGGATCAAACTGAGGCCTAATTGATGTTGTCTAATGGAGTCGTAAAAAAAAAGAATGAAGAAGGGAGATGTTTTATAAATATATTAAATATATGTATGTAGTAGCCTTGAAATGTTATGTCAGTTTTATATTAATATTTATAAAATATAGATATGTATATACATAGGCCTACAACTTAATAATGAGACTTTTTTGGAATTTTGGGCATTTATTCATAGATTTATTCATATAACTAAATTAATCAAAATATTGGCCATCAGCAGCGATAACTTTCTCCCATCTTTCGGGAAGTCTACGAATTCCGTCACGGAAAAAATCTTGGCTTTTCGAGGCTATCCATGAATCGAGCCAGTTCTTAGTATCTTCATATGAAGTAAAGTGCTGATCAGCCTACGCATGAGTCATCGAAGCGAACAAATAGTAATCAGATGGAGCAATGTCGGGGCTATACGGCGGGTGCGGTAGCACTTCCCATTTGGTTGTTTCCAGGTACGTTTTCACGACTCGCGCAACATGAGGCCGAGCATTGTCATGCTGAAGAATTATTTTGTCGTGCCTTTCAGCATATTGTGGCCGTTTTTGACGCAATGCTCGACTCAAACGCATCAATTGCAGTCGATAGCGCTGCCCGTCAATGGTTTCATTTGGTTTTAGCAGCTCATAATACACAACACCGAGCTGGTCCCACCAAATGCAGAGCATAAGCTTGGAACCATGAATATTTGGCTTCGCGGTCGAAATGCGTTGTGTTTTTAGGTCTAGTATATAAACTGCCAAGAGAAGGTATATGATATAATAGGTGTGTTTTTTTTTGGTTATCCCGTGCAGGTTTGGGTAACGAAACTCCATATAAAAAAAATGCCAGATGATCCACCTGTCATTTTTTTTTTATATGAAGTTTCGTTACCCAAACCTACACAGGATAACCAAAGAAAACACACCTAATATATCATTAGAAAGGAAATTTTGCGTAGTTTAAATCGTCCTCAGAACATTTTGCTGTAAATATTACAATTAACAAGATATAGGCGAAAAGGAGCTAGAGCACCAAATGTAACTATAAAAAAATCGAAATTACACCGAATGTTTTTAGGTCTAGTATATAATCTGCCAAGAGAAGGTATATGATATAATATATCATTAGAAAGGAAATTTTGTGTAGTTTAAATCGTCCTCAGAATATTACAAAATCATAATTTCACCCCTTTGCCACCCGCTCCTCCCAAATGTGACGCGCAAAAAAGTCTAAGTCAGGCCATAGAACAATTTGGCATCAAAAGTCAGCTCTTTTTTTTTGATGTTTGGGTTTCATCATTTTTTCAGCTAAAATCACTATACTAAATGTATGTACGCAAAAACGTAGTCACCTTTATAACAATTTATCGAAGTAACACTGTATTTGATTCAGTGACAACTAGATATTTCTATTAAATTCAAATGTCGATGAAATCTTGATTGCAACAGGCATACAAAATGGAATTCCGGTTTACCACCACTTCTTTTGAGAATAAAAAAGTATCGTGAAATTGCTGTGGCCAACATCTAGGATAACGGTTTTCTCCGACGCTTTGTGGCGAGTGTGGTGACACCTCGATCGTATCGCTTCGCCAAAGGATTGCAGAGATACCGACAGATTTCCGAAGTAGTACGAAGTTGATTATGAAATTGCTGTGGCCAACATCCAGGCTGTATGTACGCAAAAACGTAGTCACTTTGAATACAATGTGTTGGAGTTTCACTGTATTTGATTTAGTGACAACTAAATATTTCCATTAAATTCAAATGTTGGCAATGAAAACTTGATTGCAACTCTAATAAAAAATGGAATTTTTATTTACTGCCACTTTTGTTGAGATTTTCAAAATTTTCTCGGTCTTTAAACCTTCTCCAGCGTAAGACGGATTAAACAAAACTAGGGGGCTTCGCCCCCTGCTCGCTTCGCTCGCCAACCCCCGGCGAAGGGTGAAGGCTAATTTCGGGCGCGGCCGAAATTTGGATACCCTTCGCTCACCTTGGGCTAAAAGTTTTTTCGGGCGTATATATGACTTGTATTTAATCCCCCTCATTCTTTTTCTTCCGTCTTGACAAAAGTTTTGTGCTTGGTTGAATTAGGTGAACAAATAAAAATATTTACTCGGAAAATTTTATTGGGGTTGCGGGAGCATGACCCGAAAGTACGATTCCATTCGTTTTTAACTTTTTTGTTGCTTTGGTAAAGACACATTAATTCAAGGTTTTGTGAAATTGGTGCAAAAAATGTTTCTTAGAAGAACCAAAATGGGCGTTGGGTTTGTATGGCCACCCCATGATCCCAAGGTCAGATTTGATCAATTCTTAGATATGTATTGTGTCATCAAGAGAAACACGTTTGTGTGTAATTTGGTTGAAATTGGTACATAAATAAAAAAGTTTTTCTTAGAAGAACCTAATTTGGGGGGTTAGGTTTGTATGGCCGCCCCATGACCCCACTATCCGATTTGATCCATTCTTAGATATGTTTTGTGTCATCGAAAGAAGTTCATATGTGTGAAATTAATGCACAAATAAAATAGTTTTTCTTAGAAAAACCTAATTTTGGGGGTTAGGTTTGTATGACAGCCCCATGACCCCATAGTCCGATTTGATCCAATCTTACATATGTTTTGTGTCATCCATAGAAATACATTCGTGTGGAATTTGTTTGAAATTGATGCAGAAATAATTTGGGGAGTTACATTTGTATGGAAGCCCCATGACCCTATAGTCCGATTTCATCCAATCTTACGTATGTTTTGTGTTATTAATAGAAACACATTTGTGTGAAATTTGGTTGGAATTGGTACGCAAATAAAAAAGTTTTTCTTAGAAGAACCTAATTTGGTGAGTTGGGTTTGTATGGCAGCCCCATGACCCCATTGTCCGATTGTGCCGATTCAAACATACAAACTGCCTGCAGCAAAAAGAAGCATTTGTGCAAAATTTCAGCTTCATAGCTTTTAAATTGGCCGAGTAAAACGCGTCGCAACAGACAGACAGACGGACAGACGGACATCGCCCAATCGACTCCCCAAGTCATGCTGATCATATATGTATACTTTTTATATGGTCGGAGATGCTTCCTTCAATGCGTTACAAACTTCATGACAAAGTTAATATAATAATAAAAGAATAATTCTAAACGGTCCAGCGGTTTTCGAGTTTATCCAAGTTTATCCGTGATAAAGAAATCACGTTCCATTTTTTATGTACAGGGTGTCCGGAAACTGCCGCATAAACGCACCGGATTGTGATTTCCAGCAAAAAAGTTGTACCCAACATACCCCAAATACTTAACCCTTTAGCTGCCACAGTCATTTGAAGATTTTTGAAAAAAAAAATTCTTGTTAGACTAAAACTTCAATATCTCAAAATTTAGACTAGCTAGAATAGCAAAATAAGATGACTAATTTAGCCAACAAATTTACCTAAAAAATAAATCTAACCGCACTAAAATCGGGTAGGAGGTTTGGTTTTTACAGAACATCAAAGTCAAATTTTTGTGATTTGGTCCGAAAACAATCTATTTTTCAATCTCAATTTTCTCCAACCTCTGCCAAGGTGAGGTGCTCGTACGATTCTTTTAAAAATTGCCGCTTAGTCAAAGGATCATTTCTTTCTTACATCATTTTATTCTAGCTGCGTTATTTCAAACAGTTTTAATGCTGTCTATTCCATGTTTTATTTAAGGAAGTCATGTTTCCGCGGAAGTCGAAGCAAGGTAGAATGATAGTATAGTTCTGTCCTAGCAAATGGAATGGAAAAAAGTGACAAGGGACGGGTTGCACGGTTGGGTATTCTTAGAGGAATCTCTTCCGATAAATCTGTAGAAAGAGTTCCTTGGCAAATGCTGTACAGAAGACACTCATCCAGGTACACTCTGCGTAGTTCGAGTGAGAGAATTTTAAGGTGGGCAAGTCGTTGAGGATATTCGCAATAGGGAAAGTGACTGTTGAAAAATAAAATTCGTGTAAACTTAACTTAACTTTAGGGGGGCAAAAGACTTCTCCATGTGTCCTCCGCGCGGGCGCCCCCTGGTAACGGTAGTGGGTAAAACCTCTAACGGCTAAGTCAAATCATCTGATGCGACATTTAGAAGAAGCACCGCTGCGCCTGAGTGCTGTATTTACATCTGCAGCGTCTCAGGTTACTTAACGTGATAGGTGACAGAAAACGTCTAACTCAACCACTAAAGCAGTATCTTCGAGGCATGCCCATGATGGCCTTTACTAAACGATTAAACCCTATCATGGTTTAGCGATGTGCCGACAACTTATCCTAAGATAAACTTCAAGTCAAGAAACCTGAAACAAAAGCCTCGGATTGGACGGATACAAAACAACGACGACCCCGCAAACGAACAACTGATTACTCTTTCGGATCCTGGAATGTACGCTCCCTGAATAGACCGGGGCCTTAAGGGCCCTCCTGGATCAGGTAGAACAATACAAGCTGAGCATAGTTGCAATCCAGGAAACTAAATGGCTCAAAAGCGATATTAACGACCTCAAT
Organism: Microchrysa polita; assembly: GCA_949715475.1. Lineage (NCBI taxonomy): Eukaryota > Metazoa > Arthropoda > Insecta > Diptera > Stratiomyidae > Microchrysa > Microchrysa polita. The sequence goes on from OX454415.1 coordinate 78,361,783, forward strand.
TCGCACACTATTTTTACGAGTGGTAAAGAGGAGGGCAACAAGGAGTTTGGAGTAGCTTTCATCGTGAATAAGCAGCTCAAGGACCACGTTATCGGCTTCAAACCCATCAACGAGCGGCTATGTGCGATCCGCATTAAGACCCGTTTCGCTAATCTCTGGCTCATTAATGTGCATGCCCCTACAGAAGTAAAAGAAGACGCGATTAAGGAAGAGTTCTACAACGACCTAGAAACACTCTTCGACTCACTTCCAACAACGGTCAGCGACTTATCGACTTCGGAAGCGGCAGAAACTTGGTCATAAGCTCTACATGCTTCCCTCATCGACGAATCCATAAGCAGACCTGGAAGTCTCCAGATGAATACATCGTGAACCAGATCGACCACGTACTGATCAGCAAGAGATGGGCTTCTAATGTCCTAGATGTTCGATCCTATCGAGGAGCCAACTGCGACACCGATCACTATTTGGTGAAGACGACCTACAGGTGCAGAATCTCTTCGGTGCACCTAACGAGAATCAACCCTGCCAAGATCTTCGAGGTTGACAATTTGATTGATGAAGTTTGATCCTTTATCAAGAAAAAGGAAAAGTATATAGAAGAATCCAAATAGGAGAGGAAAGAAGAAAAGAAAAGGAAAGAAAAATAATGATAAAAGAAAGTAGAAAAGAAACGGAAAGAAAAGAAAAGGAAAAAAGGTAAAGGAAAAAGAAAAAACTTGTCTTCGTTGTTAGCTTTTGCCAAAGTAACACCAAAACAACAAGCGAAACGCAAGAAAAATAAAGAAGAATATAGAAAAGAAAAAAGGAATGAAAAAGAAAGAAGAAGGAAAAGTGAAAGGATTAAAAGAAAAGAATATGATGAAGGATCAAACTGAGGCCTAATTGATGTTGTCTAATGGAGTCGTAAAAAAAAAGAATGAAGAAGGGAGATGTTTTATAAATATATTAAATATATGTATGTAGTAGCCTTGAAATGTTATGTCAGTTTTATATTAATATTTATAAAATATAGATATGTATATACATAGGCCTACAACTTAATAATGAGACTTTTTTGGAATTTTGGGCATTTATTCATAGATTTATTCATATAACTAAATTAATCAAAATATTGGCCATCAGCAGCGATAACTTTCTCCCATCTTTCGGGAAGTCTACGAATTCCGTCACGGAAAAAATCTTGGCTTTTCGAGGCTATCCATGAATCGAGCCAGTTCTTAGTATCTTCATATGAAGTAAAGTGCTGATCAGCCTACGCATGAGTCATCGAAGCGAACAAATAGTAATCAGATGGAGCAATGTCGGGGCTATACGGCGGGTGGGGTAGCACTTCCCATTTGGTTGTTTCCAGGTACGTTTTCACGACTCGCGCAACATGAGGCCGAGCATTGTCATGCTGAAGAATTATTTTGTCGTGCCTTTCAGCATATTGTGGCCGTTTTTGACGCAATGCTCGACTCAAACGCATCAATTGCAGTCGATAGCGCTGCCCGTCAATGGTTTCATTTGGTTTTAGCAGCTCATAATACACAACACCGAGCTGGTCCCACCAAATGCAGAGCATAAGCTTGGAACCATGAATATTTGGCTTCGCGGTCGAAATGCGTTGTGTTTTTAGGTCTAGTATATAAACTGCCAAGAGAAGGTATATGATATAATAGGTGTGTTTTTTTTTGGTTATCCCGTGCAGGTTTGGGTAACGAAACTCCATATAAAAAAAATGCCAGATGATCCACCTGTCATTTTTTTTTATATGAAGTTTCGTTACCCAAACCTACACAGGATAACCAAAGAAAACACACCTAATATATCATTAGAAAGGAAATTTTGCGTAGTTTAAATCGTCCTCAGAACATTTTGCTGTAAATATTACAATTAACAAGATATAGGCGAAAAGGAGCTAGAGCACCAAATGTAACTATAAAAAAATCGAAATTACACCGAATGTTTTTAGGTCTAGTATATAATCTGCCAAGAGAAGGTATATGATATAATATATCATTAGAAAGGAAATTTTGTGTAGTTTAAATCGTCCTCAGAATATTACAAAATCATAATTTCACCCCTTTGCCACCCGCTCCTCCCAAATGTGACGCGCAAAAAAGTCTAAGTCAGGCCATAGAACAATTTGGCATCAAAAGTCAGCTCTTTTTTTTGATGTTTGGGTTTCATCATTTTTTCAGCTAAAATCACTATACTAAATGTATGTACGCAAAAACGTAGTCACCTTTATAACAATTTATCGAAGTAACACTGTATTTGATTCAGTGACAACTAGATATTTCTATTAAATTCAAATGTCGATGAAATCTTGATTGCAACAGGCATACAAAATGGAATTCCGGTTTACCACCACTTCTTTTGAGAATAAAAAAGTATCGTGAAATTGCTGTGGCCAACATCTAGGATAACGGTTTTCTCCGACGCTTTGTGGCGAGTGTGGTGACACCTCGATCGTATCGCTTCGCCAAAGGATTGCAGAGATACCGACAGATTTCCGAAGTAGTACGAAGTTGATTATGAAATTGCTGTGGCCAACATCCAGGCTGTATGTACGCAAAAACGTAGTCACTTTGAATACAATGTGTTGGAGTTTCACTGTATTTGATTTAGTGACAACTAAATATTTCCATTAAATTCAAATGTTGGCAATGAAAACTTGATTGCAACTCTAATAAAAAATGGAATTTTTATTTACTGCCACTTTTGTTGAGATTTTCAAAATTTTCTCGGTCTTTAAACCTTCTCCAGCGTAAGACGGATTAAACAAAACTAGGGGGCTTCGCCCCCTGCTCGCTTCGCTCGCCAACCCCCGGCGAAGGGTGAAGGCTAATTTCGGGCGCGGCCGAAATTTGGATACCCTTCGCTCACCTTGGGCTAAAAGTTTTTTCGGGCGTATATATGACTTGTATTTAATCCCCCTCATTCTTTTTCTTCCGTCTTGACAAAAGTTTTGTGCTTGGTTGAATTAGGTGAACAAATAAAAATATTTACTCGGAAAATTTTATTGGGGTTGCGGGAGCATGACCCGAAAGTACGATTCCATTCGTTTTTAACTTTTTTGTTGCTTTGGTAAAGACACATTAATTCAAGGTTTTGTGAAATTGGTGCAAAAAATGTTTCTTAGAAGAACCAAAATGGGCGTTGGGTTTGTATGGCCACCCCATGATCCCAAGGTCAGATTTGATCAATTCTTAGATATGTATTGTGTCATCAAGAGAAACACGTTTGTGTGTAATTTGGTTGAAATTGGTACATAAATAAAAAAGTTTTTCTTAGAAGAACCTAATTTGGGGGGTTAGGTTTGTATGGCCGCCCCATGACCCCACTATCCGATTTGATCCATTCTTAGATATGTTTTGTGTCATCGAAAGAAGTTCATATGTGTGAAATTAATGCACAAATAAAATAGTTTTTCTTAGAAAAACCTAATTTTGGGGGTTAGGTTTGTATGACAGCCCCATGACCCCATAGTCCGATTTGATCCAATCTTACATATGTTTTGTGTCATCCATAGAAATACATTCGTGTGGAATTTGTTTGAAATTGATGCAGAAATAATTTGGGGAGTTACATTTGTATGGAAGCCCCATGACCCTATAGTCCGATTTCATCCAATCTTACGTATGTTTTGTGTTATTAATAGAAACACATTTGTGTGAAATTTGGTTGGAATTGGTACGCAAATAAAAAAATTTTTCTTAGAAGAACCTAATTTGGTGAGTTGGGTTTGTATGGCAGCCCCATGACCCCATTGTCCGATTGTGCCGATTCAAACATACAAACTGCCTGCAGCAAAAAGAAGCATTTGTGCAAAATTTCAGCTTCATAGCTTTTAAATTGGCCGAGTAAAACGCGTCGCAACAGACAGACAGACGGACAGACGGACATCGCCCAATCGACTCCCCAAGTCATGCTGATCATATATGTATACTTTTTATATGGTCGGAGATGCTTCCTTCAATGCGTTACAAACTTCATGACAAAGTTAATATAATAATAAAAGAATAATTCTAAACGGTCCAGCGGTTTTCGAGTTTATCCAAGTTTATCCGTGATAAAGAAATCACGTTCCATTTTTTATGTACAGGGTGTCCGGAAACTGCCGCATAAACGCACCGGATTGTGATTTCCAGCAAAAAAGTTGTACCCAACATACCCCAAATACTTAACCCTTTAGCTGCCACAGTCATTTGAAGATTTTTGAAAAAAAAAATTCTTGTTAGACTAAAACTTCAATATCTCAAAATTTAGACTAGCTAGAATAGCAAAATAAGATGACTAATTTAGCCAACAAATTTACCTAAAAAATAAATCTAACCGCACTAAAATCGGGTAGGAGGTTTGGTTTTTACAGAACATCAAAGTCAAATTTTTGTGATTTGGTCCGAAAACAATCTATTTTTCAATCTCAATTTTCTCCAACCTCTGCCAAGGTGAGGTGCTCGTACGATTCTTTTAAAAATTGCCGCTTAGTCAAAGGATCATTTCTTTCTTACATCATTTTATTCTAGCTGCGTTATTTCAAACAGTTTTAATGCTGTCTATTCCATGTTTTATTTAAGGAAGTCATGTTTCCGCGGAAGTCGAAGCAAGGTAGAATGATAGTATAGTTCTGTCCTAGCAAATGGAATGGAAAAAAGTGACAAGGGACGGGTTGCACGGTTGGGTATTCTTAGAGGAATCTCTTCCGATAAATCTGTAGAAAGAGTTCCTTGGCAAATGCTGTACAGAAGACACTCATCCAGGTACACTCTGCGTAGTTCGAGTGAGAGAATTTTAAGGTGGGCAAGTCGTTGAGGATATTCGCAATAGGGAAAGTGACTGTTGAAAAATAAAATTCGTGTAAACTTAACTTAACTTTAGGGGGGCAAAAGACTTCTCCATGTGTCCTCCGCGCGGGCGCCCCCTGGTAACGGTAGTGGGTAAAACCTCTAACGGCTAAGTCAAATCATCTGATGCGACATTTAGAAGAAGCACCGCTGCGCCTGAGTGCTGTATTTACATCTGCAGCGTCTCAGGTTACTTAACGTGATAGGTGACAGAAAACGTCTAACTCAACCACTAAAGCAGTATCTTCGAGGCATGCCCATGATGGCCTTTACTAAACGATTAAACCCTATCATGGTTTAGCGATGTGCCGACAACTTATCCTAAGATAAACTTCAAGTCAAGAAACCTGAAACAAAAGCCTCGGATTGGACGGATACAAAACAACGACGACCCCGCAAACGAACAACTGATTACTCTTTCGGATCCTGGAATGTACGCTCCCTGAATAGACCGGGGCCTTAAGGGCCCTCCTGGATCAGGTAGAACAATACAAGCTGAGCATAGTTGCAATCCAGGAAACTAAATGGCTCAAAAGCGATATTAACGACCTCAATTCGCACACTATTTTTACGAGTGGTAAAGAGGAGGGCAACAAGGAGTTTGGAGTAGCTTTCATCGTGAATAAGCAGCTCAAGGACCACGTTATCGGCTTCAAACCCATCAACGAGCGGCTATGTGCGATCCGCATTAAGACCCGTTTCGCTAATCTCTGGCTCATTAATGTGCATGCCCCTACAGAAGTAAAAGAAGACGCGATTAAGGAAGAGTTCTACAACGACCTAGAAACACTCTTCGACTCACTTCCAACAACGGTCAGCGACTTATCGACTTCGGAAGCGGCAGAAACTTGGTCATAAGCTCTACATGCTTCCCTCATCGACGAATCCATAAGCAGACCTGGAAGTCTCCAGATGAATACATCGTGAACCAGATCGACCACGTACTGATCAGCAAGAGATGGGCTTCTAATGTCCTAGATGTTCGATCCTATCGAGGAGCCAACTGCGACACCGATCACTATTTGGTGAAGACGACCTACAGGTGCAGAATCTCTTCGGTGCACCTAACGAGAATCAACCCTGCCAAGATCTTCGAGGTTGACAATTTGATTGATGAAGTTTGATCCTTTATCAAGAAAAAGGAAAAGTATATAGAAGAATCCAAATAGGAGAGGAAAGAAGAAAAGAAAAGGAAAGAAAAATAATGATAAAAGAAAGTAGAAAAGAAACGGAAAGAAAAGAAAAGGAAAAAAGGTAAAGGAAAAAGAAAAAACTTGTCTTCGTTGTTAGCTTTTGCCAAAGTAACACCAAAACAACAAGCGAAACGCAAGAAAAATAAAGAAGAATATAGAAAAGAAAAAAGGAATGAAAAAGAAAGAAGAAGGAAAAGTGAAAGGATTAAAAGAAAAGAATATGATGAAGGATCAAACTGAGGCCTAATTGATGTTGTCTAATGGAGTCGTAAAAAAAAAGAATGAAGAAGGGAGATGTTTTATAAATATATTAAATATATGTATGTAGTAGCCTTGAAATGTTATGTCAGTTTTATATTAATATTTATAAAATATAGATATGTATATACATAGGCCTACAACTTAATAATGAGACTTTTTTGGAATTTTGGGCATTTATTCATAGATTTATTCATATAACTAAATTAATCAAAATATTGGCCATCAGCAGCGATAACTTTCTCCCATCTTTCGGGAAGTCTACGAATTCCGTCACGGAAAAAATCTTGGCTTTTCGAGGCTATCCATGAATCGAGCCAGTTCTTAGTATCTTCATATGAAGTAAAGTGCTGATCAGCCTACGCATGAGTCATCGAAGCGAACAACTAGTAATCAGATGGAGCAATGTCGGGGCTATACGGCGGGTGGGGTAGCACTTCCCATTTGGTTGTTTCCAGGTACGTTTTCACGACTCGCGCAACATGAGGCCGAGCATTGTCATGCTGAAGAATTATTTTGTCGTGCCTTTCAGCATATTGTGGCCGTTTTTGACGCAATGCTCGACTCAAACGCATCAATTGCAGTCGATAGCGCTGCCCGTCAATGGTTTCATTTGGTTTTAGCAGCTCATAATACACAACACCGAGCTGGTCCCACCAAATGCAGAGCATAAGCTTGGAACCATGAATATTTGGCTTCGCGGTCGAAATGCGTTGTGTTTTTAGGTCTAGTATATAAACTGCCAAGAGAAGGTATATGATATAATAGGTGTGTTTTTTTTTGGTTATCCCGTGCAGGTTTGGGTAACGAAACTCCATATAAAAAAAATGCCAGATGATCCACCTGTCATTTTTTTTTTATATGAAGTTTCGTTACCCAAACCTACACAGGATAACCAAAGAAAACACACCTAATATATCATTAGAAAGGAAATTTTGCGTAGTTTAAATCGTCCTCAGAACATTTTGCTGTAAATATTACAATTAACAAGATATAGGCGAAAAGGAGCTAGAGCACCAAATGTAACTATAAAAAAATCGAAATTACACCGAATGTTTTTAGGTCTAGTATATAATCTGCCAAGAGAAGGTATATGATATAATATATCATTAGAAAGGAAATTTTGTGTAGTTTAAATCGTCCTCAGAATATTACAAAATCATAATTTCACCCCTTTGCCACCCGCTCCTCCCAAATGTGACGCGCAAAAAAGTCTAAGTCAGGCCATAGAACAATTTGGCATCAAAAGTCAGCTCTTTTTTTTGATGTTTGGGTTTCATCATTTTTTCAGCTAAAATCACTATACTAAATGTATGTACGCAAAAACGTAGTCACCTTTATAACAATTTATCGAAGTAACACTGTATTTGATTCAGTGACAACTAGATATTTCTATTAAATTCAAATGTCGATGAAATCTTGATTGCAACAGGCATACAAAATGGAATTCCGGTTTACCACCACTTCTTTTGAGAATAAAAAAGTATCGTGAAATTGCTGTGGCCAACATCTAGGATAACGGTTTTCTCCGACGCTTTGTGGCGAGTGTGGTGACACCTCGATCGTATCGCTTCGCCAAAGGATTGCAGAGATACCGACAGATTTCCGAAGTAGTACGAAGTTGATTATGAAATTGCTGTGGCCAACATCCAGGCTGTATGTACGCAAAAACGTAGTCACTTTGAATACAATGTGTTGGAGTTTCACTGTATTTGATTTAGTGACAACTAAATATTTCCATTAAATTCAAATGTTGGCAATGAAAACTTGATTGCAACTCTAATAAAAAATGGAATTTTTATTTACTGCCACTTTTGTTGAGATTTTCAAAATTTTCTCGGTCTTTAAACCTTCTCCAGCGTAAGACGGATTAAACAAAACTAGGGGGCTTCGCCCCCTGCTCGCTTCGCTCGCCAACCCCCGGCGAAGGGTGAAGGCTAATTTCGGGCGCGGCCGAAATTTGGATACCCTTCGCTCACCTTGGGCTAAAAGTTTTTTCGGGCGTATATATGACTTGTATTTAATCCCCCTCATTCTTTTTCTTCCGTCTTGACAAAAGTTTTGTGCTTGGTTGAATTAGGTGAACAAATAAAAATATTTACTCGGAAAATTTTATTGGGGTTGCGGGAGCATGACCCGAAAGTACGATTCCATTCGTTTTTAACTTTTTTGTTGCTTTGGTAAAGACACATTAATTCAAGGTTTTGTGAAATTGGTGCAAAAAATGTTTCTTAGAAGAACCAAAATGGGCGTTGGGTTTGTATGGCCACCCCATGATCCCAAGGTCAGATTTGATCAATTCTTAGATATGTATTGTGTCATCAAGAGAAACACGTTTGTGTGTAATTTGGTTGAAATTGGTACATAAATAAAAAAGTTTTTCTTAGAAGAACCTAATTTGGGGGGTTAGGTTTGTATGGCCGCCCCATGACCCCACTACAGACGACAGACGGACATCGCCCAATCGACTCCCCAAGTCATGCTGATCATATATGTATACTTTTTATATGGTCGGAGATGCTTCCTTCAATGCGTTACAAACTTCATGACAAAGTTAATATAATAATAAAAGAATAATTCTAAACGGTCCAGCGGTTTTCGAGTTTATCCAAGTTTATCCGTGATAAAGAAATCACGTTCCATTTTTTATGTACAGGGTGTCCGGAAACTGCCGCATAAACGCACCGGATTGTGATTTCCAGCAAAAAAGTTGTACCCAACATACCCCAAATACTTAACCCTTTAGCTGCCACAGTCATTTGAAGATTTTTGAAAAAAAAAATTCTTGTTAGACTAAAACTTCAATATCTCAAAATTTAGACTAGCTAGAATAGCAAAATAAGATGACTAATTTAGCCAACAAATTTACCTAAAAAATAAATCTAACCGCACTAAAATCGGGTAGGAGGTTTGGTTTTTACAGAACATCAAAGTCAAATTTTTGTGATTTGGTCCGAAAACAATCTATTTTTCAATCTCAATTTTCTCCAACCTCTGCCAAGGTGAGGTGCTCGTACGATTCTTTTAAAAATTGCCGCTTAGTCAAAGGATCATTTCTTTCTTACATCATTTTATTCTAGCTGCGTTATTTCAAACAGTTTTAATGCTGTCTATTCCATGTTTTATTTAAGGAAGTCATGTTTCCGCGGAAGTCGAAGCAAGGTAGAATGATAGTATAGTTCTGTCCTAGCAAATGGAATGGAAAAAAGTGACAAGGGACGGGTTGCACGGTTGGGTATTCTTAGAGGAATCTCTTCCGATAAATCTGTAGAAAGAGTTCCTTGGCAAATGCTGTACAGAAGACACTCATCCAGGTACACTCTGCGTAGTTCGAGTGAGAGAATTTTAAGGTGGGCAAGTCGTTGAGGATATTCGCAATAGGGAAAGTGACTGTTGAAAAATAAAATTCGTGTAAACTTAACTTAACTTTAGGGGGGCAAAAGACTTCTCCATGTGTCCTCCGCGCGGGCGCCCCCTGGTAACGGTAGTGGGTAAAACCTCTAACGGCTAATTCAAATCATCTGATGCGACATTTAGAAGAAGCACCGCTGCGCCTGAGTGCTGTATTTACATCTGCAGCGTCTCAGGTTACTTAACGTGATAGGTGACAGAAAACGTCTAACTCAACCACTAAAGCAGCATCTTCGAGGCATGCCCATGATGGCCTTTACTAAACGATTAAACCCTATCATGGTTTAGCGATGTGCCGACAACTTATCCTAAGAAAAACTTCAAGTCAAGAAACCTGAAACAAAAGCCTCGGATTGGACGGATACAAAACAACGACGACCCCGCAAACGAACAACTGATTACTCTTTCGGATCCTGGAATGTACGCTCCCTGAATAGACCGGGGGCCTTAAGGGCCCTCCTGGATCAGGTAGAACAATACAAGCTGAGCATAGTTGCAATCCAGGAAACTAAATGGCTCAAAAGCGATATTAACGACCTCAATTCGCACACTATTTTTACGAGTGGTAAAGAGGAGGGCAACAAGGAGTTTGGAGTAGCTTTCATCGTGAATAAGCAGCTCAAGGACCACGTTATCGGCTTCAAACCCATCAACGAGCGGCTATGTGCGATCCGCATTAAGACCCGTTTCGCTAATCTCTGGCTCATTAATGTGTATGCCCCTACAGAAGTAAAAGAAGACGCGATTAAGGAAGAGTTCTACAACGACCTAGAAACACTCTTCGACTCACTTCCAACAACGGTCAGCGACTTATCGACTTCGGAAGCGGCAGAAACTTGGTCATAAGCTCTACATGCTTCCCTCATCGACGAATCCATAAGCAGACCTGGAAGTCTCCAGATGAATACATCGTGAACCAGATCGACCACGTACTGATCAGCAAGAGATGGGCTTCTAATGTCCTAGATGTTCGATCCTATCGAGGAGCCAACTGCGACACCGATCACTATTTGGTGAAGACGACCTACAGGTGCAGAATCTCTTCGGTGCACCTAACGAGAATCAACCCTGCCAAGATCTTCGAGGTTGACAATTTGATTGATGATGCCACGGCGGCTGCGTATACTACAGCACTTGAGGAAAAACTGTCGCCCATGCTTGATAACATCAATAGTCTAGACATCCATGAGTTCTGGGAGGAGCTCAAAGACAGCATCAAGGGGGTCGCAAAAGAGGTCGTGGGCTATAAAGGCCGGCGCAGACGAGCAGACTGGTTCGACGAAGAATGCAGGGCCTCGATTGAGGCGAAAAATGAAGCCTATCGCCAATACACACAACGCGCTTCCCGCGCCAAGAAAGAAAGATACAACGAACTTCGGCGAGTATCTAATAGGTTAATTAGACGTAAGAAACGCAAACATTTTGACGAGCAGTTGCAGCAAATAAACCAAAGATTAGCCAGTAAGAACATTAGACAGGCGTACAAACTTATAAATAATGTTAAGAACGGATATCAACCCAGGACAAGCCTATGTAAGGACAAGGATGGTAACATCATCAGCGACATCGAAAGCGTCAACAAACGATGGGCCTCGCATTTTGAAGAGCTCCTCAATACATCATCAACATCCCCCGAGTTAGCCGAACCAGGCCCTCCCTTTTTACCCCCAACAGTAGAGGAGGTGAGTCTTGCCATACAGTCGCTCCAAAATAATAAAGCACCCGGCGCTGACGAGATCCCAGCAGAACTGCTAAAGCCTGGTGGAACGTGCTTGACCAACGCTGTACATGTGCAACTGCTGAAAATATGGAACGACGAGATAATCCCCGAAGATTGGCGCAAAAGCATAATCTGCCCAATCCACAAAAAGGGTGACAAGCTGAAGTGTGAGAATTACAGAGGCATATCATTAGTTTGTACGGCCTATAAGATTTTATCAAAAATTCTTGAAAAGAGAATCAATCCGTACGCAGAACAAATCATTGGCGAGTATCAAGGCGGCTTCAGACCTGGTCGTTCAACGACCGATCAGCTTTACACAGTGAAGCTACTACTCCAAAAGTGCTGGGAATAAAACATCGACGAATACCAAATCTTTGTCGACTTCAAGCAGGCATACGACAGTATCGACCGAAGTGTACTGTACAACATTATGCTGAATTTTGGTATACCGGCAAAGTTAGTGCGACTCACGAGGATGAAGATGACTAATACCGTCTCGCAGGTCGAAGTGCAGAACCGACTCACTGACCTATTTGAAACTCGTACTGGACTCAAGCAGGGCGACAGGCTGGCGCCGACGCTCTTCATCCTGGCTTTGGAGTATGTAATTCGAGCCATGAATATGGACAGCAGCGGAACGCTACTCATCAAGTCGACTCGATTAGTAGCGTACGCCGACGATATCAACATCATGTCTCGAAGGTTGGGTGATGCAGAAAGCCTCCTGCATAACCTCAATAACGCCGCAAAGGAAGTTGGACTACATATCAACGAAAGCAAAACAAAAGCCATGATGCAATCGAAAACAAGGACGCCAGCAAATTCAAGCATCACAGTGGGGGACCTTAATATCGAGTATGAAGACAACTTCAACTATCTGGGTTGTAACTTATCAAAGGACGCCAACGAAACCGACGAAATTAAGCGACGGATACAACTAGCCAATAAGACATATTTCTCGGTCCTCCCTATAATTTATTCGAAACTTGCGCTTAGAAACACGAAGCTCCGCGTGTACAAAACGATCTTCCGACCCGTGCTATGTTATGGCTGCGAAAGATGGACCCTTACCCAAGCCTCCGAAATTTTGCTAGACCGATTCGAACGAAAGGTCCTTCGGCGAATTTTCGGGGCCGTTCGCGAGCGAGACCAATGGCGTATCCGATACAACCATGAGTTGTATCAATTGTACGATGAGCTGGAAGTATCGAAAATCGTGAAGCTTCAACGTCTGCAATGGGCGGGGCATGTACAACGGATGGACGACAATCGCATGCCAAAGAAAGTTAAGAACGCACAACGAATTGACGGAGCGAGGTTGCGTGGACGACCGAGAGCTCGCTGGGAGAAGTCCGTAGGTGAAGAAGCCCACCAGTTGCTGGGCTTCCGAAACTGGAGGACAAGGTTACGTAACCGCGACAATTGGGGGTCAACGATTCAGGCGGCCAAGGCCCGACGTCGGGCTATCGTGCCACATTGATGATGAAACTTAAGTTGGATAGATTCAATATGAGACTTGAGATACACGTAGTGAGGCGACCAGATAGGAGCGCAGTATTCTAGCTTGCTACGTACTAGCGTGTTAAAGAGGGTGAGGCTAATCGAGGAGCCGGTAAACGCCTTAGAGCAACGCTACACAAAACCAGTCAGGCGGGATGCTTTCGCAGAAATTTCAAAAATGTGCTTGTCAAATTTTAATTTGTAATCAAACACAACACCCAGGTCTTTAAACTGATCGGCTTTTACGAGGGGAAAGTTATCGATAGTGTATACAAAGGAAATGGGATTAGGTTAAGAGAAAAGGGTATTGAAAAACATTTGCTAAAATTAAGTTGAAGGGAGTTGGAGGAACACCAGCTATTCAGGGCAACAAGGTCAGCCTGAAGACAAACACAGTCATCAGGAGAACGAATTACTCTGAATAGCTTCAGATCATCAGCATACAGGAGGGAAAAAGAGGAAGAATTACAGGGAAGGTCGTTTATAAAAACATTGAAAAGGAGAGGAACACCGGAGGTGGGGCAGAAAGCAGACGAGACACTATTGTTGAAAATAACACGACATTTACGTTGGGATAAGTAGGAGGAAAACCATGACAGCAAGGAACCGGAGACTCCATTTGCATGGAGTTTTCGAAGCAATACATGATGGCTGACGGAGTCAAAAGCCTTGGAGAAATCTGTGTAAACCGTGTCAACTTGTTCATGGTTATCCAAGGCTTTCGAGACCGTGTGCTGAAATTTAGCAAGGTTTGTCATTGTAGAGTGACCTTTGACAAATCCATGCTGACTATTCGAGAACAGAGAGGATATGGGAGGGTACAAAAACTTGTGAACGAGGCGCTCAAGGATCTTGGAAAAACAGGACAATAAGGCTATAGGACGATAATTCGTGACAGAAAAGGAACACGAGGATTTAGGAATAGGAAGAACGTTCGTAACTTTCCACGCAGAAGGGAAGGAACCAGTGGCAAGGCTTAGATTAAAAAGGATATATAAAGGAAGACTGACGGCAGATGATAGGGACTTGACAAAAAAGTTAGGAAGCCCATCCGGACCACAACCACCATTATCATCCAAAGCGTCAATGATTTAATAAACATCGGATGGAGAGGCAGAAATCAAGTTAAGTGAATCGAGGGCCTCGAAATTAAAGTCATACGCATGAGGAACTGTCAAAGGAGAGAAAATTGACGAAAAATATCTAGCGAAGAGGTCGCATGCCTGTTGGGGAGTCTCTGCAATAGTATCATTTAGGCACACTTCATAGGATGACGATGAGTTAAAGTATGACTTTAAAAAGCGAACATACACTCCCAATCAATAGGATAGTTCCACTTGTAAAATGGCTGTATCTCGGTAAGTGATGACGGCATTTTCTTAAAACTTGGTGACAATATTTTCAGTACCCTGCTTGTTCTTTGCATAACATAAAGTCTCAAATCCGGTGTCCCGTTAGGATTTTCTTACGATAATTCTTAAAAACAGTACAAATAGTGAAGTCAATAGGATAGTTCCAGTGGAAATAAAATATCAAATAACGGTACAAAAGGATAATTTTACTTTAAAAAATGTAGCTGGTAACAAGCCGGACTTTATTTGTAATTTAAGCTCAAAAAGATAATCTGGGATAGAGTTGTATAGGTTTTAACGGTAAATTAAATTAGTTTCGCCTCAAGCTCCTCTAAACGTTATCAGAAGATCTTCAGTGTATTTAAACTATCGTCTAACGGTACAGATCATCCTTGTCATTTATCCCCACACATTTTTGATGGTATTTAGATCTAGGAAGTATGGGAGGTCTTTCCAAAACCTTGATAGTTGGTCTTGAAACCAATCTTTTATCAGTCTTGCTCCATGATTGATGCCATTATCTTGCTAAAATTTCAAAGATGTTGCATGGAAAATGTCGGTAATTTTAAGAATTATATCACCCAGAATATTTTTGTAAGATTGGACGTTGTGAATATCTCTAATTTCCACAAGCTCAATAGTTCCACACCGATTAACTTTTTGAGCTCAAATTACTTAAATAAAGTTCTACTTATTACCAGCTACATTTTTCCAAGTAAAATTATCCTTTCTTACCGTTATTTGATGTTTTATTTCCACTGGCACTATCCTATTGACTTCACCATTTGTACTGCATTTAAGAATTCTCGTAAGAAAATCCTAACGGGACTCCGGATTTGAGAGCTTCTATTATTGAAAGAACAAGCAGGCTACTGAAAATATTGTCACCAAGTTTGAAGAAAATACCGTTATCACCTACCGAGATACAGCCATTTTTCAAGTGGAACTATCCTATTGATTGGGAGTGTATGACCAAAAAGGTGAAGGCGATCTGATCCACAGCGCACGAGCATTTGCCTTTGCCGACAGTGCTACTGAGACTCTTTTAGTCATCCAAGGGCAATCCTTTTTTTTTCTTAGGATAAGTTGGAGTATGAGACGAAATAATTTTATTAAGAAACAAGTAGAATTTGTTTGTGGCTTCGTCACAGTCAAGGCCTGCAAAAAATTCTAACCACGGGACAGAATCAAGCTCTACTGACAAAAGATTATAGTTCGCCTTGCGGAAGTTATATCTATTAGGTGAGGTTTGTTTCTGTTTTGGAAATACAAGCGAAATATTCATGGATAACGCAGGATGATGTGGATCTAGAGGCACATAACCGCTAAGAGCAGCGGAAAGTGCAATATTTTGAGGGGGATGGATGGATGGATGGATATGGCGCTGAGATAGGTTGGGGTGGTAGCGCCCAATACTGCAGCCTGCTGGCTTATTGTACTTTCCATATAAGCGAGAAAGTTTCAGGTTATGAGTTCTGTCCTACGTAAAAGGCTAAGAAGAAAGCGAACCAGGTTTACTTTGGGTGCACCCATACTGGTAGCTTGAGCCCCAAAGAAGTTTTGTCTCCAGCTCATAAGAGCGGGACATTCGAAAATAACGTGCGAGGCTGATTCCTCATCTTCGTTGCAGATGCAGCATAGTGGGTCTTGTGTGTATATCCCTATTGTATGTTTCCGTAGGGTGCAATGACCGGTTATAAGGCCTGTCACTGCCCTGAGGTTCGTTTTACTAAGACTGAGGGCTTCGGTGCACCTGGTATGCCAGTTAGATTCCAGCATACGCTTGCTATGCCTAAGCCCTTCAGCGAGTCTCCAACGATCTTGGAATTCATCTTCGGTCCATCGTCTAGCAACGGTTCTGGCAGTAGATTTACTGATTCCGATTGCCGGTTCAGGACCAGTTAAGGGTAGTTCGGAACCCTCTCTTGCAAGGGCATTCGCTTTCTCATTTCCTTCTATCCCCTTATGTCCTTTCACCCATTTCAGAGTTACTTTGTTTCGGGTAGCTAGGTTCTTGAGATTTTGTTGGCATTCCCAAACCAATTTGGAGGTTGTTTTGGGATTTGCAATTGCTTTTATAGCAGCTTGACTGTCGGAGAGAATATATATGGTCTTATTGGTATATCCCTTTCGAGTACTCTCCCCTGCTGCAAGGTTTATGGCTATAAGTTCTGCCTGGAAAACAGTTGTATATTGACCTAGGGGTTTAGAGATACTATAGTTGTTTGTTTTAGTATAGACTCCTGCCCCTGTTCCTTCGTCTGTCTTCGACCGATCCGTGTACCACACGATGTGATTTGATAGATGGTTGTCGTTCCATTTACTCCAGTCTTCCCTAATTGTTGAAGTTTCGATGTTGGAGTCGAAGGTGTACATGGCCGGGGTATAGTCTCTGCCCATATCTAGGATTTGGTTTGCAATGATTTCTGTAATCGTATAGTGTCCTACCCTTTGAGGTGTCCACATGTTCGATGATTTGAGTCTGTACGCTGCGAGTCTTGCCTCTTCTGTGATTATGAGGTCCAGTGGTGGCAGGTCTAGTAGTTTCTCTAGAGTTAAAGTTAGCGCACTGCGCATGGCGCCGGTTATGCTTGCGCAGGCCAGTCTCTGTACTGATCCCAACTTCGATGCAGCTGTTTTTTGTTGATTTTAGTCCACCAGACTATCGAGCCATAGGTCAGACGGGGTTTGACCACAGCTTCGTATATCCAGTGTATCATTCGTGGTTTTAACCCCCACGTTTTCCCTATTGCTTTTTTAGTTGCATATAGGGTCTGTTTGCCATTTGCAATTGTGTTTTGCAGCTGCTTGTTCCACGTGAGTTTGTTATCAAGGGTGACTCCCAGATATTTTACCTCCGTGGTAAACTGCAGTTGTTGGTTGAATAATGTTGGAGCGTTGAGCCCTTCCAAGTTGTATTTGCGACTGAAGGTTATTAATGTTGTTTTGGCGGGATTGACCGATAGGCCTACCCTCCTACACCAATCCTCCACTTGGGTTAGAGCTTGTTGCATGAGTTCAGAAAGAACTCCTGGATATTTTCCCCTTATGAGGATACTGATGTCATCGGCGTATCCTAGGGTATAGAAGCCAGTGTTATTTAGCTGGACCAGTAGGCTGTCCACTACAAAGTTCCACAGGAGGGGTGAAAGTATACCCCCCTGTGGACACCCTTTGAGGACAGCTGTATACATGGTTTCACCGAATAATTTTGCATGTACTTGTCGTCCTTGAAGCATTGATTTTATCCACCGACATAGGGTGTTTTGAACTCCATGACTCGAGGCGCCGTGTGCTAGAGATTCAAAGGAAGTGTTGTCGAAGGCCCCCTCTATATCTATGAAGGCCGCGAGCCCTATTTCTTTGATTTCTAATGTGGTCTCAATCTTCCCAACTAAATGGTGTAGTACTGATTCACATGATTTCCCTGTCTGATAAGCATGTTGGTTTGGGTTCAACGGGAAAAGCGACAGGCACCTATCCCTGATATGTTTATCGACGAACTTTTCCAATGACTTAAGTAGGAAGGAGGTTAGACTTATTGGTCTATACGATTTCGCTAGGGTTTGGTCACGCCCCGGCTTTGCCAGAAATGCTACGTTTACCTGCTTCCAAGTGATTGGGATATATCCTAAGGCTATGCTGGCTCTAAATAGTCTTAGTAAGTGCGGAGCCAGGGTCGTAAGACCCTGCTGAAACAGGGCTGGGTAGACACCGTCTGGTACTGGTGATTTGTAGGGTTCGAAAGAGTTGATCGCCCATTCCACCCTATTATAGGTTACTATCTGGTTCGCAATCCGCCAGTCGTCTTTGTTAGCCCTGATAAAAAGGGAGTTGTCATCCAACTGGTCTGTGCGCTCCGATGTTATGGTTGATCCAGGAAAGTGAGACCCTAGAAGGACTTCCAGGGTCTCCTTACCTGTTTTTGGTTGGTTTCCATCGGAGTTTTTAAGTGTCCCGATGGGGTTTGTTGGATCCTTGGCTAGAATCTTCTGGAGTCTCGCTCCTTCATGCAAGTTTTCTATTTCTTCGCAGAACTTCCTCCAGGATTCCCTCTTGGCTTTCCTAATTTCTTTGCTATACCGGGTTAGGGTGCAGCGGTATGTGTCCCAATCCCCAGTGCTTTTGGCTACGTTGAAAAGCTTACGTGTCTTCTTACGCAGGATGTTCAGGTTCGAGTTCCACCATTTGCATTTCGCATTGGTGTGTCGTCTCGTTAACCTACAACTCTCTTCGAAGGAGGTTTTTATTGCGGCTTGCAGTTGATCCGCTGCAGCCTCCACACAAAGTGTAGTTTTAATATGTCTGGGAGTTTCATTCAGATTGGTAGCCAGGCGCTCTCTGTAGAGGTCCCAGTCTGTTTTTCTCGGATTTCGATACAATTCAGTTGGCTTATCGACTTTGTCAATTTCCATACTTATGTATCTGTGATCCGATAGCGATGGTTCGGCTAAGACACGCCAATGGCGGACGTTAGGAGATACGTTGAAGGTGGCTAAAGTTATATCAATGACCTCTCTTCGACGTGTTGTTACAAAAGTGGGCTCAGTGCCCTCAGAATTTCAAAGTTTTCTTTGATTATAAAATCATAAAGATACTCACCCCTTTTGTTCGTATCAGAGCTCCCCTACTCTGTATGGTGAGCGTTTGCATCCGCTCCGATGATGAGCTGCGGTGTGTGTGTTCCGCTGCTGATTATCAGTTCCTCCAGCTCTTGAGGTGGTGGAGGCGTCTGTGAATCGTATGGGAAGTACGCGGCAGCGAGGATGAGCTCCCGATTACTACTCCCATTTTGTGTTATTTTTACCGCTACTAGGTCCCTGGAAATATGGTTGTGTAGTGGCAGTATGTTAACGGTAGGCTTAGTATAGATACAGGTCCTGGCATTGCCAGAAGCTATATCGTATATTAACTTACCTCCGGTGGTTCCTAAGCCGGCTACTTTGCCCTTATACAGCCAAGGTTCTTGGATGAGGACTATATCCAGACCCTCGGCTGCGATGAGGCAGCATAGTGCTGCGGTTGCAGCTTTATTGTGCTGAAGGTTGATCTGAACCACCTTCAGCATCATGAGGCCGCTTTGATATCGCTTTGAAGGTTATTTGGTTTAGACCAAAGTAACCTATGTGGTCTCTGGCATCCAGCGCCTTCCAGCTTGTTTCGTCGATCCACGCGACCAGATTTAGTCCGGTTTTGTCTTTTGTGGATGCAACGACGTTCCACTCCTCGGTGTTTAGCCCCTGGTTCTGGGTCTTTAGGAGTGCTAGAATCTGTTTCGGATTCTCCGTACCAACTATGTCCGTATTCGGAATCCGAACCATAATTTTTCTGGTCTTGACCACTTTCCTCGCATCGCCCACACGAACGATTGCTCCCTCCCATGGATTGATAAAAGGTATTGTGACCCTCAACCAGTGCTTGGCTTCCTGATTTGCGCAGGTTACGTAGAGGACACCTTTGTCTGGGTAGCTATTCGTGAAGAGAGGAGCCTTCGATGGTTCACTCTTGAAAACCTCCGACACGATAGCCCGCTGGATGTCTTTAGCCTGCTCAGTGGTTAGTTTTTCGGCTGGGTACTTTTCCAGAACCACAGCCATTTTAAGGGAGCAGAGAGCTTCCTTGAATGTGCCCCCTGATCCTACTCCTGATGGTCCGGGTTTCGTCGACGGAGTTTCTCTGTTCCCGGTGTTCGGTCGTTTTCTCTCTACTCCTTCTGCGGGAGATTGGGACTCTGACCTTGTTCTTTTGGGGGGGGGGGTTGTTTTTAGGCCCCTCGGGCTGGTCTTGAGGTTTGCCGTGGGTTTGCTTATGTCGCAGCCTGATCGGTTCACCCCTTTCCCTCGCTTTTTCGATCGCGATCTTTCGTCGTTGATCCCCGGAAAGCGTCGGCTTCTTGTTTTTCAGGGTTAGTTGGCCCATTTTTGTTGTTGTTTTTGTCACGTCGGACCTCTCTGGTCTTGTGCAGAAAGCACTTCCCTGAGAGGGTGTCGTCGAGGGTTGGGACATGCCTCCCTCACCTTTCGCTGCTAGGCTTATGGTTGAACCATTACCTTCAGCTTGGGCGGGTTGGTTTTGTTCTACCCCTGTTGTTTGTGTGTTTGTTTTTGTGTTGTTCTTGTTAGTATCCATATTTTGGTCCCACGAGTATGGCGGTAATGAGGGTACACGTGCTCAGTGACCGCTTAAGTACGCAAGGCTAGTTATTCTGAGGTTTCGCCCGGTTCCTCAGAAGCTCCGTTTGTGACACCATTTGTCCCTGGTGCCATTCACCCATCGGCACGGATCGCAATACACCTTAGGTTTAGGATTTGGAAGATGTTAGTTGCTGTGTGTTGAAGTTCTGTTCTGTCATTTGTAAGTATACTGTCCTAGTTGTCCTGTGTTCGGTCAGTATGCAGCGCTAAGCCCCCGCACCGCGTCAAGGTCCCTTCCACGCGGGGGTAAGGTTAGACTGAACTAGATCCAGTAGTCGATCATTACAGTTAAGAACAGTATTTACTTGACGAAAGTCGCAGAATGAAATAAAAGATGATAAAGCAAGAGATGTGGGAGGTGGTTATTGGTAGAAATTGATAAACCGGATGGTGTCATCGTCCAGTCAACACTCGGAAGATTGAAATCGCCACCACATGTTGTATCCAAACTGATCGCCATTTGGGTGTGCGTCCAGTTTTGATATTCAATATGGCAACTCAACCAAGCGCTTTGACAACCGCTTGTTAAATTCAAAGTGACAATTTTGCAACTTTTATTCGTTCTTTTGTGTGAAATTGAGCAATTCTTGAATGGCCGTGTAATAATTCAAACGGGCAGAGTCCGATTTTGATCATTAAATTTAAAAAAATCTCCAAAATGGAACTTTGGTTATGTCATTTTCTGTCTCCATTTGGCTGCTAGTGTAGATGCTAAGTAGCAGCCAAATGGCTGTACGCGATGCCAGTTTTTGGACGCGCAGCCATTTGGTGACTAATCTAGATGAACCCTAAGGCAAGTCTCCTCGGCACATTTTCCACGGGAGACATCACCGCCGTCTCTATATTAAGGCCGCAATGTAGAAATCTTTCGCCTACTGTTTGCTCTGTTTTGTTGTTACTTTTAATGACGTCATGTGCTTGTTGTTGTTGTTTGTTCGTGTAAATCCAAAACTTAGTAGGCAAACTATGACGGCATGGAACTGCTGAGTTACGGCAACGCCATCTAGATATATCATAGCCGCAACTCAGCTGTACAATGACGTCATGGATCCGTATTGAATTGTTCGTCGAACACGGGCAAACAACAACAATGTCATAAGAGGCAACAACAATGCAATGCAATTTCAACTGCGGATTTGACGTTTACGAGTCTACATTGCGGCCTTAATATATAGACGGCGGTGGTTACGGCCTTGATGTATCTAGATGGCGTTGGAGACATAAATCAGAGAGAATGAAGAAAGAAGGGAGTATACCGAAAATGAGACTAGCTTGCTTGTTTAATGAGAGAGGAAAACAACGGTACATTAATTGATGAGTGAATCATAAACAACCCGTCAATAACACACTACGTTTGCATTTTATGACATAAAACAGCACCTAACAACCACAAATTACCCGAGCTACGTAATTTAATAGTCAATAACGTAACTATTTGGCGCAATCGAATTAAATCAAACGAGATTCGCGGCGAGGATCGTTTACCGCGTTTACCAACTTTGACAATACATATAGAATTCGCACGTGCTACAGAACCAGCAGAACCGGATGACTTTGTCGTTGTGTGTATTGATGTGAGTGGCTGAACTAGTCGATTTTGTCGCTGTGTGCGGCAAAACAATTCGCATTTGACGTGAAGGAATCGTGAAACGCTGAACGAGATAGCCCATGGACAAGATTTTTCGTCCCATGTAGTGTTGTTGTTTTTACATGCAGTTTCATCATTAACCTTCCGTTAGACGCAATGCATCTGAAAGATGCCTCGCATTGTTTTTTTACCATAACTTCTTTTCTATTGCGAATTCCACTTTTAAACTCAGAGTAGCTTCGTATACCGAGTACGGAAGCATTTTAGTCTGATAGTGAAAAATGTGGGGTCCTTTGGCTTTACGTAGGAGGCTCGGGTATCTATTAGATGCATTGCGAGCACTCGTGTAAGTGATTTGAACATGTAATTGACATAGGCGCAGCAGTATACGATAAAAAAAAATATTTACTACAAGTGCAATACTTTTAGAGTTACACTATTACACCTTTGTTTTACCATTGAAGACTTTTTTAAAATTTAGTTATGCTCAGAAAGCTGTAAAACTGCAATTATGTAAGACAATTCCAAAAAATCTCATTTTTTTAAAACTTTTTCTTAACAAAAAAAAATATTATTAACAGACCAGATTTTCTTCTTTTGATATTGACTATTGGTATAACAAGGCTTCCAATATTCAGATAATGAAGAAAAAACCCTTTGAAAGTATTCATTACCTTACAACAGGATGACAAAGTTGGCATCTAATAGATGCATTGCGTCTATTCGTGTTACATTTTTTATTGCGACTAACGGAAGGTTAAAGCTACTCCATATCTATCTCTTTGACATAAATGCAAGTTTTTCCCTCGGTGAACGTCCTTAAGGTGCACCTAAATTGGCTTCTAAATGGCCGCGCCTCTAAAAACTGGCATTTGCTTGCTACTTACCATCTACACTAGTTCCCAAGTGGAGACAGAAAATGACATAACCAAAATTCATTTTGGCGATTTTTTTAGATTTAATAATCAAAATCGGAATCTGCGCGTTTGAATTATTACACGGCCATTTTATTAATTCACTCATATGCACATAAGCATGAATATAGTGTTTTTCGACTAACACGGACATTGATCCTGTCCAAGTCGAATGAAATCGGATCAAAATTTCCCAATTCGGTAACAGCTGACTATCCTGTCATCAGTCCCTAACGCGATACTCTAAACTGTAAATTTCATTGGTAATTATGCACTATGCGAGATACAATTAAAATGATTAAAGAAATATTAAAATGATTAAAGTGTTGCCCACACCGGCGCGTCAGCGAATATTCGCGGTGAATTTTTCCGCGGCGTCAAAATTGTAACACACTGCGTTGTATGGAGATGCCCACACCAACGCGAATATTCGCCAGTTTTGCAGTATTTTTTCCGGTTCGAATATTTGCTACCTAATGTCATTTTATTCAAATAATTTATTTGATAGGTGCAGTGTAGTACAACTTGATGTTGGTGTACCCCAAAAAGATGTAGATTTGGAATGAGTTGTTCAGGTATTGACCAAGCATTTAAGTTTTGAATGTTCTATGGCATCAGCGGATGAGTAAAAGAAGTAACGATTTTCCAAAGTGCATAGTACGAAGTTGATCGTTAACCCTAGTTTACTGTTTGGGGTGCAAATGCACCCCAGCGCATGTTTAACTTAATATAACTTCGAAATTTTTCAAGTTTTCATTATTAATTTATCAATAGCTTAACCAAATTTAGTTTTGTTTTAGTTTTTAATGTTTTTACAATTGTAGCTACATAAATTTATTTTTTACGAATTTTTTGTAGAAATAAGGCATTGGTTCTGCCGTGGGGTGCATTTGCACCCCAGATATTTTATTTGAGTTCAGAACTATTTATTTTGATTTTAAATTGATATTTTTTTTAAAATAAGGATAATAATATCTAATCTTTCATCTGGGATGATAAAGAAATTTTAAAAATGTTAATAATATTACGAAATATGTATTGTTTCTTCGGAATGACCTTTGGGACATCAAATGTGGCTGTGTTTCAGACACCGTTTCAATTTGAAACTGTTTTATATTTCTCTAAAATTCATAAATAAACAACAGAAACTTAGTCAAATGATCAGAGATACTAATTAGAGAAGAGTTTGCTAACTAAGATTTCGAAAAAGAGCTGCATTTCGGAATTTGTGAACAAACTCCACTTTGAACCCATTAGTCTCGGCCTGCTATTCTATCTATGCGAAGCGATTTCACTTTTATAACTGAAGTAATAAGCTCTGCTGAAATCGTCAAATGATGAAGAACCCGAAGTGATGCATAACACCCGCGAAATCAGTGAATGGAAATGCATACTAAACGGAAATTTCACGACCGTCACTCTTGTTTGAGTTTATCATGTCATTTATAGTATGAATATCAGTGCCTGCCGTCTAACCAAACTCAACATGTATGCCTCCCGTATTTCTGAAATCGCACTCACTATCTTACTTTTGTTTTCCCTATTTAACTAACATAAAACACGATCAAAATGAATCAAATTAAAAAAAAATTTGGAAGTCAGTTAATGCTGAAATATGGGCATACATACTGTGGGGTGCATTTGCACCCCATAACATGAAACTAGTAAGAAAATTGTTGCGGTAAACTAGGGTTAAATTGCTGTGACCGACATCTAGGTTGACAACTAACAAAAGCATACATTTTGTGAATTATTGTACTTATCTCGGTTATCCCCTTGTGAGCTGCGCAGGAAAGATGCTCCGACGCCACCTTAGAGAATTTTGTTGCGAGTCCAGCGAAACCTTGATCGTTTCGCTGGACTCAAGGATTCCAAAGATCGACGGATTATCGAAGTACCACGAAGCTGATTGTGAAATTGCTGTGGCCAATATCCAGGTTTACGGTTATCTCTGACCACCCTGTGCACTGACCGGAAAAAAAAGAGGATGCGATGACCCTTTCGGCAATGTTATGGTGAGTCTAGCGCCACCTCGGTTGTTCTGTCACACCAAACGATTGCAGAGATATCGACGGATTTCCGAAAGACTGGTCAATCGTTTCATTGTGCCTGTCTAGACAGTTTCAATTTTCGTTCATCTTCATCATTTTGACAATTGAAACTTGAGATGTATGCGCTATTGAAGAAACGCATTCATTCTTGAACGCAATTGCCAATGTTAAATATTAACAACACATCATCTATTCATACAATTCATGAAAGAATTTATCATTTACCCGTCCTGACTAAAGCCGTGACACATATTTAACGATAAATAATGAACAGATCTGGATAGAATGAGACATTGATCTCTTCTGTTCATTTGACGCAATCAATGACATGTTCAATCTTGAAAGTGGATACGGAGCTTGAAGACGATAGGGAAGACGAAAGCGCACATGTGTGGACATAGCCATTCATGAATAGTATACGATAATTCGGTGCTTGCGTTTGTCCCTAAGTAGTAACATACAAGCTTGAATATTGCATACCTTGCATTAACGCCATATTTTGCTTGGTTACGCCATCGTAAGGAATCACGTAAGGATTCTACTAAAGTCAAGTCATACCCTGGATCAATTTCCAGGATCATCATTTTGTATGGTATTTCCAATAAATCTGGAAATGATGCAGTAAGTCCAAAAGCACTTATAATTACATACATGCATATGTACACTCCACATGATGGAAATTTTGAAACAAATAAATGCATTTCTCCCGCGTCCGGCTCGATTCAATGAATAATAGATAATCACACGATTCCTCCCTAAGCACTTAAATAGGGGGGTTTCGCTTCAAATTGGCTTACTTCGGCAAGTAACCCCAGATCTCCTGTCCATTTGAAGAGTTATCTTCATACATCTTTTAGTTCCTAAAAATAATGTAGACAAAAAAATGCAAAAAATGGTTGAAAATTAAATGAAAAAAAAATTACTTACCTTCAGATTCAACATTGATACTTCTGTGTATACATTATGTTAACTACTCTAATGCTCAAGATATGACAGACAATATTCATGATTCCACATATGATTATTGACATTTTTAAGTAAAAAATACGCTAACTTTGTTCCGAAAAGGGCTTTTTGGTGGTTATAATGCGGTTTATGAATCGAAAGCTCCACCCAATTGCGGGTTGCAACAAGGTTACAAGAGCTTTCATAAACTCAAAATGGCATATAATCTAGTTATAAACCGCATTTAAATTCGATTTTACTCATAAGCTGCATTTGTTCATAAACTCGTTTAGATGTGTCAGGACTATTAGACCAATTAAAAAGTGTCCCAACATCGGGGTAAACTTATAACTTATTTGGTCTAAAATCTATAAATTATACCATTCACTGGTCTAAATATCCGAACCGTCAAATTTGACAGTTTCAGCTGTCTGTGGTATCCACACGGGCTGCCAATTGAAAGCATTCATCGCTTCCACACTAGCAACAATCTCACTCGCCGCCAAATTTAGATATCCAATTTGTTTATGCAGTGGTGTATCATTCAGTTGTCAAGTGTACAGTGGTGTACCATTTATCAAATACATAAAGACAATTTTGCAGCTTTTGTTCGTTTTTTGTTTGAAACTAAAATTACCTAATGACCTAACATCAACACAAACACAGTGTCCGATTTTGATAAATAAATGTATGTATGAATTCCCGTTGGTGCAGAATTGAATTGTTGCTGATTAATTAATAAACTGATTAATTAATTTTTCCGACGCCCCTACTACGAAGTTACAGCATTAAGCTGCGCATGTGCATGATTTTGTTTACAATAAATTTTCCATATAAAATTCGTATGAGATATGTCATCGAAGTTACAAAATCAAGTTACCATAGAAAATATTTTGGTCCCGAAAAAAAGTCGCATATCTAGTGTATTTTGCGGTTATTTGCATTTCCTTTTTAAATTTTCTTATTCATTGAGTTCCACCACTGTCATCTAGATAGACAGGCCATGATTATCAGCTGATCTGTCAGTCGTCATGCAACACAAGTATTGCCATGGTGGGTCATGGTCCACGCTCAGTACTGCCAAAGTACCGCTCAGTACAATCCCAAAATAGTTTTAGGGCTTTAGAAATGTCAACTGTCAACTGTCACTCGTCACGAACGCACTCTCTCCAGTTCGGCCTATCTAGATGGCAGTGAGTGGAACGACTGACTTGACATTTCTAAAGCTCACAAACTCCAGTGCTTCTGAACCCACAAGTTTAAATATGCCGAGCCTTTATTACGAAACAAAGGTTATTGTTTGCTTTCGTATGTTTTTGATGTGCAAGTGGTAAAATAGTATACATCAACATCGTACTTACCATAGTTATCTCAAAAATCGACGCACTGGCATGTGTATATCATAGCAAGTGACACGAAATGACAGGCTGACAGCCACTGATATTTGGATTGTGGGCAATTTATGGATTGTACTGAGCTGTACTCTGGCAGTACTGATGGCGGACCGTGACCAACGCCATCTAGAAATATCATAGCCGCAACCACCGCCGTCTCTATATTAAGGCCGCAATGTACAATTTTTTCGCCTACTAAATTTTGATTGGTGACATCATGTGGTGACATCATGTTCGCGTGATGACGAAATGCCATATGAAATCAGTGGCTTGTCACTTTTGTTTTTCAATGGCGGTCGTGCAATTGTACTCGTATTTCTATAGTGGTAATCTAATTATGGTAAAAGTGTGCAACAGAAAATTAAAAGTGATTGAATCACGACGGCGTACAAATTATTGGTTTGTTGAAGACTATTGAAGTTGAAGTATTATGTGATAGGTTAAGAATTAGTGATGTGCTGTTCTGGGGATTTTAGGAACCGGGTCATGTTCTTGTTCAGTCCCAAAATATGCAATGTTTTTCCATGGCTATGTCTACACATTTGCGCTTTCGTCTTCCGTATAGTCTTCAAGCTCCGTTTTCACTATGAACATTAAATTGCCATTGATTGTGTGAATTGAACAGAAGAGATCAATTCCTCATTCGGCGCTCACTTCTTTGCAGAACTGGTCTGGTCTGTTGTTAATAAGAACCAGGTACCCAGGTTCGGTTCTACGGTTCCGTGCATCACTATTATGAATAGAAAATAAATTTCATACTTACGTCTTAATTTGTTTATTTCGAATTTTAGTAGTACATGAATTCATCAGGGCATCCGAATGGTCTGAAGATGTGTGAGTGCCATAAACAGTTGACCTGCACCAATGGGCTCAGTCGGTCCTACGAAAAATGCAAGGTAAAGATTTATAATATTTAAAATATCAAAAAATTGTTTACATATTCAAAAAAAGAAACAACTGTTGTCAAACTGCAAACTGCATGGAGCTCTACAAGTTATGCATTGACAACAGCCGTCCCAACACAGCTTAGCCTTCGCTATATGCGGGGTGAACCTCGAATATGCATATAATATATAATTGTCTCTATGGCATGATTACACCTCGATTTTTTACGTGGTGCACCCCGTATTTAACGAAGTTACCAGCGGCCACCGCGGGGAGGTGCTGTGTGGACTTGGTTGCAATGAATAATGTAAAGGCTCCATTAGGCAACCTCATATAATTCTATTTAGTTAATCATAATAAATAATAATTATCCAATACTAGATTCAAATTGATGTAAGCGTTTTCAGTGAAATAGAGCAGGTTCATTTAAAGCATCCATTACACAGTCAAATTTCTATTATCATATCCCTTAAGCCTACTTGATTCGGTTTAAATTTTCACACGCTCGCTAAGGGAAATCAAGTAGGCTTAAGCATATTATAATAGTATCATAGATAATAGATATGTTACTGTGTAATTGTGGCCTAATGGAGCTCTCCTTTGCAACCCGGCCGGCAACCTAAAAAAAAAAAAAACAAAAAAAAAACGAAAAAAAAACCCAAGTATGTACCTATGTTTTGTGTTTCCGGTCCTGCGTGTGCAACCTGAAAAAATTGTTCAGCTTACAATAAAAATACCACTACGGCAGTATATAAAATTACCCTAGGTGGTTTGTATCTGCAGCGTACGTCCTTTGCGTCGTCTAGAAAGGTCATTGGAATTATGAAACCGGTCATTGAGGTTCTTCGTGTAATTATGCAAAAAAACATTACACCATGTAGAAACTAACTTTTTCGCCAATATTTCGCTATTGTTTCCACAACGACAACATAAAATTTCAAAAACGGTTTCATCGAAAAATTTAATTATTGCGGTAAATAAAAATTTGTATTGATACTGACATGACATAAAAAAATCTTCAAAATCTTCACTAACTATTGTTTGAAAAATTTTGTATGCATAAACGCCTATATCTAACGAAAACTGCGAGGGGCATTTCAAACCACCTCGATTTAAATTTTCAAAGTAAGCATTGCTTGAATCTATCAAAATTGGTTTATCGACTATCAGCAACGAAGAACACTCATCGCATTTCACATTTTCAACAACCTTTCTTGACGCATATCCCGACACAAAGACAATTGAAATCATGGTCTCGTTATCGATATCAATTTGATGGGAGTTATCAATTATTAAATCTATCATGTTGTCTGTGCAGGTATCGTGGTCACTAGACGAAAAAAACGACTCAACAAAACAAAGATCTTTCATATCAATATCTCCACGATTTCTTTTAATTTTTAATATATTCAAAACTTTAATTTTTTTTCCGATTCCAGGATTTGCTGCACGGAAACATTGTAGTTTGATCCGCTCATTAGCCGGTATCTGCCAAAACGATACTCTAGAGGGTCAGTTTGGAACTTTCCTAGGAGCACATACGAAATTTTTAAATCTTTTAGCAGATAATTTATAAGGAGGAGAAAGCCACTTGTGGTATGTATCAGTGCAATATGTGTCCTTGGGGTTAATCGCTTATACGTTTTCTCATTATCCTCCCAGGCGTTAAGCCACTGCGTAAATTGAAGAAGAAATTGGACATTAGATGACTCAGAAGAGCTGATGGGAGTTGCGTAGGTATTCCTCAAGTTTCGGCCTTTGTCTGGATGCTTTACATTAACGATTGTCCACCATTTTAGAATAAGTTCCATGAATTTTGCTGTTCCAGTTGAATGTGGCTCATAAGTTCTCACAGCTTCAATCGTTTTCTCATTAAATATTTTGACCACAAGTGGCACACTTTGCCTCTCGAACGAAGTCGGATATAAGGATTTGAATGTTAGAGCAAGGGCCAGTTTCATTGTATTAAATTGCTCAAGATTATATATTCGTTTCAAAACCTCAACTTGCGCAATTTCATCCACAGCGAAATCCTCAAATGAGGGAAAAGTAAAGGTTTGGGTTCTTTCGTTGAACCAATTATTGCGAATGGATTTAAAGAGGTGGACTGAATCGAAAAGAAAGAATATTTTTTTTCCTGGAACATATGGTGAGTTTATATATAGTGGAAGCTGGTTGGACGGAGAAAATTTTTCAAAGGCCTTTTTATTAACAGCGTTGTTATCTGTAATTACAGAAACCACCTCGAATCCAATCTCATGGAGAATTTCAAGAATCTCAGATGTTTTATTAAACATAAAATCAGCGTCTAAATTTTTAACTGGAAAGAGGCCCACAACATCCTTATTTTTGGAAAGTATTGACGCAATCATGAAAGTTTGTACCGTGGATGCTGGCTGCAGCTCCGACAAATCCACCAGATTCTGAGCGAATCCCTCTACTTTCTTCCCCTTGTAACAAATCTCTGGTTTCACGTGGATTTCGTCAGCCATCAATATAACAAATTTTTCGTGGGGTTCTAAACGTTCAATTTTTTCTTTTAAATATGTTAACGCGATTCCAGTGCGAAGATTTCCCGTGGACAAACTTTTAATATAATTAGGGTGCGGCATACTTAATAAATCTGAGTCACGAAAATATTTATAAGCACCCGGAAATGTGAAAAAAAATAAACTGAAATTAACTATGTCCTCAGCAGTGTAACGCATCCGGTTAGAGAATAAAAGGCAAAATTGAGAATACAAAAATTTTAATTTTGAGTTTAGTACTAATTTTGTTTCATTATTATTATCAATAAGCTTTTCTAAGTCAGCTAAAATATTATGTTTTAAGGTTTCTGTGGAAATTTCTATTTTATGAGTATCTATGAAATTTATTAATGACTGTAATTTAAAGAAAGAATCGCATTTTAATGTTGTTCCTAAAAGAAAATATATATCAAGATTATTTATTTTTTTTGAATCTACAAAAATATCGATAGTAAGGTCTTCATTTAAATAAAAGCTTCTCTCCAGTTGCGGAACACTGTTTTGAACACCTAATTTATAAAATAAAATTCGCGATGTTTCCTTCACAAATAGCCAAGATTTCAAATCTATAACATGAATTCTATTTATAAAATCTATTATCGACTCAATTGGTTCTTCTAGTTTTAATTGATTGATAACCTCCTCTTCCTCTGCCGTGGAATTTTGTCTTTGGTCAGGATCAACGCATGATGTTCCATCCAGAAACCTAAAAGGTATTGCACCTTTCCGAACGCATGGTGGTCCATCCAGAAATTTAGAAGGTATTGCACCTTTCCGAAGAGAACAGCGAGTTCTCTTAACCGGCAAACCTGCATTCGTACATACATCCTCCCGTTGTATTTCGTACTCCAAAAAATGTCTGCTACACACCGTATATCGCCTATTTCCGAAAAAATTCCTTCCCGGTATTGCTCTCATCCATTTTTTCCTTCTTTCAGGATCTTTTGGCATGGAGAAATGCGGACCTTTTGAAGATTTGCAACTTGGCACGCAACACTTTTCAGGCATGGCTAAACTAAAATTAAATTAATGTTAAGCTCCTGGTGATATTTTCGAATTCAATAAAACTGCTTTTGAGATTTTGGAAATTGCTTGTGTAGTATTGTTTATTACGTAATACATACTAGAGCTATCTTCTAAGTTTTGCACATCGGTTCATGCGGTATCATTTTTCACGACTTAAGCCTAGTACTGACATCGAGAGCGAAATTTTTGTCCGCTGCGATTTTTTCAATGAAAATGTATTCTTACTGTTGTGGAATATGTCGGGAATGCTGGGGAAGCTACATAAGCTACAATCCGAAAACAGTTCCATAATTTTTCTCGGCCATTTTATGTATTTTTTTCCGATTTCCCGGTTATTTCATCGTGAAATGTTAAATGACCGGGGAATCGAAAAATAATACATAAAATGGCCGAGCAGAATTATGGAACCGGTCTCGGATTGTAGTTTATGGAATTCCCCACCGTTTGTGACATATTCCACGACAGTAAGTATGCATTTTTATTGATAAAGTCGCAGCGGGAAAAATTTCGCTCTCGATCTTAATTCAGCCCTTAACGAAGACAATTATGGTAACCGAAATGTCTTTGGGGATGGTGTCTGTCTTCAGAAATTAAGCACCTTACCCCTCACACTTTTTACCTTAGGAATGCAGAGTTGAAGGTAATTTTCAAGCGTTTTTAAAAAGAGGTAAGAAAGTATTCCGTGAGTTATTGAAAAATGGTCGCTTTAAGATTTTTTATTTTCAAAGTGGACGACAATACAGGTTGGGAAACGGAATCCTGTGCTAATTCAATAATTGAATGGTAGCCTAAAAATTGCGTTTTCTGGTACCAATTTTTCGCTAACATTATGTGCCTAATGTAATAAGATTGTAGCGGAATAGATTTTATTGTTGAAAATAGGAATAGAACATAAGAATTGTGTAATGAAACTTCTTTCGCTCCATTACACGGTCATATGTGTTACAATAGATATTATCATTTATGCTTATATCTTATATGTATATACTTTAGAGCACGCGTGAAAATTTAAACCAAATGAATTAAGTGGGTTTGACCATTACGATAATAGTGATATGACTGTATTGGAAGCCACAGTTTAGTTAAGACGGAGATTTTTTACAAGGACGAATTATCTCAACCACTTAGAGCGATATTTTTTGAAGACGTGACAATCATCGAAAGAAAAAATAAATTCCCTTAAGACTGAATCAGTTACCACTAAAGCAAAGAAGCAAAATAATTTCTGATATGTGAGCCTACCTTTAAAAAAAAAATCCGATAAAAATAATATGTAAAAAATATCGAATTTGCACAACTTTCAGAAATTTTCACAACGACCACTTCACTAAGCTTAAAATCGCTATTTGTAACTGTACCGTTCCAACTGTCAACTATTGGCGCCTTTCCTTTGGAGAAAACTGGGGGTATTTGGCGCTTTTTTTATTGGAAAAATTTCAACGTAGCAACGTTCCTTACAAAAATAAGGGAAATTCCCTTTTTATGGTTTCTATTTCTAACCTTTAATTTTCATATCATCCGTTTTAAAACAAAATACCATATGTTTACAATGGTGTTTCTAAAAGATTTTTTGTTTTCTCATTTATTTTAATTTAACAAAAACAACCCCAAGTGAATGCCTAAGTACTGGGTTCCCGAGGTAAAAAGAAGAGATTTTTTAGGGTCACACTAGGTGGGCCATTATACCCTAAACACTACTTTAGGCTTGCCAAAAGAAGTCAACCGCTAGCAGTGTTGTTGAGGATCTTAGGAGAGCCCGACGTTGAGCTTCATTGACTTCCTATTGTCGCACTCTCACGACTTTGTCCTCCACCAGCATCTAAATGGCATCTTTATCTACTGGATACTAATATCGTTCAGTTGTTAGCTTAATCGTTCCGTTGCTGTCCATATTCTTGATTTGAATTAGGTACACCAGAGCAAGGTTGTGGCTAATCCATACACTTCCGGCGTAAAATCTTCAAGCAATAGGTCGTTGAACGACCAGGCATCGAACCACCTTAATACAAGATATTTTTTGCTCTTTGTTTTTTTTTTGTAGTCCTAAAAAGGACTGTGGTTTAATTTTTGGTATTTTAGTCTGGATATTAATATCATCGATCCAAACTGTATACCGCACAGATGCACGTGCTGTCGCGTGAATTGATCGACTAGCCTCTTGTTCGACTTACTGGATCAATGCCTTCCTTGCCCAACTATGTTATTTCCTCTGCCATTGTAGCTGATTGCGTCGATATGACCTTTGCGCTAAAACGAAATATGTATTTAAGTATGTAGTTGATATGACTGAACGATAAAAAAACGTAAGGTTGTATAGATAAAAATGATGTAGGCTGATAAGAAGTTAGTCCGAGAATATCCAAAATTGATCCACTTTTTTTTCACAGACCGAATTATTGGCATTCCTGGTACTTCAAGTCAGTTCTAAGTATGATGCTGATAATGATTATAGGCCGCGAAACGTATTCCAGAAATTAACCACCGCTTTTCAGGACGTTATGAAAGATACATTTTACATACCTACCCGTTTTTATTTACAATACCTATTCACAACACAACGTAATTTGTAGTTCATTCTTACAAGGGGAAACAACCACTTCATAACTCCACTACATTTTGCAGAATATTAACATATATTTACACACTCTTTCAACTGGGCACATCACTGAAAAACTGCAACTATCTTTTCTAATGATTCCTTGCATTTTGTAATCGAAACACAATAAAATTGTACACCGACTCGTTCGCTACCGCACCGCCATGTTTACTTGCATCTGTCAAATATGGTGGTATTTTACAAGTTTAGATGCACTGCCTTCTTCTTGTTTTATTACGTCACAAGTTTGATTTTGTTTTCTTTTTTCTGATCCGTCTTTAGTTTAGTAGGCAAATTATGACGTCATGACACAGCTGAGTTACGGCCTTGATGTATCTAGATGGCGTTGCCGCAACTCAGCTGTACAATGACGTCATAGTTTAGCTCTTAAATTTTCGGTTTGCACGAACAAACAACAAAAACAAGCATATGGCGTAATAAAAAGCAAAAACAAAACAGTGCAACAATGGCGAACTTAACCAAAAACTATAAGCTGATTTTGAAGTCTAAGATTCTACATTGCCGCCTTAATACATATATGGACGACGTCGCCGTGACCATGGAATAGAGAAATAAAAAGGAATGATAAATCAGCTGTCACCCATACAAACTGCATGGCACGATTTTAAAAAGCGGTTGTCCCCATCTGTCAAGTGTTATTACGAAGTAAATGGGGCAAAGATTGTTGCTGGAGGAAGTCAGGAAGTGTATCTATAAAATGTAATAGTCATATCGCAGTTTCAGTGCGACACAAAGGTAAAAAAGACGAATTGTCCCCACCTGTCAGATCCAGTCTTATATGAAAAATTCAATCATTTATCGCTTCTACGGGGCAATCCTCTTAGTTATTAGGATCAATGGCCGTGACCCATCATGGCAATACTTGTGTTGCATGACGACCAAAGCCACCTTAATTTAGAAAGCCGGGAAGCAGGAATACATGCACACAAAGCGAGCCTATGAATATGTCGTATATACGTTGCACGATGCACTAACACAAGCACAGCGCATGTAAAAAAAACGTGTCTGCTCTGATAAAAATCGCGAAAACACGTGGAGAATTCACTTTTTATCGCGATTTGTTTCTTTCACTGCATTATAGACACTTCAATTCACGACACATTGCATTTTTCGCGACGAAAATCGACCGGGAACCAATACTTTTCGTGTAAAGTTTGCCGCGACCCAACCCGATTTGCCTTTACCGCAATGTAAATTTTCGATCTGAACAGGCCCATGAATTGTCGTTTCAGTATATGACCGTGCTCTGCTTCCGGGCTTGTATTAAGGTGGCTTTGATGACGACCATGGAATAGACAGCTAAACGGAAAGGTAAATCGCTGTCTTCCCATACCACCGAGATGAAGGAAGGAGATGTCATACGTAAAATGAGACGTGACAAGTTTGCTTGTTTAATGGGAGAGGAAAATAACGGTACATTAATTGATAAGTGAATCATAAACAAACCGTCGATAACACACTACGTTTGCCTTTTATGACACAAAACAGCGCCTAACAATCACAAATTACCCGAGCAACGTAATATTATAGTGAATAACTATTTCGCGCAATCCAATTAAATCAAACGAGATTCGCGGCGAGGATAGTTTACCGCGTTTACCGACTTTGACAATATAGAATTGGCACGTGCTACAGAACTAGCAGAACCGGATGACTTTGTCGTTGTGTGTATTGATGTGAGTGGCTGAACTAGTCGATTTTGTCGATGTGTGCGGCAAAACTAGTTGCATTTGACGTGATAGAACCGTGAACCGCTGAACGAGAGAGCCCA
The DNA here is from genome assembly GCA_949715475.1 of Microchrysa polita. NCBI lineage: Eukaryota > Metazoa > Arthropoda > Insecta > Diptera > Stratiomyidae > Microchrysa > Microchrysa polita. The sequence goes on from OX454415.1 coordinate 78,397,968, forward strand.
TGGACAAGATTTTTCGTCCCATGTTGTGTTGTTGTTTTTATATGTAGTTTCATCATTATGGCTACTCCATAGTACTCTATGTCCCATACAAACTGCATGGTCCGGTTTGAAACAGAACAAAAAAAAACATTCCACTTAAATGCGTTCCCTTTCTGTCAACACTTGTCAGCTGTTACACGTTCAGCAAATTCTCAAGAACATATTTGTCGCGTCGCGCGTTTGTTTTTTGTGATAACAACTCGTAAAGTAATTCTTATATCATTTCTGTGTTTTTTTTGTAAGTGAAATCCAGTTCCTGAGTGTAATTTTGTGAAGTGAATTTCGCAACTACGTTTCAATGTTCCCTTTATGTCAAATACATGGCCATTAGTGTCGTTACAAAAACTGGACCATTTGAGTTGGAATCGGGCCTATCCTTTAGTTGTTTAATCAATGATGACGACTAACAGATCAGCTGATAATCCAGCCTGTCCATGGAATAGACAGTTAACCGGAAAGATAATTCCGCTGTCATCTCATTCAAACTGCATGGTCTGGTTCAAAACCACCTTCACTAGAAGCCGGGAAGCAGGAATACATGCACACAAAGCGAGCCTATGAATATGTCGTATATACGTTGCACGATGCACTAACACAAGCACAGCGCATGTAAAAAAAACGTGTCTGCTCTGATAAAAATCGCGAAAACACGTGGAGAATTCACTTTTTATCGCGATTTGTTTCTTTCACTGCATTATAGACACTTCAATTCACGACACATTGCATTTTTCGCGACGAAAATCGACCGGGAACCAATACTTTTCGTGTAAAGTTGGCCGCGACCCAACCCGATTTGCCTTTACCGCAATGTAAATTTTCGATCTGAACAGGCCCATGAATTGTCGTTTCAGTATATGACCGTGCTCTGCTTCCGGGCTTGTATTAAGGTGGCTTTGATGACGACCATGGAATAGACAGCTAAACGGAAAGGTAAATCGCTGTCTTCCCATACCACCGAGATGAAGGAAGGAGATGTCATACGTAAAATGAGACGTGACAAGTTTGCTTGTTTAATGGGAGAGGAAAATAACGGTACATTAATTGATAAGTGAATCATAAACAAACCGTCGATAACACACTACGTTTGCCTTTTATGACACAAAACAGCGCCTAACAATCACAAATTACCCGAGCAACGTAATATTATAGTGAATAACTATTTCGCGCAATCCAATTAAATCAAACGAGATTCGCGGCGAGGATAGTTTACCGCGTTTACCGACTTTGACAATATAGAATTGGCACGTGCTACAGAACTAGCAGAACCGGATGACTTTGTCGTTGTGTGTATTGATGTGAGTGGCTGAACTAGTCGATTTTGTCGATGTGTGCGGCAAAACTAGTTGCATTTGACGTGATAGAACCGTGAACCGCTGAACGAGAGAGCCCATGGACAAGATTTTTCGTCCCATGTTGTGTTGTTGTTTTTATATGTAGTTTCATCATTATGGCTACTCCATAGTACTCTATGTCCCATACAAACTGCATGGTCCGGTTTGAAACAGAACAAAAAAAAACATTCCACTTAAATGCGTTCCCTTTCTGTCAACACTTGTCAGCTGTTACACGTTCAGCAAATTCTCAAGAACATATTTGTCGCGTCGCGCGTTTGTTTTTTGTGATAACAACTCGTAAAGTAATTCTTATATCATTTCTGTGTTTTTTTTGTAAGTGAAATCCAGTTCCTGAGTGTAATTTTGTGAAGTGAATTTCGCAACTACGTTTCAATGTTCCCTTTATGTCAAATACATGGCCATTAGTGTCGTTACAAAAACTGGACCATTTGAGTTGGAATCGGGCCTATCCTTTAGTTGTTTAATCAATGATGACGACTAACAGATCAGCTGATAATCCAGCCTGTCCATGGAATAGACAGTTAACCGGAAAGATAATTCCGCTGTCATCTCATTCAAACTGCATGGTCTGGTTCAAAACCACCTTCACTAGAAGCCGGGAAGCAGCAATACATGCACACAAAACGAGCCTATGAACATGTCGTATATACGTTGCACGATGCACTAACACAAGCACAGCGCATGTAAAAAAACCGTGTCTGCTCTGATAAAAATCGCGAAAACATGTGGAAAATTCACTTTTTGTCGGGATTTTGTTCTTTCACTGCATTCTAGACACTTTAATTCACGACACATTCCACTTTTCGCGACGAAAATCGACCGGGAACCAATACTTTTCGTGTAAAGTTTGTCGCGACCCAACCCGATTTGCCTTTACCGCAATGTAAATTTTCGATCTGAACAGGCCTATGATTTGGCGCTTAAGTATATGAACGTGTTCTGCTTCCGGGCTTTGTATAAAGATGGTTTTGGTCTGGTTTGAAACACACCAAAAAACATTCCACTTAAATGCATTCCCTTTCTGTGAACGCTTGTCAGCTGTTACACGTTCTGCAAATTCTCAAGAACCAATTTGTTGCGTCGCGCTTTCGTTTTTTGAGATAACAACTCGTAAAGTAATTCTTATATCATTTCAGTGTTTTTAACATAGTATGTACTTTCGGTGAAAAGTTCTACTCTTAGTTTCACAGTTGTTAAGCAAGTTTTTTTTTCGAGTTTTAAACATTGAATAAAAAACAAGGAAAGGCCCGTAGAAACGACTAATGGGTCCATTTTTCATATCAGACTGGATCTGACAGGTAGGGAACATTCGTCTTTTTTACTTTTGTGTCGCACTGAAACTGCGATATGACTATTACATTTTATAGATACACTTCCTGACTTTCTCCAGCAACAATCTTTCCCGCCACTTACTTCGTAAAAACTTCACAATAACACTTGACAGATAGGGAACACCGCTTTTTAAAATCGGACCATGCAGTTTGTATGGGATGACAGCTGATTTACCTTTCCGTTTAGCTGTCTATTCCATGGTTTTAAACCATCGCACAGCCGGAACAACACTTGGCTCTCTATACGTACAGTCTGTTTGACATTCAGTCGAAATCAATTTTTTTCTGTTAAATGTCCACAGTCGTAACAATTTTTGTTTCGTTGTAGGGGGCTAGTAATATTTAAATGTAACGATGGATATAACAGTAAGTATGTCAAGGAAGTATAAGGAGAATTCATAGATTCTGAGTCCAAAGAAACTCAATATAAAAAATGACAAATTGTATTTTTGTATACAGAGTTCCGTTGGATAAAGAATCCATGAATTGTCCCTGTGATGCTTGAAATAGATTACACGCATCAACAGCAGCATCGGCATCGCGAAACGTCAAGCGCTATGCATTTTACATTGCTGGAAAAAAATGTGGAGCAGAAGACTTGGCATTCGGCATATTTGTCAAGTATGCAATTCTGCCGATGCTGCTGCTGATGTGCGTAATCTATTTCAAGCATGAAATAAAATATAAAGACTTGTTGTCCCCTGAGAAATGTCAAAAACCGGTGTAGAGAGAAAATTCGATTCAAAGCCACCTTAATTAGAAAGCCGGGAAGCAGCAATACATGCACACAACTCAAGCCTATGAACATGTCGTATATACGTTGCACGATGCACTAACACAAGCACAGCGCATGTAAAAAAAAAAGTGTGCTCTGATAAAAATCGCGAAAACACGTGGAAAATTCATTTTTTGTCGTGATTTTTTCATTCACTGTATTTTAGACACTTCGATTCACGACACATTGCATTGCATTGCGACGAAAATCGACCGAGAACCAACACTTTTCGTGTAAAGTTTGTCGCCACCCAACCCGATTTGCCTTTACCGTGATGTAAATTTTCCATTTGCTCAAGCCTATGATTTGACGTTTAAGTATATGACCGTGTTCTGCTTCCGGGCTTGTATTAAGAAGAAGGTCTCAAGCTCGATTATAAAGGAACTACGAGATGTAGACCTACATTTTATTTTGAATATATGTGAACCTTTAAGGGAAGAAGGAGGTGTGTGATTTATTTCTACCATTACCATAACGTATGATAATTTAAAAAATTATTTTATTTTGATGTTATTTTTATTTTAACTCCCGAAATCTGTAATAATTTAGCTTTAAAAATAGGCAAATTGCACCTAAAACTGTCCCATCAAAACATTCAATAAAACAATATATTCAATCATAATTGAATCGGGGCGATGGCCCTATAAATTAGGCTCGTTTTATTTACTAATAAAGTAATTGCTGCAAAAGCGCTGTTTCCGACTCCAATGTGTTCTGGTAGAAATAGAATGGAAGCAGCTGTCCAATGCATTTTACATCTCTCTTTATTACCGTAACTCCTAGTGGAGCATGGTGCGTCGATGACTACCGTGTGTAGTCATCAACGTTACAAAGACAACTGAATTCGGAGTGTGATATGGTTGTCAGCCATACCACTTCCTAGTCGCAATGTTAGTTTATTATTCTACGATAAGAATATTTCTTATCATCTTCTTCTGAATAATAAACTTGCGACGAGTCGTGCCGAGTTTGTTTCTCTATGAGTGTCTATTTCACAGAGTGGCGACCGAACGATCACGGCCACAGAGCACGACGTAAGACGTCATGTTGGCCATATGACGTCACATATTTAAAAAGCATTGTGCTGCTTTCTTCGGCAGCATTCTACGCGTCTAATCTGTTTAAAGCATTCGCCATAATTCTAATCAAAATTCTCGTTCAAATCTGTTCGCACCAATTCAGCGCCCCTTCGTTAACACTGTATTCCTAATCACCTTCTCCACTGGAAAATACAACTACTATGATAACACGCACACAAGTCGGCGAAGTTCGTGCCAACAATTCACCGAGGTGATGACGAATTCTGGGTCCATACTTATTTCCTCGGGACCGTCTTTGGCGGAATTTAGGTGTTTACTTCTTATCTTTGTTTTTAGGCCGTTATTTATGTAGGTATGGATATGTTGACACGCTCTGTGGCTCACTTGGTTGGGTCGCACTCTACGATGCTAGTAATCTAGAGGTCCGGAGATCGAATGTTACACCCTAGACAGACGGCACACGATAAACATCATTAACTCTTGATTATGTTTAACTAATTCGTCTGTCATATGCTTATCCACTTGATGAAACTTGAAAAATTTAATTTAAACATCATTAACTCAACGTCATTTAAATTTAATGATATTTACTCGCCGTGTAATCCGGTCTCAGTTACATTGAAAATATTGGAAAACTGGAAGGAACAGCTGTTTTGTCCTGTCAGTTTAAACAAAATATAGGCGAACGATGGCGAAATTTATTTTAAAAAAGGTAACAAAATAATAATTAATTTATATTAAGCATTACTAATTGTACACAATTTATTTCAGCTAAAAAAAAAACGGAAAATTTGGCGCTACGATGACGTCTTCCTTCTTCCCACTTAAAGAGCCGATTTTCTCTGCAGTATAACTGGTGACAACGCGAAAAAAGTGTAGGTATACTAGTAAAGAAGATGGAAAGCAGAAGTGACTGAGTACATTCAGCACGCGCTCCGTTGGACGTGATTGGTTCAATTTATTGATATGTATTATTTGGCTCCAGAACGGGACAAGATAACCCAACGTTTCATACAAATGTTGTTCTTTAATAATCTTATAAAGGAAGACTCTTGCCCAATTTATATGGAAGCTATACAAAATCCTGTCCTGTTCTGAAGTAAAAACAAAAAATGCAAAAAATTGTATAGCTCGATAGTTGAAAGCTCGTCGGTTTTTGTAATAATGTAGTAAACATCAGTGTACGTATTTAATAAAAAGGGAAACAAACAAAATGTTGTTTTCATTTCATTTACTTATTTTCACAATACTAAAAATTACTATTATTTGACGAATTCGTATATATTCGAAAGCACAGAAATATTATATTTGACTGAAAATTTATACTACCTAATAGTTTGAATATATTATGCAGTTGCACGAAAATCCGGACTCTAGTTAGTAAATTATTTTATTGTGACAGTTCGAATGTAATTGCATTTTTTACCCGTGTGTCACTAGACGACGTTAAACATACTTGAACTCAACTATCATTAACTCAAGTATGTTTAACGACAATCGTCTGTCTAGGGTGTTACTCGATACTGGAAAGTTTTAACTGATATGAGATGTTTATATCATTGATTTAAATACCCAAACGTCAATCTCCGATTAAAACTAAAAAAGTCGGCTTTTTTTCAAACGTTCGGGACACCCTGTTATCTTCTTCCTACCAACTTCTAAGGTATTTATGCCAAAGACTGTAACCATTCTACATATTACTACCAAATTTCATGACAATTGGTTGAGCCGTTCGCGAGTAATTTTGTGAACAGGGTTTTCGAATTTTTTTTTTTAAACCCTAAAAAAAGACAAAACAAAAACAAAATTCATTCATTTTAACTGGCCCCCGTTACAAAAACTAAAAGTTGGCACGCCTATGCTCGAATAACAGAACATTATTCAGGCTGTCAAATACACTCGGTCGCAAAACTATCGACTCAACCTAAAAGCGCGTGTATTTGTACGTGTTTTTCGAAAAGTATAGCAGCTATCGAAGAAAATGTTTTTGATAGTAAAATTCAACTCTCGGTAATAGCTTAGAACAATCTGCGTGTTCAGTACACAACTCTAGCTTGGCTTCGAACTTTTTCTCGACTTTTTCTGGTTCTCAAAGTTTCTTAGGTCAGTGCTTCCCAAACCGGTTCCGCGAAAAATTGTGAAAATATGATGTTTAAAATTTCAATAATACTGTAAACACAAACAAATTCTAAAATAATTGCCATCACTTTTCGCATTAACTGTATTTGGCAGTTTTATGAAATTTGTGTATAAGTACATGAGAGACATAATAGTACAGCGACGCACTATAGAAAAACCGTTGTACTTAGTTTACTTGTTCGTTTTACTAGAGAGTTTCATGGCATACCTTCACTGCATTTTGGCAGACATTTTTGATTTTTTTCACGTCGGTCAATTTAAGGTAAGGACGAAAATATTTTGACGTATACTGATAAAATAAGTGCCATGAAAGGTAAACTATTACTTTCGAAGAGGCATGTTGCAGAGGGAAACCGTTAAATGTTTCCTTCCCTCAATACCGCAAGTGATAATATCAAAAATTTAATAGTCGAGCATTTGGAAACCTAAAACGGTCGAAAAATATTTCCCCTATTGTTAAACACACAGCAGTTTGATTGTAGAAGAAATATCTTTGTGGCATGCAATATTTTACCTTTCTGGAAAAAGAAGAATTAACGTCGCTTTCCTATGATCTAGGTTTAAGATTAAAATTTGCAGAATGTTCGCCTGAAGAATTTTTGATATCCGTCAAGGATAAATTCCCAGTTTTGTCAAAAAAAGCTGTAAATATCCTGCTATTGTTTTCAACTTCATATTTATGTGAAATCGGACTTTCAACTGTGCTCAATATAAAAACTAGAAAACGTGACAGCCTCAGGAACTTGAAAAGGAGGATATGCGAGTAGCTCTGTCATATATTCGGCCTAATATCACATATCACTGAAATATATGTAAAAATCACCAGGATTCTCATTAAATTATTCCATTTTTTTAATAACAGCATACTTCAACTTTTTTCTAATAACACATTTTTCTCCTTGTATGGGTACGATGAACGTTTTGTCTTGTCTATCAAGGCTCGTCTTGTCTTAGCAACCCATTTTTGGGGTTCCGCGAATGAATTCGACGATCTCTGGGGCTCCACGTATTCACAATGTTTGGGAATCACTGTCTTAGGTAACTGTTAGATATTGTATCTTTGTTACCAGATATTAGCAATAAATCGAGATATGAAACTATTGCTGTTGTTGGCACTCTTTAAAGTCAGGATAAACCCGTACTTAAATTATTTCACTCAGAAAGCTAGCTTGTTTTTTTTTTAATAGTCGAAAGTTTCAAAGGTGCTTCTTCTTCTTTCATCAAAATTATCACGTAGTTACTTTCAGAGTTTTATTATGAACCAAGGCTGATTACTGATTGATTACTGAACCGCTCTGTCGCTCACTTGGTTGAGTCGCACTCTACGATGCTAGTATGGTATGGGGCTATACGGTACTGAGAAGAGAAGGCTGATTTGGACAAATATTGATTGTAAGATCTCTCAGGTTAGAAGTAGGACAACTGAAACTTCTGCCCGGTGTTTCTCAAATTTTCCACTAGCTTGAGAGTAAGATCTGCAGTTAAATTTGAATTTTGTCTTTCGATATTTTTAGATGGGAGGAGAGAAAGAAATCAGGAAATCAGTGATTAGAAGCTCCAAGTCGTCGTCCAACTACTATGAAGCTTTGCAGCGCTTTTGCCTTCCTTACTACCGTAAAGAGCAGAAAAAAACTCCAATACAAATTAAACTAAAAGAAAATGGAATACTTATTCTAATTTCTAGGATCTGGGAACACGTAAAATTTGATTTGATTTACCTACATTAGTTGCTAGTATGTAAGTTTAGTAAAACATTCGCTTTATTTATCAATAACAAATGGGTTTTTACAAATAAAAGAGGACCATTTTTATATGCTACAAACGAGAAGGCAAAGAATTTTTTTTAAGATCTGATGGTTCCAAACTCTCAAGGTAATTTGTCAGTGCTCTTTAGTATAAACTCAGTGATTTGGATACACTGAGCAGTTTTGAAATATGAGCACCGTCAACCTTACTCCTAAAATCCCTTTCGAAATATTTTTTTTTTTTATGAAACACAAAGAAAATTTGTGAAAAGAGCTGGCTGCTTCTTTAATTTTTCCTAAGCTCTCCGTACATCCCTTTTCTGTTTCTAATATTCACGAACCCAAACTTTTCTTTCTTTTCTCCCGACGGTCACTTTTCATCTTCTTAAATAACACGAGTCCTTTTAAATAACAATAGGTAACATTACGCCTTCTAGCAAGATTAAACTGATTTTATTTAGAACAAAATTTTATTCATCTGAACCTTTGCAAATTCGACAAAGAAATGAAACAATGCCAAGTAACCACTAAATGCATATTGAATATGTAGTTAGCTTTGGCCATTTTTTTTCTGAAACGTGATAGGGAAATTTGCCTTGGTCAAACAAATGACCCAAAACTCGACTGACTACGTCAATGGCCAAACAAATGGGTCATTTGTTTGTCCCATAGTGTAATAGGTCTAGAAAAACATTTTGGTCATTGCAAAAGTGGGAAAAATTTTGTGTGACCCAATGGACAAACTTTATTTGATAGTGTAATACCACCTTAAGACTATATTACATGTGATCAACACCAACGAAATCAGAGAGACATTAAATAATATTCAAAATAACATTTTAACCTTAGGCATTAAAGACTCTATAATCTAAAACGAAATTCACAACATCCGATCAAAGTTATCAGCCTTAGAAACAAACAATCGAAGAAAAAGGGGATTACTTAACATTGTAGGAACAGCAAACAAATGGCTTTTTGGAACTATGGATGATAACGATAGGCAGGAAATTTTAAGTCACATGGATGTTATTGAGAAAAATCAAGATATAGAAACAAACGCTCTAAATAAACAAATTCAAATAAATTCTTACTTCAACGAAACCATTACTAACTTTAAAAATATTGTAGAATCCGACAGAAATCGCATAACTAAAACCTTTCAAGAGTTAACCGAAAATGAAAAATACTTACAATCACAACAAATTCGGCTAGATCAGATGCTAAAATTAGAAATGTTCAAAGAAAAACTAAATCAAATTATAGACAACGTTGCTATGGTAAGATTAGGAATTGTTCACCCAAGTATGCTTTCTACTGACGAAATAACAACAACAAAACTGGACTTTTACAAAATAAAGAATATAAGGACAGGACTACTTAAATATGACAGGGACACTATTATAATTGCAATAAAAATGCCTGATTCATACAAAATTGTTGACTATAAACTAATTACCCCAATGCCGAATAAACAAAATTTAGAAATTATGCTTGAAGACTATTATTCAATTGAAATAAATAATACTGTATATGAATATAATGGAATAGTTCAATATGAAAACGAGTTGAAAACTATAAATAACTGTATTACCAATAATAATTGTAAATTAGTTCTAATCCAAAACCCAATAGTAAGAAAAATCGACGAAAGTACTGTAATATGTAAAAACATGTTAAATGAAGAAATTCAAAATAATTGTGATGATAGAAAGATTACACTTTTTGGAAGTTATATTATAAATGTAAATAATTGTTCAATAAAAATTTCAAACATTACAATGAAAAATAACAACATTAAATTTATAGATAGATTCTTTTATAACGATGAAATAGTTCACAATTTTACACAAGAATTAAAATTTGATAACATAAACATACAAAGTTTTGACAATTTAGAAGAAATAAAAATAACAAAATTTCATAAAAACCTAAATTATATTTCATTAACAAGCATTTTAATATTAATAATTGTAATTTTAATTTTATTCATAATGTCAAAAAGAAACAAAAATGTGTTAAAACAATTAAAACAGCAAACTAAGCAAATTTTTAGAATTCAGGAGAATTCTTCTCCAAAGGGGGAGAAGTCATGTATCGTCTTTCAGAATTTCTAAGACAAATCCAACAGGTAAATGAAAACAGCGCATAGCATGTTGTGTCAGGTGTCAGGTAACTCAAGCCAGACACTACGTTGCATTTTCATTTACCTGTTCAGACATGCATTTTCCCACACAGTAAATTTTGCTTACTAAACTATTTTTCTATATAAAAATGAAGACGATACATGGCATAGCCCCCCAGTCGATCATAGTTAGTGTATACTGTCGTAATTGTTAACGAAAAGAGTAATAAAGTGTTGTTTATAAAAAAGTGAAATAATTTGCGTTTTTAATAGTGAGAAGATTTATTTTTTTTTTTTTGTCGCTCCTGAAGGGCCACAACTAAACTCGCTTCATTCAATTATATCAGCCCAGCCGGCAAAGTAGCGCCATACATCAATGAACATGTGCCAACGTGCGTTTTTAATGCCAGTGTATAAACAGCTCCTGATTCAACTGCTTCAACTCCAACTTTTCCTTGTGTTTTTCCACCAGATCAGCCATCTTCAACATCATCTGACAGTTTACATTTGACATCTCATCTGACAGCATGCGAGTTGCCATATTCGATTCACCGCAACATTTATGACCACTTATATACCGGAGCAAAGATAAAAAGTTTTAGACAAATTTAAATTATTTTTGGACGGCATATACGGGCTGCACTAACTAATCGAAACTAAATTTAGTCCCGCTCGCAACAGATGGCGAAGTGCTTACCAATCCATAATGCCTAGCCAAGCGACTGTCTCTGAAATTTATCCAGGAAGAGCGAAGTCGTCTTGTTACTGGAATGATATCGTTTGCGATTTTCGTTTCGCTACAAAGTTTATATGAAATTCCTGGTTAGTAAAAACGCGAGATTAACAAATTCCAATCATAATATTGTCCAAATAATCGAAATGTCAGATAAACCATTTCTAAACATCTGCACATTCCACAACCAATTCGAATAAAAAGAAGAAGAAGAAAGTTAATACGCGAACTCATTGATCCTAACAACTAAGAGGATTGCCCCGTAGAAACAATAAATGATTGAATTTTTCATATCAGACTGGATCTGACAGGTGGGGACAATTCGTCTTTTTTACCTTTGTGTCGCACTGGTACTGCGATATGACTATTACATTTTATAGATTCACTTCCTGACTTCCTCCAGCAACAATCTTTCCCCCCACTTACTTCGTAAAAACTTCACAATAACACTTGACAGATGGGGACGAAAATATTTTGACGTATACTGATAAAATAAGTGCCATGAAAGGTAAACTATTACTTTCGAAGAGGCATGTTGCAGAGGGAAACCGTTAAATGTTTCCTTCCCTCAATACCGCAAGTGATAATATCAAAAATTTAATAGTCGAGCATTTGGAAACCTAAAACGGTCGAAAAATATTTCCCCTATTGTTAAACACACAGCAGTTTGATTGTAGAAGAAATATCTTTGTGGCATGCAATATTTTACCTTTCTGGAAAAAGAAGAATTAACGTCGCTTTCCTATGATCTAGGTTTAAGATTAAAATTTGCAGAATGTTCGCCTGAAGAATTTTTGATATCCGTCAAGGATAAATTCCCAGTTTTGTCAAAAAAAGCTGTAAATATCCTGCTATTGTTTTCAACTTCATATTTATGTGAAATCGGACTTTCAACTGTGCTCAATATAAAAACTAGAAAACGTGACAGCCTCAGGAACTTGAAAAGGAGGATATGCGAGTAGCTCTGTCATATATTCGGCCTAATATCACATATCACTGAAATATATGTAAAAATCACCAGGATTCTCATTAAATTATTCCATTTTTTTAATAACAGCATACTTCAACTTTTTTCTAATAACACATTTTTCTCCTTGTATGGGTACGATGAACGTTTTGTCTTGTCTATCAAGGCTCGTCTTGTCTTAGCAACCCATTTTTGGGGTTCCGCGAATGAATTCGACGATCTCTGGGGCTCCACGTATTCACAATGTTTGGGAATCACTGTCTTAGGTAACTGTTAGATATTGTATCTTTGTTACCAGATATTAGCAATAAATCGAGATATGAAACTATTGCTGTTGTTGGCACTCTTTAAAGTCAGGATAAACCCGTACTTAAATTATTTCACTCAGAAAGCTAGCTTGTTTTTTTTTAATAGTCGAAAGTTTCAAAGGTGCTTCTTCTTCTTTCATCAAAATTATCACGTAGTTACTTTCAGAGTTTTATTATGAACCAAGGCTGATTACTGATTGATTACTGAACCGCTCTGTCGCTCACTTGGTTGAGTCGCACTCTACGATGCTAGTATGGTATGGGGCTATACGGTACTGAGAAGAGAAGGCTGATTTGGACAAATATTGATTGTAAGATCTCTCAGGTTAGAAGTAGGACAACTGAAACTTCTGCCCGGTGTTTCTCAAATTTTCCACTAGCTTGAGAGTAAGATCTGCAGTTAAATTTGAATTTTGTCTTTCGATATTTTTAGATGGGAGGAGAGAAAGAAATCAGGAAATCAGTGATTAGAAGCTCCAAGTCGTCGTCCAACTACTATGAAGCTTTGCAGCGCTTTTGCCTTCCTTACTACCGTAAAGAGCAGAAAAAAACTCCAATACAAATTAAACTAAAAGAAAATGGAATACTTATTCTAATTTCTAGGATCTGGGAACACGTAAAATTTGATTTGATTTACCTACATTAGTTGCTAGTATGTAAGTTTAGTAAAACATTCGCTTTATTTATCAATAACAAATGGGTTTTTACAAATAAAAGAGGACCATTTTTATATGCTACAAACGAGAAGGCAAAGAATTTTTTTTAAGATCTGATGGTTCCAAACTCTCAAGGTAATTTGTCAGTGCTCTTTAGTATAAACTCAGTGATTTGGATACACTGAGCAGTTTTGAAATATGAGCACCGTCAACCTTACTCCTAAAATCCCTTTCGAAATATTTTTTTTTTTTATGAAACACAAAGAAAATTTGTGAAAAGAGCTGGCTGCTTCTTTAATTTTTCCTAAGCTCTCCGTACATCCCTTTTCTGTTTCTAATATTCACGAACCCAAACTTTTCTTTCTTTTCTCCCGACGGTCACTTTTCATCTTCTTAAATAACACGAGTCCTTTTAAATAACAATAGGTAACATTACGCCTTCTAGCAAGATTAAACTGATTTTATTTAGAACAAAATTTTATTCATCTGAACCTTTGCAAATTCGACAAAGAAATGAAACAATGCCAAGTAACCACTAAATGCATATTGAATATGTAGTTAGCTTTGGCCATTTTTTTTCTGAAACGTGATAGGGAAATTTGCCTTGGTCAAACAAATGACCCAAAACTCGACTGACTACGTCAATGGCCAAACAAATGGGTCATTTGTTTGTCCCATAGTGTAATAGGTCTAGAAAAACATTTTGGTCATTGCAAAAGTGGGAAAAATTTTGTGTGACCCAATGGACAAACTTTATTTGATAGTGTAATACCACCTTAAGACTATATTACATGTGATCAACACCAACGAAATCAGAGAGACATTAAATAATATTCAAAATAACATTTTAACCTTAGGCATTAAAGACTCTATAATCTAAAACGAAATTCACAACATCCGATCAAAGTTATCAGCCTTAGAAACAAACAATCGAAGAAAAAGGGGATTACTTAACATTGTAGGAACAGCAAACAAATGGCTTTTTGGAACTATGGATGATAACGATAGGCAGGAAATTTTAAGTCACATGGATGTTATTGAGAAAAATCAAGATATAGAAACAAACGCTCTAAATAAACAAATTCAAATAAATTCTTACTTCAACGAAACCATTACTAACTTTAAAAATATTGTAGAATCCGACAGAAATCGCATAACTAAAACCTTTCAAGAGTTAACCGAAAATGAAAAATACTTACAATCACAACAAATTCGGCTAGATCAGATGCTAAAATTAGAAATGTTCAAAGAAAAACTAAATCAAATTATAGACAACGTTGCTATGGTAAGATTAGGAATTGTTCACCCAAGTATGCTTTCTACTGACGAAATAACAACAACAAAACTGGACTTTTACAAAATAAAGAATATAAGGACAGGACTACTTAAATATGACAGGGACACTATTATAATTGCAATAAAAATGCCTGATTCATACAAAATTGTTGACTATAAACTAATTACCCCAATGCCGAATAAACAAAATTTAGAAATTATGCTTGAAGACTATTATTCAATTGAAATAAATAATACTGTATATGAATATAATGGAATAGTTCAATATGAAAACGAGTTGAAAACTATAAATAACTGTATTACCAATAATAATTGTAAATTAGTTCTAATCCAAAACCCAATAGTAAGAAAAATCGACGAAAGTACTGTAATATGTAAAAACATGTTAAATGAAGAAATTCAAAATAATTGTGATGATAGAAAGATTACACTTTTTGGAAGTTATATTATAAATGTAAATAATTGTTCAATAAAAATTTCAAACATTACAATGAAAAATAACAACATTAAATTTATAGATAGATTCTTTTATAACGATGAAATAGTTCACAATTTTACACAAGAATTAAAATTTGATAACATAAACATACAAAGTTTTGACAATTTAGAAGAAATAAAAATAACAAAATTTCATAAAAACCTAAATTATATTTCATTAACAAGCATTTTAATATTAATAATTGTAATTTTAATTTTATTCATAATGTCAAAAAGAAACAAAAATGTGTTAAAACAATTAAAACAGCAAACTAAGCAAATTTTTAGAATTCAGGAGAATTCTTCTCCAAAGGGGGAGAAGTCATGTATCGTCTTTCAGAATTTCTAAGACAAATCCAACAGGTAAATGAAAACAGCGCATAGCATGTTGTGTCAGGTGTCAGGTAACTCAAGCCAGACACTACGTTGCATTTTCATTTACCTGTTCAGACATGCATTTTCCCACACAGTAAATTTTGCTTACTAAACTATTTTTCTATATAAAAATGAAGACGATACATGGCATAGCCCCCCAGTCGATCATAGTTAGTGTATACTGTCGTAATTGTTAACGAAAAGAGTAATAAAGTGTTGTTTATAAAAAAGTGAAATAATTTGCGTTTTTAATAGTGAGAAGATTTATTTTTTTTTTGTCGCTCCTGAAGGGCCACAACTAAACTCGCTTCATTCAATTATATCAGCCCAGCCGGCAAAGTAGCGCCATACATCAATGAACATGTGCCAATTACGTGTGTGTCCTAACGGGTTGTTAATAAAATAACCGATTTGTTGAAAGAGGAACTTTTCTTTATTGAGGACTGATACGAAGTAATTCGAATACAAATGAGGACTGCCTTAAACTAAAACATGTTCGTCTTCTTATACTAAATTAATGTTGATCCTGCATCTGCAATGATGATGCACATGTGCTTATACGTTCGACTTCGATGTGATGTTTATGTTGTGATGCGAATCAGATGTGTTTATGTTACGATGAGGTTGATGCATCCTGATTGTGTTGAGCGAATGTGTTTATGTGAGGATGGGTTTGATGCATCCTGTTTATGTTGAGCGAATGTGTTTATGTGAAGATGGGTTTGACGCAACCATACTTATGCAGCTGGTGAGTCAAGTTGGGATGGCTGATGGGGTTGTCGTAGCGGTGACGTAACTCGCCCCTCCTTAGGTTTCGACTCCTGGCGAAACTCTGCTAATGGTAGGTTTATGGGTAACACGTCCTCTTGAGGTGGTATAATTTCAGGTGATTCAATTGCATATAATTCGGCTTCTCGTTTCGTTATGTTAATGTTAATCTTATTATTTCTTATTCTATAATACATATGCTTGAAAATTAAAATTATTACAATTAGTATTACAATGGTGAGAAATGAGTAATTTATCCATGATTGTTTTTCATATTTATCTTCAAATGTTTCTAAATCCTGAAGTGTTGTAAAATTTTGTTGTTTCCATTCTATATCTTCCAAAGTTAACTTTTTTATTACGGTATAGTTTTTTATTTTATTAATATTTGGTAATACTATATGGGCAAAATATGGAATTTTCAAATTTCTGTATGTTTTTTCTTGGATAGTTATTTGACAATTATCAAATTTAATAAGTACATTATGACTTACAATATTTGTTACATTATTTTTTTCTTCATTACAATTATGTTGAATTCTAGTATTTTTAGCGTTTTTTATTACAATTATGGCTTCAGTTATTTTTTTAACAGTAAAATTTGAGTTCATTTCATATTTACAATTTTGTATTTCTGTTTGAAGTAAATTTTTTATACATTCTTCTTTTATTTCAATTAAATCATTTAAAGTATCTGATGGATAATACAATGTTTTATTATATTCTAATATTTCATTTACATTTGTTACAATTTGTAAATTTTTGTCTTTATTTGGAATTGGTTCCATAGTATATTTTTGGTATTTATTTTTAACATATTGAGGTATTCCAATTACAATTAGTATATAGTTTTCTTTAAATGCAACTGCGGTTGTTATTTTTGGGTACTTATCTATAGTTATTTTAAATATATCGCTTTCTTCATCTTCGATTAAATAACGATTTAATGTTCCAATTTTTGAATTTAATATTATTTCTTTGATTTTTTCAATTTGCTCGTTAAAGTGATTTATATCTGAAAGAATTTTTACTTTTTGTTCAAATGCAGAATAATTACGTTTAATTTCATTGTTGTCTTTACGTATTTCATTTACTTTTATTTTCAATTCATTTTGGTTTTTATTAAATTTTTGTGTTAAAATTTTCATTTGATTGTCAAAATTAGTGTTGAATTTCAAAAGTTTATCCTGGTTTTCTCTCAAAACTTTCTGATTTTTATCAAGGTTGGCAAAATGTGCTTCGATACGTGAGGCATCCTGATCGTCCATAACTCCACCTATCCAACTCAACAATCGTCCATAACCATTAATTAAACCACGTTTTTGTCTAATGTTTTTCGTTTTCTTACAGTCAGTCTTTAGTCCTAGTGTTTCACATAGTTCTGGAGAGTTTACAGGTGTATATGGGTTATTTTGGGTTCTGCTCAGTTTTGCTAATTTGCCATACAAGTTTGGTTTAGTTTTGCTTATTCCAGGTAACCATAATGAATGAATTTCATGTTCTAAATGAGTTAGTTCATGGGCAATATCAGTTAAGTCATAATTAAGAGAATGCAGAATTTCAACATTTCCTTCTATCTTTTTGAAACTTTCTTCGTAAAGCGTCAAGTTTATTGTGTGAATTATGTGGGTGTAGTGATCTATTAATTGTACCTTTTCTTTTTGTACCAATATGTAACCGTTTCCGTCCGCAATGTTGGTCATCTCTATTACCTGAGTTGACGAGACTGGTATCAGTATCAGTAGAAGAATTATGATTGCTGGAACGAAAGGGAGTTATTAACTCTGAATTTTGAAATTTTCTTTTGGCTAAATGTTGATTTTTGTGAAATTTTCTTGTATCATTACTTCTAATGAATTTATTCCTTGGATCTAATTTGGTTTTAGGGTTAGCATTAACGAAATTTTTATTTATATCTCTTTCTAGTCTATTTTTATTTAAATTTTTAATACTGTTTTCTTTGTTTTTAATAAGTGTTTCATATATTTTTGGATTGTTACCTAAACCATGATGTACGTCAATTGGTCTTTCATTCGTGCTTGAATGGATAGTTCTATTGTATAAATGTAAAATTTCTGTCAAAGGGTTTTCATGAAATAAGGTTTCTTTCTGCTTTTGTCTTGCGTTAAATATTCTAAGATTTTCGGCTAAAGTATTATGAAAACGTTCCACATCTGCGTTTCCAGTGTGGTAGTTAGCAGTAGTAAAGTGTATTTGGATTTCTTCTTGTAGAAAATAGTTTTTAATTATTTCTGTTTTAAATGCTGTTTCGTTATCGAGTATTATTTTCTTTGGTTTTCCCATTATGTTCAATATGTTTTTGATTCCATTTAGTATATCTACCCAATTTCTCGATTTAATTTTATCTAATGCTGCATATTTGGAGAATTTATCGATACAAGTTAAATAAAGATCAGTTTTTGTTTTATACCAAACATCCATATGATATATTTCCTGTTGTTTTCGAGGTGTTTCAGTAAGTTTGAATGGTTCTTTTATAGGTTTCCTATCGTATTTGGAGCATAGACATAAATGACAATTATTAATAAGTTTAGCTATTTCGTCTTTGATATGAGGATAGAAGTATTTTGTTTTTATTTCAGAGTATATTTTATTAATTCCTGCATGATTCATTTTAACATGTACTTTCAAAATTATTTCTTTTATTTCTTCATCTGAAGCATTCATAAGCCTGTAGTTTGTTTTTATATAAATTATATTTTTGTTATCTCTTTTCCATTTAATGTATTCCTGTTGGAAATTTCTGAAAATTGTATCATCTGTAAACATTATTCCTACTTTACCAAATTTAGGTGAATGTTTCATAAGTATTTTCCTGTATTCTTCTTCACAAGGGTTCTTTAATTGACAGATAATTGTTTTAGCTTTTTTATATGTTTCTGTTGTGACTTTATCAATTTTACCTTTTTTAACTATAATTTGGTGTCTGAACAAATTGAGTGGTCCTTCGGAAATTTGCATGTAATGAGTATCATCTTCTTGTGCACTATGAATTGTAGCTAAATTGGATTGATTAACTGAGTTGTTTACGTATATTTCAACACGTGATAATGCATCTGCGACTACGTTTTCTTTACCTTTAATGTACTGTACATCGAAATTGAATTCTTCAAGTTTAACTTTCCATCTTTGAAGCTTAGAATTGGGTTCTTTGACTGAACTTAACCATTGTAATGGTCTGTGGTCTGTTTTAATCGTAAAACGTCTACCGTAAAGGTATGGTCTAAAATACTTAGTTGACCAAACGATTGCAAGAAGTTCTTTCTCGATCGTTGAATATTGGATTTCATGTTCGTTGAGAGTTCTGGATGCGAAACTAATTGGGTGTCCTTCTTGTGAAAGGACGGCTCCAATAGCGAAATTGGATGCATCGGTTGTCAACGTAAAATGTTTGTTATAATCGGGATATTTTAATACTGGTTCAGTTGAAATAAGTAATTTTAATTTTTCAAAAGATTCTACAAAGTCTGCATCATTTGGGTTTATTTTTGAGCCCTTTTTGAGTCTTAATGTAAGTGGTTTTGCGATTGCAGCGAAATCCTTAATGAATTTCCTATAATATCCGGCAAGGCCTAAAAATGATTTTATTTCTTTACTTGTTCGGGGTAATGGAAATTTAGTTATTGCTGAAATTTTCTCTGGGTTTGGTTTAATACCTTTTGTTGTCACAATATGACCTAAAAATTCAGTTTCTTTACGCAAAAATTCACATTTATCTTGTTGTATTTTCAAATTTGCTTTTCTGAGACATTCGAAAATAGTTTTAATTGATTTTATGTGTTCAACTAGGGATGTAGAAAAAATTACTATGTCATCTAAATACACGAGACAAATTTTACCAATGTGATCCTTCAATACTCCATTAATCATTCTCTGGAATGTGGAAGGTGCATTTTTAAGACCAAATGGCATTCGAAGAAATTCGTAATGTCCATTGTTTGTTGAGAATGCTGTTTTTTCAATATCAGCAGGGTCCATTTCAATTTGATGGAAACCTCTAGCAAGATCAATAGTTGTGAAATATTGACTCTGACCAAGTTTCCCTAAAATATCATCAATACATGGAATTGGGTATTTGTCGTCAATTGTATTTTCATTGACTTTCCTATAATCAATAACAATGCGCCATTTTTTATTACCAGAAGCATCTGCTTTCTTTGGTACTATCCAAATGGGACTTGAGTATGGTGAACTTGAATTTCGTATTATACCCTGTAATAGTAATTCTTTAATTTGTTTTTCAACTTCTTTTTCATGACATTGAGGATAACGGTATGTGCGAGTATAAATAGGTTTATCAGTTGTCATTTTAATTTTATGTTTCACTTCACTTGTAAAACTTAAATTGGAATCAGGTTGATAAAAGACATCATTATGTTCCCTAATGAGTTTATCTAGCATCTCCTTTTCTTCCATATTTAAATGATTATCTCTTCTAGTAATCATTTTTCCCTGAGATTTTTCCATTTCTAGTTTTTCTAGAGATTGTTCCATTACTGTATTATAGTTTTCTGATTCTTCGTCAGTTTTATTTTTATATAATTTATTCACTTTTTTATTAAGTGTAATAGTAGATTTATTATAATTTATGATGGCTTCGTTAGGGATCAAATTGTCATTCCCGATAAGTCCATCAAAATTATCATGAAACTTTGTAACTAGAAACTTCATTTTATTTGGTGAATTAAATTCACTTAGAGGGGGAATAATTGCTTGTTGAGCAATAGGGACTATGCCACTAATTGATTTTAATAAAATTGGTTGATTTAAGTCAAAAATTTTGTCAGGACTACAAATTCCAGGATTTAATATAGAATGAGTGGCTCCAGTATCCACGAGTAAGCGGATGAAACCAAGTCTTGTACGAATTTTTACATATGGCAATTGTAATGAGTTTCCGAGGCTTCTAGCTGAAAATTTTCGGCTAAGTCCTCTTGTAAGTTATTATTCCGATACTGATCAGAATTATCGACCTCCATAGGTTCCTGATTTGTGTGGGAATAATGGGGCATTTGGAAGGTTCTTCTAGTTTGTTGTGAAGTTCCAAAATTGTTGTATTGATTAAACCTGTTGTCTTGGTTAAAACGTTGTTGAGTACTTCTAACATGGTTATGCATGGATTCGGGTTTTCGGTAATAATTATTTCTGGGTACGAAGTTATGCTGAACTGGACGAGGGGGTTGAACGTTATAATATTGTTTTTGATGTTCATGTCCGTCATGTCTGTCTTGTCTGAAATTGTTATTTTTTCCTAAATAGTTTCTCTTATGAGGATTACTGGTATAATTTGTATAATTGCCTTCCTGAACCAATCTGAAAGCTTCTTCAAGAGAACCAGGATTTCGAGAGTATAACATAGATCTGACCGGTTCGGGGGTTTTGCCCTTAAAAATTTCCAACGCGGCACTCAAATTATGTTCGATATGATCGGTAAACGGTAAATTTCTAGTTTCTAATTCAACTTTGGTTTTTGTATTTAATGTTTTTAAATTGTATTGTATTTTTTCATAAAATTCCGCAATTGTGCCTGTACATTTAAGTGCTCTTAAATCATCATATAATTTCATACTATTTTTATGTGAACAAAAATTATTCATTAATAGGAGTTTAGTCTGGGACCAATTAGTTACATTATTGTGAATTTCTATTAGTTGTCTTGCTTTACCTTTTAGCCTTGAATAAATGGCCTCCATGATTATTAGTTGGCTATCGTTATTGTACCTCCTTACATGTGGTATAATGCGATCCACTTTGGTTATGAAACTGTTGATGTCTTCTCTTCCATCAAATTCGGGGATGCTTGCGACATATTTCAGGGGATCCACGTTTAATGCGAGATTTTCGTCCTCTCTTGGTAGTTCTGGTAAGTCTCCTTCCAACATTTTGGCTTTTTATTTGTTTAAATCACAATCACTTAATTTATGATGTTATGATTTTATTAACTCTTTTAGGATTACCGCTGGTGGGGTCCTTTGGAGTTTGTATTATTACTCTCTTATTGGATTACCACTGGTGGGGTCCAACAGAGTTGATTTGTATTAATGTATCTAAAAGGATTACCACTGGTGGGGTCCTTGAAAGATTTTATTTTTTTAATGTTTTTTTAATTTTACTAGCACAAATTTTCCACTAGTTACACTAATCGAAACTCTATTTCCACTTTCTGGAACATAGATTTTGTTCGAAGAACCGACTGCGCCAATTACGTGTGTGTCCTAACGGGTTGTTAATAAAATAACCGATTTGTTGAAAGAGGAACTTTTCTTTATTGAGGACTGATACGAAGTAATTCGAATACAAATGAGGACTGCCTTAAACTAAAACATGTTCGTCTTCTTATACTAAATTAATGTTGATCCTGCATCTGCAATGATGATGCACATGTGCTTATACGTTCGACTTCGATGTGATGTTTATGTTGTGATGCGAATCAGATGTGTTTATGTTACGATGAGGTTGATGCATCCTGATTGTGTTGAGCGAATGTGTTTATGTGAGGATGGGTTTGATGCATCCTGTTTATGTTGAGCGAATGTGTTTATGTGAAGATGGGTTTGACGCAACCATACTTATGCAGCTGGTGAGTCAAGTTGGGATGGCTGATGGGGTTGTCGTAGCGGTGACGTAACTTGCCAACGTGCGTTTTTAATGCCAGTGTATAAACAGCTCCTGATTCAACTGCTTCAACTCCAACTTTTCCTTGTGTTTTTCCACCAGATCAGCCATCTTCAACATCATCTGACAGTTTACATTTGACATCTCATCTGACAGCATGCGAGTTGCCATATTCGATTCACCGCAACATTTATGACCACTTATATACCGGAGCAAAGATAAAAAGTTTTAGACAAATTTAAATTATTTTTGGACGGCATATACGGGCTGCACTAACTAATCGAAACTAAATTTAGTCCCGCTCGCAACAGATGGCGAAGTGCTTACCAATCCATAATGCCTAGCCAAGCGACTGTCTCTGAAATTTATCCAGGAAGAGCGAAGTCGTCTTGTTACTGGAATGATATCGTTTTCGATTTTCGTTTCGCTACAAAGTTTATATGAAATTCCTGGTTAGTAAAAACGCGAGATTAGCAAATTCCAATCATAATATTGTCCAAATAATCGAAATGTCAGATAAACCATTTCTAAACATCTGCACATTCCACAACCAATTCGAATAAAAAGAAGAAGAAGAAAGTTAATACGCGAACTCATTGATCCTAACAACTAAGAGGATTGCCCCGTAGAAACAATAAATGATTGAATTTTTCATATCAGACTGGATCTGACAGGTGGGGACAATTCGTCTTTTTTACCTTTGTGTCGCACTGGAACTGCCATATGACTATTACATTTTATAGATTCACTTCCTGACTTCCTCCAGCAACAATCTTTCCCCCCACTTACTTCGTAAAAACTTCACAATAACACTTGACAGATGGGGACAATCGCTTTTTAAAATCGTGCCATGCAGTTTGTATGGGTGACAGCTGATTTAGCATTCCTTTTTATTTCTCTATTCCATGCGCGAACTAGACTAGGACGGTATATTCCACTGATCCTAATTTAGTTAGAGTTAGACGTTTCTGTCACCTATCACGTTAAGTAACCTGAGACGCTGCAGATGTAAATACAGCACTCAGGCGCAGCGGTGCTTCTTCCAAATGTCGCATCAGATGATTTGACTTAGCCGTTAGAGGTTTTACCCAATACCGTTACCAGGGGGCGCCCGCGCGGAGGACACATGGAGAAGTCTTTTGCCCCCATACAGCCATACACTACACACTTCACTTTCGGACAGTCTGCCGCGCACAGAAAGATAATAGTTAGTCTATACACAATGAACACCGTCACTCGAACAATATTAGGTGTGTTTTTTGGTTATCCCGTGCAGGTTTGGGTAACGAAACTTCATATAAAAAAATGACAGGTGCGTCAGCTGTAATTTTTTTATATGGAGTTTCGTTACCCAAACCCGCACGGGATAACCAAAAAAACACACCTAATATGTTGTTTTAGGCTCAACTGGGCTCAACAAATAATCGCGGTGCCAAATTTTGGTGATGCCATTTCATTAATATTGGCCTGAAACGACCGAAGATATTCAATGTCATATTTTGACTTTTCTATGAAGCCAGTTAAGTAATTTGATAAGAAAAGGGGATATTTCCGCATTATACATTGGGGAAAGTGTTCGATGCCATCAAATTGGCGTTTTAATTTTAATCAGCCCCACTAGAATAGTAAGTTTTACCAAATTGGCAAAAATGTTAATAATATTAAATGTCTAAATATATTTGCGAGCATGAATTCTAAAATTTGCTAGACAGGGGGCCAATGAAATTGAAAATGTTAGTTTCGCTGCAATGTTATTGATTCGCATCAATATGTAATAAAAATACCCCCAATTTATTGTTTGGGCGTGTTTTTTTTTCAACTAAGACCATGAATTCTGATTTATTAATCAGTATAAAAAGACAGCTATGCTTGGTTTTTTTTCGTTTCTATATTAATTTTATTCATTACAAATTCAAATTCCATTTATATATTTCACTATTTTCATCAATTCATGAAGAAAGTTAGTAGTGCAATCAAAATTCCAACTAAATTCAAAAAATCTCTCGCCAAATACAAGCTCCCAAATTTCTCAATTACCTACGCCCATGCCCACTGTGAATGTATGTGTGCAAAATGTTCACGGATAGAAAATGTAAAAAATGATTTTATTCATTTCATTTATTAATTCAGTTAATACATTTCTTAGCCCCTTACTGTTAACTTAAATTAGGTGCCGGCAATGGCCTTAACTCTACGATATACTGTAGTTGCATTGCGCAGTAAATTTGAATTAAGTTTTTATAACTTAATTATTGAGTTATTTAAGGAAAAAAATTGTAAAACAAAAAACCTTAATTGAAAAATAAAATAAAAAATTAACCTATCTTAACCTATATCATAACTAACTTAGGACTATATACCATTTTGGCTAACTAGTGATCTTATAAAACTATTATTGTGATTGAAGCAATTTGCCAAAAATTTAGAAGAAGTATTGTTTATTAATTCATTTGTTGTTTTTATTTTTGTTTCAATGTGTAACCTAGTAGTTGAATAGTAGAAGGATTTATTTGCTATACATTTGAGAATCCTATTTTGAGTTGTTTGTAGTTTCTTTCTAACAGTTTTTGAATATAGAGCCAATACAGGAGATCCATAAACCGCTATGGGTTGGATAGCCATTTTATATATTAAAAGCTTGTTGTCTGTTAACAATTTGGCATTTCTGTTAAGTAATGGGTATAGGGCACAAAATGTTTCGGATAGAAAATGATTTCACGCTTTTCGCCAAATGCCCGCCCCGTGACCCAAGCGTGTCAATTTGCTCCGCCCACTTCAGACTATTGTCACCCAAACGTCAATTGTCTTTGCAGTCGGCTTACGTTTTTTTAACGCGGATAGGATTTGAGTCTTTAACTATACCGTGAAATTTTTTATCGATAACGTATCCTGCGGAATGTGTTCCTGTGGTGCTTTGTAAACAATCATAGTGCAAGTGCTGTTTTTCGTGCGCGATACACTTTCCGTTGAAATGAAGTGTACAGTGAGTGGATGCTGGAATCTGAAGAGATTCAATCACCATGGGGTATCTTCTCACAGGTAATCACTTTTATTTCTATAACTAGATGGTAAAAAGCACTCCCATCTAGATAGACAGGCCGGATTATCAGCTGATCTTTCAGTCGTCATGCAACACAAGTACTGCCATGGTGAGTCATGATCCACGCTTAGTACTGCCAAAGTACCGCTCGGTGCAATCCACAAATTGTCCACAATCCAAATATCAGTGACTGTCAGCCTGTCATTTCGTGTGACTTGCTATGATATACACATGCCAGTGCGTTGATTTTTGAGATAAATATGGTAAGTACGATGTTGATGTATACTATTTTACCACTTGCACATCAAAAACACACGAAAGCAAACCATAACCTTTGTTTCGCAATAAACGCTCGGCACATTTAAACTTGGGTTCCGAAGCACTGGAGTTTGTGAGCTCTAGAAATGTCAACTGTCACTGGTCACGCACGCACATTGATCCTAACAACTAAGAGGATTGCCCCGTAGAAGCGATAAATGATTGAATTTTTCATATCAGACTGGATCTGACAGGTGGGGACAATTCGTCTTTTTTACCTTTGTGTCGCACTGAAACTGCGATATGACTATTACATTTTATAGATACACTTCCTGACTTCCTCCAGCAACAATCTTTCCCCCATTTACTTAGTAATAACTTCACAATAACACTTGACAGATGGGGACAACCGCTTTTTAAAATCGTGGCATGCAGTTTGTATGGGTGACAGCTGATTTAGCATTCCTTTTTATTTCTCTATTCCATGGTATATTCACCCTATGGAAAAGGTACTACATATCTCCAAAAATGCTTTAAGATAGTTTAAATGAAGACCCGGTATATAAGCGCTCAATGCTGCGTGTGATTTCCGCTCCGAATTCTCATCTGAAAAAATGGCAATGGCTTGTGTCTCGGCTTCTGTTTTTCCTAAATTACTCCTGAATCCTTGCGTTCTCAGGACGAACAAACGCCCAAAACAACGAACAAACGTCTGGCTTTCGATTCATACCAAATTTATACCTATCCGACCATATTTACAGATGGCGGGCTAAGTTCACACTCCGAATTTTAAAGTTGCTATTATTAAACAATTAGAGACGAACAAATGAAAATAATTGGCGAACATTTACGAACAAACGTAGCCACCGGCGAACAAACTGTTACGAGCGTAATTTGAGAATATGTGTGGGCTAACTTCACGTAAGTATAAGAACGTACAAACTTGTTTTTATACACAATGGATTGAGATTGAGTTTTAATTCATTCTGGATTAAGTTTGTAATACAATTGGATTGTGTTCTAATTCAACAAGAATTAACGACTGTGGAACAAGCTCAAACTTGAGCCTGATGTAATGCATTTAGATTAGAGTCTAATGCAAAATGTATTAATTCAGTGAATGTAATTTTTGGATTACATTATAATACAGTATTATTATAATATTAAAAAAATGTACAATCAATACAATATCATTACATATTAATACAGAAGTGTAATAACTTTCATGTAATAAAAGCCATTTATTAAATGTTAGTAAAATTTGTATTAACATTTCGGCCTAATAATCAGTTTTTATTACAAGTTTATCCCAATTTTTTAACCGGGTACTTCGTTGCGTCACCGCCGTCTATATATTAAGGCCGCAATGTAGACTCGTAAACGTCAAATCCGCAGATCAAATTTGATGGCATTGTTGCTGCTTCTCATGAAATTGTTGTTGTTTGCCCGTGTCCGACGAACAGCAGCAGCAGGATCCATGCCGTCAGCTGAGTTGCGGCCTTGATATATCTAGATGGCGTTGGTTGCGTTGCGTGGAACTTTACGCTATCAGCTCTTGCAAGAAGAATTTTCGGCTTGTTCTGCTATCCGTTCTCATAGGGAGAACTTTTGTGTTTCCGATATTTTCCGCTATGTGTCCGCTATATAGCATGCGGTAAGATAAGTGTCGCTAGTGTCGATATGAAGAACGAGAAAATTCTTCTTACGAGATCTGATAGCGGAATGTTCCATATTCTCTTCTAGCATTAATAGGGGCACTTTACAGGGGATAACCACTGAATAACAGTCCAATAATGGAATTTGGCGCCGTTTTTTAATCCAATAGAACCTTACCCTGCAAACCATGTCATGCTGACATAGTCGACTACGTACCCCTGACTCGCGGGCTGACTGTACCACTGACCGTTGTTCGGCGTTCGGGACTAAAGTAAGCGGCTGTCAAAGCAAAATTCTGACAGCACACGTACATGGTGTACCGGAGTGCAGCGGTGCGTGGGGAGCGCGGGGTTCTGATTTCACGAATGAGATGCAGGGTGCGCTGTCGTCCATTTTGCTCGCGCCTTGCCGCTATATAAAAATAAAATTCTGAGAAGCATATAGAAGAAAACGCAAAATCATTGATTCGAAGATTTATTTTGCTAAAAAGGAACACACACACAAGCACACTTGTTCTTCATAAATTCTCGGCATTCATATCCCCATTCTCGCCTGCAGTTGACTATGTATGTAGATGACATGAGAGGTCAACAAACCACAATTTGTATTGCGTACACAAACTCCAGACGGTCATTTTGCTAAACGAAAACACGTCCAGCTGCGCCAAGTATCTATGAACGAAAAAGAAGGTTTAGTTAGATTATCAAAATAATGATTTAAGTACATACTTACAATTAAAATCCGCAAACATCTTCGGAGAATCACCAACTTTCATCCTAGATCCAAGTCCAACAAACGCCCTAGACATGACACGAAATCAAAACAAACGACCGCGCGAGACGTTTTGCAGCTGGGATGACGTTTTGCAGATGGAATTGCTATTATGTGTGCGTGTCTCACGCATACTAGCATAATTTTTCTTCCCCCCTTTCCTCGCGGCAAGGGACTGCTGACCGATTGTTTGCAGGGTATCGTAGCACTAAATTATGCTTTAAAAAAGCGTACGTCAGTTGCTTTATATCATCATTGGAACATTACGCTATCAACTCTCGAAAGAAGAATTTTCTTGTTCTTGTTATCGACGCTAGCGACACTTATCTTAAGGAACATTACGCTGTCAGCTCTCGAAAGAAGAATTTTCTTGTACTTGTTATCGACGCTAGCGACACTTATCTTACCGTCCGCCATATAGCGGACACATAGCGGAAAATATCGGAAACACAAAAGTTCTCCCTATGAGAGCGGATAGCAGAACAAGCCTCATCATTTTCTGTCATTGAACGAATTTGCAAAAAAAAATTGAAAAACAAAATTTCCCCAGCTGGCATTGAACCAATGTCTGTTGATTGCCCGTCCTACACGCTACTAGTTGAAATAGATTACACGCGTCAGCAGCAGCATCGGCTGAATTTCATAGCTGACAAATACGCTGAATGCAAAGTCTTCTGCTCAACATTTTTGTCAGCAATATAAAATGCATTTGGCTTGACGTTTCGCGATGCCGATGCTTCTGCTGACGCGTCTAATCTATTTCAAGCATACCACTCAGCTAACCTCACATATGGTCTGCATTGCTCGGAAACACTACATGGTTGTTGCTACTATAGAAATGCTTGACAATTCTTTATCGACTCTTCTGCAAATGTACCCCAACATACATTTATCAATAAAATAGTTTCTGCGCAGAGATCACCCTAATTAATTTCAAAGATAACAATGAGTGCATACGTGTGGGTTTCATGCAAGATTTCAAGGATTTCTTATTGTAATTTGAATTTGAATTGTTACTTTTGAATAATAATGTACTCTGCTATTACTTACTTCACTTCTGATCTACTACTTGCTAACTTATGTCAACGCTATCTAGAAATATCATAGCCGCAACTCAGCTGTACAATGACGTCATAGTTTAGCTCTTAAATTTTTTATTTACACGAACAAACAACAAAAACAAGTAGTGACGTAATAAAAAGCAAAAACAAAACAGTGCAACATTGGCGAACATAACCTAAAATTATAAGCTGATTTTGACGTCTAAGATTCTACATTGCGGCCTTAATATCTAGACGGCGTTGCTTATGTACACTGAACTACTGTTATGTATAACTGTTAACGAAACTATAGTCGACAATAAATCACTTTGGCTTGAACCGTGTGTGAGTATACATCCTTTAATATCAGATTCCTATAGGTTATGGGCCCAGGAATCGCCCAAAGATAGAATTAATTCAGTTGTTGTGTTTTTCCATCATTTTTATCGTTCGAGGAAAGCTAAAGTCAGCATGGCAGATCTGATTCGTATCGAAAGGCTTAAAGGCCGCGAAAATTGGGATACATGGAAAACTGCAGCAAAATCCTATCTGGTAATCAAAGGATTATGGAGACACGTGGAGACGTCGAATGGTACCGCGGATGAGGACCTGAAGGCGAAATCCGAGATTATCCTCTTAATCGAGCCCGCAAATTACTCATATGTAATGGAAGCAGCAACGGCTAAAGAAGCATGGGATTGCTTATCGGCAGCGTTTGAGGATAGTGGCATGGGAAGAAAAGTTAATTTGCTGCAACAACTCGTCTCGTTGAAACGTGAGGATTGTTCTTCGATGGAGGATTATGTCAATAAAATGACTATGTTGTGGCTGAAAGTGAAGAAAGTTGGCCTAAATATCGATTCGGAGATCGTGGGGACATTGCTGTTGGGTGGACTCCCTGAGGATTATAAGCCCATGGTGATGGGAATGGAAAATTCCGGGCTAAAAATCAATGCCGATTCAGTGAAAACGGTTTTACTGCAAGAGGTTGATCAAAGTCGTGAGAGCGAAAAACTGGCTCTGTATGGTAAAAATAAATTCCAAAAAAACGTGAAATACACAACATTTCATAATAAACCCATAAAGTGTTTTAAGTGTGGCGAGAACGGACATATCGCACGCAATTGTTCTAAAGTGTTCAAACCTAAAAATCATACATCCAATGTAGTTTTGCACATTTCGCATAGTAATGCTTGAAATAGAATACACGCGTCAGCAGAGGCATCGGCATCAGCATCGAAATTTCAATTTAGAACACACACATTTGCCTTTGATGACCCACATTAAGAGCAGCAGCAGCAGCATCGGCAGAAAAAATGCCAACTTCTGTTCTAAATTGAAAAATTCTGCTCAGTGTCGCCAACATGACTGCGGATTGTATGAGAATTTGGTTGGCAGCAATTGAAACGACAGCAAAACGTCTGATTTTTGTGTGACAGCTGACAGCCGGTTACATTGTTTCGTTTGTGCTGTAGGTGGAATATTTTGATTCCGATAGTGTAGCTAAGCCTGTTCGGTACCGAGATTTCAGTACCGGGTTTCGGTTTTTTTCAATACCCGGTACCACAAGCGGTTTCCCTGACTCAGGTTTTTTTTTCAGTACCGACGGTTTTTCTAACCATAAGCCGGTTTTTTTGAGTACCGGGTTAAAAACCGACTCAGGTTTTTTTTCAGTACCGACGGTTTTTTTAACCATAAGCCGGTTTTTTTGAGTACCGGTACCAAAAAACCTGAAAAAAAAACCGGCTCATGGTTGAAATGAATCGTTCTTTTTAACTCGGTACCAAAAAACCGACTCGTCGGTCGGTTTTTTTAACTCGGTACCAAAAAACCGGGATATCGGTACTTTAGAATATCGGGTCCGGTACCAAGTGAACACCGGTTTTGTACCGGGATCCCGGTTTTTGGAACAGGCCTAAGTGTAGCTTCATCTATTCATATCGGCGGTGAAATCAGGAACCAATCACAGCTTTGGTTTGCGATGGAAGAACAAATAATAGAATTTGTCAAAAGGAATAAAATCCCGTACGACAAAACCTGTCGATGGTACCGATTTAAGGACCTCAAAGAAAAGAAGTGGGAGGAAATCGGCAAGAAATTGAGTATGCCAAGTAAGTATTTTATAAACGTGACAATGGTGTAATGAAGTTGCATGTATGTATTTTTTTACTATTGTAGCAGATAAAGCAAAGCAACGGTGGAAAACTCTCCGCGATAAGTGGGTGAGAGAAAAGAAAGATCAGAATAAACCATCCGGAAGCTCGGGATATATAGTGCCCCGCTGGAGATACATGACGCAAATGGAGTTTTTAAACGACGTAGTGGAGACTAGGGAGTAAGTAATACCTTGTTAAATTTAAGCAGTGTTTTTTTTCTAAGAAAGCCGTGCGGACATAGCGCCTAATCGAATCACTTCTCTGGCGCTCTCTGTACTGCCGCGAAAGTCATAGCACAGACAATTACATTCTTAAACATGCATACATTATGGAGAATGGGCTGCAGCCTGGAAACCCTCCTAATAAACTGGAGTACAGATGCTGCAGCCGAAACAAACATTTCAGTATTCGTGGCGCCAAATTTTGATAATGGAATTAATGAATATTGGCCTGAAACGATAGATTCTGCAATCCTTTTTTTCACAAATCGTAAGGGTTCTTTAGATATTTAATACCAAAGCTTAAGAGTTCTATGACGTAGTACAGTTTTTAATGAGAAATTGGGGGTATTTTCATGTGAATCCATATCATTGCACCGAAAATAAATAATCTTAAATTGAATTAGCCTAATTAGCCTGTCTCTAACAAATTTTACAATTCCTATTATTAATTTTTTACCAAAGTGGTCAATTTAATGGCATCGATCACGTTCCCAATGTGCAAAGCGAAATTGTCTTCCTTATGAAATTACTTAACTGGCTTTATAGAAAAGTGAAAGTATGTAATGATGATGTAATGATTCAACAAAAAAACATAAAACTTTTCATATACGCCCGAGACGCACACGAGAGAACATCACGCAAGCATACATATAACTCAAAAAAGTGTTTGAGAAAATTTGCTCCCCTTTCGAGGAGTACAAAAGATGATTTTACCAGTTTCGACTGGCGGTGCACGACTCTTCTCATCAGATGGCATATCATTAGAGCCGTATTCCGCCACAAATGGCATGATCGACAATGACCAAGCAGCAGTGACGATAGCGTGAGTGGCCCCACTTAAGCCATGTGGTGTGCGGAGGCTGTGTCACACATCATTTGTTATTTATAACATACATACAATGTTATACGATTTCGCGAAAAAGGAATGCAGACTCGATCGTTTCCGACCAATGCCAGTGAAATGCCATTATCATGCCCTCATCGCCAAACTGTCATTTTGAGGATCATAAAAAAATTCCGTTTCTATTCGTTTACGTGTTCCACGAAGTCAGACAAACGAAAAGAGCCGGAGATTAAGTCTGATCGTCAAACTGGCGGTTAGGGGATCAGAACCGCAAGCAAGTCCGCGGGATATGCGCAACTGTTTTGCTACGTAACCTCACCAAATTTATCCTTGCTTTGATTCATGAACGAATATATTACTTAACTGTTTGCTTTTTCAAAGTAAATTCCAAGCTATACAGTCAAGTAATTTTGCTACTTATAATGCCTGAGCTGTAAAAATATATTGTCTAATACCGTTTTACAGAACCACGTCCAGTATGCCCCTTGACGATGATTGTGATGATGACCTAATCGAATACTGTAATACAGAGAACGAAGAAGATGAATTCATTCCCATAGATTATCCGTTTGAAAATGAATCACAGGACGCCGAAATTATTCCGAGCCAGCCAAGTAATTGTTCGGGGGGAAACCGAATGCCGCTCACAAACGTGACAAATACTCCACCTCAGCCGGATCGACGAAATCCTCCAAACATAAATGTACGATCGGGGGCAAATGCAAACCTTCGAAAAAGGAAGCAATCTAAAATAGACAGCACCTGCGAGGAAATGTCATCGTTTATCAATTCGGCGAAGCAATGTTTTGTGCAATCGTCGCCAACGGTGCAATTCTTTCAAAGCATAGCTCAAGAAATTGACGATGCGAAACCATCCAAGCAGACGCTGTACAAAATTAAACAAGACGTTATGGAACTAGTTCATAACGCATTAATGAATGATAATTCAGGCCTCCATTAGACTTTTATCATATTAATGAACCTATTTGATTTATTCTCCCCAAAGCCTAGTATTGACCTCGAGAGTGAAATTTTTTCAATGAAAATGTATTCTTACTGCCGTGGAATATGTGGGGAATTCTCGGGAATTCCATAAGCTCCGAAAACAGTTCAATAATTTTTTTCGGCCATTTTATGTATTTTTTCGATTCCCCGGTCATTTCATCGTGAAAAGTGAAATGACTGGGGAATCGAAAAAAAATACATAAAATAGCCGAACAAAATTATGGAACTGTTTTCGGATTGTAGCTTATGGGACTCCCCAGCATTCCCCACATATTCCACGACAGTAAGAATACATTTTCATTGAAAAAATTTCACTCTCGAGGTCAATACTAGGCTTAAACGGTTTTACGTAAACGGCATAAAATCGAGTAGGCTTGATGATATGATAATATCTATTAGATATGTATATGCGATACTCGAATGGAGGCCTTAACAAATAATTAACATTTTGATACATATATACTAATTGAATTTTAATTCCTTAATGCGTTTTGAACTAATTTCATTACGTCTTATTTGGTAAATTTTTGAATTTGGTTTTTTAAGTTGAGTATTGAAATACTATAATCATGTTTTTGATTTGACTTATACTTTAATTCGTTGTATTCTTTTTTGTTATCTACTCAGTAAGCGATTTTTCAATTTATATCCTATATTCTTTTTTGTTGACGTTATAAGCGATCTAGATATTAAGTAGTAAAAACAAACATATTACGAAACTGAACTGAATTAACTTTTATTAACGTGCCAATGAGACTGCATTAGTTTTTATTTTAGTATGGAAGCATTAAAACTGTATTAACTATTTTGGTACGAAAAAATATTACGACTAAGTTTTTGTTTTGATCTGGCTAGTCCACAAAATGTGATTCAAAGCTCATATGGCAGATTTGAGAGATGTTATACACAGTAAACATTACGAGAAATGTTCAACATTAAGTACTTTCAATAAGATGATCTTTATACAATGTAGATATTAAGTAGTAAAAACAAACATATGTATTACGAAACTGAACTGAATTAACTTTTATGTTAGTGCCAATGAGACTGCATTAGTTTTTATTTTAGTACGATAGCATTAAAACTGTATTAACTATTTTAGTACGAAAACATATTACGACTAAGTTTTTATTTTGATCTGGCTAGTCCACAAAATGTGATTCAAAGCTCATATGGCAGATTTGAGATGTTTTACACAGTAAACATTACGAGAAATGTTCAACGTTAAATACTTTCAATAAGATGATCTTTATACTATGTATACTTTATGACAGTTAATAAAAATAATAGATTAGCACTTACAATTGCTTCTTGTTAAATTGAATATATATTTTGTTTTACTTATATCTTATGTAATTCTTTCAGGAAAGATATTGTTAATAGTAGTATTGAATTTTCACCGAAATACTGGTCATCCTTAAAAGGTGTTTATGTTGTATTGCCTCCAGTGATACTGTATCTGTACTGATATGTATCACTGGAGGCAATACAACATAAAAACCTAAAAATGTTGATTCCGGCAACACAACTTTCTAACTTTAATTTAAGTTGACGATTTATAATCTTGGTCATCCTTCTTTCCTGCCTCCTTATACCACTCCATGACGTTGATTCGCTCGACCTGCGGTGTAGGTACATTTCGGATTGTGTCACTTTTCCGGTTTCTTGAATCCACTTAAAAGACCATGTAGTCTTTTAGTTCGCTCACAGGTTAGCATACAAATTTGTTAGTTAGTGTCTTTGTCTGTTACATTTTGGTAAATCCATTAGTATGGTTGGTGTTAGCAGTTAGTGCGCGCACCTTCGGTGCACAGTGTTTTAGGCTCGAGACTCACCGTGAACGAATTCGTGACGTACTTCACTTTAATCTTAATTTTAATTAGTTTTTAGCTAAACTTTTATCTGTTTTTTGTTTGTCTATTCCTTCGCTCTACACCTTTTAATTTATATTTTTATTTTTTTTTTTTTTTTGCCTATTTTGTATCTTTTTAGACATTCGGAACTAATTTTTATAATTACAGAATGTATTTTTTTGGATAAAAATAAATATATATCTATCTATCTATCTATCTACTATGATCTCACTCAGATCTTAAACGAATACCTATTGATGGGAATTGGATAAATAACATTGCTTAGCGTGCTGTCGATCTCAACAAAAAAAACGGTTCAGATCTTGGAAGTTGGATGTCACACGTCTAGGCCTTAGTCCAATTAAATGAAACCGAATGATATTTACGAAACCACTAGATGACTGTAAAAAAAGGCAAGCATTTGGAAAGGAGGACATGCTAGCATCACAGAGTCAACAAGTTACGCTATGTCCTATGTATTGCAAGGTAGATTAATCGCATTTAATCATCATATGTTCACCTGCCTTCTATCCA
Organism: Microchrysa polita; assembly: GCA_949715475.1. Classification (NCBI taxonomy): domain Eukaryota; kingdom Metazoa; phylum Arthropoda; class Insecta; order Diptera; family Stratiomyidae; genus Microchrysa; species Microchrysa polita. The sequence continues at coordinate 78,434,108 of OX454415.1, forward strand.
GCAACGCGGACCCGCCTATATTTGTTACTTCATTTGACATTCAACCTAGAAAATGTAAATAAACTGGAAAAATACACACTTATAATTAGCTTTACATTTATTAATTTCTTGATAACAAATAATCTTTTAGTTGGTCCCTTAATGCAAACGCCTCTCTTGGTGCATTAAATCGTGTAGCCAGTCGCTCTCGTGGTAAAGTTTCGCCTTGGCGCCAGATTCCTTGCACAAATTGTCCTCCTTCATCATAATGGTCCACATAATGCGGAGGGCAATATAAAGCATCGTTTTTCTTTAAAAAATTGTGCAATGCAACAACCGCTTTAACTATTTTGTCGGCATTTTCGGGGAAACAGTTTATTGTCGTGAAGAGGACTCTCCATTGCATGCACATAATGCCGAAAGTATTTTCAATATAAACTCTTCCAGAAGACAATATTTGGTTAAATTCGTATTTGTCATCTGGCAAAAGCCTTCCAGGATATGGCCTCATTAAATTTCGTCTTAATGGGAAGGCGGCATCTCCAACGAAAAAATACGGAAATTCAATGTTACTGTTCGGTAGATACTCGTCGGCGGGTAATGGAATTGTTCCGTTCAAAAGATTTTTTCCAAAGTTACTCCGACTGAATATGCCTCCATCGCTTTGCACTCCGTTAGCGCCTATGTCCACAACCGTGAAGCAATAGTCTGCATCGCACGCTGCCAAAATGACAATGCTGTATGTTCGTTTATCATCATCATCAATGTGGCACGATAGCCCGACGTCGGGCCTTGGCCGCCTGAATCGTTGACCTCCAATTGTCGCGGTTACGTGACCTCGTCCTCCAGTTTCGGAAGCCCAGCAGCTGGTGGGCGTCTTCACCTACGGAGTTCTCCCAGCGAGCTCTCGGTCGTCCACGCAACCTCGCTCCGTCAATTCGTTGTGCGTTCATCACTTTCTTTGGCCTGCGATTATCGTCCATCCGTTGTACATGTCCCGCCCATTGCAAACGTAGAAGCTTCACGATTTTCGATACTTCCAGCTCATCGTACAGTTGATACAACTCATGGTTGTACCGGATACGCCATTGGTCTCGCTCGCGAACGGCCCCGAAAATTCGCCGAAGGACCTTTCGTTCGAATCGTTATTGTTGAAGAATAATGTGCCCGAGTTCGGAGGGCATACAATTTTCACATGTTTTCCGTCGATAGCACCAGCACAATGTGGCATTCCGCATTTTTCCTCGAACCTAACAGCAATGTCATGCCATTCCTCTTGAGATGGAGGTCGTAAATATATTGGCGATAGCTCCTTCCATAACGCATCACAGGTTTCGAGGATTATCGTCCTGACGGTTGATACTCCTAATCGAAAGGACCACGACAGCATAATCCAAGACGTTCCTTGAGCCAAATAACTGAAAATACAAAACTTTTTTACTAACTATTCTTTACGATCGTCAGATAATCTGACGACAGTTTTACAAAAGAAGATACTTACACCAATGTTAACACCAGTCGACACTCTGCGCTAACGGGCATGCGAGGCGATTTTTTTTTGTAGCCTTCTCGTCAAGAGCCTTAGCAAAAAGTTGAATTCCTCGACTCACATTCTGGTGAATTTCCGGAACTCTTCGGGGTCTCTCTTCTTGATTAAATTGAAAAGGGTGTTGTACATGCAAAACATGTCCCTCTCTTGTTGATCAAAAATCTCCTTAGTCCACTGTCGGGTAGGCTGAACCACTCTTATAAATGTCATGAACACAACGTAAACACTAATGAAGACAAGGAACTTCTCCATGTAATTATATGGCATTAACATGTTTACGTCTTTTCTTCTTCACTTTTCCAACGAGAAAACAATTTTTGGTGCACACAATACAAACAAGTTCACAGACTGACGGTTGGTTGATAACTGTTAACACCGGCATCCTTTCAATTTGTAACGTCAGGTAGTCTGAGCAATTAGTGTCTTCTTCTTTTCATACTTTGGCGGTAATTTCTCAGCCGCTGTGTCCTGGATCGTCTCTTCAAAGATGCCGTTGTTGTTGATTCATTTAAAATGATATACAAGGCGGCCATTGCAGATTTACACACATCCGAAGTTCATAAAGCTACTCAAAGTCTCCCGAACAACCGTGTACTTGGCACTAAACCTCCTACCATATCTCCAGATGAAGAGTCACTACCAAGAGCAACTCGAACCACCCTAGCTCAACTTCGATCCGGCTGGTGCCCGCGACTAAACTCCTACTTATCACGAATAAATAATGAAGTCACCAACACCTGCCCGGCCTGCGGAACCAGTCCACATGACGTGGACCATATTTTCGATTGTCCAGCTGCTCCCACGCATCTCACACCACTTGCGTTATGGGCACAACCCATCGAAACAGTTTTTTTTTATCTAAATCTAAACCTCGAGGATGGAATGCCCACCATCTTCGAATGACAATGTGCAACTTAGATTATGTTTCCCCATTTGTGCCGCTACTACAACAACAACAACATTCATTTAAAATGCTGATACGATAAACTAAAACTATATGGGCATACACAGCCTTTCTGCAAACCTTCAAGACTTCTGCCAAAGATTCACAAAGCAGTGCAGGCCACTTATAAAGCGGTGGGAGGAGTATCGGCTGATTTTGCTGCTTGGGGTAAAACGCTGGAGTAAAATCTAAGTTTGCCAGAATGCTACCTAGTCGACGATATATACTATATGCAAGCAGAGTTCTCTTTCATTGTATATACTTATGTGAATATGAAGGAAGGAATATTACTGAGTCATGATACGGCAATTTGTAGCAGGATGCGATAGTATCTGGGCAAACTTCTAAATGACGAATTTTCTCGAGAGTTCCTACGGCAGCCTTGCTAACCTACAGCAATTCCAGATTCTACGGGGCTGACAACACCCGTTTTCCGAAAACGGCCAAGAGTTACCAAAACGCTTCCCAAGAGCCATGAAGGTTGTGTTTGGTGGTCCTATCGGCGACCATTCCCGATGGCAGCTTACTGCCATACGGGTTTTTCAAGCCTCTTTGGGGCGGACCACACCCGTTTCTTACCAACGACGCGGCCAAGAGTTGCCAAAAGACCCCTCCATGGCAAGAACCATGAAGGTTCGATGCAGGAGGGATGGTTATGGCTGTGTATGTGTATGGATGTGTTCTATGTGTTTTTTCGTCAAATTGGGAGCATTTCATCTAAGCGCGGTTGCTCTCAATTCTCCTAATCCACGCCGGCATCGAGACCAATCCAGGTCCCGAAATCTACATCTGCTGTGTATGCAACCGACGTATCTTCGGGAATGCCAGGTCCTTAAGGTGTACCTGCTGCAGAGAATGGTGTCATTTCTACTGCTCAGGCCTAAGAAAAATGAGAAATTATGGTAAGTTGTCCTTTGTTGCTCCAGGGTCTCTGCACGCGGATCGGCCCCCAGCCACCCCAGGCCCTAGCTCACAAGCTAATGGCCCACCACCGTCTCCGGCCATTCCTGGCCCAAGCTCTCCACCACCGCCACCCGCAGTAAACAATACAACAAGACATAATCGCTCTAGTCTAACACCTGCACCCCCTGCTGCAGTGTACACCCCACTCACCATATTGCAGTTTAACTGCAATGTCATCCGTCCGAAGATCGACGAGATAGTCCGTTTCATGAGTACGCGCAAAATTCTGATAGCGGTATTCCAGGAGACAAAGCTCAAACCCTCAACTCCCGAATTCCGCTGCGATTACATACTTTTGAGGCGCGATAGAGTCGGCAGGCAGGGTCCTAATCCAGGAGGAGGGCTCGCATTCCTAATACACAGAACCGTGCACTACAGTGTATTAGATCTTCGTTTCAACGACGGCACGGCGGAAATGCAAGCTATTGCCGTTAAATCCGGCAATACCAATATCGAACTTATAAACATCTATGTTCCACCAGCATCAAGCTGTGGCTCTGACTATAAGTTCGATATCGGTCCACTCCTCACAGGACAGCATAGGATCCTACTTGGTGACTTTAACGCCCATCACGAACTCTGGCACTCTCATCTCGCAAATGATGCCAGAGGTGTAGATGTCGCGTCCAAATTAGACCCATCAGACTTCTGCGCACTCAATGGAATTTCATCTACACGCGTCGCTGGCGCCTGCCATAACTATGGTGATCGCCAGTTAGATAAGTGAAACCCGATGGGAGACAACCAGGTCTCTTCAATCCGATCACCTCCCCATACTGATAACTATTTATAAACCAGCCGAACTGACGACGTCAGAACGGCGTACGTTTATCAACCACAAAAAGGCAAATTGGGAGGGTTTCACTGCGTTCACTTCGACGAAGTTCGCAGCGCTACCTACTCCAACGAACGTTAGGGAGGCCGAAAAAGGAACGTCATTGTCAAAGCGGCAGCTCGCTACATTCCGGCAGGGCGGGAAATCTATCCCAAAAGTTGGGCCATATTTCCCAACTGCTGCCGCAAGGACTTATATCAAGTTGGCTAACGACTATCTGCAAAACCATTTCGGAATAGTTTCGATTGGCTCCTTTCGTTAGCTATTATTTGCTCTGCACTTAAAAAAAATGGGAGCTATCCTTTTTATTTAATTATAGTAAGTTGAACTTTCGGAGTATCAAGTTGGCGAAAAAGATCAGATTATCTCTGCACGACCTCGAAACCGTTACGGAATAGTTTTGATCGGTTGCTAATCGTTAGCTCCTATTTGCTCTGCACTTAAAAAAATGGGAGCTATCCTATTTATTTAATTATAGCTAGTTATCATTCGGACTATCAAGTTGGCGAACGATCGAATATCGAAATCGAAAAAATGATCGGATTGGTATAAATGTGGTATCAATAGAAAGGGAACGTTAGCTATTTTCATTTTTTTTGGTGGAGCGAACGAAAAACGCGACTATTCGTTAGTTATTAACGATTATCTATTCGTTTAGAGCCCTGACTATGTCCACCAGATGGCCAAGCGGAAGTCTTCATAGACTCGAACCATATGGCCAAGCGGAAGTTTTCATATACTCGAACCAGATCAAGCTTTAACCGAATTATAATATTGCGGCGAACTCGGAGTGTGATATTGGCTAAATATCGGTACGAGCTTTAGAGCGGCGAAATTGTGTCACGAACCACGGTCAAACTATTGAACTTGACTTCAATTCATCTCGAAAAGAAATATCAATACTCAAGCAAGTTGTTATCAGGTGGGGGCGATCCGATATGGCGATATGGGTCAACTGATAAGATGATGTCTGCTCATCATCCGTTGGAATCAAACCAATTGATGACGCCGAATGATGTTACCAACAGTGAGCATTGCATTTGACTATCGGAACAGATGAGAGACAAAATTTTTTTTGTTGTTATACCCTTCGCTCATAGAGTGAAAGGGTATATTAACTTTGTCATGAAGTTTGTAACGCATTAAAGGAAGCATCTCCGACCATATAAAAAGTATACATATATGATCAGCATGACTTGGGGAGTCGATTGGAGCATGTCCGTCTGTCTGTCTGTCTGTTGCGACGCGTTTTACTCGGCGGGTATTGAAGCTAGCCAGCTGAAATTTCGCACACGTGCTTCTTATTGTTGCAGGCTGTTTGTAGGTTTGATTCACCCAAATTGGGTCATGGGGCTGCCATACAAACCTAGCTCCCCAATTTGAGTTCTTCTAAGAAAAACTTTTTTATTTGTGTACCAATTTCAACCAAATTTCACACAAATGTGTTTCTATAGATAACACAAAATATATGCAAGAATGGATCAAATCGGACCATGTGGTCATGGGGCTGCCATACAAACTTAACACCCCAAATTAGGTTCTTCTAAGAAAAACTTTTTATTTATGCACCAATTTCAAGCAAATTTCACACAAATGTATTTCTATTGTTGACACAAAACATATGTAAGAATGGATAAAATCGGACCATGGGGTCATGGGGCTGCCATACAATTTAAATCCAACCCCCCAAATTAGGTTCTTCTAAGAAAAACTTTTTTATTTGAGAGCCAATTTCAACCAAATTTCACACAAATTTATTTCTATTGATGACACAAAACATACGTAAGATTGAATCAAATCGGACCATGGGGTCATGGGGCTGCCATACAAACCAGACCCCCCATATTGGTTCTTCTAAGAAAATTTTTTTACACCAATTTCACAAAACCTTGAATTAATGTGTCTTTATCAAAGCAACTAAAAAGTTCAAAACGAATGGAATCGTACTGTGGGGTCATGCTCCGGCAACCCCAATAAAATTTTCCAAGTAAATATTTTTATTTGCCCACTTATTTCAACCAAGCCCAAAACTTTTGTCAAGACGGAAGAAAAAGAATGAGGAGGGGGATTAAATACAAGTCATAGGTACGCCCGAAAAAACTTTTAGCCCAAGCGATGGGTATCCAAATTTCGACCGCGCCCGAAATTAGCCTCGGCCCCGGGGTTGGCGAGCGAAGCGAGCAGGGGGCGAAGCCCCCTAGTTTTTCTGTTGCTTTCGCTCAACCCGATTCGATGGTCGGGTACATTGCTGATTGTCGGTAACATCAAAGCGATAACCGTGGGAAAAATGATTACGCCGTTGGTGTGCGGGATGAGCACGGGAGATTTTTTTTTGTTGCTCTCTGCTGGATACTGGCGAGGTGGATGATTTTTTAGGAGAAGAGTTGAATGCGCCGGTGGGCGGCGGACGGATTTGAGAAAAAATCAGGAAGCAAAATCCGTGCTACCAGTATTTTGGACTGAAACGGTTTTTTGTTTCTCGATATTTTTTTTCGTACAAAGAATTCTGATTGGAGTTTGTGCGGAACTGTTCTTTGGTTGGCGCATTTGATTCATAAAGGTGCGTGTTTCATTCCGGAATTGTAATTGGGACGGCTACTACAAGCGCGATCGTTACGGAAATCGCCTTTCATCCTGGGCGGCGCATTTTATTCATAAAGGTGTGTTTTTCCTCTCCAGATTAGATTGCGACGGCGATTTCTATTGCGAATAAATCGCCAGTTGGTCTTTTTGGCGTTGTTTCTACATCGAAGGACGTGTTTCACCCGTGGTTGAGCTTGAGACGGCGAGTGTGTCTGTGACGGAATCCGCGGTCTATTTTGGCTGCTTTTTTTTTTTCTGAAGACGTGTGTTTCAAATGCGATTGAGTGAAGGCGACGACTGCGATTGGTTTCACGACTGAAAACGCAAATGCGAGTGCCATTCATCTTGGGCGTATGTTCACGCAAGTTTAATTTGTATACCTTGTGAATGATGAGATTTGTAACAATTTTCCGTACAATATCTGTTATTTTTTACTACTTATTTTCATTATAGCTTTCTACATTTGAGTTGAGGAACCTTCGATCAATCGTCGGCGACTTTCTCGCAGTAAATTCTATTGTTAAATTCCTATCAATTTTTACACATTTTTTTCAAATCTATTTCTTTATTCTCTTATTTTTTGTCTTCCTATTTTTTTTACATTTTTTTTGAATTTCGTTTTTATGTGCTCTTTATCTATGCAGGTTAATTTGTCAACTGAATATACTTTTTTATAATGGTTAAATAAATTTGTTTTATTATTGAGATGTTCCATGCCCCGAAGGATGGGTATACTCCTTCCTTTTCCCCTACGTTGATGACAATTCGAGGAGCAGGGTGCTTTGGCTCAAAGGACGACGACATACGCTGGCCTGGCCGGGACCAGAGCCATCGAGCTAAAACCAACCTGGTAATGTAAAAAAAAAAAACAAAAAATTGCAATGACGACAGCTCGGCAAGACCGTGGTTCGCAACAATTGTGATAATCACGGCGAACTCGACCATATGTGCCGGAAGAAGCTGTCAGCAGATGTCAAACCTGTCAAAAGGAAAACACGGACTACGGTCGGCCGCGGTTTTTAGGGTTTTTTAGAAATTTTTTTTCAAAAAACCCTTATGAAATCGATTTTGTCCGTCCGTCCGTCTGTCCATCTGATCACTAAATAACTCGCGAACGGCTCAACCGATTTTCATGAAATTTGGTAGGAATGTGTAGACCAAATTTGGATGATGACATTTCATTTATATTTGCCTGAGAGGATCGAATCTGAAATCTTTTTGACGGTTCTCCAGATATTCAATTGTCAAAGTTTGACTTTTCTATGGGGTAGTCTTTCAAAGGGAGTTTGAGGTATTTTTTACTGCAGTTTTATGTTAATCAATAGCACTACATTTTAAATTTAATTGGCCTCGCTATCTAGTAAATATTTAAATTTTTTCTGGGAAAAAATCTTCCGAGGGGAGATTCCAAAACTTTGACTTTTCTTTGAAGCCAGTTAAGTAATTTGATAAGAAAAGGGGGATATTTCTACTTTACACATTGGGTAAAGTGTTCGACGCCACCAAATTAACGTTTTAATTTTAATCAGCTCCACAAGAATAATAAGTTTTACCAATTTAACAAAGATGTTAATCATACGAAATGTCGGAAAATTTTTGCGAGAAAAAATTGAAATGTTTTCTAGACAGCGAGGCCAGATAAATTTAAAATGTAGTGCTATTGATTCACATGAAACTGCGGTAAAAAATACCTCTAATCCCCTTTGAAAAACTCAACTACCCCATAGAAAAGTCAAACTTTGACAATTGAATATCCGTCATAACCGTCACGCTTTCGCAAAAAAGGATTGTAGATCCTCTCAAGTGAAGATAAATGAAATGCCATCATCCGAATTTGGCCGCAGATACTGAAATCATACCGCGTCTCATATGTCCATATCAAATCACCTCGGCGTATAAACTTTAATAAATTGTTTATACCTCAAACACAGCTTGTTTTCTTTCCATTTAACTCACGCATAATCAAAATACTTGAAAGTTAGTTTTTTTTTGTAACAGAGGCATTTCATTTCTCACGCGCGGGCAGAGAGATGTAAGCAATACATATCTTAAAATTCTCTTCTTAGTTTTTCGCGGAAAATTATGAAAGTCAATCATCAATTGTTAAACATTCACAATAAATATATATATGGTAATAACCATTCAATGATTAAAACACATATTTATCGGTAGGTTCGTTTAAAAAACCGCGGCCGACCGTAGTCCGTGTTTTCCTTTTGACAGATTTGACATCTGCTGACAGCTTCTTCCGGCACATATGGCCGTGATTATCACAATTGTTGCGAACCACGGTCCTGCCGAGCCGTCGTCATTGCAATTTTTGTTTTTTTTTTTACATTACCAGGTTGGTTTTAGCTCGATGGCTCTGGTCCCGGCCAGGCCAGCGTATGTCGTCGTCCTTTGAGCCAAAGCACCCTGCTCCTCGAATTGCCATCAAAGTAGGGGAAAAGGAAGGAGTATACCCATCCTTCGGGGCATGGAACATCTCAATAATAAAACAAATTTATTTAACCATTATAAAAAAGTATATTCAGTTGACAAATTAAGTTGCATAGAGAAATAAAGAACACATAAAAACGAAATTCAAAAAAATGTAAAAAAATAGGAAGACAAAAAATAAGAGAATAAAGAAATAGATTTGAAAAAAATGTGTAAAAATTGATAGGAATTTAACAATAGAATCTACTGCGAGAAAGTCGCCGACGATTGATCGAAGGTTCCTCAACTCAAATGTAGAAAGCTATACTGAAAATAAATAGTAAAAAATAACAGATCTTGTACGGAAAATTGTTACAAATCTCATCATTCACAAGGTATACAAATTAAACTTGCGTGAACATACGCCCAAGATGAATGGCACTCGCATTTGCGTTTTCAGTCGTGAAACCAATCGCAGTCTTCGCCTTGACTCAATCGCATTTAAAACACACGTCTTCAGAAAAAAACGCAGCCAAAATAGACCGCGGATTCCGTCACAGACACACTCGCCGTCTCAAGCTCAACTACGGGTGAAACACGTCCTTCGATGTAGAAACAACGCCAAAAAGACCAACTGGCGATTTATTCGCAATAGAAATCGCCGTCGCAATCTTAATCCGGAGAGGAAAAACACACCTTTATGAATAAAATGCGCCGCCCAGGATGAAAGGCGATTTCCGTTACGATCGCGCTTGTAGTAGCCGTCCCAATTACAATTCCGGAATGAAACACGCACCTTTATGAATAAAATGCGCCAACCAAAGAACAGTTCCGCACAAACTCCAATCAGGATTCTTTGTACCAAAAAAGAAAATATCGACAAACAAAAAAAACCGTTTCAGACCAAAATACTGGTAGCACGGATTTTGCTTCCTGATTTTTTCTCAAATCAGTCCGCCGTCCACCGGCGCATTCAACTCTTCTCCTAAAAAAATCATCCACCTCGCCACTTATATCAAGTTGGCTAACGACTATCTGCAAAACCATTTCGGAATAGTTTCGATTGGCTCCTTTCGTTAGCTATTATTTGCTCTGCACTTAAAAAAAATGGGAGCTATCCTTTTTATGTAATTATAGTAAGTTGAACTTTCGGAGTATCAAGTTGGCGAAAAAGATCAGATTATCTCTGCACGACCTCGAAACCGTTACGGAATAGTTTTGATCGGTTTCTAATCGTTAGCTCCTATTTGCTCTGCACTTAAAAAAATGGGAGCTATCCTATTTATTTAATTATAGCTAGTTATCATTCGGACTATCAAGTTGGCGAACGATCGAAAATCGAAATCGAAAAAATGATCGGATTGGTATAAATGTGGTATCAATAGAAAGGGAACGTTAGCTATTTTCATTTTTTTGGGTGGAGCGAACGAAAAACGCGACTATTCGTTAGTTATTAACGATTATCTATTCGTTTAGAGCCCTGACTATGTCCACCAGATGGCCAAGCGGAAGTCTTCATAGACTCGAACCAGATGGCCAAGTTGTAGGACTATCAAGTTGGCGAACGATGTTCAAAAAATGATCGGATTGGTGTAAATGTGGTATCAATAGAAAGGGAACGTTAGCTATTTTAATTTTTTTGGGTGGAGCGAACGAAAAACGCGACTATTCGTTAGTTATTAACGATTATCTATTCGCTAAGAGCCCTGACTATGTCCACCAGATGGCCAAGCGGAAGTCTTCATAGACTCGAACCATATGGCCAAGCGGAAGTTTTCATATACTCGAACCAGATCAAGCTTTAACCGAATTATAATATTGCGGCGAACTCGGAGTGTGATATTGGCTAAATATCGGTACGAGCTTTAGAGCGGCGAAATTGTGTCACGAACCACGGTCAAACTATTGAACTTGACTTCAATTCATATCGAAAAGAAATATCAATACTCAAGCAAGTTGTTATCAGGTGGGGGCGATCCGATATGGCGATATGGGTCAACTGATAAGAAGATGTCTGCTCATCATCCGTTGGAATCAAACCAATTGATGACGCCGAATGATGTTACCAACAGTGAGCATTGCATTTGACTATCGGAACAGATGTGAGACAAAATTTTTTTTTGTTGTTTTTCTGTTGCTTTCGCTCAACCCGATTCGATGGTCGGGTACATTGCTGATTGTCGGTAACCGTGGGAAAAATGATTATGCCGTTGGTGTGCGGGATGAGCGCGGGAGATTTTTTTGTTGATGCTCTCTGCTGGATAGTGGCGAGGTGGATGATTTTTTTAGGAGAAGAGTTGAATGCGCCGGTGGACGGCGGACTGATTTGAGAAAAAATCAGGAAGCAAAATCCGTGCTACCAGTATTTTGGACTGAAACGTTTTTTTTTGTTTCTCGATATTTTCTTTTTTGGTACAAAGAATCCTGATTGGAGTTTGTGCGGAACTGCTCTTTGGTTGGCGCATTTTATTCATAAAGGTGCGTGTTTCATTCCGGAATTGTAATTGGGACGGCTACTACAAGCGCGATTGTAACGGAAATCGCCTTTCATCCTGGGCGGCGCATTTTATTCGTAAAGGTGTGTTTTTCCTCTCCGGATTAAGATTGCGACGGCGATTTCTATTGCGAATAAATCGCCAGTTGGTCTTTTTGGCGTTGTTTCTACATCGAAGGACGTGTTTCACCCGTAGTTGAGCTTGAGACGGCGAGTGTGTCTGTGACGGAATCCGCGGTCTATTTTGGCTGCGTTTTTTTCTGAAGACGTGTGTTTCAAATGCGATTGAGTCAAGGCGACGACTGCGATTGGTTTCACGACTGAAAACGCAAATGCGAGTGCCATTCATCTTGGGCGTATGTTCACGCAAGTTTAATTTGTATACCTTGTGAATGATGAGATTTGTAACAATTTTCCGTACAAGATCTGTTATTTTTTACTATTTATTTTCAGTATAGCTTTCTACATTTGAGTTGAGGAACCTTCGATCAATCGTCGGCGACTTTCTCGCAGTAAATTCTATTGTTAAATTCCTATCAATTTTTACACATTTTTTTTCAAATCTATTTCTTTATTCTCTTATTTTTTGTCTTCCTATTTTTTTACATTTTTTTGAATTTCGTTTTTATGTGTTCTTTATTTCTCTATGCAACTTAATTTGTCAACTGAATATACTTTTTTATAATGGTTAAATAAATTTGTTTTATTATTGAGATGTTCCATGCCCCGAAGGATGGGTATACTCCTTCCTTTTCCCCTACTTTGATGGCAATTCGAGGAGCAGGGTGCTTTGGCTCAAAGGACCACGCCATACGCTGGCCTGGCCGGGACCAGAGCCATCGATCTAAAACCAACCTGGTAATGTAAAAAAAAAAAAAACAAAAATTGCAATGACGACGGCTCGGCAGGACCGTGGTTCGCAACAATTGTGATAATCACGGCCATATGTGCCGGAAGAAGCTGTCAGCAGATGTCAAATCTGTCAAAAGGAAAACACGGACTACGGTCGGCCGCGGTTTTTTAAACGAACCTACCGATAAATATGTGTTTTAATCATTGAATGGTTATTACCATATATATATTTATTGTGAATGTTTAACAATTAATGATTGACTTTCATAATTTTCCGCGAAAAACTAAGAAGAGAATTTTAAGATATGTATTGCTTACATCTCTCTGCCCGCGCGTGAGAAATGAAATGCCTCTGTTACAAAAATAAACTAACTTTCAAGTATGTCTGAAATTTTGATTATGCGTGAGTTAAATGGAAAGAAAACAAGCTGTGTTTGAGGTATAAACAATTTATTAAAGTTTATACGCCGAGGTGATTTGATATGGACATATGAGACGCGGTATGATTTCAGTATCTGCGGCGCCAAATTCGGATGATGGCATTTCATTTATCTTCCCTTGAGAGGATCTACAATCCTTTTTTGCGAAAGCGTGACGGTTATGACGGATATTCAATTGTCAAAGTTTGACTTTTCTATGGGGTAGTTGAGTTTTTCAAAGGGGATTAGAGGTATTTTTTACCGCAGTTTCATGTGAATCAATAGCACTACATTTTAAATTTATCTGGCCTCGCTGTCTAGAAAACATTTCAATTTTTTCTCGCAAAAATTTTCCGACATTTCGTATGATTAACATCTTTGTTAAATTGGTAAAACTTATTATTCTTGTGGAGCTGATTAAAATTAAAACGTTAATTTGGTGGCGTCGAACACTTTACCCAATGTGTAAAGTAGAAATATCCCCCTTTTCTTATCAAATTACTTAACTGGCTTCAAAGAAAAGTCAAAGTTTTGGAATCTCCCCTCGGAAAATTTTTCTGAGAAAAAATTTAAATATAGGGTCCGCCAATAAGCGCGCTCGAACTTTAAAATGAAATAAAGCAAGTTGTGTGAGAGGTATAAATGAAATTTATTTTTTGTTTGAAAGAGTATGCGAAGGCATTATGTATGGAAAATAACATCGTTCAAGTGGCCACCTCGGCTTCGCTTGGTGGCGCGCATACGAGAAGTCCAATTTTCAATGACTCTGGCGCACAAATCGGGCTGTATTTCATCGATGGCGTGGCGTATGTTGACTTTGAGGTCATCAGTGTTTTGTGGTTGGTTTGCGTAGACCTGCAATTTAAGAAAACCCCACAAGAAATAGTCTACTGGGGTTAAATCGCACGATCTCGGTGGCCAGTTGATGTCGCCTTCGCTCGAGATAACCATTCCTCGTGCAGAAGATCCATTGTGGCGCGCGCTGTGTGGCTCGTAGCGCCGTCCTGCTGAAACCACATATCCTCGACATCCATATTGTCGATTTCATGCCAGAAAAAGTTCGTTATCATGGATCTGTATCGTTCGCCGTTTACGCGCGGAACGTTGCTCGAACGAATGAATGATTTTCGTAATAAGTTTTAATGATTTGCACATGTTGCTCGCGGCTGAATTGGTTCATGGTGATTTGTGAAGATACACTGAATAATAACAACTAGGTTTGATAACTCTACCACAAACAACATGGCCGCCATGAGCTGTCAAAGATCGAGCGTGCCTATTGGCGGACCCTGTATTTACTAGATAGCGAGGCCAATTAAATTTAAAATGTAGTGCTATTGATTCACATAAAACTGCAGTAAAAAATACCTCAAACTCCCTTTGAAAGACTGAACTACCCCATAGAAAAGTCAAACTTTGACAATTGAATATCTGGAGAACCGTCAAAAAGATTTCAGATTCGATCCTCTCAGGCAAATATAAATGAAATGTCATCATCCAAATTTGGTCTACACACCCAAGCAGCATTTTAAGTAGCAAATACGAATGCTTTTGGTTCCGCCACTTTATTAAGTTTCGGTTACGTTTTTAACACTAAAATTTTAACTTCATTGTAACAAATCCTGCAAAGTAGCTTTTGGGACGTTCCAGGAAGGTGATAGTTGGAACTTTGTAGTGAATGAAATGTTGCTACTACATAATCGACTAGTGCAGGGGTATGGTACGGCTTCGGTACCCCACTTTGCTACTACATAGTGAGAAAATCTGAAGTAATATTTTTAAGTGGCAAAACCGTAGCCGTGTAATTTCTTAGTTGCTTTGAAGGATTTGCTACATTATAGGAAAATTTATAACTATATAGTTGCTACCGATACTACAAAGTCCTATTGGGAACTCTAAAGAACCGTTTGGAGCTGTCAAATGCTTGTCGCCATATTTTCCAAGGTTTGACAAAATCATAGTTTGCATATTTCAGAAAAGAAACAATTTAATTTCACATGAAATAATTTATAATTTCATTTTTTAAGTTAATATTTTGTTTCATGAACATGCAAAGTGATAAATTTACAAACAGCACGAAACAGGTGACTTTAGTTGGGCTATATTTTGTCAATTTTTCCAAGATATCATTAGAAAAATGAGAGGGCATTACTTTTTTTCGAGGTATAATATCTACTTGCACAGTGAAACTCGCTTCGCAAGAACTTTTATGGCCTAAACGATTTTGCAAGTGATGAAATAAGTAATTACTGCATTCAATCATTTCAGATCACATTTTACTGTCGGAATGTGCTACAAACACAACTTTAGTAAATGTGTGTATACTAATGTACACTTAAATCCATTCAATTATGTTTGCTTAAATTTAGTTCACTTATACATACACATATTCAAAACTTAGATGTGTGCGAAAATGGGATCAATAAAGTAGTAAATACTTGGTTGGGCAAACTATGCCACTAGTTTGGTACGTTCCAAACACGTTTCAATTTGTTGGTGGCAAAATGACTCTCGGCACGAAACTTTTCATTCCCCATATTAGTGGGTTTTCGGTTACCAAAAGGGTCCCTATTACGGAACGATTGACAGTAGCTGCAACTCTTACAAAGAACATTGGGGTGGCGACTACGTTTTCGCTACTAAAAATGCTAGTTGGGACATTCCTACCAAATTTCATGAAAATCGGTTGAGCCGTTCGCGAGTTATTTAGTGAACAGATGGACAGACGGACGGACGGACAAAATCGATTTCATAAGGGTTTTTTGAAAAATTTTTTCTAAAAAACCCTAAAACCGCGGCCGACCGTAGTCCGTGTTTTCCTTTTGACAGGTTTGACATCTGCTGACAGCTTCTTCCGGCACATATGGTCGAGTTCGCCGTGATTGTCACAATTGTTGCGAACCACGGTCTTGCCGAGCTGTCGTCATTGCAATTTTTTGTTTTTTTTTTACATTACCAGGTTGGTTTTAGCTCGATGGCTCTGGTCCCGGCCAGGCCAGCGTATGTCGTCGTCCTTTGAGCCAAAGCACCCTGCTCCTCGAATTGCCATCAACGTAGGGGAAAAGGAAGGAGTATACCCATCCTTCGGGGCATGGAACATTTCAATAATAAAACAAATTTATTTAACCATTATAAAAAAGTCTATTCAGTTGACAAATTAACCTGCATAGATAAAGAGCACATAAAAACGAAATTCAAAAAAAATGTAAAAAAAATAGGAAGACAAAAAATAAGAGAATAAAGAAATAGATTTGAAAAAAATGTGTAAAAATTGATAGGAATTTAACAATAGAATTTACTGCGAGAAAGTCGCCGACGATTGATCGAAGGTTCCTCAACTCAAATGTAGAAAGCTATAATGAAAATAAATAGTAAAAAATAACAGATATTGTACGGATAATTGTTACAAATCTCATCATTCACAAGGTATACAAATTAAACTTGCGTGAACATACGCCCAAGATGAATGGCACTCGCATTTGCGTTTTCAGTCGTGAAACCAATCGCAGTCGTCGCCTTCACTCAATCGCATTTGAAACACACATCTTCAGAAAAAAAAACGCAGCCAAAATAGACCGCGGATTCCGTCACAGACACACTCGCCGTCTCAAGCTCAACCACGGGTGAAACACGTCCTTCGATGTAGAAACAACGCCAAAAAGACCAACTGGCGATTTATTCGCAATAGAAATCGCCGTCGCAATCTAATCTGGAGAGGAAAAACACACCTTTATGAATAAAATGCGCCGCCCAGGATGAAAGGCGATTTCCGTAACGATCGCGCTTGTAGTAGCCGTCCTAATTACAATTCCGGAATGAAACACGCACCATTATGAATCAAATGCGCCAACCAAAGAACAGTTCCGCACAAACTCCAATCAGAATTCTTTGTACGAAAAAAATAGCGAGAAACAAAAAACCGTTTCAGTCCAAAATACTGGTAGCACGGATTTTGCTTCCTGATTTTTTCTCAAATCCGTCCGCCGCCCACCGGCGCATTCAACTCTTCTCCTAAAAAATCATCCACCTCGCCAGTATCCAGCAGAGAGCAACAAAAAAAATCTCCCGTGCTCATCCCGCACACCAACGGCATAATCATTTTTCCCACGGTTATCGCTTTGATGTTACCGACAATCAGCAATGTACCCGACCATCGAATCGGGTTGAGCGAAAGCAACAGAAAAACTAGGGGGCTTCGCCCCTGCTCGCTTCGCTCGCCAACCCCGGGGCCGAGGCTAATTTCGGGCGCGGTCGAAATTTGGATACCCATCGCTTGGGCTAAAAGTTTTTTCGGGCGTACCTATGACTTGTATTTAATCCCCCTCCTCATTCTTTTTCTTCCGTCTTGACAAAAGTTTTGGGCTTGGTTGAAATAAGTGGGCAAATAAAAATATTTACTTGGAAAATTTTATTGGGGTTGCCGGAGCATGACCCCACAGTACGATTCCATTCGTTTTGAACTTTTTAGTTGCTTTGATAAAGACACATTAATTCAAGGTTTTGTGAAATTGGTGTAAAAAAATTTTCTTAGAAGAACCAATATGGGGGGTCTGGTTTGTATGGCAGCCCCATGACCCCATGGTCCGATTTGATTCAATCTTACGTATGTTTTGTGTCATCAATAGAAATAAATTTGTGTGAAATTTGGTTGAAATTGGCTCTCAAATAAAAAAGTTTTTCTTAGAAGAACCTAATTTGGGGGGTTGGATTTGTATGGCAGCCCCATGACCCCATGGTCCGATTTTATCCATTCTTACATATGTTTTGTGTCAACAATAGAAATACATTTGTGTGAAATTTGCTTGAAATTGGTGCATAAATAAAAAAGTTTTTCTTAGAAGAACCTAATTTGGGGTGTTAAGTTTGTATGGCAGCCCCATGACCACATGGTCCGATTTGATCCATTCTTGCATATATTTTGTGTTATCTATAGAAACACATTTGTGTGAAATTTGGTTGAAATTGGTACACAAATAAAAAAGTTTTTCTTAGAAGAACTCAAATTGGGGAGCTAGGTTTGTATGGCAGCCCCATGACCCAGTGATCCAATTTGGGGGAATCAAACATACAAACAGCCTGCAACAATAAGAAGCACGTGTGCGAAATTTCAGCTGGCTAGCTTCAATACCCGCCGAGTAAAACGCGTCGCAACAGACAGACAGACAGACGGACATGCTCCAATCGACTCCCCAAGTCATGCTGGTCATAAATGTATACTTTTTATATGGTCGGAGATGCTTCCTTTAATGCGTTACAAACTTCATGACAAAGTTAATATACCCTTTCACTCTATGAGCGAAGGGTATAACAACAACAAAAATTTTGTCTCTCATCTGTTCCGATAGTCAAATGCAATGCTCACTGTTGGTAACATCATTCGGCGTCATCAATTGGTTTGATTCCAACGGATGATGAGCAGACATCATCTTATCAGTTGACCCATATCGCCATATCGGATCGCCCCCACCTGATAACAACTTGCTTGAGTATTGATATTTCTTTTCGAGATGAATTGAAGTCAAGTTCAATAGTTTGACCGTGGTTCGTGACACAATTTCGCCGCTCTAAAGCTCGTACCGATATTTAGCCAATATCACACTCCGAGTTCGCCGCAATATTATAATTTGGTTAAAGCTTGATCTGGTTCGAGTATATGAAAACTTCCGCTTGGCCATATGGTTCGAGTCTATGAAGACTTCCGCTTGGCCATCTGGTGGACATAGTCAGGGCTCTAAACGAATAGATAATCGTTAATAACTAACGAATAGTCGCGTTTTTCGTTCGCTCCACCCAAAAAAATGAAAATAGCTAACGTTCCCTTTCTATTGATACCACATTTATACCAATCCGATCATTTTTTCGATTTCGATTTTCGATCGTTCGCCAACTTGATAGTCCGAATGATAACTAGCTATAATTAAATAAATAGGATAGCTCCCATTTTTTTAAGTGCAGAGCAAATAGGAGCTAACGATTAGAAACCGATCAAAACTATTCCGTAACGGTTTCGAGGTCGTGCAGAGATAATCTGATCTTTTTCGCCAACTTGATACTCCGAAAGTTCAACTTACTATAATTAAATAAAAAGGATAGCTCCCATTTTTTTTAAGTGCAGAGCAAATAATAGCTAACGAAAGGAGCCAATCGAAACTATTCCGAAATGGTTTTGCAGATAGTCGTTAGCCAACTTGATATAAGTATTGATTCCCTCTTATCTAGAGAGCACAGGATTATTCTTGTTGACTTTAATGCTCACCATGGGCTCTGGGATTCCAACCTCCATAACGGTGCGGTATAACTATCGCCTCCCAATAAAGAC
This sequence comes from Microchrysa polita, assembly GCA_949715475.1. Lineage (NCBI taxonomy): Eukaryota > Metazoa > Arthropoda > Insecta > Diptera > Stratiomyidae > Microchrysa > Microchrysa polita. The sequence goes on from OX454415.1 coordinate 78,453,462, forward strand.
TCGAGTCACGGGCACCTGTAGTAGTTCTCCTGACATAACTATTGTAAGTACCATAATAATTAGTGCAACTTGATGGGAGACGAAATGAAATTAACATCTCAAGGACCTCAATGAAGGTGTCAGTGAACTGTGGTCTACTGTCCACGCCCTATCCAATCCCAGGAAAGGAAAGGCAAATAATGCCACTAAATTTGGCCGTAAAAACACTAGCGATCCTTTTATATGCGGACCAGATGGTATTTCGATGGCCATGTTTAAACATATCGATCTTCCAGTCATTATCTCACGGTAGCCTTTAACTTGCCGATCTCTACGGTCGCCATCATCGAAATCTGGTCGGATATTTCCCTGTCTCAAGCCAGGGAAGAGCGCAAACCTCGATGAATCCTACCCCATCACGATACTGTCACCTGTCTCAGACGCTGGGGGCCCTTATTCACCTGCTCTTCTCGCACATGCTAAGCTAGACCACCACCAGCTTGGCTTCAGGAAAATGTACTTTACTTCTCGTCACTTGGGTGTTCTGTTGATTTCAAAAATCCTTACCGATTTGTCCTAAAATGAAACAAGTGAGTTTTTATTTTTTCCATAATCAAAGAATATTAAAAAGAAACATTGTAGCAAGAAAATGAAGTTATATCAGGAATGAACGCAATTGATCCCCTTGAATTTCACAGACCAATATGTCGCCATTCCCGCAACTTCAATTTTCGTTTAGCAGAACAAGTCAATAAATATGTAGAAACCAGCAATACATCCACAAATCCTAGTCTATACGTTGCAAGATGCTCTAACATGAGCCGAGCACAGCGCATGTAAACAAACCGTGTCTACTTTAATAAAAACACGTAGAAAATTCATTTTTTGTCGGGATTTTTTTTTCACTACATTTTCTTCTTCTTCTTTATGGCACGATAGCCCGACGTCGGGCCTTGGCCGCCTTGATTGAAGACCTGCAATTGTCGCGGTCACGCGACCTTGTCCTCCAGTTCCGAAAGCCTAGCATCTGGTGGGCGTCCTCACATACAGAATGCTCCCATCGGGCTCTCGGTCGTCCACGCAATCTGGCTCCATCCACTCGTTGCGCGTTCATCACCTTTTTGGGCATGCGATCGTCGTTCATCCTTTGTACATGTCCCGCCCATTGCAGTCGCTGCAATTTCACGATCTTCGACACCTGTAGCTCATCATACAGCTGATACAACTCAAGGTTGTACCGGATGCGCCATTCACCTCGTTCACGAACGGCCCCGAAGATTCTTCGGAGAACCTTTCGCTCGAATGTGTCCAACAGGTGTTCAGAGTTTTGGGTTAGGGTCCATGCCTCGCAGCCATAGCATAGCACAGGTCGGATTATGGTTTTATATACGTGGAGCTTCGTCTTCCTGTGCACCAGCTTCGAATTCATAATTTGGAGGACCGCAAAATAACACTTATTAGCTAGTTGTATCCGTCGCTTTATCTCATCTGTTTCGTTGGCGTCCTTTGACAAATTGCAACCCAGGTAACTGAAGTTGTCTACATATTCTATATTGAGGTCCCCCACTGTGATGCTTGAATTTACTGGCGTTCTAGTTTTTGATTGCATCATGACCTTAGTTTTAGATTCGTGGATATGTAGTCCAACTTCTTTGGCGGCGTTATTGAGATTATGCAGGAGGATTTCTGCATCACCCAATCTTCTAGACATGATGTTGATGTCGTCGGCGTAAGCTACTAGTTGAGTCGACTTAATGAGTAGCGTTCCGCTGCTGTCCAAATTCATGGCTCGAATTACATACTCCAGAGCCAGGTTGAAGAGCGTCGGCGCCAGCCCGTCGCCTTGCTTGAGTCCAGTACGAGTTTCAAATAGGTCAGTGAGTCTGTTCTGTACTCTGACCTGCGAGACGGTATTAGTCATCGTCATCCTTATGAGTCGCACTAGCTTAGCTGGTATACCAAAATGCAGCAGAATGTTGTACAGTACACTTCGATCGATACTGTCGTATGCCTGCTTGAAGTCGACAAATATTTGGTATACGTCGATGTTATATTCCCAGCACTTCTGGAGTAAAAGCTTCGCTGTAAAAAGCTGATCTGTCGTCGAGCGACCAGGTCTAAAGCCGCCTTGGTACTCGCCAATGATTTCTTCTGCGTACGGATTAATTCTATTTTCTAGAATTTTAGATAAAATCTTATAAGTCGTACAAACTAATGAGATGCCTCTGTAGTTCTCTTATAACTTATCCCCTTTTTTGTGGATTGGGCAAATTATACTTTTGCGCCAATCTTCCGGGATTATTTCGTCGTTCCATATTTTAACGATAAGTGTGTGTATAGCCTTAACAAGGCTCTCCCCACCATGCTTTAGGGCTCTCTTCCACTGCAAGCGTAAACTTGAGCGGCGCGGCGCTCCAGCGGCAAAGCTTTCACAAAATGTGCGAAAAAAAGCTTTTACTAGTAAAAGGTATAAGCACACACAATATTCAGAAAGCTTTTCCATTGTATTGAATGGAATTTTTGTTTATTTTGCATAGTTACGCCATATTTTGCTTGGTTACGCCATTCAAATTCGGAAAAGCTTTAAACGCGGGAGCGCCGCGCCGCTCGAAGCAGGTAATGGACGGCAGGCGTTAACAGTTCAGCTGGAATCTCGTCAGCGCCCGGGGCTTTATTATGTTTCAGTGATTGCATGACGAGATCAACTTCTTCTATTGTTGGGGGTTGAATGGGAGGGCCTGTTTCAGCCGTCAGCTCCAGCGCTTCTTGTGTGGGGTTGTTCGGTTGAACATTAAGAAGCTCTTCAAAATGTGAGGCCCAGCGTTTATCAACGCTATCGGTGTCGCTTATTATATTGCCATCCTTATCCTTACAGAGGCAGGTCCTGGGTTGGTATCCACTTTTAATTGAATTAATTAGCTTGTACGCTTGTCTACTGTTCCTACTAGCTAGTCTTTGGTTTATTTGCATCAACTGCTCGTCAAGATGCTTACGTTTCTTACGTCTAATTAACCTATTCGAAAATCGTCGAAGCTCGTCATAATTTGTTTTTTTTGGCTCTAGTTGCGCGTTCGGTCCATTGGCGATATGCCTCGTTTTTCGCATCTACCGCATTTTGACATTCCTCGTCAAACCAATCATTTCGGGTTCGCCGGGCTTTGTATCCCACAACCTCCTCTGCGACCCCTTTGATGGTGTCTTTGAGTGTATCCCAGATCTCAAGGGCGCCTTTGTTGCTGATGTTATTTAGCAACGGCGTCAGCTTCCCCTCAAGGGCAGTCGTATAAGTGACCACCGTGGCATCATCCAACAATTTGTCAACCGCAAAAATTTTTGCCGGGTTGAATCTCGAATGATGCACCGAAGAAATTCTGCACCTATAAGTCGCCTTCACCATATAGTGGTCAGAGTCAATATTTGCTCCACGATAGGACCGAACATCCATCATGCTCGATGCCCATCTCTTGCAGATAAGGACGTGATCAATTTGGTTGACGGTATGTTGATCTGGAGATCTCCAGGTCTGTCTGTGAATACGACGATGCGGAAAACACGTTGAGCTAATGACCATGTTTCTGCTGGTCGCGAAGTCTATTAGTCGTTGGCCGTTGTCGTTACATTCTTCATGGAGGCTGTAACCTCCAGTAATCCCCCTATGCCAACTTTCGTTTCCGACTTTGGCGTTGAAGTCCCCCAGCAGCAATTTGACATCGTTTGATTGAAGTGATTCGAAGAGATTTTCTAGGCGGTGGTAGAACTCGTCTTTGGCCGCGTCTTCACTGACTTCGGTGGGGGCATGCGCGTTTATGAGCCAGAGATTGAAGAACCGAGTTTTAATGCGAATCGCACACAGCCGCTCGTTTATGGGTTTGAAGTCGATAACATGCGGCTTAAGTTGATTGTTTACAATGAACGCCACTCCAAACTCCCTGTGGCCCGAAGGTTTTCCACTTGTGAAAATTGTGTACGAATTTCGGTCATCTATCTCGCTACTAAGCCATTTTGTTTCCTGGAGTGCAACTATGCTCAGCTTATATTTTTCAACCTGATCCAAGAGGGCCCTTAAGGCCCCTGCCCTATTCAGGGAGCGTACATTCCAGGTTCCGAAAGAGTAATCCGTTGTTCGTTTGCGAGGTCGTCGTTGAGTTGTATCCGTCCAATCCGAGGCTTTCGTTCCAGGTTTCTTGACGTCGAAATTTTTTTTACAAGGATGAGTTGTCGGCCCATCGCTTAACCATGATAGTATTCGTAAACGAAAGAGGTCCATCATGGAGGGGCCTCGGAGGTGCTGCTTCGGTGATTGACTATTCGGTTTTTGTCACCCTATTACGTTTAGTAACCTGAGACGCTGAAGTTGTTAATACAGCACTCAGGCGCAGCGGTTACTCGGATAATGCGGGGAAGTAACGCCCCGTAGAGAATCATAGGAATTGGCCGGAGCCGTTCACCCTATGAAACTCCTCCTGCATAGCTAAGGGTCCGCAGTTATGCCGCAACTGAAAAGGATATAGGAATCGGCCGGAGCCTTTCAACCTTTACCCTCCCCCCTACGGAAGGTGCTGCTTCGGTGATTGACTGTTCGGTTTTTGTCACCCTATTACGTTTAGTAACCTGAGACGCTGAAGTTGTTAATACAGCACTCAGGCGCAGCGGTTACTCGGATAATGCGGGGAAGTAACGCCCCGTAGAGAATCATAGGAATTGGCCGGAGCCGTTCACCCTATGAAACTCCTCCTGCATAGCTAAGGGTCCGCAGTTATGCCACAACTGAAAAGGATATAGGAATCGGCCGGAGCCTTTCAACCTTTACCCTCCCCCCTACGGAAGGTGCTGCTTCGGTGATTGACTGTTCGGTTTTTGTCACCCTATTACGTTTGGTAACCTGAGACGCTGAAGTTGTTAATACAGCACTCAGGCGCAGCGGTTACTCGGATAATGCGGGAAAGTAACGCCCCGTAGAGAAACATAGGAATTGGCCGGAGCCGCTCACCCTATGAAGCTCCTCCTGCATAGCTAAGGGTCCGCAGTTATGCCACAACTGAAAAGGATATAGGAATCGGCCGGAGCCTTTCAACCTTTATCCTCCCCCTTACGGGGGGATTTTACACACTTTATTAAACAACACCTTGCACTTTTCGCGGGGAAAATCGACCGGGAACCAATATTTTTCAGGTAGGCGATAAAAGAAATATATGGCGCACACGGAATGTTGTTGGGAAAATGGCAGGCACGATGACATTTCATATGGCATTGACAGTCGTAGTGCGGGGTTGACAGATAATTCTGCTGATGCTGCTGCTGTGGCAATGTATTTCATCTGATTTCATCCGGCATCGTTCTGCTGATGCCTCTGCTGATGCCTTTGCTGACGCGTGTATTCTATTTCAAGCATAAAGTGAATACGGACAATAAATGGTTCATAGATTCGGGCGCGTCGAGCCATATGACGGGAAACGCTGATTTGTTATTAAATGAGAACAAAGTTCATAATGAAAGTGTTACAGCAGCTAATGGTGAAAAAAATGAGTATCGCATCTATTGGTGACATTCAAATCAAAACGGGTCAATGTAACATAATTGCTAAAAACTCTTTGTATGTCCCAGATTTGTGCGCGAACCTGTTGTCAGTAAGTCAGGTAGTAAAACGCGGTAATAAGGTCGTTTTTGATAAGAACGGTTGTAAAATAATCAACATAAATAATAGTGTAATCGCCACAGCATCCGAAAAAGGAGGAATGTATGTGCTAAACACAAAAGGTGGACATTGTAACAACAAACACGATGTGATGCTAATGAAAGTTGATCCTCATATTATGCACAGACGCTTAGGACATTCAAGTGCAGTGAAAGGTGACCAACCATGTAGTGTTTGTGTAAAAGGCAAACAAACTCGCAATCCTTTTAAAGAATGGTGAATGGACTGATGGCGAGATTTAAGATGAAGGACCTAGGCAAGGCAACTATGCTGTTAGGGATGAAAGTGACGCGAGACAAGGAGCTTGGAACAATCACTATCGATCAAAGGGATTACATATTAGATGTTCTACAACGCTTTGGAATGATGGACGCTAATCCAGTTTCGACGCCACTTGATTGTAACCAGCGATTGTCAACAATCATCGAACCGATTACAGAAGAAGAACGTTTGGAATTGTCAAAGATTCCATACCAGGAGGCAATAGGATGCCTTATGTACGCAGCGCATCTTACTCGGCCGGACATATGCTATGCTGTTTGTTTCTTGAGCCGTTTTAACAAGGATCCCAGACTTATTCACTGGCATGCATTGAAACGCATACTAAGGTACTTAAAAGGTTCACTTGATAAATGCTTAATCTATTCTAGCAATGGCGACAGCGAGCTTATGGGGTATTGTGACGCAGACTGGGCTGGTGATTTGGATCACCGAAAGTCTACGGCTGGCTACATTTTTACGATGCAAGGTACAGCTATCTCGTGGGCATCGAAGATGCAAAAGTCGATTGCCCTCTCCACTACAGAAGCGGAGTTAACATCTATTGTACTGGCGACACAGGAAGCAATGTGGCTGGAACTTCTACAGGAAGAGTTGATGCCAGAGTCTTCAAGGGAAATAACCATTCGTTGTGACAACAAGAGTGCTATACATTTGGCGACTAACAATAGTTTTTCATCTAGAACGAAGCATATATCGATCAAAAGCAACTTTATGCAGGACGTCATAAAAAAGGGTATCATTAAGCTTTTGTATACCCCTACCGACGAAATGGTCGCAGACATCTTAACCAAATCTGTAAATAATAGCAAACTTGAGAATTTCAGTAAAATGATTGGATTAGTTTAATACAATTAAAATTCAGGGGGAGTATTGTAATTTGAATTTGAATTGTTACTTTTGAATAATAATGTACTCTGCTATTACTTACTTCACTTCTGATCTACTACTTACTAACTTATGTACACTCTATGATATTTAACTGGATTGGAAATCATCGTGTAGATGAGCGTACGTGTGTGTCTAGAAATTTTTTCTCCTCTTCCTCAACGCCACCTCTCGTACACCCCTCGGGCAACCCACAAGATGGTCGGCCGATGAACAGACTGTCAACAGTGTGGTTGTCATCCAATTCGCGCCAAGTCAACGCAGTGAATGTGAGTGGACAAAATAGTTTGCGCAAGTGAGAAATCGAGTTTTTCCAAGTGAATTGCAAAAAATTGACTTAAACAGTGTAGGTTGTAAGGGTGCAAACTCGTTTTAATTAAAAAAAAAACCTAAAAAAGTTTATTTCAGAAAATGAAGTGCATTGTTGACGGGTGTTCGAGCGACCAACAGAGAAACACTATGAGTGTATCTTTTCACAGGTAATCGCGTATGTGCCGACATTTTAGTAGTAATATGTGAATTTGTGTGTCAAAATTATAGTTTGTCGAATTTTTTATACATATTTTCTTGAAAACAAGTGCGCGATTGAGTGGTTGACAGCCAATTCATTAGACGAGTCTCCCTTCGTACGCGTTCGTACCTTGTTCGTGCATGTTTTGTACGAAGCAGGCACGAAAGGTTCCGATGGAAATTCGTCTCGTCGATGTGTTCATAGACGTATCAATTTCTTTCTGTTTCGGGGGCTCATCAGATTGTTTAAGTTTTGCAAAGTTTTTTTTCGCAATTTTCGTGCAAAGTTTCGGGTCAATTTGATAATTAATCTGCTTTGATAACATAATATGTTAATTCTTTCATTGTGTAAACCGTTTCTTGCAGATTTCCAATTGATGAGGCAAAACGCGCTGTATGGATAGAGAAACTACACTTAAGAGATGTGCAGATTCCCAAAAGAGCTGTGGTTTGCACGAAACATTTTCGTAATGCAGACATTTTTCGACTTGAGAAAAAGATTGTGCTGAAAGAAAATGCATTTCCGGAACTGAATCCGTCTGGTATTGCGGTAAGTAAATAAATAAATTTATACGACAGCAGTTGAATTATTAAAATGTAAATTGGTATATGTATGCATAATGATTTTTTTATTGTTTTCAGATGTTTAATGAATCTGTCAGCGAGCCAAATCCAGTTCAAGCAGGTTTAGGGTCGTCACATGCAATGGTATATATTTTATATTTTCATCTTTTTTAACAAACGATAATGCGTCGCTCAAACGACGAGCCGTACGGGTTGCAAACTCAAGAAATAAAAATGCATTAGCTTATATGGGAAGCACACGACAGGCGAGACCTGTGCCCGTTGTCAACACACGGATCACGAGCCGTGAACTTACGGCTCATGGAGCACGAGATGTGAAAACAGCGTCACGGCTCTCCCTCGCGTTTGCTTCCGATATAAGCTAAAGCATTTTTATGTCTCGAGCTTCGTTTCAACGAAGCCATAGAGTCGTATATTACATTTATAGAATGCAACGAGTACGGCAGAAAAAGTTCGCTTCAATTTAATTTAGTATATTTTTATTATTACAGTCATTTCCATCGACATCTGCTGGGGACACTGCAGTGGACAGGGCACGATCTGGATTGATAAAACAGATTCCATCGGCTTGCAGAGATGCGGATAGGCCAGCACCCGAAGCGAGAGGTGTGATGAAAGGAAATGCATTTTCGGGACTGAATCTGTCTGATATTACGGTAAGTACACAACCGCGAGTGGTTCAATTATAAAAAAAAAATATAAATTGGTGCATGTATATAATGATCTCTCAATTATTTTCAGATGTCTAATGAATCTATTGGCGAGCCAAATCCAGTTCAAGCAGGTTTAGGATTGTCACATGCAATGGTACATATTTTATATTTTAATCCTTTCAAGAACCAATTAAGCTTCGCTCAAACGATGAGCCGTACGGGTTGCAAACTCAAGATATAAAAATCCATTAGCTTATATGGGAAGCACACGACAGGCGAGACCTGTGCCCGTTGTCAACACACGGATCACGAGCCGTGAACTTACGGCTCATGGAGCACGAGATGTGAAAACAGCGTCACGGCTCTCCCTCGCGTTTGCTTCCGATATAAGCTAAAGCATTTTTATGTCTCGAGCGTCGTTTCAACGAAGCCATAGAGTCGTATATTACATTTATAGAATGCAACGAGTACGGCAGAAAAAGTTCGCTTCAATTTAATTTAGTATATTTTTATTATTACAGTCATTTCCATCGACATCTGCTGGGGACACTGCAGTGGACAGGGCACGATCTGGATTGATAAAACAGATTCCATCGGCTTGCAGAGATGCGGATAGGCCAGCACCCGAAGCGAGAGGTGTGATGAAAGGAAATGCATTTTCGGGACTGAATCTGTCTGATATTACGGTAAGTACACAACCGCGAGTGGTTCAATTATAAAAAAAAAAATATAAATTGGTGCATGTATATAATGATCTCTCAATTATTTTCAGATGTCTAATGAATCTATTGGCGAGCCAAATCCAGTTCAAGCAGGTTTAGAATTGTCACATGCAATGGTACATATTTTATATTTTAATCCTTTCAAGAACCAATTAAGCTTCGCTCAAACGATGAGCCGTACGGGTTGCAAACTCAAGATATAAAAATCCATTAGCTTTTATGGAAACCCACGAAGGACGCGAGCCTAGAATCTGCGGCTCATAGTGCACGATATGCGAAAACACGTCTCGTAAGCCATTTTTGCCAACGTCAGGGCACTCGCCTGTTATTCGCATTCCATATAGTGAATGCATTTTTGTCTCGAGCTTGGGATCCGTACAGCTCATCGGTAGAACGATGCCTTTCAATCATGTATTACGTTCACAGAAAGCTAGGTGTACGATAGAAAAAGTATCATCTAATGTCAATCGTATTTTTATTATTACAGGTGTTCCCATCGACATCTGCTGGGGCCACTGCGGTTGGTGGGACACTATCTGGATTACTAAACCAGATTCCATCGACTTTGACAGACGCGGTTAGGCAACCATCTGGAGCGGTAGGTCCTTTTTTTTCTCAAGATCTCAATCTCACGCTCAGACACATTTTGATAGTGTCGTACGTTTGGCCTGAAATATATATATGAGGCAACACCAAATTGATTTTTTTCTGTTGAACAGCAACAGCCTAACATCAATATAACGTTTCCAATTTATAACCTGTTGGTGGTACTTTTACCGCTATTTTGCGTTGCATTATATTATGTTCAAGCCACTATTGAAGTACAAAGGAAAAATGGACATTTGACAAAATTTCTTATTATTACAGGAGCCTACGTTAATATTTCCACCGACTTGCCAACAATTGACTATGCAACTCTTGGGAGTTGTAAGTTTTATCCTTTATCATTTTTCGATTATAGTAACTTACAAGGATAAATATTTTTTCAGCCAAATGCCGATTTAGCAGAATTGCCAACACAGGTGCTCGAGTTTTCTGAAAATGTAAGTACATACGTATTGCAAATATAATGTGTAATCATTACGTTATTTGAGACTGCAAAATCTGACGATTTTTTTCTACTTCTTATGTTTTTTGGGGTGCTGAGTACGATTCCGGAGCTTTCCATCAACATTTTGTTCAAAGCAAGGTCAACATCTCAAAAATTTTCTGAGTTTTTTGCTTTTACCTTTTAAACTGTACATAAGCTGACCATGAGAATATTAGAGAAAACTTGATTGTGCGTCCAACGTAACATAAATCCTCCCAATTCGTGAAGGTCTATAGCCACAATTGGTAGTAATTTCTTTTAATTTTTTATACATGCCATTTTGAACCTGTTTCGCAACGGAAAAGGGTAGAATTTATAATATTTACGTCTGTTTGGCTGCGCAATTATGCGCTTTCTAACATATTCAAAACAATGATTTAAGGGGGTTTTCACTTTTTGACGATGTTTTGCAACGAAGATTTCGTGGGAAGCTTTGTTGTGCTCAGCACCTCAAAAATAAAAAGAAACAAAGAAAAACTTCTCCATCACATTTTGCAAGGTTTTCCACTTGCCTATTACACAAGATAAAGATTTGGGTACGTTTCCATCGTAGTGCATCATCCACTACCATGGAAATGGATAAAAATTAAATTTTAAATACATATTGAATTATCACAGGCCCCTAAAAGAATTAAATCGTCGCTTTCATATGCACCAACTTCTGCAGCTGTTGTTAAGGAATTGTTCGGAGAGGTAAGTTTCACGTCCTTTAACATTTTTTAAACTAGCTTCTCGTTTCTTTTTTTTCCAGACATATGCCGGTATGTCTCATAGTGAATCGCCCACCCAGGTGCTAGAGTTTTCCTACAACGTGAGTACTTTTAAACGTTTGAATATCACATAATCTACCTATTTCTTTGTTATTGAAATGATGGAATAAGCCCTAGAAGAGGAAAACATAAATTTTGGAATATTCTTGTTACTCTAGAATTTTCCATCGTCTGGGACCACTGAGGTAGATCGACAACTATGTGAAATGGCAAAATTAGTTCCATCTTCTTTCACAGATGAGGTACCTGAAGTGGTAAGTGGTGAATAATGGTTTGTACATTACATGAATTACTCATTTGAACAATTTTTAGACTTATGCCGATGTTGCCCCCACCGAATCGCCGAACCAGAGGCTAGGGTTTTCCGAAAATGTGAGGACTTTTAAACATTATGCTTGAAACACATAAGACACGATAAATGCTGCCGAAGAAAGTAACGCCATGCGTTTTAAATGGCTGACATGTCTTTTTCTATTGTTGAACAGCAAATACTTTACCCAGTTAAAATGAATTCTGCTGCATTCAACGCGTCTAATGTATTTGAAGCATTAAACATTTTGCTATATTTCCATCGGAGTTGATAACAATTTGAAATACTGTGTTATTATAGGCTACTAAAAAATTTAAATCATCGCACGTATTACCATCAACTTCCACCGATGTGGTTATGCCAATATCCGAAGTGGTAAGCTTTATGCTTTCTAATTTTCGCATGAAAATTTAACATGTAATTATTTTAATCCGAAATATTTATTAAAAATTCGAAGACCGCATTTACATAATTCAGACGAATAATTAGATTGCGTTGGTTATAAATGTATTTGTCTCGTTTTTCTTTGCAGTTGCACAAGGGTAATCTGGACATTGTTACTGGGAATAGATTGTCTCCTACAAAGGTAAAATACTTATTGTACTTTAATTTGAGTGTAATTATTTATAATTTTTTATAGGTTTGTCTGACGTCGAAGCAGTTATGCAGTATACCTCCAGCGAAGTGCAATTTAATTGTAAGCGTATATATAGAAATATTTGTGTCGAAAAAATTGTGCGGTTTATTTAGGCTTAAGAGCGTTAGGGCGGAATCCATAGACTTTATTTGTATTTAAGAAGTCGTTAAGGAATTTACCGTTTTGCATCTCATAGACGTAATTTTCAATAACTAGATAATTTTTAAAATTTGTTTCGTTATTAATTCGTTTTAATTTTTTAATTATATTTGTCATATAGTATAGAGCTTACAATCGAACGAAATTATTGGATTTAACGAAAAAAATGTTTTTTTGAGTATTACCATTTACGGAGAGCAAGTAAAAAATAATATTCCCAACGATGTACACTCGCCGGCGAGATGCTAGGTGAAATCCAGCAAAACCGCTTTGATTGTTGGTCCCCCCATTCCGAGAGCGATCGCTGCGACGCTCAGTGCCGGTCTAACAGCCTTCCGCGAGCTCGCTATCGCTGTCACCGCCAGGTGTGAAGTCCGAGATCGGAGAGTAACGCTTCGGGAGCTGGCTGACCAGGTTCCTAAGGTTTGTGAAAAACCATCAGCAACATTTTTACCGAAAAACTTGGTTATCGTAAGGTTTGTGCGCGGTGGGTTCCGCACATGCTTTCAGAAACCCACAAAGACAATCGCGTAAAGTGTGCCGAAGAGTTTCTTCGAGAATGCGCCGAGAATACCGAAGAATTCTTCGACTCCATTATTACGGGAGATGAAACTTGGTGTCACTACGTCATTCCGGAAAGAAAGGAACAGTCGAAATTATGGTGCCATCCCGCATCGGCGGCCTTGCGGCGGAGTTCTTCGAAGCGGGTTTTCAGAAGTTGATAACTCGTCAGGAAAAGTGCGCAGAAAAATCTGGCGACTATGTAGAAAAATAGTTTAAAGTTCAAGGTTTCAGATGGTATACATATTTATTGCAATAAAAAATGCCTTACACCTGAAAAATGTGGGAACCTTATTTTTTACTTGCCCCTCGTAGTATTTACTATCGAATAATGATGAAATTTTTATGAATTCCGCTCTACTTCAATATATGTTTAGCATACAAAAATATTCTGATATAAACAAGTATTTTGATATGAAATAGGCTTAATGTTGATAAATGGAAGCATTTTAAATATATGTTTAGTATTTACAAATGTCTAGTTATATGTATATCATAAGTAGAACATAAAATAAGTTGTATGTTGAGAATGTTAAGTATTTAGTTCTGTCTCTAGAAAATTTTAGTTACAGCTTAGAGAATAAACATTCATAAATATATATATACTTATAAGTATATAAAGTTAAAGAAATAAGCATGTTAATGAAATTTTGTAAATATCGAAATTGTTGCGAAATAAACAATTACTATCGATAAATGTACGTACTATTTAACTAATAATTTGCTATTAAGGGACCTTAAGGGCTTGTGTCTGTCATACTCCTCGTGATTTGCATTTAATAACCGTAATACATAATTGTCATCGTCCATGTATCGAAGAAATTTTTAACGATTCCAATATTCAAGAATAATTTAATTTCGTTTAGCCGACATGTGAAGAATGCAAAAATAAGTCCGCTGTCATCGCCGAAATGCAAACAAAAATAAATAATTTGTTAAAAAAGCTAGAAAAAAGAACGAAAGAAGTATATGCTTTGCGAAAGAAAAACGTGCGTTCGGCCGAAAAAACCGCAAATATGAAAGAAATGGTGGAATCGTTGAAAAAGAAAAACTTAATATGCCAGAATTTACAGGAGACGCTCGAAAATATAAGTGGGGCCAATAAAAAAATAGCCGAAATGCAACTTTTTAATGAAAATGCTACCAGGAGAAGAACATATGATCATGAAATCAGAGCTTTTGCCCTTAATTTGAATTTCGTGTCTCCTAAAGCATATGAATACGTTCGCACTACATTCAATAATTGCCTACCCCACAGTCGAACAATACGCAAATGGTATGAAGGTGTTAACTGCGCTCCAGGCTTCACAAAGGAATCCTTCGATGCCATAAGACGAGTTGTTGAAACCGTCGGAAACGAGCGCATTATCGTCAATCTTGTGTTTGATGAAATATACATAAGGAAGCGTGTTCAATGGGATGGCAGACGCTCCCACGGTTATGTTGATATCGGCGATGGTGGCTACAGCGACACAATAGCCACACAAATGTTGGTATTCATGGTGGTATTCATCAATCGGCCATGGAAAATACCAGTGGCATACTTTCCAATAGCTTCAATTACAGCAGAGCAGAAACAAAATATCCTGCAACTTTGCATTGAAAATCTTTTGGATACTGGCGTCCTTCTAGCTGGCGTAACTTTTGATGGCCTTGCTTCCAATTTACAAATGTGCAAGTTAATGGGTCCAGATATTCGCGATGTGAACAACGTAGCAACTTCAGATAACAATGAATATGTACTACATCCCGATAGTTGCCACATGTTGAAGCTTTGCCGGAATACTTTAGGCGACCTAAAAACATTGATTGACGGAGAAGGCAACACAGTCAAATGGGAGTTTATAGTTCAGTTGCAGCATCTGCAGGAGAAAGAAGGGCTGCATCTTGGTAATAAATTGAGGCGAGCACACGTATACTTCTCAAAACAAAAAATGAATGTTCCTCTAGCAGTACAAACTCTGAGCCGATCCGTATATATTGCCATCGAATATTGCAGAGAAGTTATCGGATTGAAGCAATTCATGCATAGTGAAGCAACTTGCAAATTTATTCGAATATTCAATAACGCGTTTGATGTGTTGAATAGCCGGAAGTTGTCGGAACCGCAAAAGTTAAAACAGGCAGTATGTGAAAGGAACATTCAGGAAGTGTTAGAAGTTGTGGACGAGACTATTTCCTACATAAAAGTCCTAAAACTTCCCTCGGGGCAACTCATCATCGAGTCGAGACGAAATGTTGGCTTCGTCGGTCTCATCAAAAGTTTGCGAAATATCGAAACATTATATAAACGGTTCATAGAAACAAAAGTCCTGAAGTTTATCCCACTTTATAAGATGAGCCAAGATCATCTCGAATTATTTTTCGGGTCGATTCGTATGGGATTAGGATATAACACAAATCCCACAGTTGTGCAATTCACTTCCAGGTATAAAAAATTGTTGTTCAGAGCGCAGATACGAGATGGTGGAATGGGCAATTGCCTACCTTTAGAACATATTCCCATATTAAATGGTAGCATACGAAGTGCTGTGGAACAAATTAATGAAAGCACGGAACGACCTGTAATGGTGGAAGAAGATTCAACTGACCGTTTGATTTGGGAGGAGCTCATCGATGAACATAATTATGCAGTGAATCCGGCCAAATTATCGATTTATGTAGAGCACGCAGTAGAATATATAGCAGGGTTTGTAACATTCAAGCTATTTCATACCATGAAATGCGACTGTTGCATTAAAGCGACTCAAGGCGAAATAAATGAACGCTCCCTGCTAGTCTACAGAAATAGGGGCGGATTGAAAGTGCCGTCTGAAAGCGTCATTTTCGTTTGCAAAAAGACTGAGGAAGAGCTTAGGCGTGCTCAACATTGTAATGGCGAACGTTTGCTAACGAAAAAAACATTTCAGTCAATATTATATGAGGTCCAAAATAAATGCATTGGGCGAAATTTATTTGAAGATCAATTTAATCATATGGTGACAACAATGCACTACAGCTTTCTAATTAAGGCCATATGCGAAACGTATTTGAATACAAGATTCCACCATGAGGCGAAAAAAATTTCTCAAAATATATTTATTGGACCCCATCTAAGAAGGATAGCCCATTTCAGCGGCGTTTAATTTTCCGTTGTTCAGTCAATAATAATAAAGTTGGAATATGGATAAAAAAAGGCAAAAACATCGCCTTAATTCCGCCAAAGCCGGTCCCAAGCCCGGTTATAAAAGGAAGAGGGAGGCGATTAACGAAATATAATTTATTTTCGAAGTATTGATAAGTATTATTCCCCTGTAGGAAATTAGTCTAATGGTGAACAACTTCCATACAAATTTGACAAAAGTTGTACTCGACCCAATAAAACACACCTGAAGCCTTATTGATTCGTTACTCATATTGTCATTACACCGATATGAAAATCATAAGAAAACTTAAACGTAATTTGCGGAAAACAAGAATTTCGATTTATGTATTTAGTCTTATCCTTATCTTTTTTGCTTAAAGTAGGTACTAACATCGTCAGTTCACGTGAAATCCATGCAAATACTGTCAAAATTTTGATGATCGTGAAATCTAATTCGCTTGGTTGTACTCACTTCACATGAAAGTCTCCACACCGGTTTTTGGCATTTCGCCAGCGAAAATAATGCAGTTGCAATTTATTTCACAATGAAAACCTGTCGTCGACAAACAATCAGAACGCGAGTGAACATTTATCTTACATTGAGTGAATAAAAAGCAAGTCTCCACGGCACCGATTTCACGGGAGACATATATGCAAGTTTTTCGCTCGGTGAACTCAGTACATACCTTTAGTACCTAAATTGTTTGCATGCAGTTCATAAAAATCTATTTGGCAATTCAAATTTTTGCGCCAAATGTATGCCCCCATCGTATGAAAAACTTACGGCGCCTATGGTGTAGTTGATAGTATGTGTGTTTTTTGTGATTGTGTTATAAAAACCTAGACAAAATTTTTCCGTAAGGGCGTATCCATAGTCTACCTAATCCCAGTGTACACTGAACTACTATTATGTATAACCAAAACCACCTTCACTAGAAGCCGGGAAGCAGCAATACATGCACACAAAACGAGCCTATGAACATGTCGTATATACGTTGCACGATGCACTAACACAAGCACAGCGCATGTAAAAAAACCGTGTCTGCTCTGATAAAAATCGCGAAAACATGTGGAAAATTCACTTTTTGTCCGGATTTTGTTCTTTCACTGCATTCTAGACACTTTAATTCACGACACATTCCTCTTTTCGCGACGAAAATCGACCGGGAACCAATACTTTTCGTGTAAAGTTTGTCGCGACCCAACCCGATTTGCCTTTACCGCAATGTAAATTTTCGATCTGAACAGGCCTATGATTTGGCGCTTAAGTATATGAACGTGTTCTGCTTCCGGGCTTTGTATAAAGATGGTTTTGTGTATAACTGTTAACGAAACTATAGTCGACAATAAATCACTTTGGCTTGAACCGTGTGTGAGTATACATCCTCCAATATCAGATTCCTATATTTCTAATGCAGAAATTGTGTATTTCAGAAAACTGTGTCAAGTGTCAATTCATTAAAAAATCACAAAGTCCATCCTTGTATAAAACTACGGTGAACAATTTATTGGATGACCATACGAATGTCACTATAAAAATGACACCGACTGTGCTATAGAAGAATATATGCATGTGTATGAGTTAACTTAGAGATACTATTGCATGTGTGTGGTGTATCATCCAATAAACAGAAGAGTGGAGTATTTAAAGGAGTGTCTTTTTAGGTTAACGTTTAGAGACAGTTTTATCGAAGTTTTTTACCACCATCTTTAAATTTATTCCATAATGATGATAAAAGCTTTCCGGAAAATACTTTAAGGATGTTTTATCGGATCAAAACATTACTTTAAGCGCTGTCACACGATAAATGAATTTCGTGGTACTATATGATTGCTACGGTGTGAAGTGCTTCTTTAAAGCAAACGAATTGTTGCTTGGGCACTTATCTTACAATCCGCCATATAGCCGACACATAGCGGCAAATATCGGAAACTCAAAAAATCTCCCTATGAGAACGGATAGCAGAACAAGCCAAACAACGGTACATTCATTGATAAGTGAATCATAAACAACCCGTCGATAACACACTACGTTTGCCTTTTATGACATAAAACAGCACCTAACAGGTACAAATTACCCGAGCTACTTAATATTATAGTCAATAACGCAACTATTTCGAGCAACCGAATTAAATCAAACGAAATTCGCGGCGAGGATTGTTTACCGCGTTTACCGACTTTGACAATATAGAATTCGCACGTGCTACAGAACTAGCAGAACCGGATGACTTTGTCGTTGTGTGTATTGATCCCCGCAGGGGGGTTTGTGTCCGTGTGACACTCAGCTTGGAAGGCTGTTTGTAGTCGGACAGAGATCTTTGGTGAGTTGTGACACCACGGACCTAACAGTGCAAGGGGGCCCCTGGTACAGTTGATACGCCATGGCGAGGATCTGTACAAAGACCATTCGGGCGCTAACGGTCCCGTACTCCTGAGTTATGCACGGGTGGCTCTTGGCGTGCCTACCTCCCCCCATAGTTTGCGGGAGGGAAGCACTAAAGGCCTAGCACGATTTTGATGTCCCCCGGTGGGGGGGTGCATCATACGGAAGTCGTGTGAGCTTCGGAGGTGACGGCTCCGCATGACCCGAGTCGAGAAGGGGCTAGCTAGGGAGAACGGCCTTGGTGGAAAATGCCTACGCGCCTATATCTAGCTAGTTTGTGGATTGATGACCACACTGCCTGAGTCGCATTGCTGACTAGTAAACTGAAGGGGCCGCCTGGATGTGAAAAGCAGCGCTTCGTTGTCTGCACAGACGCGGAGTCACAGGTCCAACGAGCCTGGGGTGTGCATGCCCGAATTCGCCGTAAGGCTTAACCAATAGGGGGCCGAAGGAGGATCACACCTGCTATGGAGAAGTCCATAGCGAATAGTGTACCTCGGGGATGGGTGAGCCCAGGGGACCATGGTCCCTTCCCATCTTGGAGTTGGTCTCGAGGGGGCTGTCGGTTGTTAAGCAAGACATCGAGCTGGTGATGCAGCCCCGGGGTTGGGTTCCTGAAGGTGAATGCATTCACCGGATGGAGAAATCCCCATCTGACTACAGATCCGGGTCAGTAAACAAGCTGGAGGTCCAAACCGCATAAGCAAGGACCAGGGTATAAAGCCATAGGCTAGGTGACCCTTAGACAGTAACCTCGTAGATGGTATGCTTGTGTGTATTGATGTGAGTAGCTGAACTAGTCGATTTTGTCGCTGTATGCGGCAAAACTAGTCGCATTTGACGTGAAGGAACCGTGAAACGCTGAACGAGAGAGCCCATGGACAATATTTTTCGTCCCATGTTGTGTTGTTGTTTTTATATGAAGCTTCATCATTAGGGCTACTCACTGCCATCTAGATAGACAGGCCGGATTATCAGCTGATCTGTCAGTGGTCATGCAACACTAGTAGTGCCATGGTTGGTCATGGTCCGCGCTTATTACTGCCAAAGTACCGCTCAGTACAATCCACAAATTGTCCACAATCCAAATATCAGTGGCTGTCAGCCTGTCATTTCGTGTGACTTGCTATGATATACACATGCCAGTGCATTGATTTTTGAGATAAATATGGTAAGTACGATGTTGATGTATACTATTTTACCACTTGCACATCAAAAACACATTAAAGCAAACCATAACCTTTGTTTCGTAATAAACGCTCGGCATATTTAAACTTTTGGGTTCAGAAGCACTGGAGGTTGTGGGCTTTACAAATGTCAACTGTCACTGGTCACGAACGCACTTTGTCCACTTGTAGACGAACAAATTTCTGCAGTTCGGATTGTCTATCTAGATGGCAGTGGGCTACTCCATAGTACTCTATGCGCAAAAGTTAAAATGTAATTTTTTTTAATGAAAACATCATAATTTTGTTAGATTAAGAATTCGACGAACAACATTTTTAACATGAATTTACAAACAAAAACTATATTTTTTGCACACACTTGTGTGTTGCATCACCGCCGTCTATATATTAAGGCCGCAATGTAGACTCGTAAACGTCAAATCCGCAGTTGAAATTGCATTGCATTGTTGTTGCCTCTTATGACATTGTTGTTGTTTGCCCGTGTTCGACGAACAATTCAATACAGATCCATGACGTCATTGTACAGCTGAGTTGCGGCTATGATATATCTAGATGGCGTTGGTTGCATGTAAACTATACCTTAGAGATTTTCATTTAAAAATTTAATTTTTGCTAGTCATTGGAAAACGTACTAGAAAATAATTGGGATTGCATCACTGCCATCTAGCTAGACAGGCCGGATTATCAGCTGATCTGTCAGTGGTCATGCAACACTAGTAGTGCCATGGTTGGTCATGGTCCGCGCTTAGTACTGCCAAAGTACCGCTCAGTACAATCCACAAATTGTCCACAATCCAAATATCAGTGGCTGTCAGCCTGTCATTTCGTGTGACTTGCTATGATATACACATGCCAGTGCGTTGATTTTTGGGATAAATATGGTAAGTACGATGTTGATGTATACTATTTTACCACTTGCACATCAAAAACACATTAAAGCAAACCATAACCTTTGTTTCGTAATAAACGCTCGGCATATTTAAACTTTTGGGTTCAGAAGCACTGGAGGTTGTGGGCTTTACAAATGTCAACTGTCACTGGTCACGAACGCACTTTGTCCACTTGTAGACGAACAAATTTCTGCAGTTCGGATTGTCTATCTAGATGGCAGTGGGCTACTCCATAGTACTCTATGCGCAAAAGTTAAAATGTAATTTTTTTTAATGAAAACATCATAATTTTGTTAGATTAAGAATTCGACGAACAACATTTTTAACATGAATTTACAAACAAAAACTATATTTTTTGCACACACTTGTGTGTTGCATCACCGCCGTCTATATATTAAGGCCGCAATGTAGACTCGTAAACGTCAAATCCGCAGTTGAAATTGCATTGCATTGTTGTTGCCTCTTATGACATTGTTGTTGTTTGCCCGTGTTCGACGAACAATTCAATACAGATCCATGACGTCATTGTACAGCTGAGTTGCGGCTATGATATATCTAGATGGCGTTGGTTGCATGTAAACTATACCTTAGAGATTTTCATTTAAAAATTTAATTTTTGCTAGTCATTGGAAAACGTACTAGAAAATAATTGGGATTGCATCACTGCCATCTAGCTAGACAGGCCGGATTATCAGCTGATCTGTCAGTGGTCATGCAACACTAGTAGTGCCATGGTTGGTCATGGTCCGCGCTTAGTACTGCCAAAGTACCGCTCAGTACAATCCACAAATTGTCCACAATCCAAATATCAGTGGCTGTCAGCCTGTCATTTCGTGTGACTTGCTATGATATACACATGCCAGTGCGTTGATTTTTGGGATAAATATGGTAAGTACGATGTTGATGTATACTATTTTACCACTTGCACATCAAAAACACATTAAAGCAAACCATAACCTTTGTTTCGTAATAAACGCTCGGCATATTTAAACTTTTGGGTTCAGAAGCACTGGAGGTTGTGGGCTTTACAAATGTCAACTGTCACTGGTCACGAACGCACTTGTCCACTTGTAGACGAACATATTTCTGCAGTTCGGCCTGTCTATCTAGATGGCAGTGATTGCATACATCTAGGCGAGTTTTGGAAAGCTCGTTAAATCTGGATAGCAATATAATTTCTAACCTGAATAAAGTCACAAAACGCGAGATTAACAAATTCCAATCATAATATTGTCCAAATAATCGAAATGTCAGAAGAAGAAAGTTAATACGCGAACTAGACTAGGACGGTATATACACCCTATGGAAAAGGTACTATCTCCAAAAATGCTTTAAGATAGTTTAAATTAAGAGCCGGTATATAAGCGCTCATTGTTACAAAAATATTACGCAAATTATGCTTATTAAATACTGTCAATAATTAATCAATTCATATAAAAAAAATGACAGGTGGATCAGCTGGCATTTTTTTATATGAAGTTTCTTTACCCAAACCACACGGGATACTTTTTTGTATTACATTGCATTCGCACACCACTCTCATCGCCCTTATCGCTTACATGCGTGCGCCTTCTGGTGGAAGAAAATATAAATAGAAGTTGCGAGATTCGGGTCCGCTCACTTATGGGTGAATGCACTCATTACCACAGCACGATGACTTACCTTGTGCGAAATTTTCGTTCTATTTTGTCTTACCATAGTTTTTCAACTGGAGGTGGTATTTCAAGAACATTTAATGCGTCTAAAGCAAATATTGCTGATTCCGGAGCTGAATCATCTGTGGATAATGTGACTAATCGCGATCGATTGAAATCAGTTTCACCGGAAACGAGCATTCGGTATATGAAAAGTGCCGCTTATAAAGAAGCGTATGGATCATCTCCGGTATGGGAACAATATAGGTAATTATCTCTAAAACTTTCACGAATCATTTGACTTCTATGAATTGTGAACGGTGATTAATATTTTACAGGCGTAATCACAAAGGAATGTACCCTCCCCGGAGAACACGGAAGACCTGCATACGAAAAGGAGTTATTTCGACGGGGAACCCATGCCCTATTTGTCGTGATGAATATCTAGTTTTAGATCATAAAAATACGGATCTGCTCAAGCAGTTTGTCTCTTTTGAAACTGGAGAAGTCCTAAGTTATTCAAAAACGGGAGTGTGCCAAAGAAAACATCAAGAGCTTTTAGTAGCGGTGGAAAGAGCCCGTGACTACGGTTTTCTAACGTTCGATGTGCCGTTTAGAGAATTTAATTATAACGAGTATTATAACAAAAAGAATTGAGGTTCCTGTTGAGTAACAATATGGAGTGTGCTATTAAATCAACGTTTGTAGTAATCGGTGGAGGGATTGCGGGAGTATCATGTGCCGAAACATTATCTTTTCTTTGTCCAGATGATAGCATAAGTTTAGTAACCGAGTCCACCCTAATTAAAACTGTCACAAACCTAGTTCCTTTGGGAAAAGCTTTAACAAAATTCGATGTAGAAGAAAAACCTTTAAATTCAATGAATAAACACATAAATATAATTACAGATACATTGAAACACATAGACTCCATACAAAAATATATTGAAACCAATTCGGGCCGCAGAATTAGCTTTGAATATTTATGCCTTTGTACTGGTGCTCGCCCAAATTTATTGCACGCGAACGATTCTCGTATCATCGGTATACGTGATACAGATTCCGTTCGCAGTTTCCAGGAGCGTTTAAAGAACTCGACGAAAGTTGCTATAGTCGGAAATGGAGGTATTGCTTCAGAACTTGTTTACGAACTTGATAATATTGAAATTGACTGGATTGTTAAAGATGATCATATTTCTGCGACGTTTGTTGATGCCGGTGCTGCAAAATTTTTTGAAACGAGCTTGAAAGGAAAAGTTTCAAAGGAGGAACCGCATGTGATTAAAAGAATGCGTTACACCAACGAAGAAAGTGTCAGTTCCAAGGGACACGGAGCAGCATTAGGGCCTGATTGGCACAGAAATCTTAATATAAAGGGGAAAAATAAGGACACTAAAAAAACTGTTCAAATTCATTATAACACCGAAATTCAAGAAATTAAAACGAGTGACTACGATCAGCATCGAATGGAAATCATTTTAAATAATAAAATGACAATTTTCTGCGACTTGCTTGTATCCGCCATAGGAGTAAAGCCAACGACGACATTTTCATGTGATCAAAATTTCAAACAAGGTCCAGATGGCGGTATATTTGTAAATGAAATGATGGAAACTAGCATATCCAACATATATGCAGCCGGCGATGTTTGCTATGCAGGTTGGGCCCAGGCAAAACAGTGGTTTCAAATGCGTTTGTGGACACAGGCACGTCAAATGGGATCTATGGCTGGGAAAAGTATGGCGGCTAAATATCGAAAAGAGGAAATATACCAAGACTTTTGCTTTGAACTTTTCGGGCATGTTACAACATTATTTGGTTACCAAGTGGTGCTGTTGGGCCTGTACAATGCGCAGGGTCTAGCAAACAAATACGAAATGATTGTACGTATTACACCTGGCGTTGAATATATAAAATACATATTAGTTGATGGACGACTTCAAGGGGCCATTCTGATTGGGGACACCGGTCTGGAGGAAACTAGTGAGAACTTAATACTTAATGAAATCGACTTATCAAGATTTGGTGATGATATCCTTAATCCAGACATTGACATTGAGGATTATTTTGATTAGATTTAATCCAATTTTCTAAAGGCATTATATCTTTTCTCAACGCCTCCACTATAACCTAATACTAATTTTAAGAGAATGTGTATACATTGTTGCTGAAATAAAATTAAAATATAGAAATACAATTTACTGTGAATTTGGAACATGTCAGAAAGCAGGCTCAAAATGGTTACTATAATTAGTGAAGAGCTCTATCGATAGTTTTACCAAGTTTTCAAAACTATAGATCGTCTTTCAAGTTTTCAAAACCAAAAATTTGTAATCCAAACAAAGAGCGCTTATATACCGGCTCTTAACTTAAACTATCTTAAAGCATTTTTAGAGATATGTAGTACCTTTTCCATAGGGTGAATATACCGTCCTAGTCTACACTCGGCCGCAAAACTATCGACTCAACCTAAAAGCGCGTGCATTTGTACGTGTTTTTCGAAAAGTATAGCAGTTATCCATAAAAATCGTATGTCATTAAAAAGCCTAAGGCCATAGCTTTACGTTGGTACCATTTTAACCAATATTTGGTGAGCACTTTTAAAATTGATGAAATAAAGCGCAGTATAGACCTCGGGCGGAATGAAAATGAAATTTTTGTCCGCTGCGATTTTTTCAATGAAAATGCATGCTTACTGTCGTGGAACATGTCGGAAATGATGGGGAATTCCATAAGCTACAATCCGAATATGGTTCCAAAATTTTTCTCGGCCATTTTATGTATTATTTTTCGATTCCCCGGTCATTTCACCGTGGAAAATATCTAATGACGGGGGAATCGAAAAATAATACATAAAATGGCCGAGAAAAATTTTGAAACAATATTCGGATTGTAGCTTATGGAATTCCCCATCATTACCGACATGTTCCACGACAGTAGGCATGCATTTTCATTGAGAAAATCGCAGCGGACAAAAATTTCATTTTCATTCCGCCCGAGGTCTATTCAGGCCTTAAAACAAAAACTGTTGGAAAATAAGTTAAGCATTTATTATTTTAGTATTTGGTATTGCCTCCTCTTGCTCTAATGACAGCTTCCAGTCGATTCTGCATTGATCTGATCAAGTTGCTGATGGTATCTTGCGGAATACCGGTCCACTCCAATAGAGCTGCCTTCAATTCTTCAGTGGACGAAGGGACTGGATTTCTGGCTCGGACTCTTCTGTTGAGTTCGTCCCATAAGTGTTCAATGGGATTTATGTCGGGACTGCGTGCATGCCAGTTACGTGACGACATATTGGCTTCATTCAAGAACTGTCGAGTGAGGCGCGATGCATGACACCGGGCATTGTCGTGCATCAAAGTGAAGTTCTCGCCAATAAATGCTGCATAGGGCACAACGTGGATACGGAGAATATCGGTAACGTATCGCTCAGATGTCAGCCTTCCTCTTCGGCCTCCTGTGGGCACGAATGCGAGATCCGTTTTTCCCTCCAAGAAAATGCCAGCACATCATACAGGAACCGTTGCCGTATGCAACCATTTCAGTGAAACAGCACTGCGCAAATCGCTCAGTTGGACGCCTGTAGACTCGACATCTTCTGTCACTGCCACATAGACACATTCTCGACTCGCCAGTGCAGTCTTCTATCAGCTTTTGTTCAGTGCGGACGTGAAGAGTCGACTCGGCTCTGGGTTGCGGCACAGTATCGTCAATTGTTCTGCGCACATTAAGTGCATCTACCGTGTTGAGGATTTGCACCGAAGTGGCGAGCACAGGGATGAGCTTGTGGTGCGAGGCAGAGCGTGGAGGCCCACGGACGAGCTGGTCAATTGGGATAGATTACTCACCATGGATTTTTTAAGTTTTAAATGAATTACCGAGTTATAATTTGTTATAACATTCAGTGAATTAATAATATAATCGCGTGTATTACGAATTGACTAACATATAATAAATTCATAATAATATGAAAACCATAAATAAATGAATTCCATGAAGTGATTTAAAAATTTAATAGTACGCTGTTAATATGAATTAACATTTTCAATAAAACTAACAGTACTCTCAATAGCAGTACTTTTGAACAAAGAATGCTTTATCGGCAACATGATTAACAGTACTTAATAACAGTACTTTCATATAAAAAGCTACATGGCGACTATAATAACCTTAAAGGAAATTATTGAAATTGAGGCTAATTACGGATTCCGCACAATAGTGGGAAAATCGACACTAGCGCCAAATACTGGTTTCTTTTTGACTAGTGGAACTATTTCAAATATTGTGGAACCAGCTGGCGATGACAGAACTACTTTATAAACAAACAAAATGTCTACGCTTGTGGAGCCAAAGAATTACTATCTATTACTATTACAATTTTTTATTCAATGGGTGGAACTGTGGCTGCGAGCTGCGTTCATTCAGGTAAGTCAAAATATCGTTAGCTCGGCTTTTGATTAACTCTTGGTTCATTCTATCCATAGCGGTAATAGTCCCAGCAGTACGCCAACGGACGTACTGGCCCTAAAGTGATTCTTTTGCCACCACCGGTTGCAAGTCGTCCGGAACGAACGAAATCCATTTACAACCGGCCTATCGAGAGATTCCATTGCCACACATCAACCATTGCCACCAAGACCTCCGCCAACAGTTCCACCCGTTCACAGTCCACGCGCAAGTTCAACCGCATCAGCCAACGGAACAAACAACGCCAACAAACGGATCAAGAGGAGCTGTGGAAAAGAAGAAAATGAGCGACGAGGAGATCCTCGACAAGTTATGTACGATCGTGAGGGTAGGGAATTGTCTACCGCGAAGTTTTACAAGCTTTAAGGAGGTATGACACCATCAAATAAAATTTGACCAATGACGCAAAAAGTTTGTCCCACTAGTGTAATAGCAAAATAAATGACCAAAAATGTGTTTGACCAAAAATGAATGACCATCGTGGTCAAACATATGACCTTAGTGTAATAACAAAACACATCTTGGGTCAAATTTATTTTGCCGTTTTTGGTCATTCGGTCATTCAAAAATTACCAATTTATTAATTGTAAATTTAAATTAACCTGTGGAATTACATCGAAGAAAATGTTTTTGATAGTAAAATTGAACTCTAGGTAATAGCAGTGCAAAACTCTAGTTTGGCGATCTGATCTTTATCAAAAAATTTTGGTAGACGCACGTCGCTTCAATCAGTTTCTCGCCTTTTTATTTTATAAATGAATTAATATTTTTTCCAGAGGAAAGAAAGTACATATTTCCCACTAAAAATGTGAAAAAATTTAAAGAAGAATGAAAAATATTCATTTATTTGTAAATTTGGTTTAACCTTTAGGTACCAGATAATCGCAATAAATCGAAAACGGAGATCGTTGTCGTTGGCACTCTTAATGTCACGATAAACCGTTCCCATGCTCCAATTATTTCGCTCAGAATGGTAGCTTCTTTTAATGGCCGAACAGACTCACAATAAAACTATGGCTTGAAACTAGTCGCAATCCAACATATGTGGGTTTGGGGGTTCCAAGCCCCTCCGAAATTTGGTGATGATGTTTGGATGAGAAATCGGGTTAATATAAAACTCGCACCGCACCTTCAAAGGAACAACGTCATAATTTCGAGCCCGGCATACAAGTAATCTGTAGCAATCTAACTGACAGTGAGCAAGAGCAAGGGATACAACATTACATGGATGCTATCAAGATGTTTCTGCTGTTTCAGAGGTGCTTCTTCTTTACAAAAATTATCACGGAATTACTTTCCGAATTTTATTATGAACCACTGGACAAAGATTGATTGTAGGGTCTCTCAGGTTAGAAATAGGACAACTGAAACTACTCTCCGGTGTTTCTTAAATTTCCCCCTAGCTTGAGACTAAGATCGGCAGTAAATTTTGAATTTTGTCTTTCGGTAATTTTAGATGGGAGGAGAGAAAGAACCTGATTAGTGATTAGAAGCTCCAAGGGTCGTCTAACTACTATGAATCTTTGCAGCGCTTTTAACGCTTACTTTACTACCGTATAGAGCGGCGAAGAAAATCTCCAATGCTAATCATACTAAAAGAAAATGGAATACTTATTCTAGTATCGAGGATCTCGGAACACGAAACACCAGATTTTGACCTTGACCTATATTAGTTCCTAGTATGTAATTTTAGTAAAACGTTCGCTTTATTGATCGAAAACAAGTATTTGTTTTTTAGAAATAAAGGAGGACCATATTTATCAAGCTACAAACGAGAAGGCGGAGAAAATTGTTTGAAGGTTTAAGGATCGGATGATCCATATAACTCTCAAGATAATTTTCCAGTGCTCTTTAGTGTAAGCTCAGTGATTTGAATGCACAGAGCAGTTATAAAATATGAGCTCCGTCAACCTTATTCCTAAGCCCCTTTCGAAATGTTTTCTTACGTACGCCCCTGCATGAAACACACAGCAAATTTGTGAAAATAGGTGGGCGCTTCTCTAATCTGTTTCTAACATTCACGAAGCCAAACTTTTCTTTTTATTCTCCCGGCGGCCATTTTTCGTCTTATAACAAAGGCGGCTAAAGCCCGTAGTCAAGGTGCCACATTGATGATTCATGAAGTAATACGAGTCCTTTTAAATAACAAGCTTACAAGATTACGCCTTCAAGCAAAATTAAACCGTTTGCCTATATAAAAAAAAATTATTGAAATAAACCTTTGCAAACTCGACAAAGAAATGAAATAAAACTATGGCTTGAAACTAGTCGCAATCCAACATATGTGGGTTTGGGGGTTCCAAGCCCCTCCGAAATTTGGTGATGATGTTTGGATGAGAAATCGGGTTAATATAAAACTCGCACCGCACCTTCAAAGGAACAACGTCATAATTTCGAGCCCGGCATACAAGTAATCTGTAGCAATCTAACTGACAGTGAGCAAGAGCAAGGGATACAACATTACATGGATGCTATCAAGATGTTTCTGCTGTTTCAGAGGTGCTTCTTCTTTACAAAAATTATCACGGAATTACTTTCCGAATTTTATTATGAACCACTGGACAAAGATTGATTGTAGGGTCTCTCAGGTTAGAAATAGGACAACTGAAACTACTCTCCGGTGTTTCTTAAATTTCCCCCTAGCTTGAGACTAAGATCGGCAGTAAATTTTGAATTTTGTCTTTCGGTAATTTTAGATGGGAGGAGAGAAAGAACCTGATTAGTGATTAGAAGCTCCAAGGGTCGTCTAACTACTATGAATCTTTGCAGCGCTTTTAACGCTTACTTTACTACCGTATAGAGCGGCGAAGAAAATCTCCAATGCTAATCATACTAAAAGAAAATGGAATACTTATTCTAGTATCGAGGATCTCGGAACACGAAACACCAGATTTTGACCTTGACCTATATTAGTTCCTAGTATGTAATTTTAGTAAAACGTTCGCTTTATTGATCGAAAACAAGTATTTGTTTTTTAGAAATAAAGGAGGACCATATTTATCAAGCTACAAACGAGAAGGCGGAGAAAATTGTTTGAAGGTTTAAGGATCGGATGATCCATATAACTCTCAAGATAATTTTCCAGTGCTCTTTAGTGTAAGCTCAGTGATTTGAATGCACAGAGCAGTTATAAAATATGAGCTCCGTCAACCTTATTCCTAAGCCCCTTTCGAAATGTTTTCTTACGTACGCCCCTGCATGAAACACACAGCAAATTTGTGAAAATAGGTGGGCGCTTCTCTAATCTGTTTCTAACATTCACGAAGCCAAACTTTTCTTTTTATTCTCCCGGCGGCCATTTTTCGTCTTATAACAAAGGCGGCTAAAGCCCGTAGTCAAGGTGCCACATTGATGATTCATGAAGTAATACGAGTCCTTTTAAATAACAAGCTTACAAGATTACGCCTTCAAGCAAAATTAAACCGTTTGCCTATATAAAAAAAAATTATTGAAATAAACCTTTGCAAACTCGACAAAGAAATGAAACAATGCCAAATAACCACTGAATGCATATTGAATATAATTTAGCCTTGGTCATTTTTTTTAAAACGGTAATACTAGTGTGATAGGCAAATTTGCCTTGGTCAAACCAATGACCCAAAACCCGACTGACTACGTCGTTGGCCAAACTACATAATTGGTCATTTGTTTGTTCAATAGTGTAATAGGTATCGAAAAACACTTTTGGCCATTGCAAAAGTTGGACAAATTTTGTGTGACCCACTGGACAAACTTTATTTGATAGTGTAATACCACCTTTAGAATTGTTACATACCAATCAAGAGATACATAAAAATATAATAATGTGGTAATATACTGTTGATCTTTTTCTTTTAGCTGTACAGAGAAGGTGTCAGCTGCTGTGTATCCATATGGATTCGATTATAGTTTGTCGTCGTTTTCGTCCGTGATCTCCAGGGAGAGAAACGTGACAGCTGCAATGGGGTTTCCCACAGTGACGGAACGACGAGATCAGTGGGCGCAACTGGACATTAAAACAAATGACCCACGTCATGAGGCGCACCTGCGCAATTTGGGGATATGTTTTGTATGATCGGGTGTATAGGAAATAGATACGAATTTAGGCGCCAGCAGAAGCCTGACCGAAGTTGGGCTAAATTCACTCTGGTGGCTTTTGGGGGCCTAATCTCCTTAGGCGATACAGGTGGTGGAAGCGCTGAGAGGACTGTATTCGTACCTAAATTCGCAATAGACCGACTCACTTCATTCTTCTTTTAGCGGTGCAGGAAGGTGTGAAAATGCTGTGCATCTGTGTGGGTACGAGTTATGGTTCGTCGATGTTTGTGTCCGTGAGGTCTAGGGACAAAAACATAGTTGCTGCGATTGGGTTTTCCCCACAGCGATATAGGGGTAAGATCAGTGGGTGAAGCTGGGCACTGAAAAAATGACCCACATCATGAGGAGTACCATCGCAATTTGGACAAACGCCTTGGATGTCCGGGTTTATGCGAGAAAGGTACGAATAAAGGCGTGAACAGAAGTCCGACCGAAGTTGCGCTAATGTCACTCTGGTGGCTCGCGGGAGCCGAATCTCCTCAGGCGAATTTGGATGTGGGCGCTCTGAGAGGCCTCTATTCGGACCTAAACTCGCAATGGACCGACCCACTTCTGTGTAAATCGCTGCGATGGCGGCTCGGTATGTTATTTCATTGTAAGGGTCCCTTGGACCTCTCTCTCAAGGTCTCGTAAATCACGCCTGACATGTCGTGGTGGAGGAATTCGGTCCACGAGATTATGGTTAAGATGATCCTCACGATAGCTACCAACAAGATACTGTTTTGAGAGTAGGAGATTGTGGTCACGTATTGGCATCAATTTTGTCTGCTGATGTGAACCTGGGCAGTCATCAGAAGGCAACCTGTGGCTATGCGTAGAGCAGCATTTGGGCAGACCTGAATTTGGGACCAGTTTATGTCACTTAAACTATGTGACCAAACTGGGACTGCATAATCAGCGGCTGCTCGACCCACCGCTTTATAAGTAGCTAGCATGGTTTCTTTATCTTTGCCCCAGGCGCTACCAGCTAGAGCTTTTAGGATTTTATTCCTAGTGCGCATGAGACTGTTGTTGGGATGATCCTCACGATAGCAGCCAACAAGATATTGCTTAGACAGTAGGAGATTGTGGTCACGTATTGGCGTCAATTTTGTCTCTTGATGTAAGTGATCCTGGGCAGACATCAAGAAGCAACCTGTGGCTGTGCGTAGAGCAGCATTTTGGCAGACCTGAATTTTGGTCCAGTTTGTATCACATAGACTATGTGACCAAACTGCGGCTGCATAATCAGCAGCCGCTCGACCCACCGCTTTGTATGTGACTAGCATGGTTTCTTTATCCTTGCCCCAGGTGCTACCAGCCAGTGCTTTCGGGATTTTATTCCTACTGCGCATCTTTTCGCAAACGGAAGCTGCGTGATGAGCTGACGTCTGCTCTCTAAATGGAGCCCGAGAATTTTAGGATTCGCAACAGTAGGAATTGGATTGTTGCCAATATGTACATCAACCTCCCACCGACAATCCCCCGACCAGGTGGTAAGAAATGTCGCAGAAGATTTAGACGCGGAGATGGTGAGGTTTCGGCTTTGGAAGAAAGCCTGTAATCGCCCAAGATAGCGATTAATTTGGAGGCGCATTTCATCCTTATCCTCCGCTGTGGCGAGCACGGTGCAATCGTCAGCGTAGGAAATCACCTCGATTCCTTCCGGTGGTGTAGGGAGGCCGGACATGTAGATGTTGAACAGAGTGGGGGAGAGTACCCCACTCTGTGGAACTCCTAATTTGATTTTCCTCAGCTTAGAACGTTTGCCACGAAACTCAGTGAAGAAATGCCGACCAGCTAGATAGTTGGCAATCCAACGAATCTCTTGAGCAGGGATATGCATATTCAGTAGGTTCGCGAGAAGCATCGAGTGATTGACATTGTCAAATGCACTCGTTAGGTCAATTGCCACAAGAATCGATCTGTGGCAAGGACGTCGCTGGTTTAGCCCATCACGGATGCGTGTAGTGATCGCATCGAGGGCAGTGGTGGTACTATGCATTTTCCTGAAGCCATGCTGGTGATGTTCTAGCTTAGCATGCTTAACAAGAGTGGGGTGAATAAGGGCCTCCAGCGTCTTTGCGACAGGAGATAGAATTGTTATGGGTCGGTAGGATTCACCGAGACCAGCGCTTTTTCTCGGCTTGAGACAGGGAACCATCCGTCCTGTTTTCCAGATTTCAGGGATGACAAGCTTAGAGATCGACAAGTTAAAGGCTGCCGTGAGATACTCAATGGCTGGAAGGTCGAGATGTTTCAACATGTGTAATGATTGCCATGCAATTGCGAGTCGCCGGGCTATATTTTTGAAAAATTTGATTTGATGACGACGGGAAGATTACTTATCGCGGCACAGATAAGCCATCTCAAAATCCCAGCAACAAAGTCTTGGGAGAAAGAAAACAGGTTGCCTTCGTCTCACCTGAGAATTTTGGGTAAGCGATGTCGTGGGAGAAATTCGGGGAGTCGGATTTGAATCGTCTTAGGAACAACACCTTGCCACCGCGTAGAAAGAACAAAAAGTAACGGTTCCCGTGTCACATGTGGCAAAAGTGAACATTCGCGCGCGCGGAATTTAGAAGTAAAGGAGTGTGTAAAGTGTTTTAGCCCAAGGAAGAAAAATTGCGTTACCGATGTTGAAGCTTCAAATAAGGATAAGTACCGCCTGTGTGAAAGTGTCCATTATGCGTTTTGAAGTGTGAGGTGTGAATGTGTCCCCCTAACCCCTGTTCCGATTATTTTCCGGGGATGATCTGACGTGGGTCTCATCTCGCTGCGCGTTAAGGGCGGTTCCCCAATATTATATTACACCTGGTTAGGCCCTGGGGACCGCATGGTCGGGCTTGTAGGTTATGTTTGAGGGTAAAGATGGCCGGGGTTCACTAACATCGGGGCCCCAGGCATAAAAAGATGTTTCTTGAGTTGGCCGACGCCAGCCTCTTTTACGCTTTTCCCCATTTTGAGTTCCTAATGTTTGTGATATGTTAGTTTCTGAAGGCACGTGGTTTTTTTGAGTGTAGTGAAATAAGTGGGCTACGAGCGGCGACCACCCCGCCCGCATCTCTACTAGGCTGAGCATACAAGCACGTGCCGCTGCCTGCTCGTAGAGGAGCGTTTTCGATCCTTGGTATCAGCTCCGTCCCCCGGTCGCCTGGTGTGACCACCATTTTACACATGGCCATCGAAATGCCATCGGGTCCGAGGGCCTTTGAGTTTTTAGCATTCTCAATGACTTTTTTAACCTGCTCCGCAGTATACGATGGTATAGTGTCAACATTTCTACTGCGAATCCGTCTTCTAATTTTACGCTTCAAGCCATCGGACTGGGATGTTCAATAAATTGCTTATTGAACAGGCTTGCGCACAGAAGGGGATCGCTGGTGCTCTTATGGCCAAATTTGATGGCGTTATTGCCCTTTCCTTTCCTAGGATTGGATTACCTGGGTGAGCGCGTCTAATGTTATCTCGTTCATCGGCTAATCTGGCGGCAGGGGAAGGTAGGGAAGTTAGGTCGAACTTTCGGGATACGTCCTGCAGGAATATAACGTGCCGCTGCTTTGGCAATGACGTTCCTAATATTTCGTTCGGCCTTATTAACGCTCGTTGGTGTTGGTAGCTCGATGAAATTCGCCGACGAGTATGCTTTGAAACCCTCCCAATCGGCTTTCTTGTGATTGACAAACGTTCGCTTCTCAGACTTAGTCAGGTTTGCTGGTTTGTCAATTCTTATTATGATTGGGAGGTGATCGGACGAGAGAGCAGTATGCGTCTCCCATCGAGTAGCACGATTAGGCTGGCACTTACAATAGTTAAGTCAGGAGAGCTACTGCAAGTGCCTGTGACTCGAGTCGGCGAGTCTTCATTGAGTGGACAGAAATCTGAGGCGTCTACAGATTCGGCGATAGCTATACCCCTGGCATCGTTGTTGAGGTCAGAATGCCAGAGCTCATGGTGCGCGTTAAAGTCATTAAGAATGATCCTGTGCTCTCCAGATAGGAGGACCAATATCGAAACGATAGTCAAAAGGGCAACTAGAGTGTGGTGGAACATACACATTAAAAATTTCGATATTAGTACTTCCTGATGAAACTGAGATGGCTTGTTGCTTGTTGCCAATCCAATGAATCGGTTGTGCAGGATTATGCATATTCAACAGGTTAGCGAAAAGCATTGAGTGAATGACCTTATCAAATGCATTTGATAGGATAGGAAGGATTCACGGAGATTGATGCTCTTCCCTGGCTTGAGACAGGGAACAATTCGACCTGTTTTCCAGATTTCAGAGATGGCAAGCGTGGAGATCGATAAGTTAAAGGGAGCCGTGAGATACTCAATGACTGGAAGGTCGAGATGTTTCAACATGGCCATCTGGTTCGAGGGCCTTGGAGTTCTTAGCATTCTCGATGAATTTTTAACCAGGTCCGCAGTAAACGAAGGCATGGTGTCAACATTCCGGCTACGAATCCGTCTTATAATTTTACGCTTAAGGCCGCCATTCTTGGGATGTTCAATAAATTGTTTATTGAACAGGCTCGCGCGGTGAAAAGGATAGCAGGTTTTTATACAGCCAAATGTGATGGGGTTTTTGCCCTTTGCTTTCCTAGGATTAGAAAGGGCGCGGAGGTGGCTCAGGTCGGTGGATGAATATATGTGCGTCATCAGGAAAGACCTGGGGTCAACTACGATACATGGTCAGAAACCGTACGCGATGGCGAGTAGGTGTAGTTTACGCACTATGCCTCCCAAGGAGTCAAGGCAACTTAGAAGTAGTCATATCAAACAAACATCTAAAACTGAATGTTTGTGATTTTATTATTTTGAAACAAGTATAAATGCATCATGATGATCATATTGTTTTTCCGAAAAATAAATAGAAAAAGTTATTTATTGCAATTGACGTTGATTTGAAGCTCCTCATTATTATTCACTGGTTCTAAATCGCCGTCACGCTTAAAAGCAATATGTCTATCTGTGTTAAATCCTTCGCTTCACTTACGGCTTGCACCGTCCCCTAAAACGTGTATACAGACAAATCTCACGAATATGATATCTAACATCCGCTCTAAATCCAAACCGTAGCCACCGTGTGGCGTTGTACCGTACGCACGTTGCTCAATGTAAAAATAGTACGGTTTTGGATCGATTCCTTCACGTTCGTAGCCCTTCAACAACTCTTCCGAATCATAAATCCTCATAGATCCAACAATTTTACCAACATTGGACAAGAGTGCATCCACACTTTCCGTAAGTTCCTTATTTTCGGGACACTTTGACATGTAGAACGATTTGATACCGGCCGGGAAGCGACACAACATAATCGGTTCGTTGATTGTGTCATTTTGCGTTTGGGAGCTTCGGGATCGTCCTGAAAAGAAAAAAAATATAGGTTTTGACTCTAAATTGAATTTGAAAATGCCGATTCACTTCTCCGAATTCATAGAATGTTCCATCGTCTTTTGCCACATTGTTATCCTTCAGTCATTTGATGGCATCCTCATAGTTCATGCAAGGAATTGACGTTTGAGTGGCTGGAATTCTCGCACAATGGAACCGTAAGGCGATTTGAGCACGCAGTCGACCACATCGCACACCAAGTCCTCAAGACGTTCCAACAAATCGTCAAATGTGATTGAATGGACATTCGGCCTCAACGTGAGTGTATTCGGCCAAATGACGACGTGTTCGACTCTGCTCGATAACTTTGAGCGACGCAAAACACCTTGCCGAGTGCTGGCAAGCAAGTTTACAAATACAGTTGAGAGCTTTGCGTGAGAAATGCCTCCTCTCTGTAAGAATATTGATTAGAATCCCTTTTTCGATTTAAGAGGTCGTGAAAATATACCCAAAATAGTCCAATTTGAACAAGGTCGATCCACCTTCGACTTGTATTTGCACGTGTCGGTGGAGTCACTTCGTTGTTGCCACGATGCAAATATCTGCGATCATTCGCGGAAGGCTTGCTATAACACCGAACTCATTTTCAAGATTTTTGAAGTATTCTCACCACGAATCATATGCCAGTTGCCCACATCAGGCTGTGGAAATTTGTTGAGAATTGCATCAGCTCCGCCGGGTGGTGCTACACCGATAAGCTCGCAGTAGTCGACAATTGCGCTCTGTGGCTCACTTGGTTGAGTCGCCCTCTACGATGACAGTAATCTAGAGGTCCGGAGATCGAATCTCGGCGTCGTCCAGGAAAAATATAGTGCTTGCAACATTATACACACTCCGAAACTCTATATGCAATGTAACGTTGACTCGAAGTAGCCTATAAACAAACGGTTGAGGGGACGCAACATGCCCCACAAGGGGTTACGGTACAGAGAAGCAGTCGACAATCAATTCATGATCGCCAGGTGCCTGCAAAAATTACGAAATTTAGTTTTTGACGTATCCTACGTCTGACACAACTTATCCGCGAGCACGCATTGCAAGAATTCGGTACCATCGTACCATCACACGATAAACAGGAGATTCTTACCCTGTCGTCGTTGACGATGTTCGCAACCGAAAATTTTTGACCCTTCTCTCGCTGATATGACAAAACCACTGCCATCTAGATAGACAGGCCGGATTATCAGCTGATCTGTCAGTGGTCATGCAACACTAGTAGTGCCATGGTTGGTCATGGTCCGCGCTTAGTACTGCCAAAGTACCGCTCAGTACAATCCACAAATTGTCCACAATCCAAATATCAGTGGCTGTCAGCCTGTCATTTCGTGTGACTTGCTATGATATACACATGCCAGTGCGTTGATTTTTGAGATAAATATGGTAAGTACGATGTTGATGTATACTATTTTACCACTTGCACATCAAAAACACATTAAAGCAAACCATAACCTTTGTTTCGTAATAAACGTTCGGCATATTTAAACTTTTGGGTTCAGAAGCACTGGAGGTTGTGGGCTTTACAAATGTCAACTGTCACTGGTCACGAACGCACTTTGTCCACTTGTAGACGAACAAATTTCTGCAGTTCGGCCTGTCTATCTAGATGGCAGTGACAAAACCCTACTTAACCAGACATTTATTGCCAATTTAGGTTCCATACTATCAGCTGTTCCCACATCATCCACAGCCATATTAACCCCAAGATTGCAACCATTTAGCGAATAGACAAACCTCGTTTTTAGTAGTTCCGCTAGCCGTCACCAGAGGCGCAAGTGTCGTTTTTCTGCTATTTTTCCCACTATTTTCCTGAATCCGTGTTGTTCCAAGAGATTTTCTTTTTCTCTCTTGAATCGAAGGCAGCTCTTGGCCGTTTTTTTAACAACGGGTAGCTCCGCGACGATTTACATCGAAGAACCGGCTGCCGTAGTCGCAACGACGGTGGCCAACTGACAGCATACTCGACAAACACGGTCCAATCAAACACGGCACAATGTGAAATTCACAAATTGGCCGATTTTTGGGGCTCGGAAGGATCAAAAAGTGCGAGAAAACCAACGTCCTCGGCAAAAGGCTGCGAGGAGAAAACACACGGCACGGCAGCGGACCAACAAACGACGACGGACTTGACTCTGCTGCTGACAAAACGACACTCCTGGGCACGGCTGGTGAACGACTCCCGGGCACGGCTGGTGAACGACTCCCGGGCACGGCTGCTGAAAAAAAAACGACTGACCTAGAGTCGAAAAGCGTGCCGCTTTATATAGCCCGGGCGCGTATTTACAAACCCTAGTTCAACTGGAGGCATCATTGCCTCCAACTCCGCTCGGGTTTGTAAAGCAAATTCCACTTACAAACCCTTGTTCAGTACGAGGCATCCGAATGTTGCTGAACATTTTCCGCAACTTTTATGTGGCTTACAGCAGTAAACGGCATTTGAGTGTACATATTGTGCACAATGGAGTTTTTGGGCGATTTTGTGTATTGCTTGCAAATGCTAGTGCAATACGAGGCAAATAAATTTTAATACGTACAATGAAGAGATTTTGGCCGATCTTGTGTAGCGCTTGCAAATTCTAGTGCAGTACGAGGCAACTGAAGTTTTTTACGTACAATGAAGAGTTTTTCGCCGATTTCGTGTAGCGCTTGCAAAGACTAGTGCAATAGAAGGCAAATGAATTTTAATACGTACAATGAAGAGATTTTGCCGATTTTGTGTGGGGCTTGCAAATTCTAGTGCAGTACGAGGCAACTGAAGTTTTTTACGTACAATGAAGAGTTTTTCGCCGATTTCGTGTAGCGCTTGCAAAGACTAGTGCAATGGAAGGCAAATGAATTACTGCTCCATTGCTGTAAACTTTACTAGTAAAGTCGAAAAAAATCCCCTTGACCACCAAATTACGCATCTTTACGAGCAATGGCGTCGTCAAACGTACGGATCGCGTGACATGCGTGATGTTTTTTCAGATTTTACAACGTAAGAAGCTGGAGATGGCGAACGCGAACGTAGAGATGTTAATAAATGAAGAGCCAACCACTTGCATTATAATAACACCTATTATGCAAAGAGTATTCTTGTCTGGTTTGGCTGATGAAATGGTATTCATTGACACAAGTGCATCTTGCGATCAGACAAATACATGCGTTACATTTATTTTTGCC
This sequence comes from Microchrysa polita, assembly GCA_949715475.1. Classification (NCBI taxonomy): domain Eukaryota; kingdom Metazoa; phylum Arthropoda; class Insecta; order Diptera; family Stratiomyidae; genus Microchrysa; species Microchrysa polita. The sequence continues at coordinate 78,492,600 of OX454415.1, forward strand.
GCTTCGAAAATTGGAGCATTGCCAGTCGCGGTAATTTTGCACACTAGTCAGTCCAAAGAAAACTATAGACATTGCTTCTATTCTGTTCAAAAAATTTTGCAGGAGACTTGCCATAAAGTGTTCCAGCCAAAATTAATTATGACGGATGATAGCAATGCTGAAAGGAACGCTTTACGTACTGTATTCCCGAATAGCAGAATGCTCCTTTGCCTTTTCCACGTTAACCAAGCACTTTGGCGTTGGTTGTGGCAAAGCGAGCACAATGTTTGCAATGATGATCGGAAACAAATCATGCAAAAGTTTCGGACGATAATGTATGCCGAAACCATAATGCAGGCCGAAATTAATATGTCGCAATTCCAAATGGATCAGAGGGTGCAAAATAATGCAAAACTCAATAGACATGTATTGAATTTGTGGGGGCGGCGTGAAGAATGGTGTTTGGCCTATCGCGCTGAAGTTCCGACACGTGGAAATCACACCAATAATTATTGCGAAGCATCGATAAGGATTTTTAAGGATGTTGTCCTCCAGCGTTGCAAGGTATTCAATATGTGTGCATTGGTGGACTTTATCGCAAAAACCTTTGAAGCTTACCATAATAAGAGATTGATTCAATATGCCAATGGAAGAGCAAGGCATCTTACGTTGGCTTATGACAAATTTCGGAAGGGTTGTAAGATTACGGGTATAATTCAGGTTGGTGATAACAATTTTCTCATCAAAGACAATATAAATGAGTACTGCGATAACACCGATTTAGCTGTATGTGACTGTAGTTATGGAGTTGGAGGACGTTTTTGCAAGCATCTTTGTGCGGTTGAAGAAACATATGGCATAAGAGTTGCAACATCGTTGCAATTAAGTGACACAGACCGTCACCAATATGCAAAATATGCGCTTGGCGAAGAATTTTCCGAGTCTTTTCTTTTATAACATTACTGGTGACTCTATTCAAGGTTTAATAACGCAGGATAACGCACTAGACGAAGTGCCAGAGGAATTTGATTTGCCAGAAAGCTCAGAAACACAAAACACAATCTCTGATGAAAGTTACGACAATGCTGTCGCAAACATAAAAGACAACTGGGAAAGAATAGCGCGTATATTAGGTAGCAATCGAAATCCTGACCATACGCGCATTCTCACAAAATTTAGCAAGGACCTCTCACTGCTGCAGACACCATCTAATATTATATCCTTTATTGCTAAAAAGAGCGTTTCGCGAAGATCGCGAAAAATCGCAGTGCAACCCACTGCTATCGCTCGTGGCAAAGAGAGCTGGAAAAATACAATCTGGGCGACCAGCGAAATCAGAAAGCACAAAGAAAAAGCATATTCACAACATCAGCCAAAATATACATGACAACGAACCCCCAGCAAAAAAGCATTAATTGTACAAATTGGAATGTGAAAAAATAATACAGAGAGACTACCATATAAAAAGAATAGTACATACACTATATTTTCTTCAGCGTTTAGCTGCCACAAGCATTTAAAGGTTAAAAGAATCCCCCTTAAGACTATTTAACTTTTACTATCTCCATAACTTCAGGTAGAATACGAAATAAAATTAAAATTAATTTGCCGGCTAATTACGGATTCCGCACAATAGTGGGAAAATCGACACTAGCGCCAAATACTGGTTTCTTTTTGACTAGTGGAACTATTTCAAATATTGTGGAACCAGCTGGCGATGACAGAACTACTTTATAAACAAACAAAATGTCTACGCTTGTGGAGCCAAAGAATTACTATCTATTACTATTACAATTTTTTATTCAATGGGTGGAACTGTGGCTGCGAGCTGCGTTCATTCAGGTAAGTCAAAATATCGTTAGCTCGGCTTTTGATTAACTCTTGGTTCATTCTATCCATAGCGGTAATAGTCCCAGCAGTACGCCAACGGACGTACTGGCCCTAAAGTGATTCTTTTGCCACCACCGGTTGCAAGTCGTCCGGAACGAACGAAATCCATTTACAACCGGCCTATCGAGAGATTCCATTGCCACACATCAACCATTGCCACCAAGACCTCCGCCAACAGTTCCACCCGTTCACAGTCCACGCGCAAGTTCAACCGCATCAGCCAACGGAACAAACAACGCCAACAAACGGATCAAGAGGAGCTGTGGAAAAGAAGAAAATGAGCGACGAGGAGATCCTCGACAAGTTATGTACGATCGTGAGGGTAGGGAATTGTCTACCGCGAAGTTTTACAAGCTTTAAGGAGGTATGACACCATCAAATAAAATTTGACCAATGACGCAAAAAGTTTGTCCCACTAGTGTAATAGCAAAATAAATGACCAAAAATGTGTTTGACCAAAAATGAATGACCATCGTGGTCAAACATATGACCTTAGTGTAATAACAAAACACATCTTGGGTCAAATTTATTTTGCCGTTTTTGGTCATTCGGTCATTCAAAAATTACCAATTTATTAATTGTAAATTTAAATTAACCTGTGGAATTACATCGAAGAAAATGTTTTTGATAGTAAAATTGAACTCTAGGTAATAGCAGTGCAAAACTCTAGTTTGGCGATCTGATCTTTATCAAAAAATTTTGGTAGACGCACGTCGCTTCAATCAGTTTCTCGCCTTTTTATTTTATAAATGAATTAATATTTTTTCCAGAGGAAAGAAAGTACATATTTCCCACTAAAAATGTGAAAAAATTTAAAGAAGAATGAAAAATATTCATTTATTTGTAAATTTGGTTTAACCTTTAGGTACCAGATAATCGCAATAAATCGAAAACGGAGATCGTTGTCGTTGGCACTCTTAATGTCACGATAAACCGTTCCCATGCTCCAATTATTTCGCTCAGAATGGTAGCTTCTTTTAATGGCCGAACAGACTCACAATAAAACTATGGCTTGAAACTAGTCGCAATCCAACATATGTGGGTTTGGGGGTTCCAAGCCCCTCCGAAATTTGGTGATGATGTTTGGATGAGAAATCGGGTTAATATAAAACTCGCACCGCACCTTCAAAGGAACAACGTCATAATTTCGAGCCCGGCATACAAGTAATCTGTAGCAATCTAACTGACAGTGAGCAAGAGCAAGGGATACAACATTACATGGATGCTATCAAGATGTTTCTGCTGTTTCAGAGGTGCTTCTTCTTTACAAAAATTATCACGGAATTACTTTCCGAATTTTATTATGAACCACTGGACAAAGATTGATTGTAGGGTCTCTCAGGTTAGAAATAGGACAACTGAAACTACTCTCCGGTGTTTCTTAAATTTCCCCCTAGCTTGAGACTAAGATCGGCAGTAAATTTTGAATTTTGTCTTTCGGTAATTTTAGATGGGAGGAGAGAAAGAACCTGATTAGTGATTAGAAGCTCCAAGGGTCGTCTAACTACTATGAATCTTTGCAGCGCTTTTAACGCTTACTTTACTACCGTATAGAGCGGCGAAGAAAATCTCCAATGCTAATCATACTAAAAGAAAATGGAATACTTATTCTAGTATCGAGGATCTCGGAACACGAAACACCAGATTTTGACCTTGACCTATATTAGTTCCTAGTATGTAATTTTAGTAAAACGTTCGCTTTATTGATCGAAAACAAGTATTTGTTTTTTAGAAATAAAGGAGGACCATATTTATCAAGCTACAAACGAGAAGGCGGAGAAAATTGTTTGAAGGTTTAAGGATCGGATGATCCATATAACTCTCAAGATAATTTTCCAGTGCTCTTTAGTGTAAGCTCAGTGATTTGAATGCACAGAGCAGTTATAAAATATGAGCTCCGTCAACCTTATTCCTAAGCCCCTTTCGAAATGTTTTCTTACGTACGCCCCTGCATGAAACACACAGCAAATTTGTGAAAATAGGTGGGCGCTTCTCTAATCTGTTTCTAACATTCACGAAGCCAAACTTTTCTTTTTATTCTCCCGGCGGCCATTTTTCGTCTTATAACAAAGGCGGCTAAAGCCCGTAGTCAAGGTGCCACATTGATGATTCATGAAGTAATACGAGTCCTTTTAAATAACAAGCTTACAAGATTACGCCTTCAAGCAAAATTAAACCGTTTGCCTATATAAAAAAAAATTATTGAAATAAACCTTTGCAAACTCGACAAAGAAATGAAACAATGCCAAATAACCACTGAATGCATATTGAATATAATTTAGCCTTGGTCATTTTTTTTAAAACGGTAATACTAGTGTGATAGGCAAATTTGCCTTGGTCAAACCAATGACCCAAAACCCGACTGACTACGTCGTTGGCCAAACTACATAATTGGTCATTTGTTTGTTCAATAGTGTAATAGGTATCGAAAAACACTTTTGGCCATTGCAAAAGTTGGACAAATTTTGTGTGACCCACTGGACAAACTTTATTTGATAGTGTAATACCACCTTTAGAATTGTTACATACCAATCAAGAGATACATAAAAATATAATAATGTGGTAATATACTGTTGATCTTTTTCTTTTAGCTGTACAGAGAAGGTGTCAGCTGCTGTGTATCCATATGGATTCGATTATAGTTTGTCGTCGTTTTCGTCCGTGATCTCCAGGGAGAGAAACGTGACAGCTGCAATGGGGTTTCCCACAGTGACGGAACGACGAGATCAGTGGGCGCAACTGGACATTAAAACAAATGACCCACGTCATGAGGCGCACCTGCGCAATTTGGGGATATGTTTTGTATGATCGGGTGTATAGGAAATAGATACGAATTTAGGCGCCAGCAGAAGCCTGACCGAAGTTGGGCTAAATTCACTCTGGTGGCTTTTGGGGGCCTAATCTCCTTAGGCGATACAGGTGGTGGAAGCGCTGAGAGGACTGTATTCGTACCTAAATTCGCAATAGACCGACTCACTTCATTCTTCTTTTAGCGGTGCAGGAAGGTGTGAAAATGCTGTGCATCTGTGTGGGTACGAGTTATGGTTCGTCGATGTTTGTGTCCGTGAGGTCTAGGGACAAAAACATAGTTGCTGCGATTGGGTTTTCCCCACAGCGATATAGGGGTAAGATCAGTGGGTGAAGCTGGGCACTGAAAAAATGACCCACATCATGAGGAGTACCATCGCAATTTGGACAAACGCCTTGGATGTCCGGGTTTATGCGAGAAAGGTACGAATAAAGGCGTGAACAGAAGTCCGACCGAAGTTGCGCTAATGTCACTCTGGTGGCTCGCGGGAGCCGAATCTCCTCAGGCGAATTTGGATGTGGGCGCTCTGAGAGGCCTCTATTCGGACCTAAACTCGCAATGGACCGACCCACTTCTGTGTAAATCGCTGCGATGGCGGCTCGGTATGTTATTTCATTGTAAGGGTCCCTTGGACCTCTCTCTCAAGGTCTCGTAAATCACGCCTGACATGTCGTGGTGGAGGAATTCGGTCCACGAGATTATGGTTGGGATGATCCTCACGATAGCTACCAACAAGATACTGTTTTGAGAGTAGGAGATTGTGGTCACGTATTGGCATCAATTTTGTCTGCTGATGTGAACCTGGGCAGTCATCAGAAGGCAACCTGTGGCTATGCGTAGAGCAGCATTTGGGCAGACCTGAATTTGGGACCAGTTTATGTCACTTAAACTATGTGACCAAACTGGGACTGCATAATCAGCGGCTGCTCGACCCACCGCTTTATAAGTAGCTAGCATGGTTTCTTTATCTTTGCCCCAGGCGCTACCAGCTAGAGCTTTTAGGATTTTATTCCTAGTGCGCATGAGACTGTTGTTGGGATGATCCTCACGATAGCAGCCAACAAGATATTGCTTAGACAGTAGGAGATTGTGGTCACGTATTGGCGTCAATTTTGTCTCTTGATGTAAGTGATCCTGGGCAGACATCAAGAAGCAACCTGTGGCTGTGCGTAGAGCAGCATTTTGGCAGACCTGAATTTTGGTCCAGTTTGTATCACATAGACTATGTGACCAAACTGCGGCTGCATAATCAGCAGCCGCTCGACCCACCGCTTTGTATGTGACTAGCATGGTTTCTTTATCCTTGCCCCAGGTGCTACCAGCCAGTGCTTTCGGGATTTTATTCCTACTGCGCATCTTTTCGCAAACGGAAGCTGCGTGATGAGCTGACGTCTGCTCTCTAAATGGAGCCCGAGAATTTTAGGATTCGCAACAGTAGGAATTGGATTGTTGCCAATATGTACATCAACCTCCCACCGACAATCCCCCGACCAGGTGGTAAGAAATGTCGCAGAAGATTTAGACGCGGAGATGGTGAGGTTTCGGCTTTGGAAGAAAGCCTGTAATCGCCCAAGATAGCGATTAATTTGGAGGCGCATTTCATCCTTATCCTCCGCTGTGGCGAGCACGGTGCAATCGTCAGCGTAGGAAATCACCTCGATTCCTTCCGGTGGTGTAGGGAGGCCGGACATGTAGATGTTGAACAGAGTGGGGGAGAGTACCCCACTCTGTGGAACTCCTAATTTGATTTTCCTCAGCTTAGAACGTTTGCCACGAAACTCAGTGAAGAAATGCCGACCAGCTAGATAGTTGGCAATCCAACGAATCTCTTGAGCAGGGATATGCATATTCAGTAGGTTCGCGAGAAGCATCGAGTGATTGACATTGTCAAATGCACTCGTTAGGTCAATTGCCACAAGAATCGATCTGTGGCAAGGACGTCGCTGGTTTAGCCCATCACGGATGCGTGTAGTGATCGCATCGAGGGCAGTGGTGGTACTATGCATTTTCCTGAAGCCATGCTGGTGATGTTCTAGCTTAGCATGCTTAACAAGAGTGGGGTGAATAAGGGCCTCCAGCGTCTTTGCGACAGGAGATAGAATTGTTATGGGTCGGTAGGATTCACCGAGACCAGCGCTTTTTCTCGGCTTGAGACAGGGAACCATCCGTCCTGTTTTCCAGATTTCAGGGATGACAAGCTTAGAGATCGACAAGTTAAAGGCTGCCGTGAGATACTCAATGGCTGGAAGGTCGAGATGTTTCAACATGTGTAATGATTGCCATGCAATTGCGAGTCGCCGGGCTATATTTTTGAAAAATTTGATTTGATGACGACGGGAAGATTACTTATCGCGGCACAGATAAGCCATCTCAAAATCCCAGCAACAAAGTCTTGGGAGAAAGAAAACAGGTTGCCTTCGTCTCACCTGAGAATTTTGGGTAAGCGATGTCGTGGGAGAAATTCGGGGAGTCGGATTTGAATCGTCTTAGGAACAACACCTTGCCACCGCGTAGAAAGAACAAAAAGTAACGGTTCCCGTGTCACATGTGGCAAAAGTGAACATTCGCGCGCGCGGAATTTAGAAGTAAAGGAGTGTGTAAAGTGTTTTAGCCCAAGGAAGAAAAATTGCGTTACCGATGTTGAAGCTTCAAATAAGGATAAGTACCGCCTGTGTGAAAGTGTCCATTATGCGTTTTGAAGTGTGAGGTGTGAATGTGTCCCCCTAACCCCTGTTCCGATTATTTTCCGGGGATGATCTGACGTGGGTCTCATCTCGCTGCGCGTTAAGGGCGGTTCCCCAATATTATATTACACCTGGTTAGGCCCTGGGGACCGCATGGTCGGGCTTGTAGGTTATGTTTGAGGGTAAAGATGGCCGGGGTTCACTAACATCGGGGCCCCAGGCATAAAAAGATGTTTCTTGAGTTGGCCGACGCCAGCCTCTTTTACGCTTTTCCCCATTTTGAGTTCCTAATGTTTGTGATATGTTAGTTTCTGAAGGCACGTGGTTTTTTTGAGTGTAGTGAAATAAGTGGGCTACGAGCGGCGACCACCCCGCCCGCATCTCTACTAGGCTGAGCATACAAGCACGTGCCGCTGCCTGCTCGTAGAGGAGCGTTTTCGATCCTTGGTATCAGCTCCGTCCCCCGGTCGCCTGGTGTGACCACCATTTTACACATGGCCATCGAAATGCCATCGGGTCCGAGGGCCTTTGAGTTTTTAGCATTCTCAATGACTTTTTTAACCTGCTCCGCAGTATACGATGGTATAGTGTCAACATTTCTACTGCGAATCCGTCTTCTAATTTTACGCTTCAAGCCATCGGACTGGGATGTTCAATAAATTGCTTATTGAACAGGCTTGCGCACAGAAGGGGATCGCTGGTGCTCTTATGGCCAAATTTGATGGCGTTATTGCCCTTTCCTTTCCTAGGATTGGATTACCTGGGTGAGCGCGTCTAATGTTATCTCGTTCATCGGCTAATCTGGCGGCAGGGGAAGGTAGGGAAGTTAGGTCGAACTTTCGGGATACGTCCTGCAGGAATATAACGTGCCGCTGCTTTGGCAATGACGTTCCTAATATTTCGTTCGGCCTTATTAACGCTCGTTGGTGTTGGTAGCTCGATGAAATTCGCCGACGAGTATGCTTTGAAACCCTCCCAATCGGCTTTCTTGTGATTGACAAACGTTCGCTTCTCAGACTTAGTCAGGTTTGCTGGTTTGTCAATTCTTATTATGATTGGGAGGTGATCGGACGAGAGAGCAGTATGCGTCTCCCATCGAGTAGCACGATTAGGCTGGCACTTACAATAGTTAAGTCAGGAGAGCTACTGCAAGTGCCTGTGACTCGAGTCGGCGAGTCTTCATTGAGTGGACAGAAATCTGAGGCGTCTACAGATTCGGCGATAGCTATACCCCTGGCATCGTTGTTGAGGTCAGAATGCCAGAGCTCATGGTGCGCGTTAAAGTCATTAAGAATGATCCTGTGCTCTCCAGATAGGAGGACCAATATCGAAACGATAGTCAAAAGGGCAACTAGAGTGTGGTGGAACATACACATTAAAAATTTCGATATTAGTACTTCCTGATGAAACTGAGATGGCTTGTTGCTTGTTGCCAATCCAATGAATCGGTTGTGCAGGATTATGCATATTCAACAGGTTAGCGAAAAGCATTGAGTGAATGACCTTATCAAATGCATTTGATAGGATAGGAAGGATTCACGGAGATTGATGCTCTTCCCTGGCTTGAGACAGGGAACAATTCGACCTGTTTTCCAGATTTCAGAGATGGCAAGCGTGGAGATCGATAAGTTAAAGGGAGCCGTGAGATACTCAATGACTGGAAGGTCGAGATGTTTCAACATGGCCATCTGGTTCGAGGGCCTTGGAGTTCTTAGCATTCTCGATGAATTTTTAACCAGGTCCGCAGTAAACGAAGGCATGGTGTCAACATTCCGGCTACGAATCCGTCTTATAATTTTACGCTTAAGGCCGCCATTCTTGGGATGTTCAATAAATTGTTTATTGAACAGGCTCGCGCGGTGAAAAGGATAGCAGGTTTTTATACAGCCAAATGTGATGGGGTTTTTGCCCTTTGCTTTCCTAGGATTAGAAAGGGCGCGGAGGTGGCTCAGGTCGGTGGATGAATATATGTGCGTCATCAGGAAAGACCTGGGGTCAACTACGATACATGGTCAGAAACCGTACGCGATGGCGAGTAGGTGTAGTTTACGCACTATGCCTCCCAAGGAGTCAAGGCAACTTAGAAGTAGTCATATCAAACAAACATCTAAAACTGAATGTTTGTGATTTTATTATTTTGAAACAAGTATAAATGCATCATGATGATCATATTGTTTTTCCGAAAAATAAATAGAAAAAGTTATTTATTGCAATTGACGTTGATTTGAAGCTCCTCATTATTATTCACTGGTTCTAAATCGCCGTCACGCTTAAAAGCAATATGTCTATCTGTGTTAAATCCTTCGCTTCACTTACGGCTTGCACCGTCCCCTAAAACGTGTATACAGACAAATCTCACGAATATGATATCTAACATCCGCTCTAAATCCAAACCGTAGCCACCGTGTGGCGTTGTACCGTACGCACGTTGCTCAATGTAAAAATAGTACGGTTTTGGATCGATTCCTTCACGTTCGTAGCCCTTCAACAACTCTTCCGAATCATAAATCCTCATAGATCCAACAATTTTACCAACATTGGACAAGAGTGCATCCACACTTTCCGTAAGTTCCTTATTTTCGGGACACTTTGACATGTAGAACGATTTGATACCGGCCGGGAAGCGACACAACATAATCGGTTCGTTGATTGTGTCATTTTGCGTTTGGGAGCTTCGGGATCGTCCTGAAAAGAAAAAAAATATAGGTTTTGACTCTAAATTGAATTTGAAAATGCCGATTCACTTCTCCGAATTCATAGAATGTTCCATCGTCTTTTGCCACATTGTTATCCTTCAGTCATTTGATGGCATCCTCATAGTTCATGCAAGGAATTGACGTTTGAGTGGCTGGAATTCTCGCACAATGGAACCGTAAGGCGATTTGAGCACGCAGTCGACCACATCGCACACCAAGTCCTCAAGACGTTCCAACAAATCGTCAAATGTGATTGAATGGACATTCGGCCTCAACGTGAGTGTATTCGGCCAAATGACGACGTGTTCGACTCTGCTCGATAACTTTGAGCGACGCAAAACACCTTGCCGAGTGCTGGCAAGCAAGTTTACAAATACAGTTGAGAGCTTTGCGTGAGAAATGCCTCCTCTCTGTAAGAATATTGATTAGAATCCCTTTTTCGATTTAAGAGGTCGTGAAAATATACCCAAAATAGTCCAATTTGAACAAGGTCGATCCACCTTCGACTTGTATTTGCACGTGTCGGTGGAGTCACTTCGTTGTTGCCACGATGCAAATATCTGCGATCATTCGCGGAAGGCTTGCTATAACACCGAACTCATTTTCAAGATTTTTGAAGTATTCTCACCACGAATCATATGCCAGTTGCCCACATCAGGCTGTGGAAATTTGTTGAGAATTGCATCAGCTCCGCCGGGTGGTGCTACACCGATAAGCTCGCAGTAGTCGACAATTGCGCTCTGTGGCTCACTTGGTTGAGTCGCCCTCTACGATGACAGTAATCTAGAGGTCCGGAGATCGAATCTCGGCGTCGTCCAGGAAAAATATAGTGCTTGCAACATTATACACACTCCGAAACTCTATATGCAATGTAACGTTGACTCGAAGTAGCCTATAAACAAACGGTTGAGGGGACGCAACATGCCCCACAAGGGGTTACGGTACAGAGAAGCAGTCGACAATCAATTCATGATCGCCAGGTGCCTGCAAAAATTACGAAATTTAGTTTTTGACGTATCCTAGTCGGAAATCAAATACCCTTACCGTCTCGCCATCAGGACTTTCCAGCAATTTTCCAGAAGATGCCACCGACGATTCCGTAGTCAAGACTACCGCTTCGTACGTCTGACACAACTTATCCGCGAGCACGCATTGCAAGAATTCGGTACCATCGTACCATCACACGATAAACAGGAGATTCTTACCCTGTCGTCGTTGACGATGTTCGCAACCGAAAATTTTTGACCCTTCTCTCGCTGATATGACAAAACCACTGCCATCTAGATAGACAGGCCGGATTATCAGCTGATCTGTCAGTGGTCATGCAACACTAGTAGTGCCATGGTTGGTCATGGTCCGCGCTTAGTACTGCCAAAGTACCGCTCAGTACAATCCACAAATTGTCCACAATCCAAATATCAGTGGCTGTCAGCCTGTCATTTCGTGTGACTTGCTATGATATACACATGCCAGTGCGTTGATTTTTGAGATAAATATGGTAAGTACGATGTTGATGTATACTATTTTACCACTTGCACATCAAAAACACATTAAAGCAAACCATAACCTTTGTTTCGTAATAAACGTTCGGCATATTTAAACTTTTGGGTTCAGAAGCACTGGAGGTTGTGGGCTTTACAAATGTCAACTGTCACTGGTCACGAACGCACTTTGTCCACTTGTAGACGAACAAATTTCTGCAGTTCGGCCTGTCTATCTAGATGGCAGTGACAAAACCCTACTTAACCAGACATTTATTGCCAATTTAGGTTCCATACTATCAGCTGTTCCCACATCATCCACAGCCATATTAACCCCAAGATTGCAACCATTTAGCGAATAGACAAACCTCGTTTTTAGTAGTTCCGCTAGCCGTCACCAGAGGCGCAAGTGTCGTTTTTCTGCTATTTTTCCCACTATTTTCCTGAATCCGTGTTGTTCCAAGAGATTTTCTTTTTCTCTCTTGAATCGAAGGCAGCTCTTGGCCGTTTTTTTAACAACGGGTAGCTCCGCGACGATTTACATCGAAGAACCGGCTGCCGTAGTCGCAACGACGGTGGCCAACTGACAGCATACTCGACAAACACGGTCCAATCAAACACGGCACAATGTGAAATTCACAAATTGGCCGATTTTTGGGGCTCGGAAGGATCAAAAAGTGCGAGAAAACCAACGTCCTCGGCAAAAGGCTGCGAGGAGAAAACACACGGCACGGCAGCGGACCAACAAACGACGACGGACTTGACTCTGCTGCTGACAAAACGACACTCCTGGGCACGGCTGGTGAACGACTCCCGGGCACGGCTGGTGAACGACTCCCGGGCACGGCTGCTGAAAAAAAAACGACTGACCTAGAGTCGAAAAGCGTGCCGCTTTATATAGCCCGGACGCGTAATTACAAACTCTAGTTCAACTGGCATTTGAGTGTACATATTGTGCACAATGGAGTTTTTGGGCGATTTTGTGTATTGCTTGCAAATGCTAGTGCAATACGAGGCAAATAAATTTTAATACGTACAATGAAGAGATTTTGGCCGATCTTGTGTAGCGCTTGCAAATTCTAGTGCAGTACGAGGCAACTGAAGTTTTTTACGTACAATGAAGAGTTTTTCGCCGATTTCGTGTAGCGCTTGCAAAGACTAGTGCAATAGAAGGCAAATGAATTTTAATACGTACAATGAAGAGATTTTGCCGATTTTGTGTGGGGCTTGCAAATTCTAGTGCAGTACGAGGCAACTGAAGTTTTTTACGTACAATGAAGAGTTTTTCGCCGATTTCGTGTAGCGCTTGCAAAGACTAGTGCAATGGAAGGCAAATGAATTACTGCTCCATTGCTGTAAACTTTACTAGTAAAGTCGAAAAAAATCCCCTTGACCACCAAATTACGCATCTTTACGAGCAATGGCGTCGTCAAACGTACGGATCGCGTGACATGCGTGATGTTTTTTCAGATTTTACAACGTAAGAAGCTGGAGATGGCGAACGCGAACGTAGAGATGTTAATAAATGAAGAGCCAACCACTTGCATTATAATAACACCTATTATGCAAAGAGTATTCTTGTCTGGTTTGGCTGATGAAATGGTATTCATTGACACAAGTGCATCTTGCGATCAGACAAATACATGCGTTACATTTATTTTTGCCGCTTCGAAAATTGGAGCATTGCCAGTCGCGGTAATTTTGCACACTAGTCAGTCCAAAGAAAACTATAGACATTGCTTCTATTCTGTTCAAAAAATTTTGCAGGAGACTTGCCATAAAGTGTTCCAGCCAAAATTAATTATGACGGATGATAGCAATGCTGAAAGGAACGCTTTACGTACTGTATTCCCGAATAGCAGAATGCTCCTTTGCCTTTTCCACGTTAACCAAGCACTTTGGCGTTGGTTGTGGCAAAGCGAGCACAATGTTTGCAATGATGATCGGAAACAAATCATGCAAAAGTTTCGGACGATAATGTATGCCGAAACCATAATGCAGGCCGAAATTAATATGTCGCAATTCCAAATGGATCAGAGGGTGCAAAATAATGCAAAACTCAATAGACATGTATTGAATTTGTGGGGGCGGCGTGAAGAATGGTGTTTGGCCTATCGCGCTGAAGTTCCGACACGTGGAAATCACACCAATAATTATTGCGAAGCATCGATAAGGATTTTTAAGGATGTTGTCCTCCAGCGTTGCAAGGTATTCAATATGTGTGCATTGGTGGACTTTATCGCAAAAACCTTTGAAGCTTACCATAAAAAGAGATTGATTCAATATGCCAATGGAAGAGCAAGGCATCTTACGTTGGCTTATGACAAATTTCGGAAGGGTTGTAAGATTACGGGTATAATTCAGGTTGGTGATAACAATTTTCTCATCAAAGACAATATAAATGAGTACTGCGATAACACCGATTTAGCTGTATGTGACTGTAGTTATGGAGTTGGAGGACGTTTTTGCAAGCATCTTTGTGCGGTTGAAGAAACATATGGCATAAGAGTTGCAACATCGTTGCAATTAAGTGACACAGACCGTCACCAATATGCAAAATATGCGCTTGGCGAAGAATTTTCCGAGTCTTTTCTTTTATAACATTACTGGTGACTCTATTCAAGGTTTAATAACGCAGGATAACGCACTAGACGAAGTGCCAGAGGAATTTGATTTGCCAGAAAGCTCAGAAACACAAAACACAATCTCTGATGAAAGTTACGACAATGCTGTCGCAAACATAAAAGACAACTGGGAAAGAATAGCGCGTATATTAGGTAGCAATCGAAATCCTGACCATACGCGCATTCTCACAAAATTTAGCAAGGACCTCTCACTGCTGCAGACACCATCTAATATTATATCCTTTATTGCTAAAAAGAGCGTTTCGCGAAGATCGCGAAAAATCGCAGTGCAACCCACTGCTATCGCTCGTGGCAAAGAGAGCTGGAAAAATACAATCTGGGCGACCAGCGAAATCAGAAAGCACAAAGAAAAAGCATATTCACAACATCAGCCAAAATATACATGACAACGAACCCCCAGCAAAAAAGCATTAATTGTACAAATTGGAATGTGAAAAAATAATACAGAGAGACTACCATATAAAAAGAATAGTACATACACTATATTTTCTTCAGCGTTTAGCTGCCACAAGCATTTAAAGGTTAAAAGAATCCCCCTTAAGACTATTTAACTTTTACTATCTCCATAACTTCAGGTAGAATACGAAATAAAATTAAAATTAATTTGCCTTCTATTATGCACTAGTCTTTGCAAGCGCTACACGAAATCGGCGAAAAACTCTTCATTGTACGTAAAAAACTTCAGTTGCCTCATACTGCACTAGAATTTGCAAGCGCTACACAAGATCGGCCAAAATCTCTTCATTGTACGTATTAAAATTCATTTGCCTCGTATTGCACTAGCATTTGCAAGCAATACAGAAAATCGCCCAAAAACTCAATTGTGCACAATATGTAAACTCAAATGCCGTCTACTGCTGTTAGCCACATAAAAGTTGCGGAAAATGTTCAGCAACATTCGGATGCCTCGTACTGAACAAGGGTTTGTAAGTGGAATTTGCTTTACAAACCCGAGCGGAGTTGGAGGCAATAAGACTAGTGCAATAGAAGGCAAATGAATTTTAATTTTTTTTCGTATTCTACCTGAAGTTATGGAGATAGTCAGTGGCGTAACGTACGGTGTTCCATGTGTTCAGTGGCACACGGGCCCCCAATCCATATAAAGAGTTTTTTTAGGTAGATTCTTGATCAACTGTTGTAGACAGGCATTAACTTTAGTCTACAAGAAAAAACACAAATCAGCCGCAGAGTCTAAGAAAGAGACAAAACATTCTCAACTACTATTTTTTGTACAGAGAGGCTTGATATGTGAATTGGCTTAAACTTGCAATCAATTACAAGAAAATCGTCTCCCAAGCTTGTTTTGATCTGTTTTGATCACAAGAATGGGTGGGGTTCCAAAACGGAACAGTTGCGTATGTTCCGCAAACATATTTGCCATTCTGATCCCCTTACTGCCATTTTGCGGATCAGAAATCATCTCCAGTTCTTTTTGTTAACATATTTCACAAAGGCAGACAAAGGAAAAGAACCGAAGAATATTCCTGATCCGCAAAATGATAAGAATGGCAAACATGTTTGCGGAACATACGCAACTGGTTCGTTTTGGAACCCCACCCAATGTTGAAGATAAGTTGAACCTTTGAGCTTGCTAGGATTAGTGCCCCTCTTGCAAATTCTTGCATAAAATTGAAGGGAAGTGACTGCTGCATCAAGGAGAATATATTCGAAATGTTGACAAAAGGACAAGTGTGGATTTATTGACCGAAAGATTTTCAATAAAGTCGAACTCAGAGTTGTTTTGTTTTGTTTTAACAATCGCATGTTTGCCTAGAAAGCCTTCTGTCCAGATAAGGGATAATAATAATTAATCAATTCGCAGTATACTCTGCATGACACATTTTTCTACCATGAATTTCGATTTAGTTCGCCTTGGGCATGGATACGCCATGGTGGTAGTTTCGGCCAGAGATGTCTAAGCTCCATATTTGAATTACCTATGGTGTGATCCTCATGTTCTAGGATCAATGACTGTTACGAGGCAGGCATGTAGGAGCTCTCCTCGAGGTGGAATTTTTTGTCACTTTTCTTCAATTTACTGATAAATAGTTAAATAGGCTATGTAGAAGTTACCTCGTAAAATTATAAAAACATCAAGTTGTATCCCAAAAATTGAAATTTGTTTGGAACATTTTAGAAGATTTTCGCTTGTCTTGCTTATACGGTTGCGATTACTGCTTTAAATACGGTTGCGATTATTTCCTGGTTAAAAATTCCAACCTCAGGGGCCCCCATTCCAATTTCGAGCACATGAAATTTGGGAAACGTTACGCCACTGGAGATAGTAAAAGTTAAATAGTCTTAAGGGGGATTCTTTTAACCTTCAAATGCTTGTGGCAGCTAAACGCTGAAGAAAATATAGTGTATGTACTATCCTTTTTACATGGTAGTCTCTCTGTATAATTTTTTCACATTCCAATTTCTACAATTAATGCTTTTTTGCTGGGGGTTCGTTGTCATGTATATTTTGGCTTATGTTGTGAATACGCTTTTTCTTTGTGCTTTCTGATTTCGCTGGTCGCCCAGATTGTATTTTTCCAGCTGTTGGAAGACCCCTCTCTTTGCGACGAGCGATAGCAGTGGGTTGCACTGCGATTTTTCGCGATCTTCGCGAAACGCTCTTTTTAGCAATAAAGGATATAATATTAGATGGTGTCTGCAGCAGTGAGAGGTCCTTGCTAAATTTTGTGAGAATGCGCGTATGGTCAGGATTTCGATAGCTACCTACATAATATACTATTCTTTCCCAGTTGTCTTTTATGTACGTCTTGTACGTATTAAAATTCATTTGCCTTCTATTGCACTAGTCTTTGCAAGCGCTACACGAAATCGGCGAAAAACTCTTCATTGTACCTACGTAAAAAACTTCAGTTGCCTCGTACTGTACTAAAATTTGCAAGACCCACACAAAATCGGCAAAATCTCTTCATTGTACGTATTAAAATTCATTTGCCTTCTATTGCACTAGTATTTGCAAGCGCTACACGAAATCGGCGAAAAACTCTTCATTGTACGTAAAAAACTTCAGTTGCCTCGTACTGCACTAGAATTTGCAAGCGCTACACAAGATCGGCCAAAATCTCTTCATTGAACGTATTAAAATTCATTTGCCTCGTATTGCACTAACATTTGCAAGCAATACACAAAATCGCCCAAAAACACAATATGTACACTCAAATGCCGTCTACTACTGTTAGCCACATAAAAGTTGCGGAAAATGTTCAGCAACATTCGGATGCCTCGTACTGAACAAGGGTTTGTAAGTGGAATTTGCTTTACAAACCCGAGCGGAGTTGGAGGCAATGATGCCTCCAGTTGAACTAGGGTTTGTAAATACGCAGCCCGGGCTATGTAGTTCTGCATGTGAGAGCCTACGAAGGTGTGCACGATGTTACAATGTTATGGATTGTTTGACTGCGATCAATACCCCTCCGCCTCTCAATTTCTGTGATGTATTCGAGTCTCTGTCGCATCTATAAACTGTGCAATTGGCCAGTCCTAATTCGGATGATTGGTGATGAGATTCGAGGCACGTCTCAGTGAGAATAACGATATCAGAACCACTCGTGAGAATAGTTTGGCGAAGAGTACCAGGTTTCGAAGGAATGCCACGACCGTTCTGATAGTAGAGCGAAATAGAGTTTAGTTTTTTGACGGGCGTTGCGTTACGATTTTCGGTATGCCGTTGATATACTTTATTGTACCGTTCGGGTCGGTAACATTTCTTTCATCGAATTCTTTACGGAGATTGTTCATGTGTTGATGAACTGTCACAGCGAATTCAAGTCCAAGAGATGCTCGAAACTATTGAAAGAGAACGCTAAGTCTTCACGATATGCTTTGAAGGGGCTTAGAAAGAGTCCACAAAAGCAAAGATAATGTTTATGGGTGATTAAATTTGAGAGAATTTCACTTTCAAATAAAATTAATAACAGGCGCGACAATCCAGCATTTGACTAAGGCCGCAGGATATGTTAGTGACATCCTATTTCCAAGATCTTATCTGCTTTTTGTTGAGGTAAAGAGATCAGTATCACGCTCAGCAGTGTTATTTATCCCCATAAATGGATACTCGTTTAACATCTGAGTGAGATCATAGTCCGTCACAACTCGAACTCATAACCCTGTGCACCGAAGGCGCGCGCACTAACCGCTAGACCAGCCAGATTACACTACACTTTGAAATGCGCGAACGAAATTGACGTTGATTTGTTTTGGTTGCTACAATGAACATTGACTTACGACAGATAATACATATCACACTACAAGCACAAATTAAAGAAGAAACTATACTCAACTATCTAGTTTCAAAACAAATTATTGGATATTTGTATAAAATGCGCAGATTTCTGTACAAATTTCTTGGGGTCTGGCCAGACCCATTAGGTACCAATGTGATGTATAGACCAAAACGTCCTTATAACTACTCTGACAGGATTTTTGTTCCTTTATTTTTGCGGTTATCAAAAGCTAACAAATTTTTAGGAAGTCACGAAACATTCTGGTGGTGGTGGCTAAAACGGTTTTCATTTTGCAACAACTTAAAAATAAAAAAATTCTGGCCAGGACATCCGAGGGTTAAAATGCAATTAACTCGAAACCGTGTTTTTAGCTTACTACAGTTGTATTCTCAGTGTGCAACATTGTAAAACAGTACATATAAGTGTGTTAAAAAATACTTTTATTTTGATTTTTATTGTTTATAATTCATTTCTTAACTTTGCGAATAAGTAAAACAGAGAGAAAAAAAAAATGTAAATATTGAAATCTTCAAATATTTTGGTTAAAATGTTTACAAATTGAACAATTTTTTTAAGATATCGCGTTGGGAATGCATGAAATAATATTCTAACGAGTGTGGGGGATGATAATTGCGTGGTTTTAAAATATACAACTTCAATTATATCCCACAAAAGTAAAGGTAAGAAAGCATTATAGGCCCTATAATGCTCGTTATTCCCTAAAGCCAAATAAGTTAATGCTGACAAAAATACAATATGAACTTTAGTGGTCACAAATTTAATTGATGAACAAGTGATATGCCCTGTACCATCTTGGGAAGATGATGGAAATCGTTCATGATTACTTTCAGGTAAATTGTCGAAGTTACACGGCTCCGCTACTGGCTGCAGGTTCTCAATGTTTTCCCGATGAGGACTATCATCTAGAAAATTTACAAACTTTAAATATTTTTTTTGTTTAAATTTTGGTAATAATATAGTTTTTTATCAAAATCCTGCCGTCATACTTTAGGAATAAATCAAGCTTTGTTATTGTAATTCATTTTAATTGTAAGCCTTAAAGTAATTTTTTTGTGGAGGTTCTGGAGAGGGTAGTTTTAAGCTACGCAATTGCAGTATATGTTAGTTGTAAAATTTAAGTTAGTGGACAATAATAAGTATCACTGAAACTCCTGACAAATTTCTTATATGTATTTCTCAGGCACTCCAAATGTTGTTGTTGTATTAGCGGCACAGACAGGAAACATTTAGTATATGTTGCATTAAAGTTATTCGAAGATGGTGGGCACTCCAAATCGTTTTCAGGAAAGCCCACCGTAATCAATTATGTCTTAAGAAGCTACTAAATCGCCTTTTCACCTCAATTCCACACAAATATGAATACAGCAGTTCCCGCTTGTAAGCAACCCGGTTAAAAAAACACCCGCTTTTGATTAACATGGAAATATCTAAAAAAATCCCATACATTTATCCCTGGGTAAAGTCAACCCGCTTATAAGCAAAATCCGGTTATATTCAAAGAAAAAATACCGAGCTTACAGAGGACTGCACCCGCAATACGTGTTTTTTTTTTAGAATTTTAATGTGTTCGTAATAATTATTGCTTTTGTACATTATCATTTTTAGATAATAAATCACAAATAAATTTAAATTCGTTTGATTTCATTCTGTCATGTATATTTCTGGTTTCGATAGTTACTCAACGGTGAGTTGCAATCCTAAGAAAAAGTTACCGAGTTAACAAAAAAATACACGAAATGCCTTCGATGAGCCCTTTGATATGAGTACAGAATACCTACACACCTCTCTCCCATGAATAATATAAAAGTCATCTTTTGCACCTATTCCGGGACACCCTGTTGACTTAGCCCTACTTTATAACATTCGTAAAAAAAGAATTTCTATTTAGAATTTCTACCTAATTTCATGTCGATTGGTAGATCCAATAACGCGATATTTAGTAAACAGGTAGAAAGTCGCTAGCCTGGCAGTATGAAACGCCCTTACCAAATATTAGATTCGCTTTATATGCGGTTTGAAGATATACGAACGAAAATTTTCACATATATTCTATATATTATTTCTAAAAAATCCTCATGAACATTTTGAGATATACAGTCCCACGAGAGGTACACACGCACAAACTGATATTTCATAAATTTACTGTTACTTACTTCTTTTTACAAATATCAACATGCTTGGTGTTTAACGTATATACAGGGTGTCCCACGACTCTTGGTACATACGATAATGGGTGATAGTACAGCTCATTTGGGTACAATTAATGTTCTACATGACCCCTCTATCTTTAACCGTTATAAAGTTATAGCATTTTTTGTTAATAGTGTCAGAAACCTCGACTTGCCTAGCAAAATCACTATTTGCCACACTCCCGAATATTTGATCCGAGGTTTGACTTTACTTTCTGAAACTCTACAAAATTCTACATAAAATAACTGTTTTGCCAATTAAATAATTTAAACCCTACCCAGATACAACCATTCAAACTTTTAAGAAATTCGAAAATTGATTTTTCATTGAAAATTTAAATTGTAAGATCGTAACGGTACTTTGAACTGAAAAATGTGGAAAATTGATAAAAGTTGCCTCATTATGTTAGCTTCTGAACGACATATAAAAATTAGGGTCTTAGGATTTGAAAAATTGCATATCTTACGTGTTAAAGAGAAAAAAACGTGGTTCCAAGAGAAAACCAAAGCAAACGTTACCACAATTTGTATATGAGTTTTATTTAGTAAACAAGATTTTTTTTAGTGAAAAACGAAAAAAAAACACGATACCGACGATAATTTCGAGCGCGGTCGAAATTTTGATACCCTTCACTTCATTCTTCTCGGGCTAATATTTTTTTTCCGGTGTACTTATGACTTATGTTTAATCCCCCCATTCTTTCACTTCCGTTTTCACATAGTTTCGTTACCTCGATAAAACATATTTGCGTGAGGTTTGGTTAGAATAACTGCACAAACGAAAAAAAAACTTTTTTTGGTGGGAGGGAGGATGCCCCCATAGTACGAATATATTTGTTTTTACATATTTTTTTACTTTCTATAAAGACACATTGCAAAAACAAATACATATATTCGTATTATGGGGCCATCCCCCCTCCCACCAAAAAAAAGTTTTTTTTCCGTTTGTGCAGTTATTCTAACCAAACCTCACGCAAATATGTTTTATCGAGGTAACGAAACTATCTGAAAACGGAAGTGAAAGAATGGGGGGATTAAACATAAGTCATAAGTACACCGGAAAAAAAATATTAGCCCGAGAAGAGTGAAGGGTATAAAATTTCGGCCGCGCCCGAAATTATCGTCGGTATCGTGTTTTTTTCGTTTTTCACTAAAAAAAATCTTGTTTACTAAATAAAACTCATATACAAATTGTGGAAACGTTTGCTTTGGTTTTCTCTTGGAACCACGTTTTTTCTCTTTAACACGTAAGATATGCAATTTTTCAAATCCTAACATTATGAGGCAACTTTTATCAATTTTGCACATTTGTCAGTTCAAAGTACCGTTACGATCTTACAATTTAAATTTTCAATGAAAAATCAATTTTCAAATTTCTTAAAAGTTTGAATGGTTGTATCTGGGTAGGGTTTAAATTATTTAATTGGCAAAGCAGTTATTGTATGTAGAATTTTGTGGAGTTTCAGATAGTAAAGTCAAACCTCGGATCAAATATTCGGGAGTGTGGCAAATATTGATTTTGCTCGGCAAGTCGAGGGTTCTGACACTATTAACAAAAAATACTATAACTTTATAACGGTTAAAGATAGAGGGGTCATGTAGAACATTAATTGTACCCAAATGAGCTGTACTATCACCCATTATCGTATGTACCAAGAGTCGCGGGACACCCTGTATATACATTCATATTAACCAATGTGCAAAATTGCATATCCCTACCTATAGCGGTTTAGAAAAACGGAGGGAGTACCGTAACCTCAACTATAACGACCCATAACCCCGTTACCGTTACTCGAAATCGGAAAAAAATCACCGATATGAAATGTACTCGTCGTACCCTTTGATTTGAGTACCAACGCGCTCATCTCCGATAAAAAGTAAAAAAGTCGGTTTTTTTTCACTCCCTTCAGAGACACCCTGTTATCTTTGTACTACAAACATCTAGGGTATTCGTGCCAAAGACTGTAACCATTCTGCCGTTCGCGAGATATTTAGTGAACAGACCAATGAATAAGAAAATATAAAAAGGAAACGCAAATAACCGCATAATACCAACGCCATCTAGATATATCATAGCCGCAACTCAGCTGGGCAACGACGTCATAGCTACCTACTAAATTTATGGCGGATACGAACAAACAACAAAAACAAGCATATGACGTAATTAAAAGCAAAAACAAAACAGTGCAACTTTGGCGAACATAACTAAAATTTAGTAGCTGATTTTGAGGTCTAAGATTCTGCATTGCGGCCTTAATATCTAGACGGTGTTGATAATACACCCATAAGCGAGTTTTTTTTGTTGTGCCTAATGGGGTTCTTCGCTGTTAGCTTTGCTTCCTTCATATGTTCTTCGAACCTTACTTGGACTAGCATTTTGGTCTGGCCTATGTAGATGTTCAGACAGTCGGGGCATTCGATTTTGTAAATGCCGTTTTCTTCGTTTTTGGTCTTATACATTAGGCACAACAAATCTGCGGTCGCAAGGCACATGCTAGAAACGAAACATAGTATAACATGGGATAACGTCGAAATTATCAGGAAAGTGCGCCACCTGAATAAGCTCGACGTGGCCGAAAGCATCGAAATCGCCAAACAGGTAAAAAGTAAGCTAATGAACACGGACGAAGGAAATTGCTCATCAAGTCTCTTCCAGGTAATTAAAAAGCAAAAACAATAAAATAACAACTTTTAAGAACAAACAGGTAGTTGTGCAATGCAACCATCCATCAATTCATTAGTATATAAGATCATTTTGTAACAAAAAACTTTAGTTGGCACTGAAGAAGGACATATGTTGTGTCCGAAACACGTGTCTGCCGATAACGCAAAATATAATTCTCAGTATAAGGAAACTTTGATTTTTATTTTTCAATTTTCCATCATATTTAATATTAAAAAAAAAACAAAACAAAATATCTATTAAATTGCAAATTTAAAAAGGAAAAGAAAATTAGTCACAAATCATTCACAAGTTTATAATTTCAAATTTTATGGCTTCAGCATTTGTATTAAAGAAATCAATTCGATGGCATAATTCCCGATTTTTTTCATTCTTTCCAATGGAGAATTTTGACAAAATGTGGTTCTAAATTTTTTCAAGGAGAAAAGATCTTTACATCTCGTAGAACGGGATGGTACTTGAAATGAAATATCCTGCAACAGATTTGGCGAATCAAGACTACCGTTGAGGATGTTGAATAAAAATATGGCGTCAAAACATTTTCTTCTGGTTTCAAGCGAAGGGATGTTTAATATATTTGCAATCTCTGAATACCGCATGTTATCATCGTTGAACCCCAATTTGTAGCCAACAAACCAAAGAAATCTGTTCTGTACTTTTTCAAGCGTATCTTTATCTTTATCTAATTTACTTCCGACTAGTGAGGAGTATAACATTTTCAATGCATTTACGTTAAAAAAATCGCGTATCGCGTATTTCTTATAATAAAACCAGACTTCTAAACGCTTCACATTTTACTGTATTTATATGATCTACAAAAGTTAAAGACGAATCGAACCATATACCAAGGTCCTTGACTGTCTCAGTTTGTTTTGTTTGGCTCCATCAATGGAATAGTTAAAACTAAACGTGGTCTTGGTTCGATTAAAAATCATGAATTGGCATTTCTTTATATTGAGATCCAAACTGTTCAGAGTGCAGTATGTGTAAAAATTGCCCAGATTGGATTGAAGTACTGCGATATCCTCAAAGGAATCCACAGATTTACAAATTTTGCAGTCATCAGCAAAAAGAAGATACTCCACGTTATCGAAAATCGAAGTAATATCATTAATAAAGATAAGGAATAATAACGGTCCTAAGTGGGATCCCTGAGGTACACCTGATGTTGAATAGAACTCTCTTGATTTCTGACCACCAACTTTTACTATTAAGGAACGGCCGCGAAGGTATTGACACAACCATCTGAAAATAGGTCCATCAAACCCAATTATTTTCAGTTTACGTTATAGTAAATCATGGTTGATTCTATCGAATGCTTTACTGAAGTCAGTGTAAATGGCATGTACCTGCTTTGAGCGAGCAAAAGATTTAATAATGTAGTCATGGCATTCAATCAGGTTGGTGGATGTAGATCTGCCTTTGCAAAAGCCATGCTGACGTGGAGTAATTAGGGGTCTTAATAATAGAGCTATATAGTCGGTTAGCAAACTTTCAAGAATTTTGGGTATTTTTTAACATCCGATTTGCGCTCAGATTTGAAAACTGGTACAACATAACTTGATTTCCACGTAGATGGAATACAACCAACTTTTATCGATTTGTTGAAAACTAGAGCCAAAGGTGAAGCTAAATTTTCAGCACAGTTTTTAAGAAAAATTGGTGTTAAGCCATCAGGACCAGCACTTTTATTGGAATCAATAGATTTAAGTTTATTATTGACAGATTCAACGGTAACCATGAAATTGCATATATCGCTGCTTTACATTGATAGTGGCACAACTTCGAAAATGCAATTTTTCAGGAGAAGCAATTAAAGATTCAAGAAAAAAGTGATTTTAAAATATACGGTCAACCATTCCACCTGTTCTATCCAGTTCTTACTATTATCTGTGTACGGGTCTCTAAAAACATTACATAATTAAATTTTAGGACCAAATTCAGTTTAACCAGCTTTTTTAAGCATTTTTCTAAAATGTGCCATTATTGATGAAAAAGTATTTAATTTGTTGTTTGTTTTATTTTCGTATACAAATTAATATCCTGTGAATAATACACAGAATATTACAGATTATTATAAAGTGAATGATATAATTTCGGTATATGATTGGTCGTTAACCACTTACGTTAATTTAAGACTGCTTAAGTTATCTTGAGATGAAATTGGGCACCATTTCAGTATCTGTGGCGCCAAATTTTTATGATGCAATTTCATTAATATTAGCCTGAAATGATCGAATCGCCAAACCTTTTTCGCGAAACCGTAACGGTTCTCCAGATATTAAATGTCCAATTTTGACATTTCTTTTGAGATAGTTCAATTTGAAATTAGGGGTATTTTTTCAGTTTAATGTAAATCAATAGCAGTGCACTAAAATCACTAAAGCGGAAATATCTATCTTTTCCTATAAAAATACTGAGCTTGCCTCATCGAAAAGTAAAACTTTGACATTGAATATCGAGAGAACCGTTACGTTTCGTTAGGCTTCCAGATTCTATCGCTTCTGAGCAGCCTTAATAAAATGCCATTATCAAAATTATGCGCTAATATCACCACTTTGTTGAAATTCTACTATATGGACCGAAACGAGGTAATAAGAAAGTATGTCAAATTGAAATGTGAGTAATACAGAATTACAGCACCTCATCAGTTTGTATGACTTATAAGATTTCATTAAAAATTCTGGAGAAAAGAATTAATCCGTACGGAGAACAAATCATATCTGCAAAACTGGTGCAGCTGACAAAGATGACGATGACTAATTGTGTCTCTCAGGACAGTGTGCAATATAGAATTACTGACCTTTCCAAAACTCGCACTCGTACCATGAACGATATTCATCCAGTCGACACAGTTAATAGTGTACGCCGATGACATCGACATCATGTCTCGAAGATTAAGCGATTAAAGCCTTCTACATAATCTCTCCACAAAAGAAGTTGAACTACGTATCAACGAAACAAAGGCCATGGTGGGTGGGCATTTACAACGAGTTAATAATAGTCGCATGCCGAAGAAGGTAGGATTGCGTGGACGACCGAGGGCTCGCTGCACTCAGAAAAATTTCAATGGGAAATCCCATTAAACCAATCATTTTGTCCCATTATTTTTAGTCAATAGGAAAAATCTGATTACTTCAAAAATATAGGAACCATTATTTTCAGTCGATAAATATCCGTTTGTTTTAATAGTTGACTCCTTTAAAAACAAACACATGGTCTAGTTATTTTCCAATAGGATATATCTTGCGGCCAGGGCCCGACGTCGGGATATCGTGCCACATTGGTGATGATATATCTTATTGAATTAATAGGATCAATCCTATGTAATAAAAAAAATCGTTTCACTCGTAATGTGAACGAAGTATATTTTTTTATAATTCGCATATTATTATACCATCCACGCTACGTCATTGTGGATTTTGTTAAGAATCACGATATTTGGCCAGGCCGAGTATTAAACATCCGATCGGCTAGTACTCTTTAAAACTTACCAAGTCACGGGGAGGAAACCGAACGATCTCGGCTACGGAGCGTGATGTTGGTTCTCTTGGAAAATACGTCTATATGCTTGAAATTCAATTAAAAGGCATATCCCATTAATAGGACGTTATATGAAACAAATGGGATCCATCCTATTATTAGTTAATCATATCAGATCTTGTTAATTTAATGGGACAAACTGATTAAAATGTAATCTGATGTCCCATTGGATTTACGGGACACATTTCATTCCATACAAAATATCTCAATAGGATTCTTCCAGTTATGTTAATTATTGCATCTGTTTACTTTTGTGAAGAAATCTGGTAAATTGCCGTCTAATTAAAATAATGGTACAAAAACTTTTAAGTTTACGGGGTCCATTTTTCTGAGTGTGGGAGTACTCACTACTCGAGGGCGCCCACCAGCTGCTGGGCTTCCGAAACTGGAACACAAGGTAGCGTCACCGCGACAACTGGAGGTCAATAATTCAGGCGGTCAAAGCACGACGCCACGTCGGGCTATCTTATCATATTGAATTAATTAAGATGTTGTCCATATTGAAGGTCACCTGCTGTTAAAGATTGATGAATTTGGGTTCATTACTCGTATTAAGGAAATTATTGGGGTTGCGTTTTCCAGTTATAACAAATATACGCCTTGATGACATAGAGAATAATGACTTAATTTAATTTTTACCAAATGGTAAAACACTTAAATTAATGAAAGCCATTTTCGCTTATTCTGAATTTAGTTTTGGAATTTCTACAAAATAAATAAACAAAGTCGACTTTTTTTCACAATAAAAGGGTAATTTTTATTTGTTCATAAGCTATTATTCCTATTCAAACGTTAACCTGCGCATTGAATTTAAAAAGCTGCAAGATGTCCATAAATAGGCTTAGTTTATAATTATTCTACTGAAAAATCAAGAAATCCTACAGAAGCGGTTATTCATAATTTAAATTTATGTATATTCTTATGCCAGTGTTCATGAAAAATTGAAGATATTTTAAAACAACTCATTTCAATTGGATACGGGCACATTTTTTTATGCCAGTATCCATGAAAAACCGGAGGCAGTTGGATAACGGCACAAGTACATTTTACAAGAAATCCAATAAAGATTGGAATGGGAAAAGTTGTAAAATTAAAAAATGCCACATTTGGCATCATTTGAGCCCAAGAACGGGAAATCCCAATTTTTGGAGTTGTGGCACTATCAAAGTAAAGCAGCGATATGTATTTAGATTGAGTGGAGATTCTTGAGGCATATAATTATTTGCAGAAAAGTCGTAGACTTCAGAGAAGAAGGAAGCGAACATGTTGGCGATAGATTGTTTGTCGAAACTGTAGTTTTCATTGAAGTGCATTTCCGAAGGTATTGAATTGTCAGCTTTAAAAGAATTTATATGATTCCAAAAATGTTTGTAATCTAACGGTATAAGAGCTTATATTTTCAGTAGATAATTTTTGTGATCTAATTTAAGCTGTCTTTTAGATTCTGATCGTAGTGCAGTAAAGATGTTATAATCACTTAGAGATTCGGATTTTTTATAATTTATATGAGCGAACTTTTTTTGTTTAATAAGATTCACTGGAAAAGTAAATCGGATAATTATTAATATAAGTTTTAGGAACATATTCGGTAATTATACTATTTACTTTAAGATAAAAAATATTGACTGCATCTTCAGTTGAAAGATTCTCGAGACAACGCCAATCAAGTTTTGCCAATGCCAAATTGATTAAATTATAGTTAGCTTTTTTGAAATTATATGCATGTATTGGAAAACTTTTTCATGAGGTTGTTCATTTAATTCAAAATTAATACTCAGAGGAGGATGATAAGCATCGACTGAAACTAATGGAAGTAGATCATTTGAGACTTGTAAATTGTAGTTTGTTGAAAGAATAAGATCTAGTCTTTTACCATTACAATTTAAAATATGATTATGTTGAAGTAAATTTATAAAAGAAATCGAATTATGGAACTTATTTTTGCACAATTTGAGTTAGTTACCCATTGGTCAGTACTCCAGTTCACTCCAGGTAAGTTGAAGTCGCCAGTTACAACAAAAATTGCATCGGGAAACATCGTACGATAGTTGGTTACATCAGTAGCATGATTCTCCTAGATATCCGCAGAGGCATCCGGAGGCAAGTAGACGGTTGAGATTATTAGTTCGGATACTGAAGTTTTGACTGAGACGAATAGATGCTCAATATTAGTATGTAGTTCGACGATGTTTACGATGTTCGATCGGAGATTGTTGTTGACGGCGATGAGAACTCCTCCACCTTTCGATTTAGTCGACGTTTGGGTGTTTCGGTCTTGGCGATAAATAGTGTGATTTGTAAATCCAAGTTCTGAAGATAAGTGATTTTCTGTGAGCCATGATTCGGTGAATATTATTATGTCGTGATCATTGATAAGTAAAGCCTGTCGTAAGTCATTTAGTTTTCCAGATAATCCGCGTGTGTTTTGGTAGTAAATAGATACGTTTAATTGTTTTTTTGTTGTTTTGTCTCGGACAATTTTCGGTATCCCATTTATATACTTAATTGTTGCTTCTGGGTCATTTTTTTGGACTTCAACTAGGCTTTCAAGGAGCTCTTTCATATAATTTCGTTGACTTAATGGTTGGTCACAAAAAAATGCTTATTTTTTTGCTTTGCAGGTATTCTTTATGGTTACGCTTATTTCTTAGGACACGAAGTGCTAATTCCGAGTTAAATAAAACCACTTTAATAAAGCGTTTATGGTCAGGTTTCGGCTTTCCTAATCGAATTATTTTAACTTCATCAGGCGCCAAAGTTTTCGGATGAATGATTTTAGTAATTATTTCGGTGGAAGCTTTTACATCTGCCTCTACTGAATTTTCTTCTATGCCACGTATTATGATGTTCGATGACCGTTTTTTCCGTTCCTCTATATCCGAAATGATCTCTTCCATGCTAGGCGACTTTGAATGAGCTTTTAAGGTGGTAAATTTATTTCGAAGTGTCTGGATTTCGGCATTTAAGATGTTGACCGTAGCTACAAAAGCATGCCATTCTTGCTCTTTCTGTGTATTCCAGTGCAATGCGGCTGGATACTCAAACCAATGAAAAAACCAAACAGTATTAAACCATACCAGCCCCAACTATACGTCACTGCTATCTATTAATAAAAGCAAATTGCCCTCTTTATTTTCAGTTAACCCGTTTCCTTAATTGGAACAGAGGGACGGACACAAATGGATTTTATAAGGAGTTTTTGAAAAAAAAAAATCTCAAAAACTCTAATTACATTAAAAAAATATATTGCCTTGTAATAAATAACAGGATATAAGCAATGGACAAACAAGTATCAGTTAGGTAGTTTATACTCTTTTTTTCGCATATATTTTTCAAGAAACGAGTTGCGTTAAGTTTTATAAGCAAAAACTTACATTTATACTTCCGGTGAATGGGTCGCAGAGACTAAGGGCCGATTTCTCCTACATCTTATCGGTTTTGGTAGTCTTATCGATCTTAATTTTTGTAGTCTTATTGAATTTAATTTTTGTTTATTTTGCATAGTGTCGCCATATTTTGGTGGCGAGCGGAAGCAGGCTTATGACATTTGAGGCCCTTTTATTGGGAATGTACGTGTAAATGGTTAAGTAAATAATGTCATAAATGCAGACTAAATTTGGTCGGGCAGGAGCGGTATCTCCTTATAAACGTACCCTAACTCCAAGCTGGAACAGTATATGCCGAGGGATGCAAGGCCAAGAGGGTGCTTGGTCGCTATTATGCGAACTCTGAATACCAGTCGACCTGCAGTTTCAATCTAGACTCCCAGCGGCAACCGGGTGAAGCCGTCGGTGACCGTTTTTCCCGGACACTCGTGGGAATCCAATGAAGTTTCTTCGTTACCTACTGTACTAACTCGGGCGTCTATGGAGGGGACTCTGACAATTCCAGGGTCTCTTCTATTCGTGCCGCTGTTGATCGCATGGACTTTCACAATGATCCTAGCTTGCTGCGTTTCTCCTCTGCTCAAAATCACAGATATAGAAAGGACATTGCCGAAGGTGCCACCAAGGAACAGGCTGTAAAATCTGCCTTGGCTGACGAAGCTCCTAAACCCCTACGTAGAAAAGAACGCTTGGAGGAGCGATCTCCTGCTTCTGCCTTGGCTAAACGGCACAAGGAGTGCATAGACGCGCCTAGAGCCCCCACGTTTAGGTAGGCAGTTTCCTCCATAAAGCTGGGTTTTTGCGTACTTGACTTCGAAAACCCCTTTTTCGAACGATCAGATGGCCCACATACGGAAAGCCCCAGGGAACATCAAATCATCTCTATATCCTGTGTCGCAAGATCAGGATGGTTAATATTATCTTGTAGACACTCCCACTGCAGAGAGGGTTAGAACTAACAATATACACATTCGTGCGAAATCTACGTTTGAATACACTTTGGTGGAGGAAAGCACACTATTCAGGGGTACTTCCCTAGAAGCAGTGAGCAAAAGACCGAAGACATTTTGGCTTCCATCAAAGCGCAGAACTGGCTACCGACTGAAAACTGGATTGTTCACAATCGGAAAAACTCAGGCCACTAGGTTCACCTCGTTCTTGGAATCAACGAGGCATCTTTTATGAAGCTAAAACGGCTGAATGGAAGTATCGGCTACGAATTTACGCAGATCACTATGACACTCTATGGCAAAAGCCGTCGTGACAAAACTCCAGTGCGACCCCGTTATCCGACAGCGACATCGCAAAAGTTGTCATGGCCCGACTCCGAGCACAAGCCGAGGGCCCGCCCCATATACCAGGAGGAACCCTGTTCCCCCCACCAGCCGCGACCATGCTCCGCCTGCTCAGCATCAGGACTTCTACCAGCGGATGCTAGTCAAAGCGTACAAGCGGCTTCCGACGGAAGTCTTGCACCACCCATCGGCCACGATTCCCTGCTCCGCCGCCTTTCCGGGAATCAAGGTCCATAAGTCAAGACACTAACTCAAGGGCACTGCAAAAACACTACCATAACGAAAGTGATTCTCCATCACCTCAGAGGAAACATGGGCGAGCTCATCACTCGTGGACTAGGGTCCAACATCACGGCAAAAACGCTTTCGAACCCCGCGGTCCTAAGCGCGGCAAGGCAAACGTAGCAGCACTGTAAACCGCTCCCTAAGCTATAACTGTCAAGGTAAGGTACTCCAGGGAGCATCGGCCATCTTGTGCAGGACCTTCGCCGCATACACAGCCTCGATAGCGCTGATACAAGAACCATGGGTGACCAAGGGCCGCATATGTGGACTAAACATTAACCACTGTAAGTTGACTTACGACAGATCAGTGGACCGCCCTCGGGCAGCACTCGTTGTTGACAATCATATCAATTTTTTACCACTAACCAAATTCATTTCCAGGAATTTAGCAGCCACTCTGGTCAACGTGTCCACCACGTACGGTAGTCAGGAAGTAGTCATTGCATTTACCTGCTTCCCAGCTGACGATAACTAAATTCCACCCGCGAGAGTCTCCAGCTTGATTGACTACTGCAGAACGAACAACCGACAATTTATTATCCGTTGTGACGCAAACGCCCACCACACTGTGTGAGGCAGTACGGACGTTAACATGTGAGGTGTAGGTGTAACAATGTGTTCGTCCTATTTCGGAGTTCATCTCTGATTCGCATGTATCAAGCGATGAATCCTTATCAGAGCCACATCAGATTCAATCTTGCAGGGAGCTCAATGTCCCCACCGAAGTCAGAGAAGACGCGGTTAGAGAGTTCTACCACCGCCTAGGAAATAATCTCTTCGATTAACTTCAATGAAACGATGTCAAATTGCTGCTGGGGTATTTCAACGCCAAAGTCGGAAACGAAAGTTGACATAGGGGGATTGCTGGAGGGTACAGCCTCCATGAAGACTCTAACGACAATGGCCAACGACTAATAGACTTCGCGACCAGCAGAAATATGGTCATTAGCTCTACGTGTTTTTCGCATCGTCGCATTCACAGGCAGACCTGGAGATCTCCAGATCAACATACCGTCAACCAAACTTACCATGTTCTCGTCTGCAAGAGATGGGCATTGAGCATAATGGATGTTCGATCCTATCGTGGGGCAAATATTGATTCTGACCATTATATGGTGAAGACGACCTATAGGTGCAGAATTTCTTCGGTGCATCATTCGAGATTCAACCCGGCAAACATTTTTGCGGTTGACAAATTGTCGGATGATGCCACGGTGATTGCTTATACGACTGCCCTTGAGCAGAAGCTTACGCCCATGTTAAATAACATCAGCAACGAAGGCCACCTTGAGATCTGGGATACACTCAAATACACCATTAAAGGGGTCGCAGAGGAGGTTGTGGGTTTCAAAGCCCGGCGAGCCCGAAATGATTGGTTTGACGAGGAATGTCAAAATTCGGTAGATGCGAAAACGAACCATATCGCCAATGGACCGAACGAGAGGCAAATACAATACCAAATTAAATAATTAATTGCTAAGTTTATCAAGATTATGTCAAATTTCATTAACTATTCATTTAAATAGACTGATCCAGAAATACGTGGAAAATATAATTGTAAAATGTAGGTATGTTATTCAAACAAATTAAATACGAATTGTTTTAATATTGAACGACTAGTATTAAATAGGTCAAGGTGATTGGTTACTAGGTTCCCAACTGATTTTAAACGTTCCAAAGGTGAGTTGTCATTAAAGTTACTTCTATAAGTGTTTAAATGAAAAAGTTCGTGATGTCTAGTATATCTTTGTGGAGTATTGAGTGAGAATTCCTGCAATATATCTGCTGCTTCTATAAACCCATTAACTACATTAAATGAGAAATTCGCATCAAAGAAATATCGACAGGTTTCTAGCGTATTTATTTTCAGTAGTGATTGTAATTCAGCATAATTAATAGTTTCGAGAGACAAGCCGAGTTTCTTTGACAAATGTCTTAAGAATAAGTGTTGTACCGTTTCTATAGTATGGGAATGTGTTTTATAAAACGGGCTCCATAATACTGTGAGATATTCAAGTTTACTCCTTACTAAAGAAAAGTATAATGTAAGTAAGCCCAAACATCGTTGCCTTGCAAGCTGCCCTTACAAAATGGTGTGACATTCTGGAGGCGCATGGACTGAGGGTAAGTATAACAAAGACTGAGTTCTTATGCTGCCCATTCTCAGACCCAGATGCACCGATACCAGATATGTACGTCAAAGGAGAGCAGCTTAAGTCTTGTACCAAGTTCAAGTACCTTGGCTCGATGGTGAACAGCGGAGCTACATGCGATGATGACATCAAACACCGCACAAAGGTTGGGTGTATGACGTGGCGAGAAAACTCAGGAGTTTTCTGCGATAAGAAAATGCCACTGAAGCTAAAGGGCAAGTAGTACAAAACGGTTGTACGTCCCGCACTCATGTATGGATCAGAATGCTGGACCATGTATGAAAGTTACGCGAATGAAATGACAGCGACTGAAATGAAAATGTTACGCATGTCAGTTGGTGTAACCAAAAGGGACCACATCAAGAGTAGCTACATCCGAGGCAGCTTGCCATAGACCAACCAATCACCGAAAAGCTCGAAGACCGACAAATGGATTGGTATTGCCATGTTCAAAGGCGTCCGCCTGAGAACCCCGCAAAGAAAGCGATATCAATGGAAGTTCCACTTGATGGACCCAAGGCCAGAGGCAGACCGAAGAACACCTGGATATGTTAAATGAAAAAGCAACAACAACGCATTGGTCTCGGCGATGACACGATCCAAGATAGAGCTGCCTGTAGAAATATGCTGAGAAATTATCGCCAAAACGGGCGATATGCCTACACCGCAGGTCTAGCAACGCGAAACCGTGGAGCGGTATAAAGAACGAGGCAAGGAAGAAGAAGAATAATAACCAAAAAATTAACCAGGAAGTGGAAGGAAGGCTGACAACCGTATCACACTCCGACTTCAGTTGTCGTTGAAACGTCGACTACACACTGTAGTCATCAACGCACCATGCTCCTCAAGGAGTTAGGGCAAACAAGGGAGAGAGGTAGCATCACCAATTACCTAGTGGTTATACTACCGTTGCTGTTGTTGCTGTAGCGGCGCAAGAGAGGGGAGGCAACTTGTATCATCATTCATAAATCGTAGGCATCCTCTCCTCTAGGTCAAGACCTAAGAAGATCGCAACTTCGATATGGTTCTCCCATAGTGGGATAGGTGTTAGATGCGTAGGTTCGGTAGTGCAGTCAAATATATGATCCACGTTGTGTGGGCTGGCTCCACATGCTGGACAAATATTGCCAATGGTGTTGTCAATGCGCGACCAAAACGAATTTAGTCTGGAACACCATCCAGAACCAGGCTGAGCCAAGGTGGTACGTGTGGCTCTAGGTAGTTGTTGTTCGTCGGCTGAGGAACTCGTTTAAACCTTTGGACTTCCCTTCCCATGTCCCTTAACGAACGTCTTACATGACGTGATGGTGGGGTTTTGTCCATGAGGTCATGATTTGGGTGTTGGCTTCGATAACAACCAACAAGATATTGCTTAGCCCGGAGATCGTTGTGTGCCTTGAGGTCTAGCAGCTTAGTTTCTTGGTGCAGGTGGTCTTGAGATGACATGCGCATCCAGTAATAGTACGCATGGCTGCATTTTGGCATGTTTGAATCCGTTTCCAATTGGTTTTGCATAAGTTATTTGTCCATATCGGTGCCGCGTAATTTACCACAGAACGACTGACGGCTTTGTAGGTGGTGAGTCAAGTCTCCTTATCTGTGCCCCTTTTGCTGCCAGCAAGGGACATCAGGATCTTGTTTCTGCCCTTCATTTAGTCACTAATGTTGTCGGCATGGCTGTTGAATAGGCCGTGGTTATCAATTGTGACGCCAAGAATTTTAGGGTGACGGATAGTGGGAACTTCGGTTATTTACTCTTATGTTAAGCCATATACAAATAATACATATATGTCCAAATTGGTACAAAATGTTGTTCCTATGAAAGTGTATCTGAAATTTCCTAGAGCTTTCAAGCGAATCTCATGAGCCTGTGTGCGTGTCAATTACAGAGAACGTTTTCCAGTTCAAGAGAGTCAAGAGACTCTTTTTATAGTATCTTTTAAGAATCACTCATCGCTTGCCATTGCCTGCGACTTCCGTGGTGTGTGATGGATATCTCCGTGACGCATGACAAGTGGACCGAGTGGGTCCGAGGAAGAGAGCAAGTTGCCGTTGCGGACTACATGTTATGTTATGAACACAGAAATGATTATGAAATTCATTCACTGCCACGTCCCGCCCGCGTCTTGTGTGGTGTGCGATGTATGGCACCGCGGAGCGGCGCGCGCATGACAAATGGACCAAGTTGGGAAGAGAGAAGGAAACGACTCGAGAACACGTTACTGTGAATGACCTGTGCATGCGCCTACGAAATTTAAAATTCGTCTGTGGCATGTGTATCTATATTTTGAGGTTCAGATTATCTGAGCCGATATTTAAAAATGATATTTGAGAGTCAGCAATCCAAGCGATGCAACCAAGCTGAGAATAGATTGGTTGATATTTTTAATCTAAGTTTCATACTTATACTCCAATCAATAGAGACGAAATAATAGGGGTTAGCGTGCAAAAATTGGGGATGTCTAAAATTTTTGATATGTTATTAAGACAGGTGGGGTAAGTTAAAATCCAAGTTTGCGTAACTTCCCCCCCCCCCCTGTGCTCCCGCCGCTATCTTAAAAAAAAAAACATCTAAAATCGTCCCTTTCATCAGTTATTGGCCTATAACTTCTTTACAGTCCATTTGAGAACAAAATCTGCCGAGACAGTTTTGCAGAGGACAAAATTTCCTACCAACTTAATCCAAGATGTTGTACTCTACAATCAAAATTAACAGAGTTATAGCGCCAAGAAAATGGAGAAAATATCAAAAATCATGCCAATTTCAAATTCACAAAAACGCATTGTATACCAATAACTCATAGCTTCCTCTGCATTTTAGTATAGAGTTCTCCAAGTATGTTTTAAAATTTGTTGGTGATGATTTTTTTAATTTTTAGCATATTCTTTGCGATATAACTCTGCCAATTTTGATTGTAGAGTAAAACTTGTCAGATGAAATTTATAGAAAATTGTGTGCTCTACAAGATTGTCTCGGCACATTTCGTGCTCAAATGGACTGGGAAGGATATAGATATAGACCGCAAACTGATAAAAGAGCCGATTTTAGATGGTTTTTTCAAGATAGCGGCGGGAGCACAGGGCGGAAAGTGACGCAAACTTGGATTTTAACTTACCCCCCTGTGTTTTTAACATATCAAAAATTTGAGACATCCCCAATTATCGCAAGGTAAAATCTCCCCGTTGATTGGAGTATTAGTTACAATAGAGAATAGTTATTTTTTGCCCTCTCCTCTTTTTAAACACTGCGTGAGAAGTTTATTCTTAAATTTACCTTATTTTATTGAAATATGCATTTAATATTACATTTAACTCCATAAACTATTAAAATAAAAAGTAAATAATCAGAAATTACAAAAATATTAGTACATATTATCAGTAATTTTTATATAATCAGAAAAGGGGGATATTTAGCATGATATGAAGGGTTTGGTGTCAAAATGAAAAGTCTCTATTGGAGACGATAGTTAATATAAATGCAGGTATGAGTTTTAGGGTCATAGACATGGAGTTTCTGAAAAAAACACCTTCTTTGTTAGTCCCTTCGAGCATTTTACTCACTCCATAACTTGTGACAGAATAAAGGAAGTTCAAATTTTGCACATATGATTTTTGTAAGAAGCTCTTCCTGCATGTTGCGACCAATTTATTCAATACCTTCTCTAAATTTGCATTTATGCGATCCCGTCTAGACAGCTGTAGATTTTTCAATTTATCGTATACATAGTATTGTTTCTTGACATGCCGGCCGTGGCAACAAGCATAGCAAAAATTAGCCAAAACTAAGGCCCGTATTTATAAACATACCTTACCTTAAAATAAATGCCATTTCCAGTAGTTTTCATTGAAATAATTTATTTTCCCGAGACAATGCATCCTTGACTTTAGGCGATTTCAAGGAAACCTTGAAATTTTGCAATAGTCAACCTCACTTGAAGTCAATGTAGCTAGTTACCTACCTTGAGTTATTATTATATTACAATTGTGTTAAAAGCTTAGGGCTCTAGTACACAATCATATTTGGTAATATTTATATTATATAGCATTTCCCAATTGAATTAAACCTTATCCCAATTGAAAAAAATCACTTTCTAAAATGGAAAAATCGTTTTCCCAATTGAAAAAGTCTCTATCCCAATTAAAAAACCCATATCCCAAATGAAAAAATATTTTTTCCAATTGAAAAAATCCCTATCCCAATTGGAAAAATCCATATCCCAAAAGAAAAAATCCTTATCCCAAATGAAAAAATCTCCACAACAAATAAAAAAGAAATTTCCAACCTGAAATAACATTTTTACCCAATGAAAATATTCTGTCAAATGGAAAGAATTTATTTCAAAATAAATTTGATGTTGAACAAAAACTATATACACTTGCTAGAAAAAGTCTCCGTACATAAATTTAAGGAAAACTGCATATTACGGAACCACCGGGAAATGAAAACCTTAGATTGAAATTTGATATCTAAAATGTTTATTTAGTATGTTAACTAATATTTCTACACATTGTTTTACTGAAACTCAGCCCAAAACAAAATTTTCTAGAACAAAAACTAAAAAACTTCACAAAAGCGAATTAGAAAAAGTCTCCGTACACGACCATATTTTGTACAATTATTCAGCTTTTTTCACAGAATGTCGAAGAGTTCACTAGCTTGAGGGATAACATTTTCAGAGAAGGAACTTCATGCTTCGATTAAACATGGACTGGATCAATTTGGCCTAGCCCTGGCTTGTTATTTTGCCCCTTTTGAAGAGAATGGCGCTTTGAAGCATTCCCTTATAGGTTATGATGTGCTGACGGTACCTGTGCGCCTTCAATTTCTGAAAATTTTCGGTTGGATTACGCTCTTGAAATTGGGATAGCGTATGCGACTTACGTTCTGTTTTAAAAAGCGATAGAAGCGTCACAATTACGGCCAAGTGCAAGGGACCACTATTTTCTGTGAACCAAGAAGCCTCGCAAAGCCCCCTCTGTTAAGCGCCGTGTCTCCTTTTGGTTTTCAAAATGCGTAAAGAGACGTATTGATCCATTGTTGACTCTGTTGGAATAAGTACGCCTACTCCCTGCGCCAACATTCACTCCCTGATCATCATGACCACCTTTTCCACGTTAGGCAGCTGGTACAAGATTTACTTAATCGATGGTATAGACCTCTTCACCCCGCATAGTAATGGTAAAATTACTTAATTTCGGCAGAGAGTGGGTTTTGTATATTTTTACAATAAGGCAAGAACAATTAATTGGCAGAAAATCGGCTCTACCCTTATAAGAAAAATCAGGCCTTAACTGCCTAAGATGGCAAAGGTGGGCATGATGACTACGGGGTGTATATTGGCGGGGTGGAGTAGGCGCACTTATTCTTACAGAGTCAACAATGGATTAATACGTCTCTTGACGCATTCTGAAAGCCAAAAGGAGACACGAAGTTTAACAGAGGGGGGGCTTCTTGGTTCAAGGAAATTGATGATCACTTGCACTTACCTTTAATTATTTTAATTGTGACGCTTCTATCGCTTTTTAAAACAGATCGTAAGTCGCATACGCTATCCCAATT
This sequence comes from Microchrysa polita, assembly GCA_949715475.1. Taxonomy (NCBI): domain Eukaryota; kingdom Metazoa; phylum Arthropoda; class Insecta; order Diptera; family Stratiomyidae; genus Microchrysa; species Microchrysa polita. The sequence continues at coordinate 78,532,140 of OX454415.1, forward strand.
GTGAGAGCGTAATCCCACCGAACATTTACAGAATTTTAAGGCGCACAGTTACCGTCAGCACATCATAACCTACAAGGGAATGCTTCAAAGCGCCATTCTCTTCAAAAGGGGCCAAATAACAGGCCAGGGGTCGACCAAATTGACCCAGTCCATGTTTAATCGAAGCATGGAGGTCCTCCTCCAAAAATGTTATCCCTCAAGCTAGTGAACTCTTCGAAATCCTGCGAAAAAAAACTGAATTATTATAAAAAATATGGTCGTGTACGGATACTTTTTCCAATTCGTTTTTGTGAAATTTTTTAGGTTTTGTTCTAGAAAATTTTGTTTGCAACCGAGTTTCAGTAAAATAATGAGTAGAAATATTAGTTAACAAACTAAATAAACATTTTAGATAACAAATTTTAATCTAAGGTTTCATTTCCTAGAGGTTCCGTAATATGCAGTTTTCCTTACATTGTGTACGGAGACTTTTTCTGGCAAGAATATCCTGATTCTCCACCCTACCATTTCCTCTTTATATTCTATCCGGAAACGTATTCAGTTATCCCTACTTGATTCAGAAAACTGCATATTTGTTTCGGAATTGTACGTGCTTCAAATGAAAATGCTTTATTCTTATTTTCTAATTTCACTTACATTAACAATATTATATACATATATGTATGCATACAAAATCACTAACGATGCACTGCCCTTCACTGATAACAATAAACTGCACTATATTATCACAAAAAAACAAATCATCTTGGCTGTTCAATTAACTGTTATTGAAAGCAATAGCTGTAACCTTCAAGAACCGTTTAATAAAAATAAATAACAGGCGCGACAATCCAACATTGGACTAAGGCCGCAGGATGTGTTAGTGACATCCCATTTCCAAGATCTTATCTGCTTTTTGTTGAGGTAATGAGATCAGCATCACGCTCAGCAGTGTTATTTATCCCCATAAATGGGTACTCGTTTAACATCTGAGTGAGATCATAGTCCGTCACAAGCTCGTGAGTTCGAAAAACACCATGATCCACGGTGAGATTCGAACTCATGACCCTGTGGTGCGAAGGTGCGCGCACTAACCGCTAGACCAGCCAGACTACTACCGTTTGCTCGACAAATAAATAATTTTATCAAGCGTCCCTGTTCATCGGACTTTAAAGAGTAAGAATTATGGAATGATTTGCATTAATACATTATTACACATTTTGTTAATTTGGCAAATACAATTTTTCATTCGAGACTTTTTCATTTGGGATATGGATTTTTTCAATTGGGATAGGGATTTTTCAATTGAGAAAAAGATTTTTTCATTTGGGATATGGATTTTTTTCAATTTGGATAGAGATTTTTTCAATTGGGAAAAAGATTTTTTCATTTGGGATATGTATTTTTCCAATTGGGATAGAGATTTTTCCAATTCGAATAAGGTTTAATTCAATTGGGAAATGCTATAATATGCTTAAGCCTACGTGATTTCGCTTATTGCACGTCTAAAGATTTATACTGAACGAATCAAATGAATCGAGTAGGCTTAGGCATATGACATACATAATATAAATATGACTGTGTAATGGAGCCCTTAAGGTCTCCTTGAGTTTCGCCTTAAATCAAGGATGCATTGACTTGTAAATATAAATTATTTCAATGAAAAACTACTGGAAATGGCATCTAATTTTTGAATTTCTGCATACTTGACTAAAGGTCGCCTTGAGTTAAGGTATGTTTATAAATACGGGTCTAAAAGTATAAATTTCGGTATCAATTTTCCGATAGCTTTTTTTTTATTAGTTGTATTGTAAGTTAGGAAAATATACAGGGTGCCCGGAAACTGCCGCATAAACGCACCGGATTGCCGCACCGTGGTCAAATTACGCGACTAATCATCGACACGTAGAATTTAGTTTATTTCAGAAGAACGTATTTCGCGTTAAGTGTTTTCCCGGGGTGTTTGTGACGTTTGCCGTGAGAAAACCACTTCTAAAATATCGCGACATATTCTACGGTTGTAGGCGGCTGCTAAGGAGCTCCATCGTCTTCTTCGTCGTCGACCACTTTACACTTACAAAAATCGCGACAGAAACGAATAATTGTTTGTCGTCTTTTGCGGTGACAACAAGAAATCGATTGAAAAACGTTGTGCGTAGGTGAATACACTGAGTTTGTAGTTGTTTGTATTGTGGGTAGTACTTATTGTGTGAGCTCTTATTTATGGCGGACTAGGTTTTGCTGTGTGTACAGCACCGAAAATTACTTACAGGTATTCTAAGATTCAGTATTGAGTGAGTGTTGTATGGAACGGTTGCGGTTTCCTCTTTCCGGAAAGTGATAATAGTTTGAGTGGTTGTGGTGTCTCCCCTCTCAGTGAGATGTTTAGAGCCGTGTGGGCTCCACCTCGGAGTTGGTCCCCTCCGATTGAGTCGTTGAGAGGTTGTGGTGTCTACCCTTTCTACTGGTGATAAACTCGAGAGGGTGTGGTGTTCCCCCTCTTTGCACAGAGTTTACGTTTTGGAGAGGTTGTGGTGTATCCCCTCTCCATGTTGAGTTGACGTTCGTAGAAAGGTTGGGGTGTCTCCCCTTTCTATTGGTGGTAAACTCGAGAGGTTGCGGTGTTCCCCTCTTTGCACAGAGTTTACGTGTGGGAGAGGTTGTGGTGTCTCCCCTCTCCTCGTTGAGTTAATGTTTGAAGAGGTTGTGGTGTCTCCCCTCTTCGTGTTGTGTATTTGAGAGGTTGTGGTGTTCCCCTTTCTGAAATGTGAGTAGAGGCGCGGTGCTCCGCTCTGGAGTTGATCCCCCTCTGTAATAGCTAGGAGGTTGTAATTTCCCCCTCCGGATTCTACCATAGAATACCGAATGAGAATGTTTTCGCCAGAAGTTGTGTGCCTTAGGTAGAAAGGCTTTACTTTTGGATATAGAAGAATGAGGATGGTAGTGAAGTGGGATTGAACCAAGGAGAAGCAGCCGAATCAACCGATACATCCATCCTGCGTCTACCTCGCATTGCCGTTTGGATACCTGAGCCTGAATCAACCGATACAACGAGAAGCCGATGACCGATTATTATTATTCGTTTTACGTTTCGACACAGACAATCTAGTTATTAATATGTGGTTTCGAGTAACTTATTATCTTCAATGCATGTAATTGCAGGCTCATTGTCTTTTTCTATTTACAGGTGACATAGGGCGGTATAGATCAGGTGAGTATCGCATCTTACGCAAAAAAGTTCCAGTACGCCTTGTTCATATAAAAAAAAGTATATAAAAAAAAAGCAAGAATTAAATAAGGAAGTAAAAATGTATGGTCCTACACAATGTCGATTCCTTCAGGTGGGGTGGGAAGCCCGGACATGTATAGGTTGAACAAGGTGAGGCCTTGTGGTACTAGCGAGTTGTATATGCGTCCCAAGAGTCTTGGGAATCAGCGATTCCAATATTTTTGCCACAGAGGATAAAAGCGTGATTGGTCGGTAGGATTCCCCTAGGGAGTGCTGAACCGACATTCTGTAAGGCGACAGTTGACTGGCGATAGTCATTTTGGAATCATCTAAGGCGATAGTCGCCCAATGTATCACCATAAGTTCAAAACGAACTCTTGTCGAAACATCAATTGTGTACCAATAACACAATGTGATACGGCATAACTAATAATTAACGCTGAAACCTTTCTTCAAAAAGTAAATTCCATCTAAATAAACAAAGCGACAGTGCAATGAAAATGATAGGTGTCGTCGTTTGGAATCATGTAAGGTCATCACTTTGTATACGGTCACAGATGGTTTTTGTGCTCGCTGTGCTTCATGTGACAGAAACAGATATATGTATGTGCTTTTGCATTATAGATTCTTTAGGGTCATTCGACACCATGCATTGCAAACGTACATATGGTACGTATGGACGAGTTCCCAAAATGGAATTATATTGTCGTCCATCGTACGATCGATTCCATGGTATATGAAAAGCGTAAGGAATTTCTTTATGATTTTGAATGCGTGTATGCAATGTATCTAGATGTGTGTGTGTGTGACTGCGCTCATGTGTGGTTCGTTGGTGTGTGCTTTATTTGATGACAGATTGTCGAAGTAAAGCTACCTTTAGGAGCGAAAATAATGAGTGCATTCAGCGAACGAAATTTACTGGAAATGCTACAAGAATTACCCGCCACCGACCTCTTCCTCCGCTGAAAAGCCTTCACGCGGAATGAGAATCTAATTGGAAGAGCACTTTTCTGCTGCATTTTTCGTTCGCTGAATGCACTCAATATATTTTTTGGAGATGAACATTCATCGCTAATTTTGATGAAGAATGACCTTACTCCAATCAATAGAGACGAAATAATAGGGGCTAGCGTGCAAAAATTGGGGACTTCTCAAATTTTTGATATGTTATAAAGACAGGTGGGGTAAGTAAAGATCCAAGTTTGCGTCACTTTCCCCCCTGTGCTCCCGCCGCTATCTTGAAAAAAACCATCTAAAATCGCCCCTTTCATCAGTTTTTGGCCTGTAACTTCTTTACAGTCCATTTGAGCACAAAATCTGCCAAGATAATTTTGTAGAGGACAAAATTTCCTACAAATTTAATCTAAGATGTTGTACTCTACAATCAAAACAGAGTTCTAGCGCCAAGAAAATGGAGAAAATATCAAAAATCATGCCAATTTCAAATTCACAAAAACGCATTGTATACCAATAACTCATAGCCTCCTCTGCATTTTAGTATAGAGTTCTAGAAGTATGTTTTGAAATTTGTTAGAAATGATTTTTGGAATTTTTAGCATATTCTTTGCGCTATAACTCTGCCAATTTTGATTGTAGAGTAAAACTTGTCAGGTGAAATTTATAGGAAATTCTGTGCTCTACAAGATTGTCTCGGCACATTTCGTGCTCAAATGGACTGGGAAGGAGTTATAGACCGCAAACTGATAAAAGAGCCGATTTTAGATGGTTTTTTCAAGATAGCGGCGGGAGCACATTGGGGAAAGTGACGCAAACTTGGATTTTAACTTACCCCACCTGTCTTTATAACATATCAAAAATTTGAGAAGTCCCCAATTTTTGCAAGGCAAAATCTCCCCGTTGATTGGAGTACCTATACAGCCACAAAATGAAGAATAGCCACCGATTTATATGAAAAACACACACAACACCAAAAAAATGTTCAAACGATCGGAAGTATGTATGGCGTGGCGAACCTAAAAGATCATATGGCACCAGAAGACGTCAGGATGGATTGGTAGTGTGTCTTTGGTGAAGAGCTTTGAACTTTGAGCGAAACATTGTAAGTTCATTATTGGTTATTGGATATGTCGACAACTTTTGAAAATTGACTCGGCGCGCGCCTTTGCAGTAATTTCGGGGATCGGGGGATCTGTCGAAATGATAATGTACGCCTCTAGGAAGAGCGTGTATGAAGATATTTGTTCGATGCGTTAGCGGTATTTCCACAATATCTTTCATATATTATGTAGAACTACACATAAAAACAGTTGCATGTAACCACTTTTTTTATTGGTATTGATTGGCTAAGAAAGTGGATTTAAATCAAATCAGTCCAGAGAAATCGGCAAAAAAATATAATGAACTATTACCCCGCAGTTATCCTTTTCCTGCCATGCAGCTTATTTTTTTTCCATATGATTTTTAGTTAATTTTAAATATTTTTTTTTCAAACGGCGATTGTCTGGAGTTTATAAATTAGTAATTCTAAAATGAAAAAAAAAAATAAAAATAAATGAAACGGGAAAAAAACTAAAAGTCGAACAAGCAAGTGACAATTGCCCACACGAAAATATTATCTTCCTTTGACAGGGTTGTCGAACCATAGTGTCAAATCTATACAATGCCCACGCCCTGTCTAGAAAAATCGTAATTTACTAACATTTACTCTAATGTAAATACAATTAACCCTCACTAAATATTTCAGTATTCTAGACCCACTATCGCATCTATGTCCTTTAAAAAAAAATGTACATACATCCTCACTCCAACGCCAATTTTACGCACCAAAAGATACATATAGCAATCATTATGTATAAATGACTACCATCCACCAAGTATCTATACCCGCAACTAGGCAAATGTATGGATATGTGTGTATATTACATGATCATAGATTGTACCCGCAAAACTGAGTCATTTATCCGATGAAGTGCAGCGCTCTTGTCCTCTTTAACTAGTCCATTCCCTCAATTTTGTAGTAAAATATTAAGTTATTACATCATAAATAATTCCACAAATCCTCCAAAAGCGCCCTTTTGTTTATTCCTTCACACCAACAACTTAAAAAATTTCGAAATTATATGAACTCTCAAGCCATTTCCGAATTTCGTATGAAAGCGACAGTAACAATGCTGTCGCTAGAAAGTGATCGCTATTGGCGACAGTTGTGGGCGATTATCGCCTTAGATGATCCCAAAAAAAAGCTCTGTCGCTTTTCGACCTCTGGGTAGTAGTAGCTATCTCTTTCATACACACGTAAAAACCCATTAATAAATTGTCGCCCGACGAGGCATTCATTTTCGATTATCGCCATTGGCGATGGCGATTATCCCCTTACAGAATGCACCCTCTGTTTACCAGGTTTGGGTAACGGTATGATACGGGCTCTCTTCCAAATTTCTGGTATGATGAATGTTCGTAACGAAAGGTTCATCGTGGAAGTGATATACTCTAAGGCCGGTGTGTCGAGGTGTTTGAGCATGATCATTGCTATACCGTCTGGACCAAGTGCTTTTGAATTTTTGCCATTCTTTATGATGGCCATGGCAACTTCTGTGGTGGTGATGTGGAGATGTTCATCTACTTTAGTGTTTCGGATGTCTCGTGTGATTTTGCGCTTGAGTTTATCCTTAGTTGGGTGTTCGACGAATTGTTTGTTGAATATGTTTGCGCATTTATTATCGTCGCTCACGGTAGAGTTACCAAACTTGATAGAAACCCTCCCTTGAGTTTTAGTGGGGTTAGATAGGTTTCTAACAGTGCTCCAGAGTTTGCTCACACCAGTGTTGGAATTTAGTTTTCTTAGATGTGATTGCCAAGTTTTAAGATCTCCTTTACTTCAAAGAAAATCTTGTGTAAAAGGCCGAGTTTAGATTAATAAATGTGAATTTTATTATTATGCTCGTCCTGAGCTCTCTTAATGAACTGACTCTTACAAACTAGAAACATATATTTATATTTTAAATTCTTATCACTATATTAATTACTTGTTATTGATGATTCTTACATGTTGGTATACATTCATTACATACATCTCTTATCTCTTATCATTTCTATTTGTTATGTGATTAAAGGGTAATTAGACATCCGATCATCTTATCTTTAATGGTTACAATTCTAAATCTCATTAATGGCTAATTACCTATGACCTATGACATGATGACTCATCTGCACAAGTATATATTAATTATGGTTATTTATCCATTTGGTAGGTACAGATGAGTGATCATTGTATGCGTCATTACATGGTGACGTAACTCCTCCCTTCCTTGACTCAAACCTGTCCTCAGGTTGTTTATATTTATTCATTTGGAACATAATTTAAATTTTTATGATATGATATTATGATATATATACAGTACGTGATACGAATATTTTTTTTTTGGTTCTTGGTTCTTTAACATGGTTTAAGGAATTCTTATATCCTGAATATTTGTGAATATTAATTATTATCGTAACATTGGTTGGTGTTTTTTTTTTAAATACTATTTACAAGCACATTGATTATTAAATTTGTGTTACTTTTCATTTTGATATATAAAATTATTCGAATGTTTTTTTTTTTTGCATATCAAATTTTTAATCAGAACGTCAGGTTTAATAAGCTAGTTGCTGTATTATACTCAATTATATCAGAATATTTCTATTCAAAAGCAGTTTCCAAATCCTCATCAATGTTTTTCTTGAGCTAAGTTTTAAGAGTTGTTGATGGAACCAATAGTAGGATTATTATTACTAAAATCCCTAAAATTGTAGATCCTACGTTGCTTTTTATACCTTTGTGGGTGAATTTTCCTATTGGGTTTTACCCTAGAGAATCTCGGTTGTAATTTGCCTGGGTTAGGGTTTCCGACAAAACTCTCATTAGTTGCATATTCTTTTCTTTTCGAATTTAACCTATTTATATAATTTTCTTTATATTGCTTCAGCTGCTCGTAGATGGCTTTCTTATCCTTACGGCATTCATTAAAAAATACGTCAGAGGGCTTTTCCCTATGAGCAGAATGATATGTATTATTATAAATTTGTAAACATTCTTCTATTGGATTTAAATCCATTAAGTCCCTATCTTCAGTTTTTTGTCGCAAGTAAAATGTTCTTAAATTTTCGTTTAAGGTGCGATGCGCTACTTCAATGTCACCATTCCCTGTTTTATGGTGTGGTGAACAGAAGTGAATTTCAATTCCTTCCTTTTGTAACCAATCCTTAGTTTTTTCAGAGTCAAGTGCTCCTTCATTATCAGTTACTATTTTCTTGGGTTTTCCTATCCTGTTAAGCATCACCCGTAACGCTTGTATGACTGTATCCCATTGCCGATTTTTTAACGCTACCATAGTCATAAACTTTGAAAATTTGTCAATACAAGTTAGATAAGGTGAATTCTTATCTTTAAACCAAATATCGATGTGATATATATCCCTGACATCTCTTGGAGTTTCTGTAAGTTTAAATGGTAACTTCCCAGGATTTCTTTCATACTTGCTTTGAGTACATATTAAACATTTGTTAACATAATTGGCAATTCTCTGTTTCAAATGCGGAAAAAAATATTTTTTTGATAATATTTGGTATGTTTTATCAATACCTTGATGGTTACTATTTTTATGTTCTTTGGCAATTAATTCTTCAATTTCTTCTTTAGAACAATTCCAAAGATGTTTATTAGCTTGGACTATTGAGCGTTTAGGATTGTTAATTTTCCATGTACTATAATAACTTTGAAAAAGTAATAATGTTTTCCTATTAGGAAACTTTATTCCTGTGGTACCTACATGAGCTAAATGATTTTTAAAAATATATTCTACAGTTTTCTCGTCATAAGCCTTATAAGTGAATATTATTAATTTACGGTTATTAAAATTTTTCCTTTTTACACCGTTAGTCTTTCCTATTTTTAAAATAATTTGATTTTTGAAGCAATTTAATGGTTTTTCTGAAATAAAAATATGATTGATATTATCTTCATTTGCTGTGTGGATTGTAGCTAGTGTTGATTTGTTTTCTTGCCCATTCAGTGCATGAATTTCAACTCTGGATAATGCATCCGCAACATAATTTTCTTTCCCTTTAATGTGTTTAATATCATAATCATATTCCATTAATTTCAATTTCCATCGTTGGAGTTTTGAATTTTCTTCCTTCAGATTTTCAAGAAATATTAAAGGCTTATGATCAGTTTGCAAAATGAATTTTCTGCCATATAAGTAGGGTCTGAAATATTTGGTAGCCCATACAATTGACAACAACTCTTTCTCAATGGTTGAGTATCTAGTTTCATGCATATTTAATGTTCTGGATGCAAAACAAACTGGTTTGTTATTTTGACTTAGCACTGCGCCTATAGCGAAGTTACTTGCGTCAGTAGTTAACGTAAATTGTTTACTTAGATTTGGATGTATTAAAATTGGATCATTAAGAATATATCTTTTAAGAGATTCGAATGACTCAATATATTCCGGATCTTTGATATTAATTTTCTGGCCTTTATGTAGGAATTTTGTCATAGATTTTGCTATTTTCGCATAGTCCTTAATAAATTTTCTATAAAAGCCAGTCAGTCCAAGAAACGACTTTATTTGTTTGGTTGATTCCGGGAGAGGAAATTTTTCAATAGCTTTCAGCTTGTTTGGATTAGGCTTTATACCTTGTGGTGTAATTATATGTCCTAAAAATTCAGTGTTCCGTTGAAGGAAGTGTGTTTTAGATAATTGTATCTTTAAATTTGCTTTTCGAAGCGTTTCAAGAACTTTCCTTAGTGCAATTTCATGCTCCTCCAAGGAAGTTGAAAATACAAGAATATCGTCCATATATACAATGCATATTTTATTTATATGCTCTTTCAGGATGTGGTTCATTAATCTCTGAAATGTTGCTGGGGCATTTTTCAGTCCAAACGGCATTCTTGTAAATTCATAATGTCCACTATCCGTTGAAAATGCAGTTTTGTGTCTATCCTCAGGTTTAATTTCGATCTGGTGGAAACCCTTTGCAAGATCGATTGAGGTGAAATAGTTTGCATTTCCTAATTTTCCCAGGATATCATCTATTTGTGGTATGGGGAATTTATCTTCAACTGTCAAATTATTAATTTTTCTAAAATCAATAACAAGTCTATGTTCACCAGGTGTCTTTTTTGGAACTACCCAAATGGGTGAATTATATGGAGAACTTGAAGGTTGAATAATACCCTGCTTCAAGTCTTCTTCAATTTGTTTGTTGACAAAGTCTTTTAATGAATATGGATATCGATAATTTTTCTGATAGACAGGTTTATCAGTGTTGAGTTTTAATTCGTGTTTTATTTCACTTGTGAAAGTCAAGATATCATTTTTATCATATTCCAAATCACTGAATTCAGCTCTTATTCTGTCAACTAGGTTTTTTTCTTCACTTGAGTATTCAGTTTCTTTCACGTCTGCCTCATACTCTGTTAATAAATTATTTTGTGCCACAACAGTACAATATATTTCCTCTTGATTTAAGCTCAAGGGAGTTTTAATTGAATTTATTGTTAAGCTATTATCCTGAAAATTGATGATTGCTTTTGTTGGTACAAGAATATTTTGCCCTATTATAGCATCAAATTCTCGGTTTTCAATAGGTACCAGCTTCCACTCAACTTTTCCATTTATATTAAATTCTTCTGGAAAGTTGGTCAAAAACCCTTCTGTGGCAAAGGAGTCGCCATTTACGCTTGAAATTATTAAATCATTTTCGAGTTTATGCCGTCTATGCTCAGCAACTCGTTTAAGATCCATGATTGAGGTAGAACAACCTGTATCAATCAAACATCTAACTTTAACGTCATCTAACGTTAATTGAATACCTGTATCAATCAAACATCTAACTTTAACGTCATCTAACGTTAATTGAATAATTGGTAATTTATATCTAGATCCGAGGCTTGGAATCGAAAATTTGGTGCATCTGATTGAATATGCAAGGATGTGTCTCTAGACACTGCTGTATTCATAGAAACATCCGTGGGTAGTGTCAAGTCATTAATATTACGTCCTTGATTATTATTATACCTAACGTTCTGAGAAAATGCATTTGAATTGTTTTTGGATCTAAAAGAATATCCACTACCACCTGCTTTTTGTATATTATCATATTTTCCCTCATTAAATTGACTACCATAATTTAGATAACCCGTATGAACTAAAACCTTATACGCGTCTTCAAGAGTTTCCGGTTTATAGGAATGTAATATACCGCGAATAGGTTCAGGACACTTGTTTATGAAGGTTGACTTCGCGATTTGGTTTTTCGTTTTTATAAGTTCAAGTTTTTGACTACTGCTATACTCTCTATTATAATTAATCTTTTGGTTGAGTTTAAAAAGACACTTACATATGTAATTGTACAGCTGTCCTGCCGTGGTGAATCTTGCCGCCAATAACCTCTCTATGAGCTGGTTTTCATTTTCGGGGGTGTCGAAATGATTGATTAATAACGCCTTAATGGATTTCCAATCCGAAGTAATGTGTGTATGCAACACCTCTCGAGCTTTCCCGACTATTTTGGTGCGAAGCTGTTGCAATAGAATTGGTCCGTGCTGGCATGCTGCTAAGTATAAAGCCACGACGTCCACTGCGTCCAAAAATGGAAATAGATCAACTTGACTTCCATCAAAGCTCGGCAACGCTGAGATGTAACTTGACAATTGTTTAAAATCCATTGTTGCTCGTACCGTGTTGTTTGTAATCCTTAGTTCGGTCAATAAACTTAACAATCGATCCAAACTAGGTCCGTGTTCCGACTGCGCCAGTTTTAAGATCTCCTTTACTTCAAAGAAAATCTTGTGTAAAAGGCCGAGTTTAGATTAATAAATGTGAATTTTATTATTATGCTCGTCCTGAGCTCTCTTAATGAACTGACTCTTACAAACTAGAAACATATATTTATATTTTAAATTCTTATCACTATATTAATTACTTGTTATTGATGATTCTTACATGTTGGTATACATTCATTACATACATCTCTTATCTCTTATCATTTCTATTTGTTATGTGATTAAAGGGTAATTAGACATCCGATCATCTTATCTTTAATGGTTACAATTCTAAATCTCATTAATGGCTAATTACCTATGACCTATGACATGATGACTCATCTGCACAAGTATATATTAATTATGGTTATTTATCCATTTGGTAGGTACAGATGAGTGATCATTGTATGCGTCATTACATGGTGACGTAACTGCCATATACAAAGAAAGCGATATCAATGGAAGTTGAAGTTGATGGACCCAAGGCCAGAGGCAGACCGAAGAACACCTGGATGTGTCAAATGAAAAAGCAACAACAACGCATTGGTCTCGGCGATGACACGATCCAAGATAGAGCTGCCTGTAGAAATATGCTGAGATATTATCGCCAAAACGGGCGATGTGCCTACACTGCAGGTCGAGCAACGCGAAACCATGGAGCGGTATAAAGAACGAGGCAAGGAAAAAGAAGATGTGATTGCCATATGCCTCTCCTGTGGTCGTTGACCTGTTTGACTATGATGTCATTAAGGTCGTTAATCCGTGGGTCACATGGATCTGCACTTTTAAGTTGATCCCTAGTTTTTGCCAATTTAGCCGCAGATGTTGGGAAGATGGGTTTTATAGTTGAAATAGATTACACGCGTCAGCAGCAGCATCGGCAGAATTTCATAGCTGACAAATATGCTGAATGTCAAGTCTTCTGCCCAACATTTTTGTCAGCAATGTAAAATGCATTGGGCTTGACATTTCGCGATGCCGATGCTTCTGCTGACGCGTCTAATCTATTTCAAGCATTAGGCTGGGAATGTGTCCTGCTGGAATGTATCTCTTAGCTGCAGTGAGAATAATCCGTCTAATTTGTTTTTCAGCCATACGTAATCACTTGGGGCGGTGAGACTAGCAAAAGCCTCGCTGGTGAACCAAGTGGGAGGCGATATTGGCCGTTTAATAGGGGGCTGATATTGACTTTGTAACCGGTAGGACAACTGAAGACAGGTGGAATATAGATGTTGTAGATTTCAAAGACAATATTTCCTGATTTAACGATTATCGCTATCTGTTGTTGCTCCATGGTGTTATCGGCGGAAGTGATATCAACGACGCTGTATGGCAAATTGTTGTGGATAAGGAAAGCCAAACCTCCTCCTGCGTTTCTTTCACAATCTTGTCTGATGTCGTTGTAGTTCCCATATGACCTGAGTGAGTGACTAGAGTTGAGTTTGGTTTCCTGTACTGCCGCAATTTGGATGTGGTGTCTGTCCATGAGTCCTGTTAGTTCGGCGATTTTATGCTGTAGTCCATTGCAGTTTAGTTGGACTATCTTCGTGCTGGTGTAATTTGCATCGACGATACGTGGAGCTGGGGTCAAATTGGGTGGAGCGGGCCTCACAGCATTTGCTGGGGTGGAAGGTGATATTTATTGGGAACCTTGGTTGGGCAGCTGGTGAGTGGATGAGCTTTGCCCTCCGTTTCTACACCGGATCGCTCTATATGCCATTGATTGGTATTGGTGAGTCCCGAGCAGTTCTTGAGGTGGACCCATTGTCCGCAGCATGTGCACTCAACTGAATTGGACATTGGACCAAATTCTATTGGCGCAAACCGAGCACATCCATGGACTTGGATTCGCCTCGATGCCGGCACGTATTAGAAGTACGAGGATCAGCTGGGCCGGCCAGAACTGCTCCCCAAACGAAAAAACGGTGAATGAATGATGATACGAAGTATCCGACCCCTTCTTGCGCCGAAGGGGGTCTTTGCGACTCTTTGCCATGCCTGGGGCATGGGTCGTTCCGGTACGTAGACCCGGTCGCAGTAGGAACGCCTCAGTACATCGTTTTTGTTGCATTTTAGTGTCGGACAAGTGAGTAGGATAAAAGGGAATAAAAGTATGATTGCCTTAAGGCAGATAACTATGGTTAATTTTAGCTCTGCCCCTAATGCTCTGCAATTGGGTAAAATTTATGCAAATTGTGTAAAAATCCGGCCAAATTTAACCCTAGTTTTCCGGGCCTAAAGCAATAAAGCTGTTAGAAATAATGGAGCTAGCATAAAATAATGTTAAGACTAGGCGCCAATTTTCGAAAGACTCGTATTTATCCTGGCAGAAATTGAGAAGGAAAAATAATTTATTACGATTACGTCCGTTCGTAAATAATTCTCGTAACTTGATTTTTGATTGTGCGATATCTACGGCAGCTCCATGTGAGGTTTGGTTAGGAATTTTGAGGGAATTTGTTTTTTCAAACCAAAAATGATAAATTCTGAATAAAGTTTACAAACCAAAAATACTAAATAACAAAATGACTTACGGGAAATTGTTCGCGGAGACATCTGGGGGATTAGTTTGGCAGATGATCCAAGTCGTACCCTGTATCAATTTCCAGGATCATCATTTTGTATGGGATTTCCAATAAATCTGGAAATGATCCAGTGAGTCGAATAGGGCTATTATAATAGAAATATGACTGTGTAATGGAGGCCTTACGATTTCGCGAAAAAAAGATTGCAGATAATGAAATAGCATCATAAAAATTTGGCGCCGCAGATATTGAAATCGTGCAGTGAACACACGGTCAATCTATAGATTGCAATCCATGTATTCACCATTGATTGCAATCCATAAAATTTTTCGATTTTCGTCCTGTGAAATGAGCTTATTTGACAGAACGAAAATCCATTTTATCGATCCATGGATTGACCGTGCATGACAAAGTTAATATACCTTTTTCACTCATAAAGTGTAGACACGAACAATACAAAATAAAAATGAATTTTTCCTTGCCTTGTTCCTCACGAATCTCTTCTAAAAAACGATTTTGTTCTTGTCGAGTGTAGACATGCCCAAGGATATGGAAAACTCCCAAATGAGTTTTTCATTTTTAGGCTCCATTTGGTAGCTAGTGTAGATATTAAACAGCCGCCAAATAGCAGCTCGCGATGCCAGTTTTTTGACGAGCAGCCAATGGGAGTCAGTGTAAATACAGCGTTAAGCAAAATGTTGCCATGCCCATAATTTGAGACGAGTCTCAGACTATAAAATTCAAATTCACGTCTATCATGCTCAAAGAATTAGTAAATATAAAAGGAACAAGTCATAGACCAAGAAAAGGTAACCATTTTCTATCTCATTCATACTTTTACCCTACTCCTGAGATGACAGCGAGACTAGAATACTTATGTTAAGGATAGAACGAGAAAGGAGAACCAGAAAGTGGTTACCTTTTCGTTGCACGGTAGTATTGCCACATGCTCCTTCCTTTACTAGGCGTGTTTTTTTGTGCTCGGGTGTAGGTTAGTTTAGGGTAAGTACATGGGGTTACAATAACAACATAACCCAGATAAACCCAGTAATAGGTGTGTTTTTTTGGTTATCCCGTGCAGGTTTGGGTAACGAAACTCCATATAAAAAAAATGACAGCTGACGCACCTGTCATTTTTTTTTATATGAAGTTTCGTTACCCAAACCTGCACGGGATAACCAAAAAAACACACCTAATGTATCGAGGGTACGTACTCTGACCAAAGTTAACCCGGAAGAATTGTTACAGATGTGACAACCAGAGGCGCTCTAACACGAAAAAGCATGAGCTAATATCAAAACCATTGGTTAAATGTTCATTGTTGTTTTTGTAAGACATGTTAATTTACTGGTTATTTATTCATCACAACTTTGAAACTTCAGCTTTTTACAAAGTTCATGGTTGGTGCAATAGATCTAAACAGCTTTTAACCCAAATCGTTTTTTTGTGCTTATGTACCCTAACCTGCACCTTTTTTACAAAAAAACACGCTTACTATTTACTAATTCTTTGATCTATATGTATACTATGCAGGACCACAATAATGTAAAATTACCCGGATTCGCATTCGAAAACTTTCCATTAAATTTCTCCAGCCGACTTTGGGAATTCTCTAATATTTTCCGTCGTCTTTCTGATCGTCTCCTTAATATGTCTTCCTTTTTGGAAATCATGTCGAAGCCATGGACAAATTAGAATATTATTATTGTCGCAACGAAACACTGACGTTTCCTCAGCAGATGAACAGGAGTCTTTTGATTGCTCTTGACTTTGAGCAGGTATTAATAGAAGGAGAGGGCGAAAGTCACGAATTCCATACAAAGTGTCAGCTCAAAAATGTGCCGAGAATCTAATACATGGGAGAGCAAGCATCTAACAGTAAAGTGGTAATTGTGTCAAAAATTCGTGCGCGCTTGGTTGAATTCTTCTTCTTCTTCATTCTCTTTGTCTTTAAAAGTGGGTTGTCAAAGCATGGAACTTTGTTTGAATCGAGATGTACTGTTACTCTACTTGTGTCAAATCGCTTTGCTTCAACAGTGTTGTTATTGTATTTTTCTCTCCCATGAATTTGCGTTTTCGGCACACTTTTTAAGCGATGTTTCCTCTCCTTCTATTAATACCTGCTCAAAGAGATAGATATGGAGTAGACATAATGATGAAACTGCATGTAAAAACAACAACACTACATGGGACGAAAAATCTAGTCCATGGGCTCTCGTTCAGCGGTTCACAATATCATCACGTCAAATGCGACCAGTTTTGCCGCACACAGCGACAAAATCGACTAGTTCAGCCACTCACATCAATACACACCCCGACAAAGTCATCCGGTTCTGCGAGTTCTGTAGCACGCGCGCATTCTATATTGTCAAAGTCGGTAAACGCGGTAAACGATCCTCGCCGCGAATCTCGTTTGATTTAATTCGATTGCGCGAAATAGTTACGTTATTGACTACAACATTACGTTGCTCGGGTAATTTGTGGTTGTTAGGAGCTGTTTTATGTCTTAAAATGCAAACGTAGTGTGTTATCGACGGGTTGTTTATGATTCACTCATCAATTAATGTACCGTTGTTTTCCTCTCCCAAGCAAACTTGTCGAGTCTCATTTTACGTATGCCATCTCCTTTCCTTCATTCTCCCTGTACCTGTTCAAAGGCTTTTGATGCTGTACCATTGAATACAAAACTAAAGGAAAGGCCCGTAGAAACGTAGAAACGACTCAAAGAATTACTATAGCATTTCCCAATTGAATTAAATCATTTCCCAATTGAAAAAATCTTTTTCTCAAATGTAAAAATCGTTTTCCCACTTGAAAAAGTCTCTATCCCAATTGAAAGAATCTATATCTCAAATGAAAAAATCTTTTTCCCAATTGAAAAAATCCCTATCCCAATTGAAAAAATCCATATCCCAAAAGAGAAAATCCTTATCCCAAATAAAAATATCTCCACCTCAAATAAAACAAAAAAATTAAAAATTTCCAACCTGAAATAACATTTTTACCCAATGAAAATACCCTTCTGTCAAATGGAAAGAATTTATTTCAAAATAAATTTGATATTGAACAAAAATTATACTAAGTATTATATGTAATCATAATAATAATAATATATATAATATAATAACAATAATGTCTATGTATATATATATAATAATAATATGTAAAAAATAGTGAATTGGTTGACCGGCAATTGCAGTAGGGAGTTTTAAAAATAAATCTATAACATAGTTGGTAGCATCGGTTCATTAGCCAATTTTTCGGATAATTCCCGAAGAAATTCACAAAATTTGGCGCTGTTACATGACCCAGCAGTTATGAATGTAACACTCCTTAGCTATTTAATGCCAGTACGAGAATGGTATTTCTTCCGCAAACTGTAGGCACAGTTGTAACAGCACGTGTTCCCCGTTTTGACCGAGCCTTACTTCTACATAAATGTAGATTGAATCCTGACTCATCTATAAATATGAGACGCTCTCGGCTTTCAGGCACCCAGGAGTTGAATTTTACAGCAAATTTCTTACGTTCTTCTATCGTTGTTACTGAATTCATTTTGTCCACTTCAACCGATGCGGTTTTTAATGTGATTGCCAGTTCTCGAAAGGTTCTATCAATTCATGACTTCGCAATAAAGATATTTTGAGCAGCTAGCTTTAAATTTATTTACTTAATCTTTTTTTAATCTGAAATTGTAGTTTTTATTTAAAAATATATTTCTTTGTTTTAGAGATTCACATATTTGATCAGGAAATTTATTTATATATTCTATCCGGAAACGTATTCAGTTATCCCTAATTGATTCAGAAAACTGCATATTTGTTTCGGAATTGTAGGTACTTGATAAATGAAAATGCTTTATTTTTATTTTCTATTTTCACTTACATTAACAATATTATATAAAATATACAAAATCACTAACAAAGAAACTTGCACTGCCCTTCACTGATAAGAATAAACTGCACTATATTATCACAAAAAACAAATCATCTTGGCTGTTCAATTAACTGTTATTGAAAACAATAGCTGTAACCTCCAAGAACAGTTTACTCGTACGACAAATAAATAATTTTGTCAAGCGTTCCTGTACATCGAACTTTAAAGTGTAAGAATTATGGAATCATTTGCATTAATACATTATAACACATTCGGTTAATTTGGCTAATATAATTTTTTATTCGAGATTTTTTTATTTGGGATATGGATTTTTTTAATTGGGATAGGGATTTTCTCAATTGAGAAAAATATTTTTTCATTTGGAATATGGATTTGTTCAATTTGGATAGAGATTTTTTCAATTGGGAAAAAGCTTTTTTTATTTGGGATATGGATTTTTTCACTTGGGATAGAGATTTTTCCAATTCGGATTTTGTTTAATTCAATCGGAAAATGCTATATCTAAATGGAATGGCAATATAGCTGTCATCCCATATAAATTGTATGGACCAGGGAGAATGAATAGGAGGAGATGTCATACGTAAAATGAGACGGGACAAGTTTGCTTGTTTAATGGGAGAAGAAAACAACGGTACATTAATTGATGAATGAATCATAAACAACCCGTCGATAACACACTACGTTTGCATTTTATGACATAAAACAACACCTAACAACCACAAATTACCCGAGCAACGTAATGTTGTAGTCAATAACGTAACTATTTCGCGCAATCGAATTAAATCACAAGAGATTCGCGACGAGAATCGTTTACCGCGTTTACAGACTTTGACAAGATAGAATTCGCACGTGCTACAGAACTAGCATAACCGTATGACTTTGTCGTTGTGTGTATTGATGTGAGTGGCTGAACCGCTGAACTAGTCTATTTTGTCGCTGTGTGCGGCAAAACTAGTCGCATTTGACGTGAAGGAACCGTGAACCGCTGAACGAGAGAGCCCATGGACAAGATTTTTCGTCCCATGTTGTGTTGTTGTTTTTATATGTAGTTTCATCATTAGGGCTCCTCCATGTTACTCCATGTGTGAAGTTTTTAGGAATTAAGGGGGGGGGGGGGAAGATTGTTGCTGGAGGAAGTCAGGAAGTGTATCTATAAAATTTAATAGTCATATTGCAGTTTCAGTGAGACACAAAAATAAATGATAAAATAAAATGGTCCCTACCTGTCAAATCCAGTCTGATATGAAAAATAGACCCATTAGTCGTTTCTACGGGCCTTTTATTTAGTTTTTTATTCAATAAAACGACTAAAGGATCAATTTTTCATATCAGACTGGATCTGACAACTCATGTGAAGTTAGCCGCCTTATTCTTCGAATCGCTTCAGAAACCGTTTGTGTGGAGGCGGCTACGTTTGTGCATGATTGTGCAGCAATAATTTTCGTTTGTGCATCGCTAATTAATTAATTATAGTACTTCGAAAAACTTCGAATGTGAAGTTGGCCGCCATTTTTTAAATAAGGTCGTATAAGTATGAATTGGCATCAATCGATCGGAAATCATTTGTGCATTGATTTTTGCGTTTGTGCATTCTGAAAACGCAAGGACGCAGGGTAATTAAACAAAAACCAGCCTGGTTTGAATCCTAGCTAAGTGGGATATTGTGTACACAAACACTTCCTGTAAATATTACTTCAAATCACATACGGAACTGTTTGTGAGGGGCGGCTACGTTTGTGCATGATTGTGCAACAATAATTTTCGTTTGTGCATCGCCAATTATTTAATTATAGCTCTTCGGAAAACTGTTTAAACCCGCCTGGTTTGAATCTTAGCTAAGAGCGATATATTGTGAATACCGGCTGTGTGAAGTTAGCCAGTCATTTTTTTTTAATTACGCCCTTTTGCTCGGTGAACCGTTTGTTCGACTGCGGCTACGTTTGTTCTTGATTCTTCGCCAATTAATATCGTTTGTTCTTCTCTAATTATTTAATTATAACAACTTTAAAATTGTGAGTGTGAACTTAGCCAGTCATTTTTAAATATGGGTCGGAAAGGTATAGGTTTGGTATCAATCGAAAGCCAGACGTTTGTTCGTTTTGTAGGGCGTTTGTTTATCCTGGAAACGGAAGGATACAGGAATTATTAAGGAAAAAGAGATTAGTTGTGACGTCATCTTCACTCAACCAACGCCATCTACTCAGCTCAGCTGTACGATGATGGTGTGGATCTTGCATAAATTGTTCGCGGGACACGGGTTGCCCGTACAGCTGAGCCGAGTAGATGGCGTTGGTTGAGTGAAGATGACGTCACAACTAATCTCTTTTTCCTTAATAGTTCCTGTATCCTTCCGTTTCCAGGATGAACAAACGCCCTACAAAATGAACAAACGTCTGGCTTTCGATTGATACCAAACCTATACCTTTCCGACCCATATTTAAAAATGACTGGCTAAGTTCACACTCACAATTTTAAAGTTACTATAATTAAATAATTAGAGAAGAACAAACGATATTAATTGGCGAACAATCAAGAACAAACGTAGCCGCTGTAGAACAAACGGTTCACCGAGCAAAAGGACCTAATTTCAAAAAAATGACTGGCTAACTTCACACCAAAGAGATAGATATGGAGTAGACATAATGATGAAACTGCATGTAAAAACAACAACACTACATGGGACGAAAAATCTTGTCCATGGGCTCTCTCGTTCAGCGGTTCACAATATCATCACGTCAAATACGACCAGTTTTGCCGCACACAGCGACAAAATCGACTGGTTCAGCCACTCACATCAATACACACACCGACAAAGTCATCCGGTTCTGCTAGTTCTGTACCACGCGCGCATTCTATATTGTCAAAGTCGGTAAACGCGGTAAACGATCCTCGCCACGAATCTCGTTTGATTTAATTCGATTGCGCGAAATAGTTACGTTATTGACTACAACATTACGTTGCTCGGGTAATTTGTGGTTGTTAGGTGTTGTTTTATGTCATATAATGCAAACGTAGTGTGTTATCGACGGGTTGTTTATGATTCACTCATCAATTAATGTACCGTTGTTTTCCTCTCCCATTAAACAAGCAAACTTGTCCCGTCTCATTTTACGTATGACATCTCCTCCTATTCATTCTCCCTGCTTCACACAGCCCAGATGTGAACCCTTAAGCTCCATCCAGACTGGCTGCTGTCCAAACTGACCGCCATTTGGTTGGCCGTCTTGTTTTGATATTCAATACGGCAACTCAATCATATACCAGCTAACGCTTTGTGTGAAATTGAATAATTCTTCAAAAATAAAGTTTGGTTTTCGACCTCCATTTGGTAGCTAATGTAAATGCTAAGTAGTTAGAAAATCCCATTTAGAAGGCAGTTTAGATGAGATGTCAAATGTCATTACCGAGATCAATGCGTTGTTTTTTTCATGTGGCACATGTACGTTTACGGTACCGTATGGGGGAAGATAAAAGTTGAAAGGCTCCGGCTAATTCCTATATATTCATCAGTTGTGGCATAACTGCGGACCCTTAGCTATGCAGGAGGAGTTTCATAGGGAGAACGGCTTCGGCTAATTCCTATGTCTCTCTACGGGGCGTTACCTTCCCGCATTATCCGAGTAACCGCTGCGCCTGAGTGCTGTATTAACATCTGCAGCGTCTCAGGTTACTTAATGTGATAGGTGACAGAAAACATTTAATTCAACCACTAAAGCAGCATCTTCGAGGCATGCCCATGATGGCCTTTACTCAACGATTAAACCCTATCATGGTTTAGCGATGAACCGACAACTCATCCTAAGAAAAACGTCAAGTCAAGAAACCTGAAACAAAAGCCTAGGATTGGACGGATACAAAACAACGACGACCCCGCAAACGAACAACTGATTACTCTTTCGGATCCTGGAATGTACGCTCCCTGAATGGACCGGGGGCCTTAAGGGCCCTCCTGGATCAGGTAGAACAATACAAGCTGAGCATAGTTGCAATCCAGGAAACTAAATGGCTCAAAAGCGAGATTAACGACCTCAATTCGCACACAATTTCTACGAGTGGTGAAGAGTAGGGCAACAAGGAGTTTGGAGTAGCTTTCATCGTGAATAAGCAGCTCAAGGACCACGTTATCGGCTTCAAACCCATCAACGAGCGGCTATGTGCGATCCGCATTAAGACCCGTTTCGCTAATCTCTGGCTCATTAATGCGCACGCCCCTACAGAAGTAAAGGAAGACGCGATTAAGGACGAGTTCTACAACGACCTAGAAACACTCTTCGACTCACTTACATCAAACGACGTCCAGCTGTTTCTAGGAGACTTTAACGCCAAAGTCGGAAACGAAAGCGGGCATAGGGGAACTACTAGAGGTCATAGCCTCCACGACGAAAACAACAACAACGGTCAGCGACTTATCGTCTTCGCGAGCTGCAGAAACATGGTCATAAGCTCTCCATGATTCCCTCATCGACGAATCCATAAGCAGACCTGGAAGTCTCCAGATGAATACACCGTGAACCAGATCGACCACGTACTGATCAGCAAGAGATGGGCTTCTAACGTCCTAGATGTTCGGTCCTATCGAGGAGCCAACTGCGACACCGATCACTATTTGGTGAAGACGACCTACAGGTGCAGAATCTCTTCGGTGCACCAAACGAGAATCAACCCTGCCAAGATCTTCGAGGTTGACAATTTGATTGATGATGCCACGGCGGCTGCGTATTCTACAGCACTTGAGGAAAAACTGTCGCCTATGCTTGATAACATCAATAATTTAGGCATCCATGAGTTCTGGGAGGAGCTCAAAGACAGCATCAAAGGAGTAGCAGAAGAGGTCGTGGGCTATAAAGACCGGCGCAGACGAGCAGACTGGTTCGACGACGAATGCAGGGCCTCGATTGAGGCGAAAAATGAAGCCTTTCGCCAAAATACACACAACGCGCATCCAGAGCCAAGAAAGAAAGATACAACGAACTTCGGCGAGTATCTAATAGGTTAATTAGACGTAAGAAATGCAAACATTTTGACGAGCAGTTACAGCAAACAAACCAAAGATTAGCCAGTAAGAACATTAGACAGGCGTACAAACTTATGAATAATATCAAGAACGGATATCAACCCAGAACAAGCATATGTAATGACAAGGATGGTAACATCATCAGCGACATCGAAAGCGTCAACAAACGATGGGCCTCGCATTTTGAAGAGCTCCTCCCAAGCAACAATTCGTTTGCTTTAAAGAAGCACTCCATAGTGTAGCAACCATATAGTACCACGAAATTCATTTATCGTGTGACATCGCTTAAAGTAATATTTTGATCCGATAAAACATCCTTAAAGTATTTTCCGGAAAGCTTGTATCATCATTATGGAATAAATTTAAAGATGGTGGTATAAAACTTCGATAAAACTGTCTCTAAACGTTAACCTAAAAACGTATTCCTTTAAATACTCCACTCTTGTGTTTATTGGATGATACAGCACACACATGCAATGGTCTCTCTAAGTTAACTCACACACATGCATTATATTCTTCTATAGCACAGTCGGTGTCATTTTTATAGTGTGACATTCGTATGGTCATCCAATAAATTGTTCACCGTAGTTTTATAGAAGGATGGACTTTGTGATTTAAAGAATTGACACTTATGAAGTGCTCTGGAATACCACGTTTCATGAATTGAATTCATTGAAATATTGCTTGAAACCAACATTTCCTCACTCCTTGTTAGCTTATGAATCAATTAAGATAATCTCAGCGCAGAAAATGTATGTATTTTATTGAAGAATGTGTGAATTTAATTAGCTTCAACTGATTGACATATAAAGAAGAAGGTGCATAGGAGAAAGGTCGATAAAGAAGTGTCGAGCACTCGTAGTGTTTACGAGCAATGTTATCTATATGTGAGGTTGGCCGAGTGGTAAGGGCGTCGGACTGGCGTACGACAGTCGCTGGTTCGACGCTGGCTGCGGGAATTATATTTTTTTCTCTTTTTTTTTGCAATCGCGAGAGAATGACAGAAAATGATGACATAACACATGATGTATGTCTTTCTCGAAGCGTAATCCAGTGCTACAAATGAGGTTCTATTGGATCAAAAAACGGCGCCAGATGCCATTATTGGACTATTATTCAGTGTTTATACCCTGTAAAGTGCCCCTATTGTCGTTAGAAGAGAATATTTTACGAAGTATTATAGGGATGAAATTGTTACTTGGGCTCAATGCACCATCAACATCCCCCGCGGAGCCAGCTCTTGAGCAGTTGGCCGAACCAGGCCCTCCCGTTCTACCCCAACAGTAGAGTAGGTGAGTCTTGCCATACAGTCGCTTCAAAATAATAAAGCACCCGGCGCTGACGAGATCCCAGCAGAACTGCTGAAGCATGGTGGAACGTGCCTGACCAACGCTATACATGTGCTACTGCTGAAAATATGAAACGACGAGGTAATCCCCGAAGATTGGCGCAAAAGCATAATCTGCCCAATCCACAAAAAGGGTGACAAGCTGAAGTGTGAGAATTACAGGGGCATATCATTAGTTTGTACGGCCTATAAGATATTATCTAAAATTCTTGAAAAGAGAATTAATCCGTACGCAGGACGAATCATTCTCGAGTACCAAGGTGGCTTCAGACCTGGTAGCTCAACGACCGATCAGCTTTTCACAGTGAAGCTACTACTCCAAAAGTGCTGGGAATATAACATCGACGTATACCAAATCTTTGTCGACTTCAAGCAGGCATACGACAGTATCGATCGAAGTGTACTGTACAACATTATGCTGTATTTTGGTATACCGGCAAAGTTAGTGCGACTCACAAGGATGCCGATTACTAATACCGTCTCGCAGGTCAGAGTGCAGAACCGACTCACTGACCTGTTTGAAACTCGTACTGGACTCAAGCAGGGCGACGGGCTCGCGCCGACACTCTTCAACCTTGCTTTGAAGTATGTAATTCGAGCCATGAATATGGACAGCAGCGGAACGCTACTCATCAAGTCGACTCAATTAGTAGCGTACGCTGACAATATCAACATCATGTCTCGAAGGTTGGGTGATGCAGAAAGCCTTCGGCATAACCTCAATAACGCCGCAAAGGAAGTTGGACTACATATCGACGAAAGCAAAACAAAGGCCATGATGCACTCGAAAACAAGGACGCCAGCAAATTCAAGCATCACAGTGGGGGACCTTAATATCGAGTATGTAGATAACTTCAACTATCTGGGTTGTAACTTATCAGAGGACGCCAACGAAACCGACCAAATTAAGCGACGGATACAACTAGCTAATAAGACATATTTCTCGGTCCTCCCGATAATTAATTCGAACCTTGCGCACAGGAACACGAAGCTCCGCGTGTACAAAACGATCATCCGACCCGTGCTATGTTATGGCTGCGAAACATGGACCCTCACCCAAGCCTCCGAAATTTTCCTAGACCGATTCGAACGAAAGGTCCATCGGCGAATTTCCGGCACCGTTCGCGAGCGAGATCAATGGCGTATCCGGTACAACCATGAGTTGTATCAATTGTACGATGAGCTGGAAGTATGGAAAATCGTGAAGTTTCAACGTTTACAATGGGCGGGGCATGTACAACGGATGGACGATAATCGCATGCCAAAGAAAGTGATGAACGCACAACGAATTGACGGAGCGAGGTTGCGTGGACGACCGAGAGCTCGTTGGGAGAACTCCGTAGGTGAAGACGCCCACCAGCTGCTGGGCTTCCGAAACTGGAGGACAAGGTCACGTAACCGCGACAATTGGAGGTCAACGATTCAGGCGGCCAAGGCCCGACGTCGGGCTATCGTGTCACATTGATGATGATGACATGTACGTTTGCGAAAAATATAATGAAATGGAATAACAGCATGTTCACACTGCGGTTAATGCGATGAGAAGCGAAAAGCTTCCAATGCAAGAAAGAAATCTTAGTATTAAAATTGAGAGATTGGTTTCGTGTTGTTTGATGCTGTTTATTGTTTGTTTTCATATCGGCTCCGATTTATATAAGGACATTTATGTTGATAATGATTATCAACACGTTATAGTGTTATAGATTTGTAAATATTATTTCCACGAGAAAACAGGGGTACCATTCTGGGTGGGCAACCCCATTTTTTTTTATTTTGGACCTCGAAATCGGAATCAGTGCGCCAAATTTACCTAGTGTTTCTGCCACGCCGATAGGACGAGTACCAATTTGGGGCGGGGAAGCCGAAATTTTTTTTTCTTGTTTTTGACCTCAAATTCGGAATCAGCGCTCCAAATTTACCTAGTGTTTCTGTCACGCCGATTGGACGAGTATTTCCCCGAGAAAACAGGGGTACCAATTTGGGGATGGGAGGCCTAAAGTTTTTTTCTTGTTTTTGACCTTAAATTCGGAATTAGCGACCCAAATTTACCTAACATAATATTTACCCAAACACAATTACGCCAGGAAATTTGTGCAAAAATTTGGCCAAATTTCAGAAAAATTAGGGGAAAGCTCGATTTTTTCATGAGCCTTCCTTTCGAGGTCCCAAACAAGACCCTAAAAGTCCCCGCCTCTACGGACCCTCATAGCACCCTTAGCATCGCACGCATCAATCTGAAATTGGGATATTTAATTAAGCGTTGTACAAGCTACAAATTCGACATATAACAGTTTTCGATGCACGTTACCGTTATAGAGATTCCCCAGAAACTGCTTAATTGATTGTTTGGACCCTCATAACTTCGTTAGGGGGATCCCAACTTTGGGGATTCTTGGCGTCTTACTAACAGCCACAGAAGCTACAGATTTCTCCTAGAAGACCTTAGGCGCCGTTAGGAGTGCCCGAAAGTATTCGGTCTTTCCATCGTTCATTGAGAAAGCACAATAGCTTCAAATTTGCCATACACCACATTTTTGTATATGCTACCGTTATCGAAATATTCAGACAAACCTGTTTTCGAGGGTCTTTGACCCTCTGTAGCACAGCTAGCGGCACTCGTAGAGGCGGGAACTTTTAGGGTCTTGTTTGGGACCTCAAAAGGAAGGCTCATGCAAAAATCCAGCTTTCCCCTAATTTTTCTGAAGTTTGGCCAAATTTTTGTTCGAATTTCCTGGCGTAATTATGTTTGGGTTAATATTAAGTTAGGTAAATTTGGGTTGCTAACTCCGAATTTAAGGTCAAAAACAAGAAAAAAAATGTTAGGCCTTCTCTCCCCAAATTGGTACCCCTGTTTTCTCGGGGAAATACTCGTCCAATCGGCTTGGCAGAAACACTAGATAAATTTGGCGCTCTGACTCCGAATTTGAAGTCAAAAACAAGAAAAATTTTTTTTGGCTTCCCCGCCCCAAATTGGTACCCCTGTTTTCTCGGGGAAATACTCGTCCTATCGGCGTGGCAGAAACACTAGGTAAATTTGGCGCGCTGATTCCGAATTTGAGGTCAAAAATAAGAAAAACAAATTGGGGTTGCCCACCCAGAATGGCACCCCTGTTTTCTCGTGGAAATAATATTTACAAATCTATAACACTATAACGTGTTGATAATCATTATCAACATAAATGTCCTTATATAAATCGGAGCCGATATGAAAACAAACAATAAACAGCATCAAACAGCACGAAACTAATCTCTCAATTTTAATACTAAGATTTATTTCTTGCGTTGGAAGCTTTTCGCTTCTCATCGCATTAACCGCAGTGTGAACATGCTGTTATTTCATTTCATTTTATTTTTCGCAAACGTACATGTGCTACATGAAAAAACAACGCATTGATCTCGATAGTGACACGATCTGTACGACATTTGACATCTCATCTAAACTGTCTTCTAAATGGGATTTCCTAGCTACTTAGCATTTACATTAGCTACCAAATGGAGGTAGAAAACCAAACTTTATTTTTGAAGAATTATTCAATTTCACACAAAGCGTTAGCTGGCATATGATTGAGTTGCCGTATTGAATATCAAAACAAGACGGCCAACCAAATGGCGGTTAGTTAGGGCAGCAGTCAGTCTGGATGGAGCTTAATGGTTCACATATGGTTTCACAATATATCGCTCTTAGATTCAAACCAGGCGGGTTCAAAAAGTTTTCCGAAGAGCTATAATTAAATAATTGGCAATGCACAAACGAAAATTATTGTTGCACAATCATGCACAAACGGTTCCGGATGTGATTTGAAGTAATATTTACAGGAAGTGTTTGTGTACACAATATCCCATTTAGCTAGGATTCAAACCAGGCTGGTTTTTGTTAAATTACTCCTGGTTCTTGCGTTTTCAGGATGCACAAACGCAAAAATCAATGATCAAACGATTTCCGATCGATTGATGCCAAATTCATACTTATACGACCTTATTTAAAAAATTGCGGCCAACTTCACATTCGAATTATTATTGAGTAAATTATTAAAAACACCTTTAATTTGAGTTCGCAGTTTTATTTAAAATTATTTTTATATAATTTAAATACATGTATGCATTTCGGACGGCTTTCCGTCCATCTTCAGCAACACGACTAAAAGTTAAGCGGAAGCTTTCAAAAAACTTTCTATAACAAAAAACTAATTCAAATTCGAAGTTTTTCGAAGTGCTATAATTAATTAACTAGCGATGCACAAACGAAAATTATTATTGCACTATCATGCAAAAACGTAGCCGCCCCACACAAACGGTTCCGGATGTGATTTGAAGTAATATATATTTACAGGAAGTGGTTCCCAAGTAACAATTCGTATGCTTTAAAGAATCACTTCATCCTGTAACAATCATTGTCGGATAAACTTTCAGACGCGAACATTCACCAGTCACGAACATTCATCAGTCACGAACTTTCACCAGTCGCGAGCAGTCACCAGTCGTGAACAGTTAGCAGTCGCGAACAATTAGCAGTCGAAGTTTATAAAAGCAAGAATTATTTTAATAAATCTGTTTCATTTAACCTTCGGTTTATTTATTAAAAAATTCGACAAATTTAAAATAATTCTTCGATATGGCGGATAATTGTGTCGTGTGTGGTAAAGAGGCGGCAGAAGTCCGTTGCTATGAGTGCAATAGTTCCGTACACCGCGCGTGCATATCAATGCGAACCACTCGATCCGGGGAACGAGTTGTGTGCGACGGGTGTCAACAAGGCGCTTCTACCTCCTCAGACGACGGAGAATCGGATTCAACGATTGCACCAGTGGAAAGAAGCAATGCATTTACGTCAACCCAATTCGCATCCGGGTTAAACCACGTACGTACCGCGAAGGAAGGGCGACTGGAAGAGCAAATTGATCAAATGAAGCGAATGATCGAAAGGTTGCAGCTAGGACTGACAAGCATTACTGCATCTTTAGCAGAACGCCCGATTGTGACCAATGTACAAACCGATTCCAGACACGAGCCAGAACACACGACCGCGACCAATGTACAAATCGATTCCAGACACGAGCCAGAACACACGTCCGCGACCAACATGCAGAACGATTCCGACCACGAGGCTACGATGTCCCGTTCCGAAACGACCGTTAATCGCTCCAAGGCGGCTATTTTGCAGTCCATTAGAACGGAACCTTTGAACACAAGTCAACGGCATTATCGACAACGGGATTTTGAACTACCGAATTTTAATGGCGAACCGACAAGCTGGTTCTATTTCAAATCTAGTTTCGACGAATCGACTGTGAAATGTGGGCTCTCGCTTGTGGAAAATCTCAAACGATTGAACAAGTCGTTGAGCGGAGCCGCTCGTGAGTGCGTGAAACATCTACTTAATTTTACGCAAAACGTCGCTGAAATCATGGAGTTTCTGGAAGATAATTTTGGCTCCCCATCAGTAATGTTGAATACTGCGACACACCGCGCCGATCGATTAGAATCTCTAAAGCCCGACTTATCGAACGTGCAAGAGTTTTACGGAAAAATTCAGCAAATTCACCATCTACTGAGTATGGTGGACGGCTGCCCAGATGAGCGCTCCTTTGTGAAAGTACTTCAATGCAAAATACCGCTCACTAATGCCAGGGAATGGTTTCTGAGGATTGGAGAGAATGAAGCGACCGTCACTTTATTTCTTGATTACATTCAATCCATATGTAGAGATGTTGGAAGACTACGTGACTATGGCTCTAACTCGACACCAGCTGACAGTTGTCGTCGTTCACAATCGAAGAAGCATCATGTGTTATTCCAATCAAAGGAACAGACAGCTGGGACATCATCCGAGAGATGTATTCTTAAATGCACAGACAATCACAATCTTAGTGAGTGCCCACAATTCGTGAAAATGTCAGTGAAATCGCGATGGCATTTGGTGAAGTCTCGCAATCGCTGCACCGCCTGCTTCGGAAAACACTGGGAGTCAAAGTGCACTACGAAAGTGAAATGTCCAGTACCAGAATGCACTAGAATGCATCACAAGCTGTTACATTCAGATGCTGACAACAGAGGCGACTATAACCACAAAGTGAGCTGAAGCACCTACAACTTCACAACAACAAGAGTGTATCATCTAGTACACAATATCGAGTCGTGCCTGTAATAATATCATCCGAGAAGAAGAACATTCCAGTTTACGTACTAATGGACAACGGCTCATCCGTCACGTTGATCGACACGAAGCTGGCGCGAGCGCTTGGGTTGAAATCAACACCTGAGCGAATGTGTGTAACATGGATGGATGGAATTGTATACAAGAAACAAACTGAAAAGGTGAAATTCACGATCAAAAGCAACGACGGCAAATTTACAGCAGATATTGAGGCAAGGACAGATGTCAACTTAAATCTACCTTGTCACAACATTACTCGGGAGCTCTTGTGCCAAGAAGGATTCGAGGGATTACCGATCGAGTGCTTTAATGACGCGACACCAAAGTTATTGTTTGGCCTTGACAACATTAGACTAGCAGTAACGATCGATTGGAAAAAGGGCCATTCCAATAAACTTTTCGCCGTTAAGACTCCGCTGGGATGGACTCTCGAGGGAAAGCACAAACTCGGATATGAGACCTGTTTATTTGTTGACAACAACGATTACCATCTTCATCGACTAGTAAACGAATACATCGAGGCGGACTGTTTTGGGCTTGTTCCAGACAACAATATTAAAGTGGAGTCGGACGAAAACATACGCGCCCGCCGCATGATGAAAGAGCTGACTATCGAAGACAATGGGAGATTCCAGACCGGATTGTTGTGGCGTTCCGACGACGTGGTGTTGCCTGATAACCGGCAAATGGCGTGGCGGAGGCACTTAAATTTCAAAAAGAAACTTCAACGAGATGTTGGCCTATGGAAGAAATTAAGCGATCTGATGACGCGATATGCCCTGAGGAATTACATCAATGTCGTTCAACCTGAAGACCAGAAACGAGATAGGACATGGTACCTGCCTATCTTTTCCGTTAAAAATCCGAGCAAACCAGATAAAGTGCGAACGGTGTGGGACGCAGCCGCAACCTATGACAATGTATCACTGAACTCAGCACTAATACCCGGGCCTGACATGACCGCTCCCCTGGTTCATGTTCTAATGCGGTTTCGGCGACTTCCTGTGGCATTTGGGGCGGACATTGAAGAAATGTTCCATCAGGTTCGTGTCCGGGAGGAGGATCGTTGTGCTCAGCATTTCTTCTGGCAAGGCATCGATGAGGATACGACTACAGAGTATGAGATGGCTGTACTGACATTCGGAGCAGCTTGTTCACCATCATTGGCCCAGTTTGTGAAAAACACTAATGCAATGAGGTTCATAGATGAAAATCCAGCTGCCGTGGACGTAATAATAAACCAACATTATGTGGACGATTGGCTGCAAAGCTGCAAAACCGTTGAAGAGGCGATATCGTTGGCGGAGGCTGTACGGACTATACATAAGAGAGGTGGATTCCACATCCACAAATGGGTATCCAACTCGGAGCTGTTCATGAAGGCGATTGACCCATCATCATTCGCCCACCGAAAGAAGGTAAGTCTAACCTCAAATGATACTGTTTTGGGTTTACAATGGAATTCCATTGACGACTACCTTTCTTTTCGGTGGCGAGCGGACAAATTCGGCGACCTAGCGAAGATGGAGAGTGACACGATGCCCACGAAGCGCGAACTACTGAGGATAGCGATGTCCGTCTATGATCCCCTCGGATTGATCAGTTATTTGACTGTACTACCACGTATAATTTTGCGGGACGTCTGGAGGATAGACACCGGATGGGACGAAAATGTGTCCGCCGATTT
This sequence comes from Microchrysa polita, assembly GCA_949715475.1. Classification (NCBI taxonomy): domain Eukaryota; kingdom Metazoa; phylum Arthropoda; class Insecta; order Diptera; family Stratiomyidae; genus Microchrysa; species Microchrysa polita. The sequence goes on from OX454415.1 coordinate 78,564,749, forward strand.
TTCTACAAAATGGCGAGACTGGCTGAAGGCGCTTCAAATGATGCAGTCCATTACAATTCCAAGATGGCATGGCATATCCGAAGACGATGTCGATCTACATATTTTCGTTGATGCTAGCGAAAATGCGCTTGAAGCCGCGGCGTACGTTGTATCGCGACGATCTGGCAAAACAACACGGTCCCTAATTATGGCAAAATGCAAGGTGACACCATTAGATGAGGGAGCTTATAGAAGGATAGGAGATGTTTCGTATGGAATGGGACGAGTAATGAGAGACGCATAATTCATGGGAGAGAAAAATAACGGAACAGCTAGTGACAGCCACGATATGGGCGTCGGTAATAATTATTTTAGGGGGCAATGATTTGGCGGGATATTTTTGAATTTATAGAATTAAATTTTATTGGTGAAATTCTTGTTAATAGTGAAAAACACTTTTTGGAACAGCATCATAGGTAACATCATAGGTAAAGGGCTGAATTAAGATCGAGAGTGAAATTTTTCGCCCAGGGATTTTATCAATAAAAATGGATACTTACTGTCGTGGAATATGTCACAAACGGTGGGGAATAAGCGACTGTCTCTGAATTTTATCCAGGAAGGGCGAAGTCGTCTTGTTACTGGAATGATATCGTTTTCGATTTTCGTTTCGCTACAAAGTTTATATGAAATTCATGATTAGAAAAAAACGCGAGATTAACAAATTCCAATCACAATATTGTCCAAATAATCGAAATGTCAGATAAACCATTTCTAAACATCTGCAAATTCCACAACCAATTCGAATAAAAAGAAGGAAGTTAATACGCGAACTAGACTATAGGACGGTATATACACCCTATGGAAAAGGTACTATCTCCAAAAATGCTTTAAGATAGTTTAAATTACGAACCGGTATATAAGCGCTCTTAGAGACACTATTGCATATGTGTGCTGTATCATCCAATAAACACAAGAGTGTAGTATTTAAAGGAGTGTTTTTTTTAGGTTAACGTTTAGAGACAGTTTTATCGAAGTTTCATACCACCATCTTTAAATTTATTCCATAATGATGATAGAAGTTTTCCGGAAAATACTTTAAGGATGTTTTATCGGATCAAAATATTACTTTAAGCGATGTCACACGATAAATGAATTTTGTGGTACTATTAATTGCTACGATGCTTTTTTAAAGCAAACGAATTGTTGCTTGGGATTCCATGAGCTACAATCCGAGACCGGTTCCATAATTCTCCTCGGACATTTTATGTATTATTTTTCGATTCCCCGGTCATTTGACATTTCACGATGAAATAACCGTGGAAGCGGAAAAAAATACATAAAATGGCCGAGAAAAATATGCAATTGTTTTCGGATTGTAGCTTATGGAATTCCCCACATATTCCACGACAGTAAGAATACATTTTCATTGAAAAAATCGCAGCGGCGAAAAATTTCACTCTCGAGGTCAGTACTAGGCTTAACGGAAAAAATAAAACGCAAATTCCATACTTTGGGCACACAAACTTTATTTATTCAAACTGCAAATTGGGTCTTATCCGAAAATGGATTAAGGCGTTTTTATTTTTACATCAAAAACATGAAATTCCATCCGTAATTGTCTATGTGAATAAGGAGGTTTCCAACAACAATTATTCAAAAAGCATTGTGCTTGAAATTGCGCGCTACTGCTATTGTGCTGTTACTGCGTCCATTCTATTTCTACTGGCGATTCAGACTTTCCACAAGATTTACTAAATCTTAGATTTACTTTACAGTCGAACCATATTGCAAGTCTTTTCATCATTTCTTCTAATGCTAAATCATTTTCATTGTGTCGTATAGTCATCGTAAGCTATATCCGTCCGTCCGGGTGTCTGTCAGTTCAGCTAAAATTTTTATCGATACCAGATAATAAATTCGACGCGATAACTTTATGTTTAGGTTGTTCTGTCCTCGCGGTCGTTCTGCTTCTTTAGAGATATTACTAGTATATTTACTGGAAAGCTGTCAACTCCCCTCTTCCTTTCATAATTGGGCTTGGGACCAACTTTGGCGGAATTAAAGTTGCAGCTTATGTATTTAAAAAAAAATTGCCTTATTGATTTTGCTTTTAAAAACGTTTATTATACATTTTAATTTATTTCAATGAATTTTTTATATGTTCGGATGCATTTCGACTAAAACTGTCATCTTTACCGAGTACATTTAAGCCTACGTTAAGACGGTTTTGACCTAAATGCATCCGAACATATAAAAAGTTCATGGAAGTTAATTAAAATTTATAATAAACGTTTTCAAAACCAAAATCAAGAAGGTGGCTTTTAAATTGTTCAAATATTCTATTTAATCTTGGATTTTGCGGTTAAAATAATTTTTGTTGTCGACTTCATTAAAAATTATTGTTCCGCCACTGGAAAAAAAACTGTTTTGACATTCCGTATCTAAACAATCAAAAGCAATCAAAACAACAATTTTGTGATTGCGTTTTTTCCTGTTTTTTTCTGTGAAAGGGTGATAAAAATATATAAAAGCACACACAATTGATTTGCATTATTACTACATGTGAAATTAAACTGCAATGGGTTGTCTTCCAAAGGTATTGCAGCATCCGAACACAATACACTTCATTTTGGCCACACGCGAAGTTCACTGCTGTTATGCGTACGTATACAAGTCACGAACTACGAACGAAATGCACAAATCTTTTTCACGAACTTTCGCGGTACGAAAATAAATAATCAAATTTTATGAAACTGGTCGCGTTTTTGTTATTTTTAAAAAGTTCTCCCGACCGAACTGAACGTTTTGTTACTGCCTGCGCGAATGGTTGTCAGATTTGACGTTGCGTATCACGTACTGTTATATTTTCGTTCTCAGAGCGGTATTCTTACTCTCCCATCTCTGAAAATTTCCCGTCCCATTTGTACCTGTCAATTTGTATGGGCTTCGTACATTTCCGCCTCTCTACTACTATATAGCTCTATGGTGACACCTACAAAAGCGAAATCAATACCGAGGCTAGAGTTGGATGCCGCATTGGTAGGAGTGAGAGTACGATCAGTGGTGCTCGATGCTAACTGCTGGTCATTCCGCCGGACCGTCATGTGGACGAATGCGAAAGACGTCCTTTATTGGCTTCGTAGTCACAAGCGCAAATATTCATCGTATGTAGCTAACCGAGTTGGCAAAATATTACGACATACGTCAGTGGAATCTTGGCGATGGGTTCCATCAGCCCTCAATCCAGCTGATTGGGCTACGAAGTGGAGCATTCACGAGCCACGAGCCGATTTGTGGTGGCATGGGCCACAATTCTTGGACGAGGAGGAGGAGCACTGGCCAAATGCGTTTGACGGGCCAACAAAGATTCTAGAAGTCAAACGAGTTCTGCATGTGAAGTTTGAAGAATTGCATCCATTAATTCCACCCCCTGAACATTTCTCTACTTGGGACGCTTTGGTGCGGAACACTGCTTGCGCCTTTGCATTCGTGAAAATTGTAAAACGACAGAGAAAACGTGGACCAATCACTGAGGACGAATTGAAGCAAGCAAAACTGGACATTATCCGCCACATCCAAAAATCGTTACCACCTTTACAAGGAAAAGCTATGGCTAAGTTCTCTCCGTTCAAAGACGAAAATGGTATTGTGCGAATGCATGAGAGGACCGTACGAGCAGTACATCTGACATACGATGCAAAGTATCCACCAATCCTTCCGTCAAATAATTACGTAACATCGCTTATAATCGATCATTTTCACCGGTTTAATGGTCATTGTCACACGAGCCGTACCATCAATGAATTGCGACAGAGCTTTGTCCTTCTGCACCCGAGGCGAGAAGGAAATCGTGTGATTCGAGAATGCAAGCATTGTCACCTTATATGTATTAACGAATCCGATGGTGCCCACTATGGCTAATCTACCAAGGGCTCGAGTTGCGGCAGGAAATCGGCCATTTACATACACAGGCGTGGATTACTTTGGTCCAATAGACGTGAGGGTTGGGCGCAGACACGAAAAGAGATGGGGTGTCCTCTTCACTTGTTTATCCACGCGGGCGATATATTTGGAACTGGCATATTCCCTAAGTGCACAGTCCTGCATCACGGCCTTAGACAGCCTTGTAGCTCGGCGAGGTATGCCCAGAGAAATCCGCTCCGACAATGGCAAAAACTTTGTAGCCGCGAGTCGTCTATTTCGTGGACCTAATGGATATCGACCAAAGTTGCGGTTCAACCCTCCGATGACACCACATATGGGAGGCAGTTGGGAGCGATTAATTGGTGTAACGAAGAAAGTTTTGACATCACTGCGTTTGGAGAGGACGCCAACTGAAGAACGATTGCGTTGGTTTCTATGTCAAGCCGAAAGATTAGTTAACTCCAGGCCATTAACAGACATTATCGTAGAAATTAATTCAGAAGAAGCATTGACCCCAAACCATTTTCTGTTGGGCACTTCATCGGGCATAAAGGATGGCGACGATCAGCTTCGAGAGGTAACACCGAAAGACCTAGTTCGCCACGAGGAGGAGTTGCAACACTTCTGGCAACGATGGACGAAAGAATATCTTCCAACGATTTCGCTTAAAGAAAGTGAGCTGAAGCACCTACAACTTCACAACAACAAGAGTGTATCATCTAGTACACAATATCGAGTCGTGCCTGTAATAATATCATCCGAGAAGAAGAACATTCCAGTTTACGTACTAATGGACAACGGCTCATCCGTCACGTTGATCGACACGAAGCTGGCGCGAGCGCTTGGGTTGAAATCAACACCTGAGCGAATGTGTGTAACATGGATGGATGGAATTGTACACAAGAAACAAACTGAAAAGGTGAAATTCACGATCAAAAGCAACGACGGCAAATTTACAGCAGATATTGAGGCAAGGACAGATGACAACTTAAATCTACCTTGTCACAACATTACTAGGGAGCTCTTGTGCCAAGAAGGATTCGAGGGATTACCGATCGAGTGCTTTAATGACGTGACACCAAAGTTATTGATTGGCCTTGACAACATTAGACTAGCAGTAACGATCGATTGGAAAAAGGGCCATTCCCATAAACTTTTCGCCGTTAAGACTCCGCTGGGATGGACTCTCGAGGGAAAGCACAAACTCGGAGATGAGACCTGTTTATTTGTTGACAACAACGATTACCATCTTCATCGACTAGTAAACGAATACATCGAGGCGGACTGTTTTGGGCTTGTTCCAGACAACAATATTAAAGTGGAGTCGGACGAAAACATACGCGCCCGCCGCATGATGAAAGAGCTGACTATCGAAGACAATGGGAGATTCCAGACCGGATTGTTGTGGCGTTCCGACGACGTGGTGTTGCCTGATAACCGGCAAATGGCGTGGCGGAGGCACTTAAATTTCAAAAAGAAACTTCAACGAGATGTTGGCCTATGGAAGAAATTAAGCGATCTGATGACGCGATATGCCCTGAGGAATTACATCAATGTCGTTCAACCTGAAGACCAGAAACGAGATAGGACATGGTACCTGCCTATCTTTTCCGTTAAAAATCCGAGCAAACCAGATAAAGTGCGAACGGTGTGGGACGCAGCTTTGGAAAAAAGCTCAATGCAAATGGGAGAAAATTGATGCTCAACTGTTGGATAACCTTATCCAAAGCATGTCCAAGCATATTGAGGCCATTATTGAGGCCACAGGCGGGTATCCGATCTATTACAATCGAAATTGCCTGCGACCCGCAAAACTGTTCACAAAAGTAAATAAACAAATCCATTTGTTTTATTAAATATTATAATTTAATTTTCATGTTTCTTTGATTTGTTTGCTCAGAATACAATAAAATATTTATTTAAGTTAAAAGTTTCATTGATTTCTTTCTCCTAATTTCACAGCGGCAAAAAATGCAAAAATCTTTAATTTCGTGAACAGTTTTGCGTGTCACTGTATTAACGAATCCGATGGTGCCCACTATGGCTAATCTACCAAGGGCTCGAGTTGCGGCAGGAAATCGGCCATTTACATACACAGGCGTGGATTACTTTGGTCCAATAGACGTGAGGGTTGGGCGCAGACACGAAAAGAGATGGGGTGTCCTCTTCACTTGGTTATCCACGCGGGCGATATATTTGGAACTGGCATATTCCCTAAGTGCACAGTCCTGCATCACGGCCTTAGACAGCCTTGTAGCTCGGCGAGGTATGCCCAGAGAAATCCGCTCCGACAATGGCAAAAACTTTGTAGCCGCGAGTCGTCTATTTCGTGGACCTAATGGATATCGACCAAAGTTGCGGTTCAACCCTCCGATGACACCACATATGGGAGGCAGTTGGGAGCGATTAATTGGTGTAACGAAGAAAGTTTTGACATCACTGCGTTTGGAGAGGACGCCAACTGAAGAACGATTGCGTTGGTTTCTATGTCAAGCCGAAAGATTAGTTAACTCCAGGCCATTAACAGACATTATCGTAGAAATTAATTCAGAAGAAGCATTGACCCCAAACCATTTTCTGTTGGGCACTTCATCGGGCATAAAGGATGGCGACGATCAGCTTCGAGAGGTAACACCGAAAGACCTAGTTCGCCACGAGGAGGAGTTGCAACACTTCTGGCAACGATGGACGAAAGAATATCTTCCAACGATTTCGCTTAAAGAAAAGTGGCATGAAACGAAATACATCGCCCAAATCGGGGATGTTGTATATATTTGCGACGATAATCATCGTTACGGATGGAGGAAAGGCCGAATAGTTGAGGTTGTTTCTAGCTTAGAAGATGGACAGGTGCGACAGGTTGTTGTGCAAACTGCGGATGGCAACAGATATCGACGTGGTACTGCACGAGTGGCACCAATATGCATCTCAAGCAACAGCGAAGACGAAAAGGATATTTCTAACTGAATAACCATTGATCATCATCAAACTCAGTTGGAGAGGAGGAGACTGTCGGATAAACTTTCAGACGCGAACATTCATCAGTCACGAACATTCATCAGTCACGAACTTTCACCAGTCGCGAGCAGTCACCAGTCGTGAACAGTTAGCAGTCGCGAACAATTAGCAGTCGAAGTTTATAAAAGCAAGAATTATTTTAATAAATCTGTTTCATTTAACCTTCGGTTTATTTATTAAAAAATTCGACAATCATATAGTAACTCAACATCAGTTTATCGTGTGACACCGCTTATTTTAGTATTTTGATCCGATAGAAACTCCTTAAAACACTTTTCGGAAAGCTTAAAAAGTTCTTATATAATCAATTCACGACTTCATCCAATACGACGTCGATAACACTTCTCTAAACGTTAACCTAAAAAGATGCTCCATTAAATACTTCTTTGTAGTCTTTATTGAATGACATAAACACACATGACTGAAATCAACACACACACATGCATATAATCTTCTATAGCACTGTCGATTTCATTTTTATAGTGTGATATTCGTGTGATCATCCAATAAATTGCTCAGCGTAGTTTTATAGAAGGATGAACTTTGTGATTTGTTAAAGAATTGACACTTATGAAGTGCTCTGGAACACCACGTTTCTTGAATTGAATTCATTGAAATATTGCATGAAACCAACATTTCCACACTCATTCTTAACTTATGAATCAATTAAGATAATCTCAGCGCAGAAACTGGCTGCATTTTATTGATAAACGTGTGAATTTAATTAGCTTCAACTGATTGACATATAAAGAAGAAGGTGCATTACAGAGAAGTGTTGAGCATTTCGATAGATGCAACGAACCACTTGTAGTGTTTACGACCAATGCTGACTATATGTGAGGTTGGCCGAGTGGTTAAGGCGTCGGACTTGCGTACGACAGTCGCTGGTTCGACGCCGGCTGCGGGAATTTTTTTCCTTTCTTTTTTTGCAAACGCAAGAAAATGACAGAAAATGATGACATAACACATATGATGTATATCTTTTTCAAAGTGTAATTCAGTGCTAAAGTTCAATTGGATCAAAAAACGGCGCCAAATGCCATTATTGGACTATTATTCAGTGTTTATACCCTGTAAAGTGCCCCTATTATCGTTTGAAGAAAATATTCTACGAAGAATTATAGGGATGAAATTGTTACTTGGGGTGTACACAATATTACTCTTAGCTAAGACTCAAACCAGGTGGGTTTTTACTTAATTACTCCTCTGTCCTTGCGTTTTCAGGATGCACAAACGCAAAAAAATCAATGCACAAACGATTTCCGTTCGATTGATGCCAAATTCATACTTATACGACCTTATTTAAAAAATGGCGGCCAACTTCACATTCGAAGTTTTTCGAAGTGCTATAATTAATTAGTTAGCGATGCACAAACGAAAATTATTGTTGCACAATCATGCAAAAACGTAGCCGCCCCGGCACAAACGGTTCCGGATGTGATTGGAAGTAATATTTACAGGAAGTGTTTGTGTACACAATATCCCACTTAGCTAGGATTCAAACCGGGCTGGTTTTTGTTTAATTACTCCTGCGTCCTTGCGTTTTCAGGATGCACAAACGCAAAAATCAATGCACAAACGATTTCCGATCGATTGATGCTAAATTCATACTTATACGACCTTATTTAAAAAATGGCGGCCAACTTCACATTCGAAGTTTTTCGAAGTGCTATAAATAATTAATTAGCGATGCACAAACGAAAATTATTGTTGCACAATCATGCACAAACGTAGCCACCTCCACACAAATGGTTTCCGAAGCGATTCGAAGAATTAGGCGGCTAACTTCACATGAGTCCAATATTATTTAATTATAGCTCTTCGGAGGCTGTGTGAAGTTAGCCAGTCATTTTTTTGAAATTAGGTCCTTTTGCTCGGTGAACCGTTTGTTCTACAGCGGCTACGTTTGTTCTTGATTGTTCGCCAATTAATATCGTTTGTTCTTCTCTAATTATTTAATTATAGCAACTTTAAAATTGTGAGTGTGAACTTAGCCAGTCATTTTTAAATATGGGTCGGAAAGGTATAGTTTTGGTATCAATCGAAAGCCAGACGTTTGTTCATTTTGTAGGGCGTTTGTTCATCCTGGAAACGGAAGGATACAGGAATTATTAAGGAAAAAGAGATTAGTTGTGACGTCATCTTCACTCAACCAGCGCCATCTACTCAGTTCAGCTGTACGTGCAACCCGTGTCCCGCGAACAATTTATGCAAGATCCACACCATCATCGTACAGCTGAGCTGAGTAGATGGCGTTGGTTGAGTGAAGATGACGTCACAACTAATCTATTTTTCCTTAATAATTCCTGTATCCTTCCGTTTCCAGGATGAACAAACGCCCTACAAAATGAACAAACGTCTGGCTTTCGATTGATACCAAACCTATACCTTTCCGACCCATATTTAAAAATGACTGGCTAAGTTCACACTCACAATTTTAAAGTTGCTATAATTAAATAATTAGAGAAGAACAAACGATATTAATTGGCGAACAATGAAGAACAAACGTAGCCGCAGTCGAACAAACGGTTCACCGAGCAAAAGGGCGTAATTAAAAAAAATGACTGGCTAACTTCACACAGCCCTCTTCGGAAAGGCTATGTGAAGTTAGCCAGTCATGTTTTTGAAATTAGGTCCTTTTGCTCGGTGAACCGTTTGTTCTACAGCGGCTACGTTTGTTCTTGATTGTTAACCAATTAATATCGTTTGTGCTTCTCTAATAATTTAATTATAGCAACTTTAAAATTGTGAGTGTGAAGTTAGCCAGTCATTTTTAAATATGGGTCGGAAAGGTATAGGTTTGGTATCAATCGAAAGCCAGACGTTTGTTCATTTTGTAGGGCGTTTGTTCATCCTGGAAACGGAAGGATACAGGAATTATTAAGGAAAAAGAGATTAGTTGTGACGTCATCTTCACTCAACCAACGCCATCTACTCAGCTCAGCTGTACAATGATGGTGTGGATCTTGCATAAATTGTTCGCGGGACACGGGTTACCCGTACAGCTGAGCTGAGTAGATGGCGTTGGTTGAGTGAAAATGACGTCACAACTAATCTCTTTTTCCTTAATAATTCCTGTATTCTTCCGTTTCCAGGATGAACAAACGCCCTACAAAATGAACAAACGTCTGGCTTTCGATTGATACCAAACCTATACCTTTCCGACCCATATTTAAAAATGACTGGCTAACTTCACACTCACAATTTTAAAGTTGCTATAATTAAATTATTAGAGAAGCACAAACGATATTAATTGGTTAACAATCAAGAACAAACGTAGCCGCTGTAGAACAAACGGTTCACCGAGCAAAAGGACCTAATTTCAAAAAAATTACTGGCTAACTTCACACAGCCCTTCGGAAAACTTTTTAAACCCGCCTGGTTTGAATCTTAGCTAAGAGCGATATATTGTGAATACCAGATGTGAACCATTAAGCTCCATCCAAACTGGCTGCTGTTCAAACTGACTGCCATTTGGTTGGCCGTCTTGTTTTGATATCAATACGGCAACTCAATCATATGCCAGCTAACGCTTTGTGTGAAATTGAATAATTCTTCAGAAATAAAGTTTGGTTTTCGACCTCCATTTGGTAGCTAATGTAAATGCTAAGTAGTTAGAAAATCCCATTTAGGGTAAAACTAGACAAAACGCCCCAGTTGACAAAACGCCCCATGCGTATATTTCAAACGTAGAGCATAGTCTAGACGCGGCAGTGCCAAACTGTATCTCCAAAAACTTGTTTTTCTTCACTGCAAGATTTGGTAATTGATATGTGCATCATTTCCAGGTCACATAAAATTTTGTGTTTTTTACATCTGAAGATACTGCGATGAGTACTATATAAATTTTCGTCCACTGGGAAGAGCTTGGAACTTCGGGAAAGCAAGCAAAATGTTGAAATAAAAACTAAATAATCTTTAAGATTGTATGATACACACACATTTTTATAAAGCGTTGTTGCAAATTCAAGGTGGGACATTTTATACACCAAACTTGACAAAACGCCCCAACATGCTAATGTAATATGCCCCACTTTTATTATAAGGAAAAAAATAAATATTAATTTAATTTTAACAAAAACTTTAAAAAGCTATAATGCAAAATAAGTATTTTGATCGAAGAAATATGAAAAACAATTCAAAACTAAAACGTTAAACAAAAAAATAAAATTCTACCCTTAGCAACGGGCACATCTGATTAGAAGAAAATATTTGAGACATTTGTTTCAACTTATATTTCTTACTCCTACATTTAATTGAATGCAAAAACTTTATATTTTGCAATGTGTGTGACAATTGAACGCATCTATTTAAAAAGAAGTGTGGTTTATTGGTGGGGCATTTTGTAACACGTTCTGGGGCATATTACCTATATCTCATTTACAAAACGCCCCATCGTTGGCTCAAGGAAAACGACGGATTACCGTTAGTTGCTTATTTTTTTCCAAAATATTGCCAAGATAATTTTATTACCAACATTTTAAACTACCATCCTGTAAAATATCTTAATGAAATCTATTAAGGTTTTCGATTTACATTCATTTGAAAAAAAGTGGGGCATATTCCATATTGTATAGTTTTACCATAGAAGACAGTTTAGATGAGATGTCAAATGTCGTACAGATCGTGTCATTACCGAGATCGATGCGTTGTTTTTTCATGTGGCACATGTACGTTTGCGAAAAATAAAATGAAATGAAGTAATAGCATGTTCACACTGCGGTTAATGCGATGAGAAGCGAAAAGCTTCCAACGCAAGAAAGAAATCTTAGTATTAAAATTGAGAGATTGGTTTCGTGTTGTTTGATGCTGTTTATTGTTTGCTTTCATATCGGCACTTATGTTGATAATGATTATCAACACGTTATAGTGTTATAGATTTGTAAATATTATTTCCACGAGAAAACAGGGGTGCCATTCTGGGTGGGCAACCCCAATTTATTTTTCTCATTTTTGACCTCAAATTCGGAATCAGCGCGCCAAATTTACCCAGTGTTTCTGCCACGCCGATAGGACAAGTACCAATTTGGGGCGGGGAAGCCGAATTTTTTTTTGTTTTTGACCTCAAATTCGGAATCAGCGCGCCAAATTTACCTAGTGTTTCTGCCACGCCGATTGGACGAGTATTTCCCCGAGAAAACAGGGGTACCAATTTGGGGAGGGGAGGCCTAAAGTTTCTTTTCTTGTTTTTGACCTTAAATTCGGAATTAGCGAGCCAAATTTACCTAACATAATATTAACCCAAACACCAAATTTGTTTTCACGTGGAAATAATATTTACATATCTATAACACTATAACGTGTTGATAATCATTTTCAACATAAATATCCTTATATAAATCGGAGCCGATATGAAAACAAACAATAATCAAACAACACAAAACCAATCTCTCACACTCAAAAAAAAAATATATCTGTAGCAGATATAAAAAGACGGAGATATAATATTTTCAGGTTTTATCCGTAGCAGATATTTTAAATCATATGAGGCCATATTATATCTAATATTATATGTGCTAATATAGCTATGAGAATCAAAATTTAGCTCTACTGAAATAAGTTTATGATATGTTTATGCCTTTCACAGCTATACTGTAATATCCATAAGAGATATTGGTTATCCATGAGAGATATAATTATATCTGTTCTATTCATATTGAAAATGAGTATGCATGTTATAGCTAATATCGATATATAATATCGTATTGGTCTTAAATTGTCCTTTTAAGCCAAAAATAATACAAATTCATTATACCCTTCGCTCGTAGAGTCAACGAAGGGTATATTAACTTTGTCATGAAGTTTGTAACGCATTGAAGGAAGCATCTCCGACCATATAATAAGTATACATATATGATCAGCATAGCATGGGGAGTCGATTGGGCGATGTCCGTCTGTCTGTCTGTCCGTCTGTCCGTCTGTTGCTACGCGTTTTACTCGGCCAATTTAAAAGCTATGAAGCTGAAATTTTGCACAAATGCTTCTTTCTGCTGCATGCAGTTTGTATATTTGAATCGGTAAAATCGGACCATGGGGTCATGGGGCTGCCATACAACCCTAACCCCCCAAATTAGGTTCTTCTATGAAAAACTTTTTTATTTGTGCACCAATTTCAACCAAATTTCACACAAATGTGTTTTTTTTTATGACACTTAACATATCTAAGAATGGATCAAATCGGATAATGATGTCATGGGGCTGCCATACAAACCTAACCCCCCAAATTAGGTTCTTCTAAGAAAAACTTTTTTATTTGTCAACCATTTTCAACAAAATTACACACAAACGTGTTTCTCTTGATGACACAAAACATATCTAAGAATTGATCAAATCTGACTATGGGGTCATGGGGTGGCCATACAAACCCAACCCCCATTTTGGTTCTTCTAGGAAACATTTTTTGCACCAATTTCACAAAACCTTGAATTAATGTGTCTTTACCAAAGCAACAAAAAAGTTAAAAACAAATGGAATCGTACTGTGGGGTCATGCTTCCGCAACCCCAATAAAATTTTCATTTTCATTTCAACGAAACCTAAAACTTTTGTCAAGACGGAAGAAAAAGAATGAGGAGGGGGATTAAATACAAGTCATAGGTACGCCCGGAAAAACCTTTAGCCCAAGGAGAGCGAAGGGTATCCAAATTTCGACCGCGCCCGAAATTAGCCTCGGCCCCCGGGGGTTGGCGAGCGTAGCGAGCAGGGGGCGAAGCCCCCTAGTTTTTACATTTAAGATTGTTGTTTATTTTTCATAAAATAATTTGTACTAAAAATTACAGCTGTATATTAACAAAATGTGTTTTTGTGTGCTTTAAAAAACCTATTAGAATACTTGGTATGGATATCTTACAAATTGTACAGTTTAACATGTTCAATCTCTTTTGACAGAGTTTCGACTATAGCTGATGGACGGTCGGACTGTGTCGTTATTTTAAATATTTATTTTTGTACAAAATGCCATACGTGTTGACATTGACAATGGATATTGCGAATTCAATGCTAAAAAGAATTTGAAGCATGTCTCAAATGCGACCAGCGGATTGTATAACGTATAGATTTTCTCAATAATTTCATTCAACATACGCAGTGGGGTTGTTTAAACCAACTAGATAGATCCTCGGTTGGGCTGGATTATTTTCCAATTTCTACTGGATGTTATTCTAAAAAATAATGGAATTGTTAGAAAAAGAAGGAATAATCTCTTAGTTCTTACCTGGAGATGTGGCATAAAACTGTTAGCCACTTCTAATTTGACGAAATGACAGTTTATGCATTAATTTATTTCACAGCTCACTTAATTACTTGTACTTACATTATGCTCCAACAAAGATTCTAACCGCCACAGATATAATATAACTAAGATAGATAAATACATAAAATAGTACCTATACATAGATATAATTTAGCCTGGCCTGGGCAATTTATGTCTGTGAAGGATATTTTTTACTTGTCTGGAAATAGTACTAGCTCCGACAACAATAACTTTATTTTGTGAGCTACAATTAATTTCATATAGCCGTATGTGATATATTTTTATTGTCTTAGAAATAATATTTCCATAGCAGAATTAGTTGGCTAAAATAGCATTTTATAAGCCACATTAGGTAGAAATCTAACTACTTCAGCTATTTTCGATGAATTATTTTTTTCGGTACAATTTTAATACTAAGATTTCTTTCTTGTGGTGGAAGCTTTTCGCTTCTCATCGCATTAACCGCAGTTCAAACATGCTGTTATTCCATTTCATTATATTTTTCGCAAACATACATGTCATCATCATCAATGTGACACGATAGCCCGACGTCGGGCCTTGGCCGGCTGAATCGTTGACCTCCAATTGTCGCGGTTACGTGACCTTGTCCTCCAGTTTCGGAAGCCCAGCAGCTGGTGGGCGTCTTCACCTACGGAGTTCTCCCAACGAGCTCTCGGTCGTCCACGCAACCTCGCTCCGTCAATTTGTTGTGCGTTCATCACTTTCTTTGGCATGCGATTATCGTCCATCCGTTCTACATGCCCCGCCCATTGTAAACGTTGAAGCTTCACGATTTTCCATACTTCCAGCTCATCGTACAATTGATACAACTCATAGTTGTACCGGATACGCCATTAGTCTCGCTAACGAACGGCCCCGAAAATTCGCCGGAGGACCTTTCGTTCGAATCGGTCTAGCAACATTTCGGAGGCTTGGGTGAGGGTCCATGTTTCGCAGCCATAACATAGCACGGGCCGAATGATCGTTTTGTACACGCGAAGCTTCGTGTTTCTGTGCGCAAGTTTCGAATTAATTATAGGGAGGACTGAGAAATATGTCTTATTAGCTAGTTGTATCCGTCGCTTAATTTGGTCGGTTTCGTTGGCGTCCTCTGATAAGTTACAACCCAGATAGTTGAAGTTATCTACATACTCGATATCAAGGTCCCCCACTGTGATGCTTGAATTTGCGGGCGTCCTTGTTTTCGAGTGCATCATGGCCTTTGTTTTGCTTTCATTGATATGTAGTTCAACTTCCTTTGCGGCGAGACAACCTTCGAGACATGATGTTCATATCGTCGGCGTACGCTACTAAATGAGTCGACTTGATAAGTAGCGTTCCGCTGCTGTCCATATTCATGGCTCGAATTACATACTCCAAAGCAAGGTTGAAGAGTGTCGGCGCCAGCCCATCGCCCTGCTTGAGTCCAGTACGAGTTTCAAATAGGTCAGTGAGTCGGTTCTGCACTCTGACCTGCGAGACGGTATTAGTCATCGTTATCCTTGTGAGTCGCACTAACTTTGCCGGTATACCAAAATACAGCATAATGTTGTACAGTACACTTCGATCGATACTTAGTCTAAGAAAAATGGCATATTTGGTCGGCAAAAATCCTACATCGGAAATTTTTTTGGATTATGGTTGGGAATTCCCCAGATTATGGCATTAAAAGTCCCAACCGATCGGGGGTCCGCAACCTTTAAAAAAGGGGGGAAAGGGGAACATTTTTTCGGTTTTCAGCGATTATTTTAAAAACGGTAAGAGATACAGAAAAATGGTCTGAGGACGAAAAAAACTACATAAAATTATCTTTGCAATGATATATAACACATTAGAGTTCAATTGAATATTTCGGCGTTAGAATAGAACATAAATTAGAATATTTTCATTTTAGACCTTTTTTAAAAGCTCCATAACTTTTGAAAGAACGCTAGTTCAGCCGTAAAATTTTGTATAAGTATTTACAACAAGTTTAAGATAATTTTAACGTAAACATTGAGTCGCTCCGGGCAGGGACCTCCATTATCCCCCATTTAAATTTTTCAAAACGGCATATCCATAACTCCCCCCAAAATTGGAGGAGAGTGCTAAATTTTGGTTTGTTGCGATTGGAGGTCATAGTCACCCCACTTACCAAAAATCAGCTCATTCGGATAAAAACTAAGGGTATCTCCCATACAAAGTGACCCATCAGGAGTTTGTTCTACGTACTACTCATTTTATAAACTGTAGAACAAAGTTGTCATGGGTCACTTTGTATGGGAGGTACCCTTAGTTTTTATCCGAATGAGCTAATTTTTGGTGGGTGGGGTGACTATGACCTCCAATCGCAACGAACCAAAATTTAGCACTCTGCCCCAATTTTGGGGGGAGTTATGGACATGCCGTTTTGACAAATTTAAATGGGGGGATAATGGGGGTCCTTGACCGGAGCGACTCAGAGTTTACGTTAAAAACTTGTTGTTTATATGTACAAAATTTTATTCTTTCAAAAGTTATGGAGCTTTTAAAAAAGGTCTAAAATGAAAATATTCTAATTTATGTTCTATTCTAACGCCGAAATATTCAATTGAACTCTAATGTGTTATATATCATTGCAAAGATAATTTTATGTAGTTTTTTTCGTCCTCAGACCATTTTTCTGTATCTCTTACCGATTTTGAAATAATCGCAAAAACCGAAAAAATGTCCCCCCTTTCCCCCCTTTTTTAAGGTTGCGGACCCCCGATCGGTTGGGACTTTCTATGCCATCATCTCGGGACCATCTCCAACCATAATAAAAAAAAAATTTCCGATGTAGGACTTTTGCCGTTCGATGGCCATATGTATTTTGGTCCAATTTTCTTAGACTAACTGTCGTATGCCTGCTTGAAGTCGACAAAGATTTGGTTTACGTTGATGTTATATTCCCAGCACTTTTGGAGTAGTAGCTTCACTGTGAAAAGCTGATCGGTCGTTGAGCGACCTGGTCTGAAGCCACCTTGATACTCGCCAATGATTCGTCCTGCGTACGGATTAATTCTCTTTTCAAGAATTTTAGATAATATCTTATAGGCCGTACAAACTAATGATCATCATCATCATCAATGTGGCACGATAGCCCGACGTCGGGCCTTGGCCGTCGGAATCGTTGACCTCCAATTGTCCCGGTTACGTGACCTTGTCCTCCAGTTTCGGAACCCCAGCAGCTGGTGGGCGTCTTCACCTACGGAGTTCTCCCAGCGAGCTCTCGGTCGTCCACGCAACCTCGCTCCGTCAATTCGTTGTGCGTTCATCACTTTCTTTGGCATGCGATTATCGTCCATCCGTTGTACATGCCCCGCCCATTGCAAACGTTGAAGCTTCACGATTTTCGATACTTCCAGCTCATCGTACAATTGATACAACTCATGGTTGTACCGGATACGCCATTGGTCTCGCTCGCGAAGGCCCCGAAAATTCGCCGAAGGACCTTTCGTTCGAATCGGTCTAGCAAAATTTCGGAGGCTTGGGTGAGGGTCCATATTTCGCAGCCATAACATAGCACGGGTCGGATGATGGTTTTGTACACGCGGAGCTTCGTGTTCCTGTGCGCAAGTTTCGAATTAATTATAGGGAGGACCAAGAAATATGTCTTATTGGCTAGTTGTATCCGTCGCTTAATTTCGTCGGTTTCGTTGACTTGGTTTCGTTGGCGTCCTTTGATAAGTTACAACCCAGATAGTTGAAGTTGTCTACATACTCGATACTAAGGTCCCCCACTGTGATGCTTGAATTTGCTGGCGTCCTTGTTTTCGATTGCATCATGGCCTTTGCTTTGCTTTCGTTGATATGTAGTCCAACTTCCTTTGCGGCGTTATTGAGGTTGTGCAGAAGGCTTTCTGCATCACCCAACCTTCGAGACATGATGTTGATATCGTGGGCGTACGCTACTAATTGAGTCGACTTGATGAGTAGCGTTCCGCTGCTGTCCATATTCATGGCTCGAATTACATACTCCAAAGCAAGGTTGAAGAGCGTCGGCGCCAGCCCGTCGCCCTGCTTGAGTCCAGTACGAGTTTCAAATAGGTCAGTGAGTCGATTCTGCACTCTGACCTGCGAGACGGTATTAGTCATCGTCATCCTTGTGAGTCGCACTAACTTTGCCCGTATACCAAAATTCAGCATAATGTTGTACAGTACACTTCGATCGATACTGTCGTATGCCTGCTTGAAATTGACAAAGATTTGGTATACGTCGATGTTATATTCCCAGCACTTTTGGAGTAGTAGCTTCACTGTGAAAAGCTGATCGGTCGTTGAGCGACCAGGTCTGAAGCCGCCTTGATACTCGCCAATGATTCGTTCTGCGTACGGATTAATTCTCTTTTCAAGAATTTTCGATAAAATCTTATAGGCCGTACAAACTAATGATATGCTCCTGTAATTCTCACACTTCAGCTTGTTACCCTTTTTGTGGATTGGGCAGATTATGCTTCTGCGCCAATCTTCGGGGATTTCCTCGTCGTTCCATATTTTCAGCAGTAGCACATGTATAGCGTTGGTCAGGCACGTTCCACCATGCTTCAGCAGTTCTGCTGGGATCTCGTCAGCGCCGGGCGCTTTATTATTCTGAAGCGACTGTATGGCAAGGCTCACCTCCTCTACTGTTGGGGGTAGAACGGGAGGGCCTGGTTCGGCTAACTGCTCAAGAGCTGGCTCCGCGGGGGATGTTGATGGTGCATTGAGGAGCTCTTCAAAATGCGAGGCCCATCGTTTGTTGACGCTTTCGATGTCGCTGATGATGTTACCATCCTTGTCCTTACATAGGCTTGTCCTGGGTTGATATCCATTCTTAACATTATTTATAAGTTTGTACGCCTGTCTAATGTTCTTACTGGCTAATCTTTGGTTTATTTGCTGTAACTGCTCGTCAAAATGTTTGCGTTTCTTACGTCTAATTAACCTATTAGATACTCGCCGAAGTTCGTTGTATTTTTCTTTCTTGGTTTGGGATGCACGTTGTGTGTATTGGCGCTAGGCTTCATTTTTCGCCTCAATCGAGGCCCTGCATTCGTCGTCGAACCAGTCTGCTCGTCTGCGCCGGTCTTTATAGCCCACGACCTCTTCTGCGACCCCCTTGATGCTGTCTTTGAGCTCCTCCCAGAACTCATGCCTAAATGCCTAAATTGTTGATGTCATCAAGCATGGGCGACAGTTTTTCCTCTAGTGCTGGAGTATACGCAGCCGCCGTGGCATCATCAATCAAATTGTCTACCTCGAAGATCTTGGCAGGGTTGATTCTCGTTAGGTGCACCGAAGAGATTCTGCACCTCTAGGTCGTCTTCACCAAATAGTGATCGGTGTCGCAGTTGGCTCCTCGATAGGATCGAACATCTTGGACATTAGAAGCCCATCTCTTGCTAATCAGTACGTGGTCGATCTGGTTCACGGTGCATTCATCTGGAGACTTCCAGGTCTGCTTATGGATTCGTCGATGAGGGAAGCATGTAGGGCTTATTACCAGGTTTCTGCCGCTCGCGAAGTCGATAAGTCGCTGACCGTTGTTGTTGTTTTCGTCGTGGAGGCTATGACCTCCAGTAGTTCCCCTATGCCAGCTTTCATTTCCGACTTTGGCGTTAAAGTCTCCTAGCAGCAGCTTGACGTTGTTTGATGGAAGTGAGTCGAAGAGTGTTTCTAGGTCGTTGTAAAACTCGTCCTTAATCGCGTCTTCTTTTACTTCTGTAGGGGCATGCGCTTTAACGAGCCAGAGATTAGCGAAACGGGTCTTAATGCGGATCGCACATAGCCGCTCGTTGATGGGTTTGAAGCCGATAACGTGGTCCTTGAGCTGCTTATTCACGATGAAAGCTACTCCAAACTCCTTGTTGCCCTCCTCTTTACCACTCGTAAAAATAGTGTGCGAATTGAGGTCGTTAATCTCGCTTTTGAGAGATTTAGTTTCCTGGATTGCAACTATGCTCAGCTTGTATTGTTCTACCTGATCCAGGAGGGCCCTTAAGGCCCCCGGTCTATTCAGGGAGCGTACATTCCAGGATCCGAAAGAGTAATCAGTTGTTCGTTTGCGGGGTCGTCGTTGTTTTGTATCCGTCCAATCCGAGGCTTTTGTTTCAGGTTTCTTAAAAGTCACGTAAAAATGTAAAAATGTGGTAATAGTGTAAAAAACGTAAAAATCGTCTTCTTCTTCATTGGAACTGTCAACTTGTCTTGCAGTTTCATTTGAAATTTTCCTCAGTGAAGTGCGTAGTGGTAATTGGGCAAATATTAGCGGAGGAAGACCGTCAACCACAAAGTTTGA